>CAWUFW010004078.1:0-1200000 GCA_963921515.1 Calotriton arnoldi
CTTAGGGGACTTCTCTGGTCACAGTGCCCTGGGTACCCGTGGTACCATTTACCAGGGGCTGACCTGTGGCCAGAGATGCCAATTTGGTTTAGGCTTCAATGCAGTTTTAGGGAAAGAACATAGGCCCTGGGTACCTGATTAGCAGGAGCCCAGGGCACACTCAGTCAAAGTACATCAGCAATTCAGCAAAAAGTGGGGGCAACCATACAGAAAGAGGGCACTTTCTCTCAATTTGGTCTATCATACCGTACACCTTGGTTTAAAAGGCACCCGTACTGTGATCTTACCTCCGCTAACTGGTCGCAAGGAGAATCTATTCATTTCCATTTAACATGTCAAGTTACACCATATGGCCGATACTCAATAGTATGCCTACAAGCAATCTGCAACAGGATGTTACACTTCTTCCAATGAATTCTGTTTCCCGAATTCTCCCCAGCTACTGGAAGGGGAGAAGGAGTCTTCAATTGATTTATTTCCTGTTTTGCCTTCTACATCTACAACTGTGGAAAATGAATATGCTTCCCACCTGTTGAACTCACAGTTGATATTCCTGAAAGTATGATACATTTGCTCTTCCAATGAGGAACAGCCCCCATTGTTTCAGCTCAGTTCCAGTGGTTATTATATGGACCAAGATAACTTTTCTTCAGATACATCTTCGTTGTCTTTGTCTGTAGCGGTGCCTCCTACACGGATTTGTGTTTTCATCTCGTGGTTAAAAGGAACTTTTCTTGTACCACCATGGACTTACATCTGGATTGTGTTGCTGATGGTGTTCCTCTTCATGTGAATTGGCTTTGTGACTGTCTTTTCCTTTTGATTAATAGCCACTACTTGCCTGAATGCTCTGCTGTAGACTTGGTTGATGGAGTTCTGGTCCCTCATACTTCATCTCATAAAATGAAAAGAGACCAAGCCCTAGCTAATATTTCAGCTTTCCCAATCGCTGATGGCATAATTTGGGACAAAGTGCCCTTCGATGTATATGGTCCTATGGAAACCTTGCAAATTCCATATGTCTTCCGAGTTTCTTTGGGTGATATTGTTTTACCTGGAATGCACTCCAATGATTGAGATGTTAACACTGTTTACTCACTGTTTTCTGATTTGCAATATTACACTGTATTTGATACTGAAGATCTGTATTTAAATTCCACAAATTATGCAGATTTATTTTGCTACCAACATTATGGCCATCATTTTTGCATGAGACCAGTACTCAAAGGCCACAATTTAACTACACGCAATGGGAGCATTGCCTAACACCATTTAAGGGAAGTTCAATAACACAGAAAAGAAAGATTGCATATTTTTCTGGTTACAATCTTTCAGACCCAGTGTCCTATTTTTATAGATTACATATGCCCACCCGCAACAAATATATGCTTACCCACACTAAATTGGTTTATTCCTCTTCCTTCATAAACGATTTGTCCCTGAAGGGTTACGATTATTGGAAGGACACAGTTGATTTAAAATCTATTTGGGGAACAAAAGGTTGGCAGGTGCAGGGTACTGAGTCCATGTTTAATACCATCCCAAATAATATTTTTAAATTAAAAGGTTAAGCAAACTGCCTGTTTCGGGTTTAGCCACTTCTAAAAATGTAAATACTCCATCCATTCCATCTTTGGCTGACTATGACACATGGCATACACATACCAACTACAGATTGAGGACTTAACTGTTATGTTTCAAAACAGTACTCTTAACTCATCCATTATTGACCCTTCAGGTTGGTTGATGTGGCCCATGGACACCAATGCTTGTCAATAATGCTTTACAAATGCCAGGAAAGGGTTCACTCAAAGTAGACCTGACCCTCGTTCTCCCAATCTCATACAGTTACCACGTATTCTGTTGGTAAATTATGTCAACAGTGGTTGGAACATTCCACACTGTCGCCTATGAAACAACATCTTTCCCCTTTTGTCAGGTAACCTTGATCTTACTGATTTTCTTTTAGGTCGAAAATCCTCTGCGTACTAAGCATTTTGTTTATGCAGCATATAATGAGTTTTGGAAACTGTCACAAATGGAAGCAGCAGTACGCCTACGTCAAAATGATCAGGATAGTTTAGAAAAAGTTCTTGCCATGATTGACTCTGTCTTCTCATATATATACTTTGGATAATATTGTATTGTCTGTTATTGACATTATTCAGAAAGAGGTGTCTACTTTGTATCATGGTCAGAATCAGCTGTGTTAAAGTCATGCAATTTGGTTGGACCTTACAAACTCTTAAAAATGGGAGAGTACCATGGGATTACCTGAATGCTACCGCACTGTTTTCACCATTTAATTTGACGAATAAACAAAAACGTATATCAAAGAAAGACGCAACATACACTATGTTACACATTGAGAAACTAGAACAGTTACCATTTTTTGTGGCAGAAACTGATTCAGCGGTGTGGTTAATGCATGGGATTATTTCATTGCCCATCTCACTTTTTCCAATTTACAGCTTGCATTAAACACTACCCTGTAGGTAGATATGAATCGCATGGGAGCAGTTATATTCATGAATTGTGGTCCTTACCATTCACGTTCCGTTGTCAGCGAGCGGACAAGGAAGTTTTTCTTACAGGGGAGGATTGTGATTCTACAGTAGGACACTCCCTTGTCTGTAAGCAAGTAAAACTTGACGGCGCCTGCAATCTTTTGGCTCCTAATTTGGCTTGTTTTTGAAAGGAGACCCAGTCCCAGCTATTATTCCCACACTGACTCTGCTTTCTAACAGCAGTTATCTTATTCTAAGTAACCAAAACTGCTGCAGCTTACTGAGCAGGCATCCTGTATATAGTAACAGTTTCACAACGTGTTACATGTTGCAGCAACGTCCCGTTTCCATCCACACACAGGATTGGAGATAGTTTGCTGTGGCCTTCCATTCCTACTTTGAAAACAGATTTCAATAAGCTAAGCAGACTCAAAGCACTACTGTTTCAACAAGAAGTGGTCCTCACATCAGCTCGTGAGACCTTCAAATTGCAGGTGGCGAGAACATCAAGTGAGATTCAGTTACTGCTAAACACAAATCTCCCCTACATTTTGGAGAATTAATTCGACAAATATTTAATGCTTCTGATTCGATCAACAATGCCCCTTGTTATTCTGTTCTGGTCAGGCCCTAGCACCTAGACAAAACATACTGATGCAGCTGTTGTTTGGGAATATGTACTTTGGTCTTATTGGAATACACAAATAGGTAACACACACTTGGAGAAGGACCTTTCCAGGAGAAGAGCAAGACAGCACCTATGATGTAGATCTACCATCTATAGACTGAGGTACGGGGTCTGCAGATAACGCCCATAGATCTTCTAATATATAATCATTTTGCTTCTCTACAAGGGGAAGGAGGTTAGGCTACACTGTCTTTTTATAATGTCAGCTCCTTTCATGATTTATGGACTACTTGCTATGCTGACCGTATTTGTGTTATGCATTGTCCTGCTTATTGTGGCACATATACTGCATATTAGAGCACGTTAGTTAAAATAAATATTTTAAACTTCTTCATGTCTCTGTCAGATCTTATTGTGGACAAGTACAAGAGTGTGAGCGAAAGGGTGTGCCTTGCAACCGCGATTCCTGAGAGAGTCAGAAGTGTTGTGTTCTGGGTGTCTAATCACTTGCTTCTCTGTGAGTGTGTAGAAGAACAAGTGAGACACTATAACTAGTAGGTCCTGGGCTCATGGGTACTAAGGTGGTAGGATGACTCAGTCCCTATGCACTAAGGTCCTATAATTCTACGCATAAATCTGTGTTTGCACAGAATCCCTGCAACACTTGGAGTTCGTCTTATCCTTGGATTTCAAGTGGAGAGGGGTCCAACTTCCTCAGGACCTTCTCAAAGGTCACAGATGACAAAAGCAGTAGGTTCAGTTTGCCTGGAAAACTTTCGCAAGCCCAACAGTGTTCTGCTGGTAGTGCCTTGGGGTACCACATTTATGCTTGGTACCAGCTAGTGAGTGCGGGAGACTCCTGGGCATTTCCTAACTAATGGCTTAAAAGTTACCAAGGGCAACCCTATTCACTTTTTCAGTAGTGCCTGCCTGCCTTACTGCAAACAGGCTCAAAATGCTATAGGTCTGGACATTTTCAAGATGGCGAAAGTCTCTGGCCATACTGAACTTGTTTCTTTAGAGCTGGTGGGGGTGCGTTGGAGTGTAATCGGGAAATCCCCTAACACTAACACCAATTTTAAAGTAGGCACTGTGACCACAATAAACCCAGAGGCATAAGTCTGGTAGGATAAAACTTCAGCAACTAGGCAGGGGATACTTTCAAATGTTAACCAATTTTTACATGTAGCTCACAGAACTGTCAAGCAGGATTCAACACTGTATTGTCACAGGAAGCCCACAACCCCACTCTGTATATTCTGTGGAGTTAAGAGGTGGCATCCCTGCTCATTGAGGTCAGCCTATTGTTTGCTTCTGGGAGGCATTTCATACCTCTTTTACATCATTTCCTAGGCTGAGAACAGGGTTGGAGAAGCTGTAGAGTTAATGAAAATTAGTCTCTAGGAACTTCAGGCAGAGAAAAGATAACTTTCTGAAAGTTACTTTTATTTAATATACATTAACAATCTGAATTGTCTGTTAAGTTGTATTTTTAATAGCTATTGAAAATGGTAGTTTAATATTTTTCCCAACTGGGTCCATTCCAGAGATACAGTTTTAATATTTTAACCTGAACTCTGCTTTTCTAGATAGGCCAGCTAGGCCTGCCACAGAGAAAATAGCTTTTGGGTCCCTATCATTGTAGGGACATGGTAACATAAACTTTCTATGGTCCCACTTTTTAATAAGTAGCCTACCTTGTATGCTACAAGCCTACATAGGGATAACATATTAATATTTAAAAGAGTGGCTTTTACCTGTCAAAAAGCTTATTTTTACAGGTTACACTGCATGTTTTAGCCCTCAGCAATCATGCTGGAGTGGTAGACCTGAAGCCATGTTTTCCTTTGTTACACTAGTTGATGGCACAGTACGTGCTTAGGTCGACATGAGACATTTAACTATTGATGCAAGGTCTATTTCTGCACTATATACTATTGCCTGATAGAGAAGTTAAATATGTTAAAAATGACACTGAGCGGGGAATTTAAGGGAAAATAACTAATGAATCTTTTCACATTCAAAAGTGTGAAGTTAGCATCACCTTTTCATTGTGGTAAAAGTCACAGATTTCCTATGTTGTTTTTCCACATTTTGTGATCTTGCATGATACTAATCAAAATAAAAAAGTTGTTTTACATGTATATGCACTTGAAGCGAAATTCTACAACAAATTCTTAATGATACACAATAGATAGAGGAGGACAGTTTAGTTGTGCTGTGAGAAAATGCATTAATCACTATGATGAACTAAGCATTTTTAAAGTCGCAAACACTCCGATTTAGGGTCCGATTTTGATGTCGAATGGACCGGAGCCCGTCAGACATTGGTTGGGAAGTAGAACCGAACAACCTCCTGTCATTGGTTCCAGCCCAGGAAGTAGGATGCGACCGAACCCTGTTCAGCCGCAATCCGATTCTTTACAATGGGAGCATGCATTCCGAATGGAATGCATGCTTTCGTTGCAAAGAGCAGAGATGCAGTTCATCCCTGCACCCCATGGCAGGCACCTCAAGATGCCTGCCACTGGGTGCAGGGATCAACAGGGGGGCACCATAGGTGTCCCCTAGGCTGCCATTCGGTGGCCTTGTACCCATGGGAGCCCTGCTGGGGGCCCCCAAAGACAGATTCCCAATGCCTTTCTATGTCGGAAAGGCTGGCACAGAAAGGCAGTTAGAATCGGCCATCGTAATCCCTTCGCCGGAAAGAGCCGGCCGAGGTATTACTGCAGGCTTTCCGAATCGGGGACGGGCTCTCTGAGCCTGTCGGAGGCCATTCGGAAAACTGAATCGTACTCCCTTCCAACCGACCCCATCGGTCGGAGCCACTTCAGCCCGCATCGTAATCGGGCCCTTAGTGTTTGTGACAATACAAATCGTTTTTTATGGTCTACTAAAAACATGTTAGGAGTCAGAAATCTTTTGGATTCATAAAGTGGGATTTTGAATGTATACCAATTGGGCACCCTTTCCAAATACCAAATCGGTATGCTGTTGTTTATGTTGTACAAGTGAAATCCGGTCTCAAACGTTGAAAAGTGACAGTCCTCAGTAGACATGCTAACCCATTTGTAAAGGGAAGGATTTCAAATGGAACTTTGGGAATCAAGAAAAAGTGTGTTCAAGTGTAAGCAGTGGTCAACAGGACCATTGCAACCCTTGAGCAAGCTTTAAAAAATATATATATATTCTTTTTAAATGAAGCCCAATTTCCTTCAAAGAAAATAGGCTGCATTAAAAAGAAAAGGTTGCTTCATTTAAAAGCAATCACAAACATAGTGGTGTGCATACCCCAGCAGGGTGTTTGGACAGATATCGAATTGTGAATATCAGAAGCAGAAATATCAGAAAGAAAATATTGGGATACATAAATAATGTGATGCAAGAATTTTTCGAGGTAAGTAATATCATTTTAAATAATATTAATGTTTTCAGTACAATATCGCTTTCAGTAATATAGTGGTTAAAAATATTTTTTTGTAATATTTTAATGTGTGTTAGTTTATATATTAATTTTATGTGTTACTATTGTTTATTTAGAAGTAATACATTTAAAAAAATAGCATGTAATTTTAAGTGATTTCAAATTATTTATTTAATACTAATTTATACTGTTATAGCGGGTTCTTGGGTTTTTAGGGGAGTAGGGTGGAAAGTTAATTAGGTAATAATAATTATGAATTATTTAATACATTTTATTTAAATATATGATTGACATTTATTTTGTAAATGATGTAATACTGCATTATTTTTGTTATATGGTATTTGCGGGCTGTTAGGTTTGCAGGGTATTGGGTGGGAAGCTAAATAAAGTAATAAATAGTTAACAATTTAATATTAATTGTTAATTACTTATTTAAATGTTTTTAAATATGTAATTTATCCAATACTTTTTTATTTTTACTTATATTTTAGTTGCGGGCTGCTGGGTTTGCAGGTGTCTACAGCGGGAAGTTAAATAAGTGATATTCCACGACTTAATGTCAATTGTTAATTAATTATTTGATTATGTAAAATATGGAATACTGATTTATTTTAATTGTGCGATGCTAGGCTTCTAGGTTATAGGGTAGGAAGCTAATTAAGAACTAATTAACTATTAATTATTATTTGTAAATTAATTATTTAATTGAATTTTAAATATGTAAATTATGGAAAACGTATTTATTTTAATTATATTTTATTTGTGAGCTGTTAGGTTTGTAGAGGTCTAGGGTAGGAAGTTATTTAAGTAATAATGAATTAACAATTAAGTATTCATTGCTAATTAATTATTTAATTGACTTAAAAATTGATAATTATGGAATACTGGTTTTTGTAGTTATATTTTAGATGCGAGCTGCTAGCTTAGTAGGGGCAAAGGGTGGGAAGTGAATTACTTAACAATCAAATAACAGTTATTTATTTATTGGCAATTATTGAATAGTAATTATGCAAACTGAATACTTGTTTTTAGTTATATATATTCTGCTTCTGCTTTACTTTATTTCGACATCTTGTCATAAAAGTTCCACTACAAACATACAAATTTTGACGTGCATCTCTTATAATACAATGAAAACATGAATTGATCACAGCTCTAATAAAACCAATAAAAACTTGCCAACGGTGTTATGTAAAAATGACTGTAAGTAAAATGTACAGTGGAACAATAAAGTACTTGCAATGTAATACATTAAATGTTATCCATATAAACCACCACTCCTCAAAACTGCTCAACGGTGTTACATAAAATTGCCATACATAAAATGTACAGTGGAACACCAAAATACTTTCAGCGTAATACATTAAATTTGACCACATAAACCACCACTCCTAGAAATGGTAAAGGTCACATAACCTATTAAAATCTTTATTTAGGTTCAACTGTCATTCACACTCTGGGCCCTACTCCTAATACTCCGCATTTCACCCAAAAACTTGGCCACGATGCATGAAAACAGGGGCCTGGCATCAGACTATTCTCAACGCATTCCCATGGTCATTAGTTCCCATCTGTTTGCAAATTGCCCGTTTTTTTCTCAGCATTGCATATAGCGGACAAGCAAACATTAAATGGGCTAAAGTTTCTTGGTAAATATTACATCCAGGGCATCTTCGTGTAGGCACTGGGCCGCTATTCCATATTCTGGTGAAGTCATGCAGGGGCAGGGTGTCAAACCTAAACTGGATATATAATTTCCTGTCCCTTGGGAGTTCTCTGAGGTCTAAGTAGCCCTCCAGGGAATGATCCAGTTTGTGGGCCATAAAATCTAAAGTAAGTCTCCCCCATGCCCTGCTGTGGAGTTCGCCCTGATTACCAACTCCCAGTAAAGTTCCTTTACTTGGCTTTTCCGAGGGAGCATGGGGGGGGGGTCTTTGACTTCCCAGATATCCCCCAACCTGATGGCCGTAAACAAGTTCTTAACAACTCTTAGCCAGCTAATTTTATTGGAAGTATCCCTGCATCTTACATCCTATAAAGTGCGGGTTTATGGCAATAATTCAGGGGTCAACTTTACCCTTAACCAGAACAACAAGGGACGCAACTTAGCTTTGGTGGCAATGGAATGCCTACCCATTTCCAGCATAAGGGTATGCAGGAGGGTACTCTGGGGCAGCATTGCTAAGCTTCTAAGAAATGTATGTTCTGAGATAATAAGCTCATCCAATTGCTCCAGACCCCATAGTTCTGACCCATACATCACAGAGCTCACCATTTTGGCATCATATACATGCAAGGCCGGCGCAACTGGCTTAGTGAAAGATAAACGATGCTCTTTTCCCAAAAACCTGATTAACTGCTTGTGTTTCAGAATCATCTTTGATATATGGGGTTTCTATGACAAGCTATCCAACAATTTTAGGCCTAGATATTCAAAGTCACTAACTCTCTCAAGATGCATTCCCCCAAGAGACGGCCTTCCACCATAGGATTTGTGGGGGTTCATGACCATGAAATTGGTAATGCTTATATTTTTGCTAAACCTTTGGCATCACAAAATTCTTCAAAGCGGTTAAGAAGCCCCTGTAGCCCTCCCGGTGTTTAAGACACCAGCAATGTGTCATCATCTAAGAGCAATGTTACTACTCCCCCTAACATGGGAGCATCAGTCGGGTTCATTGTTCAGAATTGCACAACATTATTAATAAATAGAGGGAAAAGCGTTGGTGCCAATACACAGCCTTGGTGCACACCCCTGTTAACAGGGATTGGGTCAGTAAGTTGCCCTTGTGAGCCCCAACGTACCCTAGCAAAGTTTTCTTCATGCAGGTGGATCACCAGCATTACAATTTCCTGTGGCACACCTATGTTGTTAAGAGTTTGCAACAGTGTCTGCCTAGGAACTAGGTCAAATGCCATCTTGAGATCTATAAAGGGGACAATCATACTGCCCTTTCCAATGGTCACTGTTTTCCAACAAAGTAAAAGAAGGCTGAACACCTGGTCGACAGTCCCTGTTTTCACTCTAAATCTGGCTTGGTATGGGGTTAGGACTTAATTTTCTTTAACCCATGCCTGTATCTTACGCAAGACTGCCCTGCTAAAAACTTTCTGGATCGAGTCAATCAAACTAATTGGCCTGTAATTACAGGGATGGGCTTATTACCTTTCTTAAACAGTAGCACAACGTCTGCTCCCATCCATGATCCTGGGATTGGGGCACCATCAGCTATGGCATTAAATAACACATACATATCCTGTGACCAACCAGGGGTATCCCAAAGAAAGTGGGCACCAGGTATACCATCGGGTACCAGGGCTTTTGCCTGGACTATTGTACTAATTGAGGTCATTATGTCCTTCAAAGTGAAGAAAACACCATTAGTTTGAAAGAGCCTTCTAGGTTGTTCTATCAAGGCATTTGAAACTTCTAGGTCAGTATAAAGGGTACAAAAGTGGGCATGCCAATCAAAAGCAGAGATATGATTTTCCTGTTCTCGGACTCCTGACTGGTTGCCCCACACCACCAGAGACCAGAACTTTTACTATCCTTAGCTTGGCATGCGCCCTTAGGGGACTGCCTCTTAGCTTTGTCCCAATCCCTCTTTGCTTTCTGAAGTTCTAACCTATATGCTTTCCTAGCATTTCTAGTCCCCTCATGGTTCCTTAATTTGACTGCTTTTATTAATTGGGACCTGGAGTGCCTACAGGCCTTGTTATACCATGTTTGTACGCTCTTGTTAGTAAGCCTTGAGTTCTTCGTATGTGTTGCCACAGTGAAATGGAAACCTGTGTGCTCAAAAAAGCAGCAGTGAGCATTTGTTACTTCCATTCTCACTGCCTGAGTTGCATTTAATGCTGCAACTTCAGCTGTGCAGGCTAGCAGATCCCTGTGCATATTCTGGATCTTATCTTGGTCTGTAGCTATTCTATGCCACTTGAGGCGACACATATAATTTGTTGGCCGTACCTCTTTGGTTGCCAGCCACTGAGTCTTCGACATTATAGATGCTTCCCCCACACAGGTATCATAGTAAGGCTGGGGGGGTTGTGATCACTATTGACTGTATCTCCTATGGCTATATCTATTACCTTATGCCAGAGCCTTAGGCCCAGCAAGATATAATCGATTTGGCTGGGGCCATTTAATCTATTAAAGGTATTTGCACCCAGCTTATCAGATTTAGTCCTGCCATTGGCTGCCCTAAGTTCGAACTCCCTGGTCATGGCTTTAACTTGGAATACTATTTGAGACCACCAGAACCAGTTTAAGGTCCAATGAGGGAACTGCCCACTGCTTTTCTTCCTCTTGTACTTCAACCATCTCCTCCCTGTTGAGCGGTTTGAATGTGACATTAAAATCCCCTGCTATTATTAGGAAAGGAATGGGGTTTCTCTTGCTCCTACAATTTTGTAATTGCTAAGGGTCTACCCCCACTGGTGCCTCACACATAGACATTATAAATGTCAATGATATTACCTGTGGTGCCCTTTAGGCGAATTCCCATGACATCTGGAGTATCCGAGGGTAATTGTGATATGCTGCAACACAGGCTGAGCTTCACCCATATAAGTAAGCCCCCAACTGGGCATCCCGTTTTATTTTGGGTTGTCGGGGCACAGTAACTAGCATATCCTGCCTTATATGCTGGAACTGTGCCCCAGGTCTCTTGGAGTAGACATATATTGAACTTCTCAATAAACTTATTCCAATGCGGGAGGGAGAGTTTGCTCTTAACCCCTGCCTCATTCCATGAGACTATATATATATATATATATATATATATATATATATATATATATATATATATATATATATTCACTGAAAAAACCATAGGTTTTAGGGACAGTTATAGTTAGTTGGACATTGCACTCGTACAAAACCCGTGAAATTCCCCTGTTATAGTTAGTTCAGCTAACTATAACTCGCGCCCCCGCAATGCACTGCTGATGACGTCACATATTACATCACTCATGACATGGTCAGTGACATCACTGATGACATCACTGATGACATCTCAAATGACATCACTGATGACATCACTGATGACATCACTGATGACATCATCCAGTGACTGTGTGTTTCTGTAAAGATTAAATATGTTTAATATATATAGGGAAAGGGGTATTGAAGAATGAGTGGGTGTATAAGTGTCTGAATGGATGATTTAGTACGTGAGTGACTGACTCTACAAGTGAGTGATTAAACGTATCTTACTGAATGCATGGGTTAGTGACTAAACTGTGTGAATGTCTGTATCCGTCTGCTTGTTGGTGTGTAAGTGGATGCATGGATTTGCGAATAGCTACATGAGTGTCTATATGGGTTATTGATTGGTTCTCTGAGTATCTGTATGGCTGCCTGAGTGTTTGTGTGGGTGGGGTGTGTGTGACTCTATACATAGATGTGTGAGTGGGTGAATCACTGGGTGCATGATTTCAAGAGTGCATCTGTGATGGACTGCTTGGGTGGGTGAGTGTGTGTATGGGTGTGTTAGTGAGTGAATGTATATCTCAGTGGTACATGTGCGAGTAACTACATATGTAAAAGGCAGTATATATGTGTGTTAGAGTATTTAAATGGCTATAAGTGAGAGTGTGTTATTGTGAGAGTGGCTGTATGGATGCGTGTGTGCTTGTAGCAGTTATTGTATAAGAGCGTAAGAATGTGCTAGTATTTGTATGAGTAAGTGAGCTGGTGTGTGTATAACTGTATAGGTGAGTAAATGGGTGTGTGATTAATTTTTTGCATGACTGACTAGGTGTGTGAGTACCTCTATGGATGAGTGGCGGTGTGTGAGTGTTTATATAGGTGTATGAGTGCATATGATAGTCCTGTACTGAGTGACTGTAAGTATGAGTGACTGTACAGGTGAGTGAGTGGATGTGTGTGTAGACCTAAGAATCAGTGAGTGGGTATGTAGTTTTTGGTTTTGGAGTGTCTATGGTTTTGAGAATGGCAGTCTGTAATTTAGAGTGGGTGTATCAAAAGTTATATTAGGGTGTGAGAAGATGCATGAAATTATCACATGGATGATGTCATCAGTGATGTCATTTGAGATGTCATCAGTGATGTCATCAGTGATGTCACTGACCATGTCATGAGTGATGTAATATGTGACGTCATCAGCAGTGCATTGCGGGGCGCGAGTTATAGTTAGCTGAACTAACTATAACAGGGGAATTTCACGGGTTTTGTACGAGTGCAATGTCCAACTAACTATAACTGTCCCTAAAACCTATGGTTTTTTCAGTGAATTTCAAAGGTTTTTTAAATGCTAATTTCTAACTATAACGTGTCTGAAACCTATGGTTTTTTCAGTGAATTTCAAAGGTTTTTTAAATGCTAATTTCTAACTATAACGTGCCTGAAACCTATGGTTTTTTCAGTGAATTTCAAAGGTTTTTAAATGCTAATTTCTAACTATAACGTGCCTGAAAACTATGATTTTTTAAGTGAATTTCAAAGGTTTTTAAATGCTAGTTTCTAACTATGCCAACAGAGGTAGGACATGTGAAGAAAGAAGAAAAAACGCACAGAAAGAAGCAAAAGATGTGCAGAAAGAACCAACAGAGGAGCAGAAAGAGGCCTTGTTGCAAAATCATCCTGTGCCCACAACTTTTTCAGACGGGTACTGGTGGTAACTGACTCTGACTAACCAGAGCCAGTGCACGTTTGCACAGTGGTGAAGGGAGGGGGCCTGAGGTGACATGTGTGCAAACGCGCCCCGTGGCGCTTTTAAGTTGCGGGATTAAGTCCCCTTGAATCCTGAGGGTCCCTGGGGTCCAACTAGCCCCCCAGGTACCTACAGTTAGGACCACAGAGCTGAGTTGCAGAGAGGCGTTCCGAGGCCACGCACCTTTTTCACCTCTCTGCAACGCACCTCTGTTGTGCTTACTGAAGGTACCTGGTGGGCTAGTTGGCCCCCAGGATTCAAAGGGAATTAACTCCCCAACTTAAAACGCACCACAGGGCGTGTTTGCGCACATGTCACCTGAGGCCCCGCCCCTCCCTTCACCACTGTGCATACGCGCCCCGTGGCGCGTTTTAAGTTGGGGGATTAGGTCACCTTGAATCCTGAGAGTCCCTGGGGCCCAACCAGCCCACCAGGTACTTCCAGTAAGCACCACAGGCCTGCGTTGCAACGCCTGTAACAAATTGTGCAGTTGTGTTTAGGTAGTGAAGAGGGTCGTGCTGGGGGTAGTGTTTTAGGGTTTAGGGTAGTGCAGTGGTGTTTGTGTAGTGTAGGGGGTCATGCTGGGGGTAGGTTTAGGGTAGTGCAGTGGTGTTTGGGTAGTGTAGGGAGTCGTGCTGGGGGAGTGTTTTAGGGTTTAGGGTAGTACAGTGGTGTTTGGGTAGTGTAAGGGGTCGTGCTGGGGTTAGTGTTTTAGGGTTTTAGGGTTTAGGGTAGTGCAGTGGTGTTTGGGTAGTGTAGGGGATACTGCTGGGGGTAGTGTTTTAGGGTTTAGGGTAGTGCAATGGTGTTTGGGTAGTGTAGGGGTACTGCTGGGGGTAGTGTTTTAGGGTTTAGGGTAGTGCAGTGGTGTTTGGGTAGCGTAGGGGGTACTGCTGGGGGTAGTGTTTTATGGTTTAGGGTAGTGCAGTGGTGTTTGGGTAGTGTAGGGGTTCGTGCTGGGGGTAGTTTTTTAGGGTTTAGGGTAGTGCAGTGGTGTTTGTGTAGTGTAGGAGGTCGTATTTTAGGGTTTAGGGTAGTGCAGTGGTCTTTGGGTAGTGTAGGGAGTCGTGCGGGGGTATTTTTAGAGTTTAGGGTAGTGCAGTGGTCTTTGGGTAGTGTAGGGGGTTGTGCGGGGGGTAGTGTTTTAGGGATTAGGGTAGTGCATTGGTATTTGGGTAGGGTAGGGGGTCATGCGGGGGGTAGTGTTTTAGGGTTTAGGGCAGTGCAGTGGTGTTTAGGTAGTGTAGGGGGTCGTGCTGGGGGAGTGTTTTAGGGTTTAGGGCAGTGCAGTGGTGTTCGGGTAGTGTAGGGGGTCGTGCTGGGGGAGTGGTTTAGGGCAGTGCAGTCGTGTTCGGGTAGTGTAGGGGGTCGTGCTGGGGGCAGTATTTTAGGGTTTAGGGTAGTGCAGTGGTGTTTGGGTAGTGTAGGGGGTCATGCTGGGGGTAGTGTTCTAGGGTTTAGGGCAGTGCAGTGGTGTTCGGGCAGTGTAGGGGGTCTTGCTGGGGGTGGTGTTTCAGGTTTTAGGGCAGTGCAGTGGTGTTCGGGCAGTGTAGGGGGTCGTGCAGGGGGTGGTGTTTCAGGGTTTAGGGCAGTGCAGTGGTGTTCGGGCAGTGTAGGGGGTCGTGCAGGGGTGGTGTTTCAGGGTTTAGGGCAGTGGTGTTCGGGCAGTGTAGGGGGTCATGCTGGGGGTGGTGTTTCAGGGTTTGGGGCAGTGCAGTGGTGTTCGAGCAGTAAAGGGGGTCATGCTGGGGGTGGTGTTTCAGGGTTTAGGGCAGTGCAGTGGTGTTCGGGCAGTGTAGGGGGCGGTGCAGGGGGTGGTGTTTCAGGGTTTAGGGCAGTGCAGTGGTGTTCGGGCAGTGTAGGGGGTGGTGCAGGGGGTGGTGTTTCAGGGTTTAGGGCAGTGCAGTGGTGTTCGGGCAGTGTAGGGGGTCGTGCAGGAGGTGGTGTTTCAGGGTTCAGGGCAGTGCAGTGGTGTTCGGGCAGTGTAGGGGGTCGTGCAGGAGGTGGTGTTTCAGGGTTCAGGGCAGTGCTGTGGTGTTCGGGCAGTGTAGGGGGCGGTGCAGGGGGTGGTGTTTCAGGGTTTAGGGCAGTACAGTGGTGTTCGGGCATTGTAGGGGGTGGTGCTGGGGCTGGTGTTTCAGGGTTTAGGGCAGTGCAGTGGTGTTCGGGCAGTGTAGGGGGTCGTGCTGGGGCTGGTGTTTCAGGGTTACGGCAGTGCAGTGGTGTTCGGGCAGTGTAGGGGGTCATGCTGGGGCTGGTGTTTCAGGGTTTAGGGCAGTGCAGTGGTGTTCGGGCAGTGTAGGGGGTCTTGCTGGGGCTGGTGTTTCAGAGTCTAGGGCAATGCAGTGGTGTTCGGGCAGTGTAGGTGGTCTTGCTGGGGCTGGTGTTTCAGGGTTTAGGGCAGTGCAGTGGTGTTCGGGCAGTGTAGGGGGTCGTGCTGGGGGTGGTGTTTCAGGGTTTAGGGCAGTGCAGTGGTGTTCGAGCAGTGTAGGGGGTCGTGCTGGGGCTAGTGTTTCAGGGTTTAGGGCAGAGCAATGGTGCTCAGGCAGTGTAGGGGGTTGTGCTGGGGGTGATGTTTCAGGGTTTAGGGCAGTGCAGTGGTGTTCGTGCAGTATAGGGGGTCGTGCTGGGGGTGGTGTTTCAGGGTTTAGGGCAGTGCAGTGGTGTTCGGACAGTGTAGGGGGTTGTGCTGATGTTTCAGGGTTTAGGGCAGTGCAGTGGTGTTCGTGCAGTATAGGGGGTCGTGCTGGGGGTGGTGTTTCAGGGTTTAGGGCAGTGCAGTGGTGTTCGGGCAGTGTAGGGGGTCATGCAGGGGCTGGTGTTTCAGGGTTTAGGGCAGTGCAGTGGTGTTCGGGCAGTGTAGGGGGTCGTGCAGGGGTGGTGTTTCAGGGTTTAGTGCAGTGGTGTTCGGGCAGTGTAGGGGGTCATGCTGGGGTGGTGTTTCAGGGTTTAGGGCAGTGCAGTGGTGTTTGGGCAGTGTAGGGTGTCGTGCTGAGGGGTGGTGTTTCAGGGTTTAGGGCAGTGCAGTAGTGTTTGGGCAGTGTAGGGGGTCGTGCAGGGGGTGGTGTTTCAGGGTTTAGGGCAGTGCAGTGGTGTTCGGCCAGTGTAGGTAGTCTTGCTGGGGGTGGTGTTTCAGGGTTTAGGGCAGTGCAGTAGTTTTCAGGCAGTGTAGGCGGTCGTGCTGGGGCTGGTGTTTCAGGGTTTAGGGCAGTGCAGTGGTGTTCGGGCAGTGTACGGGGTTGTGCTGGGGCTGGTGTTTCAGGGTTTAGGGCAGTGCAGTGGTGTGCGGGCAGTGTACGGGGTCGTGCTGGGGCTGGTGTTTCAGGGTTTAGGGCAGTGCAGTGGTGTTCAGGCAGTGTAGGGGGTCATGCTGAGGGTGGTGTTTCAGGGTTTAGGGCAGTGCAGTGGTGTTCGGGCAGTGTAGGGGGTCGTGCTGGGGCTGGTGTTTCAGGGTTTTGGGCAGAGCAGTGGTGTTCGGGCAGTGTAGGGGGTCGTGCTGGGGGTGGTGTTTCAGGGTTTAGGGCAGTGCAGTGGTGTTCGGGCAGTGTAGGGGGTCTTGCTGGGGGTGGTGTTTCAGGGTTTAGCGCAGTGCAGTGGTGTTCGGGCAGTGTAGGGGGTCTTGCTGGGGGTGGTGTTTCAGGGTTTAGGGCAGTGGTGTTCGGGCAGTGTAGGGGGTCGTGCTGGGGGTGGTGTTTCAGGGTTTAGGGCAGTGCAGTAGTGTTCGGGCAGTGTAGGGGGTCATGCAGGGGGTGGTGTTTCAGGGTTTAGGGCAGTGCAGTGGTGTTCTGGCAGTGTAGGGGGTCATGCTGGGGGTGGGGTTTCAGGGTTTAGGGCATACAGTGGTGTTCGGGCAGTGTAGGGGGTCATGCAGGGGGTGGTGTTTCAGGGTTTAGGGCAGTGCAGTGGTGTTCGGGCAGTGTAGGGGGTCGTGCTGGGGCTGGTGTTTCAGGGTTTAGGGCAGTGGTGTTCGGGCAGTGTAGGGGGTCTTGCTGGGGGTGGTGTTTCAGGGTTTAGGGCAGTGGTGTTTGGGCAGTGTAGGGGGCCTTGCTGGGGGTGATGTTTCAGGGTTTAGGGCAGTGCAGTGGTGTTCGGGCAGTGTAGGGGGTCTTGCTGGGGGTAGTGTTTCAGGGTTTAGGGCAGTGCAGTGGTGTTCGTGCAGTATAGGGGGTCGTGCTGGGGATGGTGTTTCTGGGTTTAGGGCAGTGCAGTAGTGTTCGAGCAGTGTAGGGGGTTGTGCAGGGGGTGGTGTTTCAGGGTTTAGTGCAGTGGTGTTCGGGCAGTGTAGGGGGTCGCGCTGGAGGTGGTGTTTCAGGGTTTTGGGCAGTGCAGTGGTGTTCGGGCAGTGTAGGGGGTCATGCACGGGGTGGTGTTTCAGGGTTTAGGGCAGTGCAGTGGTGTTCGGGCAGTGTAGGGTGTTGTGCTGGGGCTGGTGTTTCAGGGTTCAGGGCAGTGCAGTGGTGTTCAGGCAGTGTAGGGGGTCGTGCTGAGGCTGGTGTTTCACGGTTTAGGGCAGTGCAGTGGTGTTCGGGCAGTGTAGGGGGTCGTGCTGGGGCTGGTGTTTCAGGGTTTAGGGCAGTGCAGTGGTGTTCGGGCAGTGTAGGCGGTCGTGCTGGGGCTGGTGTTTCAGGGTTTAGGGCAGTGCAGTGGTGTTCGGGCAGTGTAGGGGGTCATGCTGGGGCTGGTGTTTCAGGGTTTAGGGCAGTGCAGTGGTGCTTGGGCAGTGTAGGGGGTCGTGCTGGGGGTGATGTTTCAGGGTTTAGGGTAGTGCAGTGGTGTTCGGGCAGTGTAGGGGGTCGTGCAGGGGCTGGTGTTTCAAGGTTTAGGGCAGTGCAGTGGTGTTCGGGCAGTGTAGGGGGTCTTGCTGGGGCTGGTGTTTCAGGGTTTTGGGCAGAGCAGTGGTGTTCGGGCAGTGTAGGGGGTCATGCTGGGGGTAGTGTTTCAGGGTTTAGGGCAGTGCAGTGTTGTTCGGGCAGTGTAGGGGGTCGTGCTGGGGGTGGTGTTTCAGGGTTTAGGTCAGTGGTGTTCGGGCAGTGTAGGGGGTCTTGCTGGGGGTGATGTTTCAGTGTTTAGGGCAGTGCAGTGGTGTTCAGGCAGTGTAGGGGGTCTTGCTGGGGGTAGTGTTTCAGGGTTTAGGGCAGTGCAGTGGTGTTCGGGCAGTGTAGGGGGTCATGCTGGGGGTGGTGTTTCAGGGTTTAGGACAGTGCAGTGGTGTTCGGGCAGTGTAGGGGGTCGTGAAGGGGGTGGTGTTTCAGGGTTTAGGGCAGTGCAGTGGTGTTCGGGCAGTGTAGGGGGTCGTGCTAGGGGTGGTGTTTCAGGGTTTAGGGCAGTGCAGTGGTGTTCGGGCAGTGTAGGGGGTCATGCAGGGGCTGGTGTTTCAGGGTTTAGGGCAGTGCAGTGGTGTTTGAGTAGTGTAGGGGGTCGTGCTGGGGGTAGTGTTTTCGGGTTTAGGGTAGTGCAGTGGTGTTTGGGTAGTGTAGGGGGTCGTGCTGGGGGTAGTGTTTTAGGGTTTAGGGCAGTGCAGTGGTGTTTGTGTAGTGTAGGGGTCGTGCTGGGGGTAGTGTTTTAGGGTTTAGGGTAGTGCAGTGGTGCTTGTGTAGTGTAGGAGGTCGTGCTGGGGGTAGTGTTTTAGGGTTTAGGGTAGTGCAGTGGTGTTTGTGTAGTGTAGGGGGTCATGTTTTAGGGTAGTGCAGTGGTGTTTGGGTAGTGTAGGTGGTCGTGCTGGTGGTAGTGTTTTAGGATTTAGGTTAGTGCAGTGGTGTTTGGGTAGTGTAGGGGGTCGTGCTGGGGGTAGTGTTTTAGGGTTTAGGATAGTGCAGTGGTGCTTGTGTAGTGTAGGGGGTCGTGCTGGGGGTAGTGTTTTAGGGTTTAAGGTAGTGCAGTGGTGTTTTTGTAGTGTAGGGGGTCATGTTTTAAGATGCAATGCTCCAATACCTGACCAGTCTGCACTACATAAAACTGCAAAAAAACTAAAAATAAAAAGTGTTTTGCACACTTTTGTCATTGGGCTATATGTGGGCTACATCTGGGTAATATGTGTGCTACATTTGGGCTCTTTTTTCACTGGTGGCCATCTTGGAAGACTTCTTTGTTATGAAGTTTCCTAATTTCTTCATTTACTGCAGTCTCCTCAGTAGGAAATGCTTTCAGTTTTTTACTTTGATTCCATCAAGAAGGCATTCAGATGTCTCACATCTGCCATAAATTCAGAATGTTAGCACTCTAGTTGCTCATTAGATCACTGGAGTAAAGCTACTGCTCACCAGGGAGTTAACTGGCAGTCTGCTGCTGGTATTGAAAGTGATTGTTTCAGTCTGCATGTCAGAATTTTCTAATGAAATAGAAGAGGATTTGAGATCTCACTTAAAACATGCCCTAATTTTTCTTTCTGCAGCACTAACCATAATTTCTATTTCAAAAAGAACCCCTCATTTTGTTCCTTTTTAAATTAAATGTTTTAAGTGTTACTGGTTTATTCCAATCAAGATGGCTTCAGGTGTGCCATACTTTTGTCATAAGTAAAGCTGTTAGCGCTCTAGTTGTTGTTTAGAACACTCTGGGAAGCTGCAGTAGAACACAAAGGCATCAACTGGCAGGCTGCTCCTGTTGAAATATAACAGGAAGATATTTGAGATCACACTTGAAATATGTCCTAATTTTTCTTTCTACAGCACTAACCATAATTTCTATGACAAAATGAACCCCATCATTTTGTTCCTTTTTAAATTAAATGTTTTAAGTGTTACCAGTTTATTCCAATCAAGATGGCTTCAGGTGTGCCATACTTTTGTCATAAGTAAGGCTGTTAGCGCTCTAGTTGTTCTTTAGAACACTCTGGGAAGCTGCAGTAGAACACAAAGGCATCAACTGGCAGGCTGCTCCTGTTGAAATATAACAGGAAGATATTTGAGATCACACTTGAAACATGTCCTAATTTTTCTTTCTACAGCACTAACCATAATTTCTATGACAAAATGAACCCCATCATTTTGTTCCTTTTTAAATTAAATTGTTTAAGTGTTACCAGTTTATTCCAATCAAGATGGCTTCAGGTGTGCCATACTTTTGTCATAAGTAAGGCTGTTAGCACTCTAGTTGTTCTTTAGAACACTCTGGGAAGCTGCAGTAGAACACAAAGGAATCAACTGACAGTCTCTGCCCTTGTTGGATGTACATGTTTTACTGAGAATGTCAGACTTCATTCTCACATGAGTGAGAAAGATAATGTGAATTTACAGAAAATATCCTCTCATTTTAGCTTCTGGAGCACCTTCCAAACCTCCATGGGACAAGCATGAGAAAATAGTGTTCTCTCAAACATGATTCATGATATCCCAACAGAAGGTTTTTCACATGGTAAAATCACCTTGGAATACACCACAATTCCTAAAATTAGTATGGTACCATCAACAAATAAATTCTAATGTAACTAAAGCCTGTTATCACCCTTTATAGTTCTCCTTTTGGTGACCCTCAAAATCTTCTATTCACTACAATGCATTTCAATGAGGTACTATCATTTATATTGGTCCCAAGATGGCTGCCAGCAATTCCAGGATGAAGTGCTGACAGCCAATCAGATCTCACGATGACATGTGTGGTTAGGCTCCGCCCAGATATATATGTGACTTTACTTTTGATTTTCTCAGGAACTACTGAACGGATTTACACCATTTAAGCAAAAGGCACGACACTGAACCAAGGGCTACCTCTTTGCCAAATTTGGTGTAATTCCGTTCAGCAGTTCGGGCTGTAGCTGCGACTAAAGGTTCCTATGGAAAAATGAATGGGGAAAACGCATTTTGGGACCCCCTTTTTCTCGGCCCCCGCTTGACGTATCACCCTGAGACTTTCAGGATAGGAGCGGACCGGAGCGCCCCAACAAGTTGGAAACTTTCGCGAAGATTCGTCAACCGGCGCCAACGTTATTTCAAATAGAATGTCGCGGATTTCCTATGGATAATAGGTTTTAACTATAACTATCTACTGGCGACCGCCAGTAGATAATACATACATATATATATATATATATATATATATATATATATATATATATATATATATATATATATATATATATATATTCAGTGAAAAAACCACAGGTTTCAGGGACGTTATAGTTAGGCTGACATTTCACTCGAACAAAACCAGAGAAACTCGGCTGTAATAGTTAGCTGAGCTAACTATAACTCGCGCCCCCACAATGCACTGCTAATGACGTCACATATTACATCACTCATGACATGGTCAGTGACATAACTGATGACATCACTGATGACATCTCAAATGACATCACTGATGATATCACTGATGACATCATCCAGTGACTGAGTGTTTCTTAAAAGTTTAAGAATGTTATATTTATATATACACGCCAAGGTGTATTGAAGAATGAGTGGCTGTATGAGTGTCTGAATGGATGATTTAGTGGGTGTGTGACTGACTGCATAAGTGAGTGACTGTATCAGTCTGTCACTTGGTGTGTAAGTGGCTGCATGGGTTGGTGAGTAGTTACATGAGTGTCTATATGGGTTAATGGTTGGTTGTCTGAGTACCTATATGGGTGCCTAAGTGTCTGGGTGGGGGGGTGGGGGAGTAACGACATTTGTGAAAGGCAGTATATTTGAGAGTTGGAGTATATAAGTGACTATGTGTGAGAGTGAGTGATTGTGAGAGTGGCTGTATGGATGAGTGTGTGTTTGTGTCAGTGATTATAGAAGAGAGGAAGTATGTGTTACTATCTGCATAAATAAGTGAGGTGGTGTGTGTATAACTGTATAGGTGAGTAAATAGCAGTGTGTTTGATTCTTTGGGCGACTGACTAGGTGTCCGAGTAACTCTATGTGTGAGTGGTGGTATGTGAGCGTCTGTATGGGTGTATGAGTGCATATATCAGTGGCTGTATTGGTGAGTGACTGCGTGTATAAGCAACTGTATGGGTGAGTGAGCGGATGTTTGTGTAGACCTATGAATCAGTGAGTGGGTATGTACAAACTGGTATTGGTGTGTGTATGGTTTCAAAAATGGTAGTATATATTTCAGAGTGGGTGTATGAAAGGTTATATAAGGGTGTGAGGAGGTGCATCAGGTATTAAGAGGATGATGGCATCAGTGATATCATCAGTGATGTCATTTGAGATGTCATCAGTGATGTCATCAGTGATATCACTGACCATGTCGTGAGTGATGTAATATGTGACGTCATCAGCAGTGCCTTGCGGGGGCGCGAGTTAGGCCGAATTTCTCTGGTTTTGTATGAGTGAAATGACAGCCTAACTATAACGTCCCTGAAAACTGTGGTTTTTTCACTGAATTTCAAAGGTTTTTAAATGCTAATTCCTTACTATAATGTCCCTGAAACCTATGGATTTTTCAGTGAATTTCTAAGGTTTTTAAAATGCATATTCCTAACTATAACATCCTTGAAACCTATGGTTTTTTAGGGAATTTCTAAGGTTTTTTCAGTACAAATTCCTAACTGTAACGTCCCTCTCCCTCAAACCTATGGTTCTATGTATGATTTTCTACAGTTCCTTTAAAACATTTTTTTATCAAAAGATGTTTTTTCTTTTTTTGTTTTCTTTTTTGTTTATTATTTTTTAAATATTTTTAAAAAGTTTTCCAATATTTCTAAGCAGTTTTTTAAAAAACATATAACATAGCTGAGCTAACATTTATATTCTTATTTCTTTTGAATTAACATTGTTATCTTGTTTGCAATTTTGTACAGTGTCATATTATATTACAGAATTTTAAAATGGAAAAGACAATTTTGAAAAAAATGTTTAACTTATTGTTTTAACAATTTTTTGATAAATTAAACTTTCCATAATTAATTTTAATAGTATGAAAGTTGGGGGGGGGGTTATTGAATGATTGCATGAGTGCATTTGTAGTGCGTAAAGCATTCTATGAGTATATGTCAACTGTCTAGCGGATTGCATAATTATATGCGTGATGGAGCAAGGACTCGGACACAAGACTTGCTCGGAAGCAATCCTCTCGATTTAACTTACTAGCGAATTACTAATGACATGTCTCGTGATTAATAATATGCATTTTCACTATACGCGGGAAAAGAATGAAGCTTGCCTATGTGTTTACTAACTGAAAATAACACGGACGTAGGACTAAAATGCATTTAACATGGGATCTTTACTGCGCATGCGTCTACTGCATCTACGTAGTATGACGTGCTGAAGTTTGGAGGGAAATTCTGGCGCTTGCGCAAAGAGCTATAAAATGGCCGCTTTAAAGCTCACATGCATGGCACCTGCTTTGCTGAAATTAGAAAAAGGGTTTATAACTAACACAAATGCAGAGAGAGAAATAACAAATGGTATGGGTCAGAGTAGAGGTTGGTGGTATACAGTGAAATCATTTATTTTTGAGAATAACATTTTTTCTTTCCGACTTAATTATTAGTGCGTATTTGGGCCTGTTAAAGTTGTCTGAGTCGAGCAGACCAATATGGCGCGACGCATGCACCCTGATACGGAAGCTTGGAAGATGACTAAGGATTTGTCACGAGTCCAAGGTCGGCGGAGATGTGCCCTGGGAACATGAGGGTGACGAGTTCATATGAAGGAACTTATTCAAGAAAAACAGTTACAAATGCATTAATAAAGTTTAAAGATGTATGGGAAAGGAAGGGCGGAATAAAAGTTTGAGGGGAGGAGTTTGGAAACAATGGTTAAAGAGAATAAATGAAGTATAAGTATGGTGTGATGGTCATCCCCCTCTCGCCTGTCCAATCAGAAGTTAGTATTCTATGCAAAATGAAACATTAATGGGTGGTACATGCCTATGAAAAGGTATAATTGAGGTAGTTTAGTTAGAAGAGAGAAGGCTTTTTGGGAAAATTACAAAGAAGCTTTGGAGCACGTTGAAGAAGCCTGAGGACGGGGTGTGCTGGGGTGGTGCTGATGCTCTGAAATGCTGATGAAGAAACTGAATGCAGAACCATCTATTTGAATTGGGTGGGTTAGAAAGAAGATCGCAGAAGAACCACGAGGAGGAAGAGAGTGTCAGAGAGGGGTGCGACGTAGTTGTCGGTAACTAGAGAGGTGAAGTATCCTGTCCTGATTCCTGTGCTGAAGTCTTTGTCTCCTGATCTGTCCCAGGAGGCCCTAACCAGCCCTTTGGCCAGGGGGTTGGTCTTCACACCATATTTTGGTAATTATAAAATTCATCGTTTCATAAATGCTCTTCTGCCTCTATCCTCTTCTTTCGGAGCATAGTTATTGTGTGGATCTGAATTGATAAATGTTATCTGAGATATTTTTGAATTGGCACTCCCGCGAATGAGGGTGTTTGTACTGAAACGCTTTAAGATGGTTCAAAAACCCCTAATTTAGATAAAGATTTTAAAACTTACTGAGTCTGTCATTATTTTATACTTAATAAAAAATGTATAAAAGTTATGTCAATTATCGGCATCAACAAGTTTTACCTAACTGGTCCATTGACCAGAGGAAAGAACTGTTTGATCAGCAGAAGGTTTAGTTAAAGAAGTAATAACTAGATCTTGAGGTATGAGAAACATCTAAAACTAAAAGATTCCAGTGGTTTATTTAGCGCAGAGCGGAAGCGTGTTGTATGGGCCCAAGTGAGTATATGGTAGTGGAGTATCTGTTGCTAGTAAGCCGCTGGATCAGTTTTCTGGTAGCAGAGCTATGGTTGTTAGTAACTAGTTTGGTGATAAGTATAGATTATTGATCTTTGTTTAATGGTTTAACAAAAGAGTTAGTGTCCTGTTTTATGTTGTCTGGAAAATTCCAGGGGAATGAATAGCAGGTGGTGATAGAAACCACACTGCAGTGAGGTTACTCGTCTGTTGGATCAACACTGAGAAGCTAGGTAGGGCTGGCAGTGTTAAACTAGGGACTATTTTCTGTACAAAAGTGAGAGGGGTTGAAAGCAAAGAGTTTGCTGGTGAAACTTTAGGCGTTATATCACCTAGTAAGGGTAACCCTGAAGGAGTAGCAGGTTCTTCTAAGCTAGATTGACAGAAAAAGGAGTTTGCTGGTGAAATACCGGTCTCAAAATTCCTTAACGGGAGATACCGGAAGAGTAGCAGGTTCTCTGGAGCTTAGGTGAAGAGTAAGCGGAAGGTTTTACTCTCAGTGGAAGAAAATAAACTATCCTTTTTGTTTAGTGGAACAGACAGAGTAGCGAATGTTTTTACGTTGTTAATAATAAAGAAGTTCAAAGAATTTTTGAAGAAATAAAATGTTGTATTACCTTGCAAAGGGAGGATCAGTTGCCGGAGTGGTACTGACGTCACAGAGAGCTGCGGTGGGATTGGTAGAAGCAGCGGGCGCGTGACAGGAGGAGCTTGGTAAAGGAGGGGTGAGAAATCGCCTGAGTAGGATCGACGTCACATAAGAGCCGCGCTGGGATTGGTGGAAGCAGCGGGCGCGTGACAGGAACCGCATTGTAAAGGAGGGGTCAGTAGTGAGGAGCAAAACTGAAGTCAGGAAAAGGCCGCGCTGACATTGGTCAGAGTACGAGTGTGAGCCTGATTTGATTAGACACTTAGTTAGAAGCCGTGCTAGGATTGGAGGAGAGAAGGTTTGTATGCGGGATTTTGATTTGACTGTCAGTACAAGACGTACAGGTAGAAGATTTCAAGGGTTTGCGGAATACAATTTCCTACACCGTTCTTCAAGAATGTATGGAAAGAAAAGAAAGATGTCAATTTTTAAGAGAATAAAGAATTTCTTTGTTAAGGATAAGCCTGTGTTGACTAGAGAGGGCATTCCTATTCCGCCACCGAAGACACCAGCATCTTTTATGATGATGGAGAGAGGATATCATACTTGCGTGTGGCTGGAAAATTGGGTAGAGTACACGAAGGATGATGGGGTGTTGGCGTTTCCTAAGGATGGTACGTTTAATGGGAGGATTCTTCAGAATTTGAGAATGAAGATGAATGATTTAGAACCGAGACCTAGGTTAACTCATTATGAGGCTTTGGAAGAATGGGAGACTGAGTCATATGAAAGAGAGAAATGCAGAGGTGGGAGATATAGAGGATTTTTTCCGAGACATTTGCATGAGTCAAGAGAAGGGCAGATGAAACAGTGGAGGAGAGCGATGGTATTGGAAGGGTTATATCCAGTGTTGATGGCTGAGGAACATTCTGGAGGAAAGTGTAAAGAGAAAAGAAAACATATGAATTCGACAGGATATGGAGAGTCACATGACGAATTGTTAGAGGATATTTTAATTAAGAATCCACCACTGTATCAAGAAGCCGCTAGTAAGGTTGTCCCAAGCGCGCCCATAATGGGAATACCATTAACTCCACAGATTTTACATGAGACATCATACAACAAAGTGTTGCAAGATAATGAAAGAGAAGCTTTGAACAAAACTAGGGAGGAACTAGTTCAAAGGATAAGTCAATTGAATTTAAATACTGAAGCTTTGACAGTACCTGTAACCTTTGTTCCAGTAATCCCATTATATGGGGATAATAAGGATACCCAGAAATCACAACTTGTGACAGTTCCATTAAGTAGTCCTAGAAAAGAGATAGTTATCACAGATGATCAGGTTAGTGAAAGTGAGTCAGTTATTTCACTAATGGATCTCCCTATTGTGGAACCTAATGTGGAAACTCAAAAGAGAGTTACACCTATGAATTTGAGAGAGAGACGACCTATGGTTTCGGCTGGAACTTCAGGTACAACAGTAGTCACCTCTGAAGAAATAGAAAGGTGGGCTCAGAAAAGGGAAAATCAGATCCCAAAACCAAAGATTTTAGATATTAGCAGATTAAAAGTGGAATTGGAAGAGATGATGACAGGATGTGTGGGCACAGAAAGTTTAAATGTTTACAATGATGAAGAATTGTTGTTTCTATGTAAGAGTATAACCAGGAGAGCAAGACTATTTCATGAAAGATTGACTGAAGTTGCTTCAGAGATTGGAATAGATATAGGGAAATCAAAATTGTTACAGAAGCCCTAACGAGTGGATTTTACTGATAAAGATTTAGAAAGTGTGAATGCTTCAGGAAAAAGGTTACAGATAAAAGAATTAATGAACATTTTGCGGAAATGGGGAGACATTGATAAATGGAGGATTAGGTGGATAAGGAAGAAAGAAGAAGTGCAGGCGAGAGAGGCAGCAGCTGCATTTCCATATGAGAAACAGGAAAGGTAGAGATGTTGTGTCCAATGAGAGAGGTTCCTGGAGGAGGATATGTTCATGTCCCTTGGAGTAGACAAGATATTTTTATCATTTACGAATGATTTTCCAAAACTGAGAGAAAAGCCAGTTGAATGGTACAAACAGGTAGAGAGGTTTGTAAAAGTCTCAAAGGTGTTATTGAAAGACCTGGATGGTCTATTTGACATAGTGGTACCTGCTGATTTATGGACAGAATGTAAGATCACGATTGATTGGCCTAATGAGGAGTATCCTAAAGATGCAAAAACAGGAGCACCGTCAGAAGAAGTGATGAAAAAGTATCACCAAGTGATTACATATTTGAAAGGGAAAATCCCTCCTAAAGAAACAGATTGGGTAAAAATAGATAGAACGACACAGGAACCGAATGAATCTGTACATGCGTATTATGAGCGATTGTTGCAGGTGTTCAAGCAGTATAGTGGTTTTGAGAACATTGGTGACAAAGATATGGGACATTTTGTGTATCGGTTTTTATATGGCTTGAAACCGGAAATTAGTCAGATGATACAGCAGCACATGTTATGTTGGCAAAGCAAGACAGTGGATGAAATTTTAAAGTACGCAAAATATTGCAGGGATGACATAGTGGCCAGGCGAAGGAAGCTGAAAGAGAAAATGATGTAAGCTCAAGTTAAATTGGCAGAGCAGCAGGAAGAGAAGACAAGTGAGCAAAATAATAATCCAGTAAAAGAATAGAGTCAGAATAATCAAGGAACGAATGGTAATAGATTTAAAGGGCGAATGGACAGAGAAGAAGCGAAAAAGAAGTTCCCTTGTCATGCGTGCGGAAGGCTTGGACATTGGAAGAACGAGTGTAAGAGTATTCAGAATAATAAGAATAATAATGGGCCAAATCAAAATTTAATCCCACAGATGCAGAATGAAGTACTTATGAATCAGCAGCAACAGGTAGTCACTCCACAATATCAGGTACCACCAGCTCCTATGCCAAATTTTGTGAACCATCAAAGTTTCAGTGCGAACACCGGATTTCAAGGAGAAAGTGGTAAGAATAATAGAACAATTGCACAATATTTTTTGCAGAATGATGAAGAACGTTCAGATACTGCACAATGACGGTGCCTGAGGGGGAGGAAGAGGAGTGCATGCTTGGCGCATCCTTGCCGGTAGATCAGTCAGGTCCATTTGTTGATGGGAGAGTAGAAGGTAAAGACATTACTTTCCTATTGGATACTGGTGCTACCAGGTCTACTGTGAGAACAGCAGACATCCCAAACCTACCCCTCTCGGGAGAGACAATACAAGTTGTAGGCGTATCTAACCGACAGATTAGAACCCCAATCACAAAGCCAATGGAGGTGCACATTGGAAACTTTAAAGAAATGGATCGGTTTGTAGTTTGCGATTCCAGTCCTGTAAACCTGTTGGGAAGAGATCTTTTGTGCAAAATGAATTGCACGATCTATTTTACACCGGATGGTGTCGCTTTCCAAACCCCTGATGAAGATGTGGCATACAAGATGATGCTGGCCAAACAGGGAACAGAAGTAGATGAAATGTTTTCACTAATAACTGAAAATGAATTACCAGAAGAGTTGAGAACCACAGTCAATCCAGAAGTGTGGGATTTTACAGGAAAAGATATTGGGCTAATGAAAAATATAGACCCAGTTAAAGTGACAGTGAAGGAGGTGCAGTGTATCCAAATACCCGACAGTACAAAATGAGTCCAGAAGTAAAAGCAGGAATCATTCCGGAAATTGAACGAATGGTTAAACAAGGCATTTTAAAAGAAGTGATGGGTAGTCCCTGTAATTCGCCAATAATGGGACTGAAAAAGCCTAGCGGAAAGTACAGAATAGTGCAAGATCTGCGAAAAATAAATAAGATTGTAGTTCCCTGTTGTCCAATTGTGCCAAATCCAGCAGTGATCCTTTATCAGATACCATGGAATGCAGGATGGTTCACAGTAATTGATTTATGCCAAGCATTCTTTTCTATTCCTTTGCACCCAGACAGTCAGTATTTGTTTAAGTTTAAATTTGAAGATCGTATTTACGCATGGTGTCGTGTTCCTCAAGGGTACACAGAAAGTCCTTCAATCTTTAATCAGATTTTGAAAAAGTGGCTAGAATCATTGATTATTCCCAGAAATTCTGTTCTGGTTCAGTACAATGATGACCTGTTAGTGGCATCAAAAACGCGAGAAGCTTGTGTGACAGATACAACTGCGTTGCTGAACCATTTGGCTGAAGGAGGACACAAGGTGTCTCCAGAAAAATTACAGTTCTGCCGACAGGAAGTAAGATATTTAGGGCATAAAATAGAAAGAGGAGTTAGAAAAGTGACACCGAAAAGAATAAAAATAATCAAAGAAATGCAATTGCCACAGACTCAGAGAGAAATGAGAATGTTTCTGGGAGTGGTTGAATACTGCAGACAATGGATAAATGGATTCTCTGTGTTGGGGAAACCACTAATACAGATGATTCGAAAATGAGCAAAAGATCCAATTGATTGGAATGATGACTGCCTAGAGACATTTGTAAGATTGTGAAATTGTCTGTGTGAGGCTCCTGCCTTGGGCATGCCAGACTATACAAAAGACTTTGCTTTGTTTTGTTGTGAAAGAGAAAATTGCGCACTTTCAGTTTTAACACAGAGACATGGATTGAGTCGGCGTACAGTAGCATATTTTTCAGCTACATTGGACCCGGTGGCTTCAGCATTGCCTGGCTGCTTAAAAGCAGTAGCTGCTACTTGTATGAGTCTGGAGCAAAGTGAGTCGATAGTGAAGGGACATCCAATAAAGGTGCTCGTTCCACACTCGGTTGAGATTCTTTTGACGAGAACAAGAACACAGCACCTCACCTCTAGTTGTTTGACAAAGTACGAAAGAGTGATTTTGGGAGCTGAGAATGTGACTGTGACAAGGTGTACGATTCTGAACCCAGCCACCCTATTGCCAGATCCCTGTGATGAGGAAGTAAAAGATGAAAGTGATCATGATTGCTTAGACGTCACTGAGTTATGCACACTGCTGTTTGCAAAATTTCGGGGGTAATTGAAGCATCCTGTTTACCTGGGGTCAAGTCTGCACAAGTAGCTGAATTGGTTGCCTTGACAATGGCATGTAAAAAGGGGAAAAATTGGAGAGTAACCATATTTACAGATAGTCAATATGGTTTCGAGATTGTGCATGTCTTCGACCAGCTTTGGATGCAGAGGGGATTTCTGACTTCCTCAGGGTCTCCTATCAGAAACAGCAAAAATGTAAAGGATTTGTTGGAAGCATTACAATTACCAAAAGAAATAGCAGTTGTAAAATGCACTGCACATCAGTCAGGAAATGACTATGTGACTGCTGGTAATAATTATGCTGACCAAGTGGCGAAATACTGCGCTAAAAATGCAGTAGCCATAAACAGAAAAATTGAAACGGGGGAAACCAGATGCCAACTTATGTACTTCTCAGTGCCAGAGACATGGGATGAGATTAGACAATTGCAGGAAGAAGTTGAGGAAAAGGAAAAAGAAATCTGGATAAAAGCAGCCTGTACCAAAAGACCACATGATGAAGTATGGGTATATCTAGATGGAAGACCAGTCATGCCAGATTGTCTGCTTTCAAAAATGGCGAGGGTGTATCATGGAGCAACACACATAGGGAGAGATTCAATGATCAGACTATTCAGACAGAGTTGGTACAATCCAAAGTTCAGGGTAATCGAAGAGAGCCTTTGCCAAAGATGCTTAACCTGTCAACAGCAGAACCCAGGTAGAAAGACAGTGGTAAGCTGGGGAAAAATCGGAAAGGCAGAAGGACCCTTCACCAGATTGCAGTTAGATTTCATTGAGTTACCCCCTGCAACAGATTGAAATACGTACTTGTCATAGTGTGCCTTTTCTCAAGATGGGTGGAAGCCTACCCTACTAGAAGGAATGACAGTCTTACAGTTGCACGGTTTGGTTTTCCGGTCACTTTGGAATCAGATAGAGGCCCTCATTTTAATAATGAAGTAATTTGATTAATCTGTGCTGTATTTAACATTGAACAAAAGCTACACTGTGCTTATCGTCCAGAGGCTTCTGGAGTTGTTGAACAAATGAATGGCACAATCAAGTCCAGATTGGGAAAAGTGTGTGCATCCACAAAGCTAAAATGGCCAGATGCATTGCCACTTGTGTTAATGGGTCTCAGAAGCATTCCAGACAGAAAAACAGGAATGAGTCCACATGAAGTACTCATGGGAAGAGCCATGAGACAGGCGTTTATTCCTGGAAATAAACTAATGAGTATAACTGATGATCTGGTATTAGACTATTGCAAAGGATTGGCTGAAATGATGCGTTCTATCTCTCATCAGGTTGGAGAAGACGCAGTTGAAAGACAGCCAGATCAAGTGCATGATTTGAATCCTGGAGATTGGGTGCTAGTGAAGAAACACGCAAGGAAATCGTGTCTAGCACCAAGGTGGGACAAACCAAGCAAGTGATACTAGTCACTACCACAGCAGTGAAGTGTGCAGGTTTGCCCAATTGGATTCACGCTAGTCATACCAGAAGAGTTCCGAGCCCAACAGAGCAACAAGAGCCAGCACTGACTGAGCAGGCTGAAGCATCAGGAGTTGTAAACTGTGAAATTGAAGAATCTAGAGTGATAGATTCCGAAAGACAACTATATGATGAACAGCCCGAAATAAGTCAGGAAGAAAGGATTCCAGTAATTGAAGTAATTGATGATGCTATAGAAACCAGAAGAAGATCAGAACTGAAAAGACAGGAAGGTAGTCAAGAAGAGACAGGGGGAAGAAGAACTCACTCAGGTGAAAAGAGAAAGAGACATAAACAAACCTGAGGAGGGAAAAAGAGAAGAAGACGTTCAGGCAGAAGAAGAAAAGTTTGAATTAAGACCTGAACAGGACCAGATAGAGTTAGAAGAACAAACTCAGGCAGAAGAAGAAAGATTTGAAGTAAGACCTGAGCAGGATCAGACAGAATTAGAAGAATAAGCTCAGGAAGAAAACAAAACACAGTAGCAAGAGGGAGTACAAGCACAGAAAACAGAGAAATAGAACAGATTGTGCCCAGAACAAATGAAATAAAAAGAACCTTACAAGGAGATAAGGAGGGTGAAAAGGCAGTACAAATCAAAAGAGTCAGAAAAGGAGACAATTGGCCAACTGGAGTAAAGAAACTAAAATATCACCTGAGAAAATCTGAAAAGAAACCAGAGCAAGTGAATGAAATCACAAGTCAAACAAGACCTAAGCAAACTTTAGCAAAAATAACTCGAAGAAGTCCGAGTTTGAGAAATTTAAACAGAAAATATAAGGCTCCAGAGTGGACGTACGTCATTCTTGAAGAATTTGAGTCCCTGGATCTGTCTGATGAGACAGAAGAAGTCCATATTGCACAAATTGACGAAAGCCAATTGAAACCTCCTTAAAAATAAAAAGCACAAAAGACTGAAAAGGAAAAAAATAAGAGAAAAGAAATTTTCTCAGAGACAAAATGGCCGACAATGAAGTTAGCGGAAAACCAAAGTGTGGAGTTAAAAGAAAGTGTCTTAGATTTTGTTTTTGTAGTATTTTATTAGCAATATTAGGATGGTTATTCCTAACAGTTTGGGTACCTTTAATAATGAAAACAAGTGACAAGAATAATACAGATACTAATGTTAAAGTAGATAGATTTAGAGAAACTAAAATAGAAATAGGAGTGGAAGATGAGGCAAACTATCATAATGAATCAGACTATAATACGTCCTCTAATGTGTTTATTAAATTATTATTTCAGTATGTTAGCACTATGCAGATTAACAACTGTTATGTATGCATGAAATTGCCCTCATCAGTATCAGAAGGGATGACGTATCACCATATACCTTTAACGTATGGTGTGTCATGTAGTGTTTTGTCAAGTTTATTTTACACTACAGGGAGATTGCAGTATTTTTATTCTAATTTAGATGTAATATTTCCTGAACTTCCTATTAGAAAGAATATGAATCCAGTAGTTAGTAGTAAAAATGCACAATTTATGGGTGAATTTTTCATAACAATGAGTTCAATAGATTTAGTTCAGGCACACGAAGATAATCTAACATGTACATTAAGAAAAGAAGAAAAATAAATTTTAGATTTAGTAGAAGAAAGGAGACAGGATTTAATGAAGAAAGCAACTACACAGAAAACCCATGTACCTCCATGGGTTGGGAAGGAGGGAATCTATGCAATTGGCAAGGCTCATGCTGCAATGTCCCTGGACTTTGTGAAAAGGGGAAAATTCTGCCTCCATAGATTAAATACAGATTATAACAATAATTACATTGGTTCCAGTGAATGTGAACATAACTTCCTAATATTAGGAGGATGGGGACTAAAAGGGGGAACTGATCCTGTATTTCCAGGAGTGTATTATGTTTGTGGGAGCAATGCCTACTACAGGTTACCTGAAAGATGGAACGGAAGCTGTTATTTTGGAATCGTTTTTCCAAACATTTATCATGTAGACAAAATCAGTGGAACCAATGGAAATTCTAATAGACTAACACGAAGAAGAAGGGCTAGGTTTTTCTGAAATTGTAGGAGATATTTTTAGTGCATTGATACCCTCAGTTGGAGTCATCCTAAATTCACAGAAAATTTGTAAGTTATCAACCATAATTGATCGTCTTTCTACAGATACTGCAGGAGGATTTTTAATGATTAACACAGAAATGGTTGCAATTAGATCGATGGTTTTACAGAACCATCTTGCTCTTGACATATTATTAGAAAAAGAAGGTGGAGTTTGTGGCATGTTGAAAATTCAACACTGCTGCACTTATATTCCGGACAAGAGCAGAGAAATTAAAGGATATATTGAAAATATTACGAGAATGCATAAAGATTTGACCCAACTGGAGGTTGACAGTGTGTGGGGAAGACTAACAAAAAGTATAACATCAATAGGGAAATGGTTTGTTGGGTTTGGGAAAAGTTTTCTATGTCAAATAATAATACCATTAGTAATGATAATAACATTAGTGGTGTTAATAATGATTACATATAGATGTTGTAGAAAAGGTACGAAAGGAAAGGTACACTTGAACAGAAAAGGAAAGGGACAGACACGTAAAAGAAAGTATGAAGAAATACGCTTGGAAGAAAGGAAAGGCAGGTTATACAAGAAGATGCGAGATTTAGAAGGAAATGAGACAGTTGATGAAAGGTTGGGAGGCCAAATAGAGAAAACTGAGAAGTGCTAAAGTTGATATCTGGGATGGATGGGAATTTTGTGATGGTTTAATATGCCATCAGAGAGGGTATTGATGGAGCAAGGACTCGGACACGAGACTTGCTCGGAAGCAATCCTCTCGATTTAACTTACTAGCGAATTACTAATGACATGTCTCGTGATTAATAATATGCATTTTCACTATACACGGGAAAAGAATGAAGCTTGCCTATGTGTTTACTAACTGAAAATAACACGGACGTAGGACTAGAATGCATTTAACATGGGATCTTTACTGCGCATGCGTCTACTGCATCTATGTAGTATGACGTGCTGAAGCTTGGAGGGAAATTCTGGCGCTTGCGCAAAGAGCTATAAAATGGCCGCTTGAAAGCTCACATGCATGGCACCTGCTTTGCTGAAATTAGAAAAAGGGTTTATAACTAACGCAAATGCAGAGAGAGAAATAACAAATGGTATGGGTCAGAGTAGAGGTTGGCGGTATACAGTGAAATCATTTATTTTTGAAAATAAAATTTTTTCTTTCCGACTTTTTTATTAGTGCGTATTTGGGCCTGTTAAAGTTGCCTGAGTCGAGCAGACCAATATGGCTCGACGCATGCGCCCTGATACGGAAGCTTGGAAGATGACTAAGGATTTGTCATGAGTCCAAGGTCGGCGGAGATGTGCCCTGGGAACATGAGGGTGAAGAGTTCATATGAAGGAACTTATTCAAGAAAAACAGTTACAAATGCATTAATAAAGTTTAAAGATGTATGGGAAAGGAAGGGCGGAATAAAAGTTTGAGGGGAGGAGTTTGGAAACAATGATTAAAGAGAATAAATGAAGTATAAGTATGGTGTGATGATCATCCCCCCCTCGCCTGTCCAATCAGAAGTTAGTATTCTGTGCAAAATGAAACATTAATGGGTGGTACATGCCTATAAAAAGGTATAATTGAGGTAGTTTAGTTAGAAGAGAGAAGGCTTTTTGGGAAAATTACGAAGAAGCTTTGGAGCACGTTGAAGAAGCCTGAGAATGGGGTGTGCTGGGGTGGTGCCGATGCTCTGAAATGCTGATGAAGAAACTGAATGCAGAACCATCTATTTGAATTGGGTGGGTTAGAAAAAAGATCGCAGAAGAACCACGAGGAGGAAGAGAGTGTCAGAGAGGGGTGCGACGTAGTCGTCGGTAACTAGAGAGGTGAAGTATCCTGTCCTGATTCCTGTCCTGAAGTCTTTGTCTCCTGATCTGTCCCGGGAGGCCCTAACCAGCCCTTTGGCCAGGGGGTTGGTCTTCACACCATATTTTGGTAATTATAAAATTCATTGTTTGATAAATGCTCTTCTGTCTCTATCCTCTTCTTTCGGAGCATAGTTATTGTGTGGATCTGAATTGATAAATGTTATCTGAGATATTTTTGAATTGGCACTCCCGCGAATGAGGGTGTTTGTACTGAAACGCTTTAAGATGGTTAAAAAATCCCTAATTTAGATAAAGATTTTAAAACTTACTGAGTCTGTCATTATTTTATACTTAATAAGAAATGTATAAAAGTTATGTCAATTATCGCCATCAACTAGTTTTACCTAACTGGTCCATTGACCAGAGGAAAGAACTGTTTGATCAGCAGAAGGTTTAGTTAAAGAAGTAGAACTAGATGTTGAGGTATGAGAAACATCTAAAACTAAAAGATTCCAGTGCTTTATTTAGCGCAGAGCGGAAGCGTGTTGTATGGGCCCAAGTGAGTATATGGTAGTGGAGTATCTGTTGCTAGTATGCCGCTGGATCATGCGTACCGCTGGAGTGAAAGAATGAGTGCAACAGTACTGCCTGACAGTTTCTATGAGCGCTGGTGTATTGCCTGGATAATTGGATAAATGCTTGTGTAGTACCTTAGTGAATGGATAAGTGCATAGAGTGTGCTTCAGGGAATTCCTGAATGCATACGTACTGCCTCAGTGAATGATTGAGTGCAAGCGATCCTGCCTGGCTGATTGCATGACTGCATAAGTAATGCATTATTGATTGAATGTGTGTATAAGTAGTGCCTACTTGATTATATGAGTGCATGGGTACTGCCTAAGTGAATCTATGAGTGCAAGACTAATATCTAGCTGCTTAGACCAGTGCATGGGTACTGCCTCAGTAAAAGGAAGACTTCAACAGTATTACCTGGGTCATTGTATGAGTGCATGGGCAGTACCTGAGAGAATCGATGAGTGCATGGGTACTGCCTGAGTGAATAATTGAGTGCAAGAGTAGTACCTGGATGATTGCATGATTGCATTGGTAATGCCTGATTGATTAGATGTGCGTATAGCTAGTGCGTCCTTGATTGCATGAAACATTACCCCATTGGTACATTTAAGTCCCTTGGATGTATTTTTATTCATGAATTGTATTCGTTACTTCTGCATTTCACTGCCAGCATGAAGATAAATAAGTTTTCCTAACAGAGAACCACTGTGATTGTTAAGTAGAACATTCTTTAGTTTGTAAACAAATTAAAGTACACAGAGATTTTAACGTTTTGGCCCGTAATTTGTACTGTTTTTTTAAACAAACTCCAGTGCCTTCTGTTATTCCCACGCTCATTGTGCTTTCGAACAGCAGTTATCTTATCCTAAATAACCACAACTGCTGCGGCTTACAAGCAGGTGTCCCATATATACCAACTCTTTCACAACGTGTTACATTTTGCACCAATGTCTTTTGTCCTCCCCCTCATGGGATTGTAGATAGTTTGCGATGGCCTTCCATTCCAACTTTGAAAACAGATTTTAATAACGTACGCTGACTCAAAACACTATTGTTTCAACAAGAAGTGACTCTCACATCAGCTCGTGAGACCTTTAAATAGCAGGTGGCTAAACCACCAAGTGGCATTGAGTCGCTGCTCAGTACCAATCTACCACTACATTCTGCAGAAATAATACACCAAATATTTAATGCTTCTGAAACAGAAGGCCTACCACATTTTTTTAGACTAGTCTACTCCGGCCTCAATATCTCTTTTCAGACTATCTATGAAGTAATACCGGGTTTTATTCATTCTAACTTTCCAAGCGCATTTGGCGGGTTTCCCTGGTGCTCTTGCTGGTTTGCGCAGTGCTCATTCTTCTGCTCCTGCTACAAAATGGCTGCCCATCCTGTGGTTGAGCCCCATCCAGGCAAATTGCAGCTCTACCGTGAACAAATGCTGCAACTTTTTGGATGCTTGCCATTGGCGACTCTTGGCATCAGCTATAGGCTGAACTTCCGCTACGTCTATTTCACCTGCGTGCAACCTGTGTTCTACTGTCTCTGGTGCTCCTTTGAGAGCGACCTCGATGTCTGCCTCTCCACTACTTCACGCGCTGACCTGGATTATGAACTGTTGGTGAGTCCATTGCTGGCTCATGACCACGACTGTTCTGGGGACACACATTTGATGGATTCATTTAATCATGCAATAAGGGGGAGCTGGAGTACATGCGCTCATGCGCAGCGCCTCTTGCAGCGGAGTATCATTGAATATCACGCGGGTTGCCCTGATGCTCCTGGTTGCACGAGATTGCGATGACCATGTCTGTTCTTTCGGCTTGCTCAATTGGATGGCGACCCTCTTTGCTTGGAGAGGTGCGGATGACCTTTTGGAGCTGATTGCATTCCGCGGTGCTTGTGAATTCTTGCATTTCGATGGGTCTCCATAAGTGCAAATGGGAACCCGATTTGATGGCCTTTTATTTCTACACATCAAGAACACCGTTTTTTTTACTTTTTCTCATTTCGTTTTTTGTTGCTTGTGAACTTTCAGATATTTACCTTTTCTACGATTTCGCCTTTATCGATTTGGTTTAGCTCTGCTTATGTTTGCGTTCTGTTTGCCTGGGTGGTACAGAGCTGGTCAAGGGGAGGGGCGACCTGGCCGTTTGGGACATTATCGACTTCACTAAGTTACCATGAGCCCTGCAGCCATTATCCAGCTTTTGCGCACGATAACACAAGGCTTTATTTTAGCAAAATACCTGGTTCATACTTTTCACATGAGAAGTGTCTGCTGTGTGTCTTTTGAGCATCTTTCAGAACTTTAAATTCAACATTCTGGGCAAAGTCGATAAACAATGTCCCTTGTTATTTTGCTCTGCTCAGGCCCTAGCACCTGTATAAAACATACCAATGCAGTTGTTGTTGAACACCCATACTGTAATACAATTGGGATACACAAATAGTTGACACACACACTTGGACAGAAACGTTTCCAGGGAGAACAGCTAAACAGCACCTATAATTTAGATGTACCATCTATATTCAAAGTTATGTGGTCTGCAGAGAAAGCTCAGAGATCTTCTATTATATAATCAGTGGCTTAGCTGGGGGGGGGTGGGGCGGTCCGCCCCAGGTGGCACTATTTTGGGGGCGGCCTCGGCCGGCGGCAGCTGGATTTATTGGGGGGGACAGGACAGTAATGACAGTACACACAGCAACCCCACACATGCAACGGGCGGCGGCTGTCGCTGAGCAGCACCACACCACATGTGCATGTAAGTGCAAGCGCACCTGCTTGCAAATACATGCTTCACCACCTAGCATAGTGGTGGTGGGGTGCGCCGCACGGCGTACCGTGTATGTGGTTCCCAGGGCCGTCAATCTTGTAGTGTGCAAAAGCGCTACCAATGACGGCCCTGGGCATCATTTTTGCCAACCCCCGTGCTGCAGCAGTGATGTGCACTGTCGTGCACACCACCACCACGCGCGAGTGGAGGAGTCATGTGCTAGCCTTGGCAATTCAGATTTGCTGCAGACAGTATGACCGGAACCGGATTTCTGCCTCACTCCGAGCCGAGTCAGTCACACACTGTCTGGACTGTCTCAGTGTCTCTACCAGAGGAAACTGGCCTGCTGGTGGTGGTGCGTGCCTACACTGGGCCTGCCCTGTGCTGCTGTGGCCCCGGCCCCCGCCTCGAGTCGACTCGAGAGTCGAGAGAGACACTGACAGACTCACTCACTCGTGACAGGTGTGCGCCCCCCGCAGCGAGTTAGAAGCACGTCCCCGCCTAAATAATGTAAGTGAAAATTAATTAAATTTGTTTTTTTTTACCCTACTTCGGAATATTTTTAAAAAAGAATGGAGAACTATATTAAATGATGAGCATAGAAAGCTTGTCAAGTCTAGATTTATTGCGTTAAGTGTTGTGGCACGCAATCTTTAAACCTGACTCAGGAAGGGTTTATGTGAAAGACTCTGGGGGACATTCTCAAGAACGTGCGATAAACATCGCCAAAATAGGTTAACGCAAGTTTTGATAGCGCCGTCTATTGCAGGAAAATAACTCCGTGTCAATGTGGCATTCTCAACACGGCGGTAACATGCGATAGTACCCCGATAACGCGGCAAATGTCTGCGATAACAGTACCAGGACGGCAAAAAAAATCAAAACCCGAACGCGAAAAAAGTTGCGATGGGCCAACCACGATAAGAAAAACAGCAAAAAGCAGCGCCAGGCCTACAATTCACACACGTCAGGCGTGAAAAAGCACTACAAAAGCAGAAAAAAAAACCACAAGCAAAAACCAAACTACAGCGAAGCACAATGGAGGCAGCCGGAGCAGGTACAGAGGACGACCACAACCCCACAAGCCCCCCGCAGGACCAGCCTGGGACCTTGGGGTCAGGGAAGGGCAAGGACAAGAAGAAGAGGAAGACGCAGTTCAGTCCGTAGGAAAACAGGATCCTGATCACGGAGGTGATAGAACACCATCAACAACTGTTCGTCACCTCCACTGTGTCATTGGCAACAAAAAATGGAATATGGCAGTCCATTGTGGACAAGGCGAATGCAGTCGGAGTGCTGAGGAGGACAATGGACGAGGTCAAGAGGCACTGGAAGGATGTGAAGCGCAAGACCAAGCAGAAACTCGCAGACAACCAGAAGGCAGCAATGCAGACTGGAGGTGGGAGTCCAGCGCCACAGGAGGAGCTGGATGAGATGGAGTAAATGGTGACCACAGTCATCAGTGGGGAGACGGTGGCAGGAGTTGGGGGACAGGACACTGCTCAACATGACCCGACACAACAGCAACAGGGTGAGTAACTACCAGGGACTGGGGGACGGGGGAGATGGGCACAATGGCACACATGCACAATTAAGTAGAGCACATCTGCGGACAAACCATGGCCAAGAGTCACAACTCCAACCAAGAGTCCAATTTACCCAAGTCTGGAACATCACAGCACTGCATAAGCACAGAAGTGAAAGCCACACCGCCTGAAAGGGATAAGGGCCAGCCAAATCAGAGCTGAAGGGGCAACTCACCTACAATGCAGCACACACACATTAGATCCAGAGCACCGCAACATTTACAACAATGTTGAACAAATAGCAACACCAGCACAACAGAACAGAGGACACAACTGCTGCGGCTTGTGTGTGGAAAATGGCCATTCGCATGTGACATAGCTGGAAACTGTGAGATGACAATGTACTAGTACAACCCCACATCCCTGATGGTGTAGTAATGCATGTATGGCCGTGACCGAGATAGGCAGTGAGACACACATTGTCATACAAATCAACACTCATCACAGTGAAGGTGCGTAGACTTTATTAGCATATGCATGTCAGTACGGCCAAGATAAGTGCCACAACATGCAGACCAATGCAGCAGTATGTCAGAACGTGGAACATTGCCAAGCGCCGCTGTCCACTCCGGGGGAGTGCCGCACCATTCACAGGTGTGTGTTTACCCGCGTTGTTGTCCGCTCATGTATTCGGAGTCCAGGCGAATGCAGCCATGTCCACTGTCATCGTGGGAGATGTGACCAGAACCCCAAGTTCCAACAAGGTGTCGGGACATGTGCAATGTGTTCCAAACTGTTGTGTCTGCAGGTACGTAGTTACACGTCCATGAAAGCGAGTGCAGCTTCGTAGCCAATCATTTCCAACATGAGGTCGTTGTCGACATCATCGAACAGGATGGTGAGGCTAACCATTAGCAGGTCCGGACAAATGTGCTGCGTCCACCCCCTTACACCAATTAGCAGTACAGCCCAATAGGGGAGCGGCTCAATGTGGTCACTGCACACGAGGAGTTCTGCAATGTCCCAGGTCCAGCTGCCAGCATGTATGCCAAGTATCCAGGCATCCCATAGACGGGTGTCACGGTGACACTCATGGTCGTGGGCCAACAGGGGGCGCACACACATGTCGAAATCCAGTTCGGCTACCGTCCTGTTGGCTAGGCAGACATCCATGGACCACTTGAATATGCACGAGCGACAATGCAACACAGGCTGCATGCAGGTGACGTTGGCAAGGCGGAAGCTTAGCCGGTAACTGATCCGCAGCACTACCAATGGCAGTGCCCCCAGTAAATGCAGCATACGTGCACGGTACAGTTCCACGTGACAGGGGTTGTGCATGTGTCCGGGATGGTCTGCCATTGCGTTAGTGGCTCTGGTTGAAGCGGCACTGTTCTGACCTGCGCCAGTTCTGTGGATGAAATGCCACAGCTCGGATCAATGAGTTGTTTAAGTGTACAACGGTTGTACACCTGGGATGGTGTGGGAGTAAGTGTGAAGGCCATTCCATGCAAGATAACTCCGAGCAAGGACTTCTGTGTGTGGGGTGTGTATACATTGGTCTGTCGTCGGGCTGTGCGTAGTGTGGGAGTCGTCCTCAACTGCTATTGTATCTGTCAGGGGGTGCCGGGCACATGCAATTCCGAGGTCGGATGTGCAGATGTGCTTCTGCCTGATAGTTCAGACAAAGGAGCTTTCATCCCTAATGTCAGTTTGTCATCTGCTTGCATTCATGAAGTGTGATGTGGCTTGTTGGGTGTGGGGTGGGATGTGTGCGACTTTGGGATTCATGTTTGACATGACTTGCATGTGGAAAATGAGCGGCATCACTGTGTGTTACGTTGCCTCACAGCTGCTCCTCCCTCCCCCGAGCCTATTTACTTGTGTGCGCTGCGCGGTTGCATCACTTGCACTCCAACGGCACACCATTGTCATGCCAGTCTGCGCATGTCCACAAGCCTGAAAACGACACTGTGATGTTGGCCGTTGAAGGTGGGCAGCCACGTGAGTGTAGGCCTATGGTAAGGATAGTGCGGACACAGATGTAGAGTTCATGCCTGGCTGAACTCGCGCTGCAACTAAGGCTAGGCATTTGGCTCATGCTGCGGCAATGCAGATACACACAACACTTGGCATGTATGAGCCAAGACCCAGAGCGGTCTTGCGCTCCTTCATTTCTCCGTTCGTGCGAGACCGCCCTCCGGGTGCATGCTACATTGCAACATTGTCAATTGCGGGCTGGGTGGCGCCGACACTACAACAGAGACACACGCATTGGTGACTTCCTTGTCCAGGCCAGAACTGAACCACGCCCTGAGCCCCGGGCTAATTCTAAACACCCCTGCGCTGGACTGACGTACGCCGGCGCAGCCCACTCCTGTTACGCTTACAGGGGGGGAGGAGAAAGCTACATGTCCAAGGTCCTACCCACTGTCTGAGGTGACATGCTTGCATCCACTGTCCACAGCACGATGTGATGTGGTAGGGCCAGGGGCCATCACGCATACATAATGACCACACAGACACACTTAGATGTATGGTGGAAATGGCTACAGGCACGTGCGCCCAGCCCCTTTTTATTACCAGGGTCACATGTCCAGTGACGCCTGTGCTGGATGGGTGTGGGGTCAGTGTAAGCCAGCCCTCAGGGAGTGGTTGGTGCTGGCAACAACTAGAACAGTAATCATCGGATCACACACACAGAGTCACTCATGAAGGGTCCATGACTTGCAGTGCACTGAGGTAGGGGCACCAGAACTGGACTCACACACATATGATTAATTCATAAAGGGTCCATGACTTGCAGTACACTGAGGTAGGGGCACCAGAACTGGACTCACACACATATGATTACATCATAAAGGGTAAATGACTTGAGCTACACTGAGTTCGTGGCACCGGAAGCGCTCGGCGGGTGCGCGGCCTGCGATGATGTGTCGTCCGAGCGGGCCGCCCTGGAAGCAATGTCTGTTGCCTACTGGACTGTGCCATGAATAAATGAAGACTCAATTTGAATTGTGAGTCCTGCTGACCACAGTGTAGGCCAGAGGCAGCGGTCAGAAAGGGCCCACAGCCATGCAGCATTGACTTGAGCTGCACAGAGTTAGTGGCACCTGGAGCGCTCAGCGGGTGTGCAGCCAGCGATGATGCGTCGTCCGGGCGGGCCACCCTGGCAGCAATGTCTGTTGCCTACTGGACTCTGCCATAAATGAATCAAAACTGAAATTGACCGCAGTGTAGGTCGGAGGCAGTGGTCAGAAAGGGCCCACGGCCACGTGGCGTCAACTTGTGTTGCACAGGGTCAGTGGCACCTGGAGCGCTCAGCAGGTGCACAGCCAACGATGATGGGGTGTCTTTGCAGGTCAGGATGTGACATGTGAGCCCTGCTGACCGCAGTGTTGGCCGGAGGCAGCGGTCAGCAAGGGCCCACGGCCACGTGGTGTAAGACTTGTGTTGCACAGGGTCAGTGGCACCTGGAGCGCTCCGCAGGTGCACAGCCAACGATGATGCGTCATCCGGGCGGGCCGCACTGGGAGCAATGTTCTTTTTGCCTACTGAATTCTGCCTCAATATTGCCACATGGCGTCGACTTGTGTTGCACAGGGTCAGTGGCACCTGGAGCGCTCAGCAGGTGCACAGCCAACGATGATGTGTCGTCCGCGCAGGCCGCACTGGGAGCAATGTTCTTTTTGCCTACTGACTTCTGCCTCAATATTGCCACGTGGCGTCGACTTGTGTTGCACAAGGTCAGTGGCACCTGGAGCGCTCAGCAGGTGCACAGCCAATGATGATGCGTCATCCGGGCGGGCCGCACTGGGGGCAATGTCTGTTGACTAGTGGTTTCCTACATTAACAGAAATGTGGCACGATTTGAATTGTGGGACCTGCTGACCGTAGTGTAGGACTAAGGCAGTATCCATGTTGCTGTGCCGCTGGATGCGCTGGGGGCCTGTGTCGCGGAGTCTGGAGGTCACGGCGGCGGACTTGTGGCAGGGTGAGGTGCGCCGCCCTAGCAGACCCGTTGCCCATCACGGAAGAGAACCACGCCCAGAGCCCCGGCCTTTTTATCCGCACTCCTACGCTGGAGTGGCATACGCCGGCCCAGCCCATTGCGCTTATGCTTTCAGGGGGGGACGGCACAGCTACATGTCCAAGGTCTTCCCCACTGCCTGAGGTAACATGTTAGCGTCCACTGTCCACAACACTACAAACCCCAGCAGTATGGGTCCACATGGACATGTCTGTGCTCTGCATTCTGAGGTCTGTCCAGCACATCACCGCCACACTTGGCATTGTGTACATTCTTCTTCATGGGTGAGTTGCCTCCTTCACACATACTTGGTTCCCACCTCTCCCCACATTCTGCACTTGTGTGGCTGAGGGGCCATGCGGTTTTTGGAAGGTCCGCTGTCTTGTCCTACGCTGCCTCTGTGGTAGTCCAGGGGGGGCGGGTCCAGAGGTGGGGGTCCTGGGGGTGGTGGCGGTGGGTGTTGTGGCCCTCTTGGGTCTCCGAACTGCATGTTCATTGGCTCCATGGCATCTGTGGGTCTTCAGATGTGGCTCTGGGCTGGGCTCCCTTTCATACTGCAGGTAGTCGTCCTGCTTAGCACCAGCAAAAGGCAGGTGTTAAATCGCTGCAGCTAACTCGCCTTATCGACACAGGAACGCCTACTCTGCATATCATTAGCGTTAGTTGTCGCACTCATCCGTGGCGATGTTTTTTGCGGTAGTTTGCGGTAGTTTGCACCAGCTTGTGAATAGGGCGAAAAATCTATTGCCACTTTTGCGGCGCTAAAGTGCCGATAAATAGGCGATAAGTCCTTGAGAATATGCCCCTCTGTGTACATTTCATAATGCTGTGAATAGAACTTCTATAGTTCTTGAATCTACTGAGTGGTAAATGCAGATTCTGCTCTAGAATCCAAAGTAAGCGCTTCTTCAGTAACTGGCAACTCTCCCAAAAGCACCTGTTATGTCCAGCCAAACAGGCCTCGTACAACGAAAATGTCTGTTCACCATTGATGATGACAGTGGTTGTGAATACTAATGCTTAGACGTCATAAAAGTAACTCTCAGATATGCACTAAATAAAAAGAAAACACCCAGGCACAGAACTGTCATAGTTTCCCTTTTTCTTCCTCCCCCTTTCAAAGCAGAGAGAAACGTCAATATTTTAAAAGGCCATTCAAACATCCCCACCATTACAGTTCCCCTTCGACTTTTTCACTCCTGTATTTCAGAGATATGATTGTCCTGTGCAGTATATTTGTGCATGGGAACATGTAGGTATAATGACAATACCCTCTCCATTTCCAAGCAAAGTCAATTTAACATACCACAGGCACAGAACTAAATGTTAAGGATGTAAAATTCGTTTGCAGGATGCAGATTTTATTAAAGTGAACACACCTCAAATAAACTTCCAGTTGCATTTCTCTTGGAAGTTTGTTTGGTGTGCGTTTAATTCTTGCAGCTCCAGCACGTGGGGGGACAGGGGACTAACCTAGTTAGTCAGTATGCAAGTGACATCATGGTGTGTGCCATCACAGCCTGTGATGTCACAATGCATGACATCACACGTGGCATCACAGTAAGTGACATCACATATCATGAGTGCATTTAAGCGCATTATGAGATTTAACAAATTCGATTTTGCTTTGTAGTTGTGCTAAAAAAGTGGTGCAATCCCAATGCAAAATCTGGGCCTCAACTAATTTTACACATTTTTTAAAACCCTGCCACTAAAAAATTGTCAACAAGGAGAAGCATGTTGGTAGATCTTTTATGCTGAATTGGTTACAAAGTCTGCGTTTTCTAATATTTCTATGAGGTTAAGACTGCAGAGGTGCTCAGTAATTAACAGAGAATAATAATTGGTGAGATAACCCAGGAGGTTAAAGTATTTCTTGGAGAAAACTCTGTTTTATGTAGTCCCAGATCTGACCCAAAGTAATATAGAAGGTTAATGTGCCTGCAAAGCACATCATGTAATATGAGGATGACAGAATTTTTTTTTAATGTAGCTAGGTAAGTGGATTACTGCTTTGAACACAGATCCTTTCATTACTTGTTGTTCATAAATAGTAAGCCTTTTAATATAGCACAGTGAGCTATGTAGGATATGTGACTGCTACACCTTTTAACCCTCACTGACTCATGCAACACATCTTGTACACTGATTTACACACTTGCATGATTTATTGTCAATCTGTATGTTATGTAAATTGCTCTGACATCCTGCATTGGGATGCGTAGCGCTATAAAAGAAATAAAATAGTGCTATTTAACTTGTGCGTAAGTACTGGGACAGACCAACACATCTGACATTCTTACAGTTCATGCACTTACATAAAGGGACCTAACAAAGTCAAAAGCATGCCTCTCTTAAGTACCTGTGAAGAGATAACAAGCTGTGTGCTTTTGCCTCTCTCCGTTGCATTTACATTTAAGTGTGAGGTTCCAGGCCATTCGATCAAAAGGATGGCCTAATGGCCCCTTAACTTGGCCTTTATCTTTGGCACCACTGGAGGTGAAGATAAAAAAGCCCCCCTCGCTGCCTGCACGTTGCTGATGGGAATGAAAAGCAGACAATGTGCAGGCGCTGCTGAACGTGTCCAGGAGTCTGAAAATGACACCGGGACAAGTTCAGCACATTATCGTGGGGCCCAACTTCTTGGCAGGGTGGACGGCGTTCACCCGGTGAAAATAGTGGGTGGACTTCGTGTACCTCAGACTTGTGCCCTGGTTGGTGTCTTTCAGTGGTTGCATGGTTGTTTCAGTCCGGGTCCTGGCGATTCACAAATAGAAACTTACCTAGACCTTTACTGGCACATCTGCTAAAGTAACAGACAGCCATTCGGTTCCTACTCAGGGTTTTAGCCTATCTGTACATCCTCCTGAGTAGTAGTTATTGCAAAATTAATTCACATAACCCTTTGGACTTTGGAGTGTATTTTTATACAAGGCGAGGGGTTAGTAGACCGGTGGCTCTGACAATTTCTTTTGGTCATAGAAGTCAAGGCTCAAGGCGCTCTTCTGCAGGGGGCCCTCCCACCCTGTTTGGGGTACAGATTACAAGGTGGGCATGCAGGACCCCGGCTGTGTTTAAGGATAGTGATGATCATGTGTCGCTAATGCCCCTCCCTGTATGTTAGCTTTGGGCCCCCTGGGCAGGCTGTGCACCGTGTGTGTGCTGAAGCTGCTCTGAAGGAGAGATGACTATTACAAGCTGGCTTTGGATCCCAAGAGCACAAGTCTTTTCATTCCCAGGGAGTTGGTTGCTGCTGCTTAGAAGTAATGACAGGGCACTACCCATGGTTGTTGCCTTTGGGCCACCTCAGCGGGCTTTGTATCTGGTCTGTGTTGGCAAGGTTGTGGAGCTCACTGACCCCTTTGTGCTGAGTTTAGTTCTAAGGGCACACAGTGAGTCATTCCATGTGAATAATTAATTGCTATTTTGAAAGAGAAAGAATCACAGGCTTCGAAGCTGTAAGTTGGTTTTGGGTCCCCAGAGCACATCACGTTTGTGCATGTCCGCACTGCTTTAATGGGGGGACCATGTTTGGTCACTTAATGTCGGCTTTAGATCCCTGAAAAGTGTCATGTATGTGCATGTTTGCATTGTGCTGAAGGGGGAGTCCCCAGATAGATCATGCAATCTATGTGTTCTCCTTTGTACTGCCGGTGTACTCAACTGTGTGGCCTTGGACCGTGTCATGTATGTGCGTGTAACTTGCATGATCAAGATAACTATTAGCAGCGATACCACATGTCACTTGGACCTCTTTCAAGTGGTTACCGTGTGTACAGCTCCAGTGGCCCAAGGCTGCTCCTGTTCAGTCACTGTCCATGGTTATGATGCCACCTGACCCCTCTGTCCCAGGGTAGTGTTACCCACTCATGGGGTCATTACTCAGTTGAGTACGTGCACCTTGGCAGCACGTGTTCTCTGGGAGCTGGGAGAGGTTAGTGTTGGGCATGCAGCACCTCCACTCCGACCTTTGCTTTCACCTGCATTGGAGTAGAGAGTGGCATCGTAACTTAAACCCTGCCAATCCACCCGCGCTGCTCGCCATCCTTTTCCCCCCAGAAACCCCCCCACTCCGCAACCGCCATGGGCGGCAATCTGAGGGATAGACCCGGGCGCCAGAAGCTATAGCTACGCCACTGTATATAATAATAATTCGTTTTTAGCAAGGTAGAGGGAGGTTACGCACTATAGTCTTTTCTCCATTGTCTTTTTATGATGACATCTCCCTTTATCAGATATGGACTAACTGCTATACTGATTTTATTTCTATGATACACTTTTGTTCTTGTTGTGGCACATATACTCCACGTTATGCCATGTGACTTAAAAATAAATATTTTAAAATGTTTCGTATCTGTGTCAGATCTTACAAGTACAAGAGTGACAGTGAAAGGGTGTGTCTTGTTACCGCAATTCCTGAGAGATATGGGAGTGTTGTGTTCTGGGATCTCTAATCACTTGTTTCTCTGTAAGGGATTAGGAGAGCAAATGAGACAAAATAGCAAGTTGGTCTGGGGCTTATGGGCACTCAGGTAATAGGATGACTCATTCCCAACCTACTACGGTCTCATAATCGTACACATAGTTGTCCCCTTAGGCTGAATCCATGCAACAGCCTGAGTCAATGGATTACTCCATAGGTATTGTCTGAATGAATGCTTGAGTGCAAGACTACTGCCTTGGTGATTGCATGAGTACATGCGTACTGTCTGCGTGATTCCATGAGTCCAGAAGCAGTGCCTGGGTATTATATGTCTGCATGGAAACTATTTGAGTAACAGTATGAGTACAAGAGTAATGTCTTGGTCATTGCATAAGTGCATGGTTAGTGCATGAGGGAATAGATGAGTGCAAGGGTAGTGCCTGAGGGAATGGATGAGTAGTGAGTACATGAGTAGTGCCTGGGTGATTGTATAAGTACCTGTGTACTCTGTTGGTGATTGTATAAGTGCAGGGGTACTGTCTGGGTGATACCATGAGTGCATAGGTTGTGCCTGTGTAAAAGGAAAAATGCAAGAATAATGCCTGGGTTATCCTATTAATGCTAAAGTTGTGCTACAGAGATTACATGAGAGCATAGGTAGTGTTTGTGTAAAAGAATGACTACCTAACTGATGACATCAGCAACACAACCAAATTTACCAAATAGTATAAAGGATCAAGAATAATTTTTATTACAAATAAATAACATATAAATGAACTTCAAACATTCTTTCACATTATCATGCATATTATGTTATGTATTCTTGCCTTTTTAGGTAATTTAGAAACATGACTCTGTTGAACTATTTTAGAGTAGTATTGTGCTAAACAGGATTAAAACTCTTTTCAAAGTTGAGTGAATATCTTGCATAATGTCCCTTTGTCTGATTTCAATTCCCACTGGGGCAGAATTGTAATATGTAATACATAAATAATATGGTGGAATGTTTTGACACTAATGAATTGATCGGTTGGATTACGTGGTCAATATAATTTTGAATAAAACATAATGGATTTGACGGTAGTCTTCTGACACCGTAAATAATGAATTTCCATTGAAAGTTTGCATAAGAATAAGTTGCAACAGATGAAATATGTTTAAACTGGCAGTAGTAATAGTGTACCAATGAATAACCCAATTGGTGAAATGACCATTATAAAATGGGAACCGTTTTTGCTGAGTATTGATGGCAATTTTGTAGTCCTACCTTTATGTTCACAATTGTGCACTGTATGGTAGTGGTGACAACAAACATACTCTGACCCGTGAACAAGGAGTGGCTGCTCCTAAACGCATTGGGCGTTTTTCGCTGTATGGAATAATAAAGCATTGCTCGCACTGAAGGAGTTGGGCTCGGCATTGGTTTTTTTCATCAAGAAAACTAAAGGATGGATGATTGAGGTACGCGACCTCACCGTGAGCCCGCCGCCGCATTCTGGCAGGAAACCCGCGAAACTATTGAATTCATGTTTAGAAAATGTCCTGCCCGCCACAGTGTCGTTCTCAAATTACTGCAGGACAATTGAAGGTACCGTGAAGCGCAGACGATTGCATGCAATCGACAGAGTCGGAGGACTCCTGCTGTTCAGCAAGTTAATCGGAGCGATTAGGGGAATTCTTGTCCGTTACAAGTTGAACGAACGTAAATTGGCTGGCGGAACCAAGTACAGTGTGAAAGCAGGCTTGCAAACGCGAGCTGAGGAAGTATTGAATAACTTCACTCATATCTCGAGCAGTATGACAGCGAACAGAGAGGTGAAGAGACATCAAGCAGGGGAATTGCTGTTTGTACCTGTAACAAAAGATGCAATTGAAGGAGACATGCTATGTGGCAGCGCAGCTAATGGATTTCAAACAAAAAGACACTTATGGGATAAACTGTGGAAAGCAGCGAAATCAGAACAGGCCAAGTGGTGGGAGGCAACAGCTCTGCAGAAGTATGTGGACTGCGAGAGGGTCCTAAGGGGTTTAAGAATTTTCATTACCTCAATGTTTCATGAGCCAGATCCCAATCTGATTGATGAATGGGCTACCAACAATCACAATTGTTCTACCATCATGTTGAAATTGCTAATAAAATATGCATTGAAAGACACAAAAAGATTGTCATTAGAAATTGAAAAAATTACAAAAATATTGAAAGAAAGATGTACGGATGATGAATTCGATTTGGAAATGAACAAATTAAATACAAGATTGGATAAAGCTGAGGAAGAAATTAAGAAGAAGACACAACGTAAATTCCATAGGGACCAAATAGACTATGAAAAGGGACAAATTTACACATTTGGAAGAAAATTCGATCATCTAAGAGAAACAAATCAGGACAAATTGGGAATAACTCATCAGGTGGAGGAAAGTAATGAAACCACTAGTAGACCTGAAGTTGGAATTGAGGTAAACAGAGAATTAAGAGAACGCATTGAAAGTGAAGCAAGTGAAAGTGACACCTCTGTACAATCGGGACAGTCTGTAGTAAAATCCCAAATTTTAAAAGAATTCAATCTAATGGCAAAAGGGAGACAAAGATTGGGAAATCTGGGACCCCAGGAACACAAAGGTCGAGGACGAGGTACCAGAGGAGGCAACAAGCGAGGCGCAAAAAAGCAAGGAAATTTAGATGGCGACATGGGATTGACTACAAGAGGCAAATCGGCGACAAAATGAAGAACGATATGACTGTGGTAAATTTATCTGATATTAGACTTTCTGAGTGTCAGATTGATGTTTTATCTCTGGGTCTGTCGTTCTGTCCAACTAATAGATTCAATTACACTGACAGTAGAATTGATTTATTTCAGTTCACTAGAAAACTTAAATTAAAAAAATGGTATGTAAATAAAACAGCGAGAGTTCCATTAAGTGGCATGGAATCCAATCTCACAATAGAAGATGTAGATCTTTTACATACGATGAGAACATTGAAGGGAGGTGAAGGATTAATTGATAACCCAATGTTAAGTTTGGTTAGAGAGGATTTGGAAATTGATCGGGCCGCTAGAAGTGGTTTTAGACCAAAGTCCATGTTTTTACCGCAAATACATAATGATGCAATTGAGGTATTTGAAAAAGGTGTAAAAAATTAATTAAAAAAATTGGATAAGAGCAAAAAATGTAAACAGAGCAATCTAACCTTTGAACAACAAAAGGCGATAAGAGGACTACAAGAGAACAAAACTATAGTGATTAAACAATCTGACAAGGGTGGAAATGTGGTTGTCTGGCCCTTAAAAATGTATCTTAAAGAGGGCATGAGGCAATTAGATGACATAAGTAACTATCAGAAAACAGACCGAACAAGTTAGGAGATGAGCAATGAAAGATATTGGGCAAATTTGATTGAATGGAAGAATAGAGGTTTAATATCAAATGAGAAACACAAGTTTTTAAACTGTGAATATCCAAAATTAGCAGCAATGTATATGCTGCCTAAAACACACAAGAACAAAGAAGATCCGCCCGGCTAGACCAATTGCCTCATCCATGGGCAGCATATATGAGAATACTTCCAAGTACATTGATTATTTTTTAAGACCTTTTGTGCAGTTGCTTCCGTCCTATGTCAGAGATACAGGTGATTTTTTAAGACTTATCAACGGCATAGTATGGGAAAAAGATCTGTTGTTGATGGCATTAGATGTAAATAGCCTATGCACTTGTATACCCCATGATTTAGGAATGAAGGCATGCCGCCATTTTTTAAGAGCACGATCTGTGTCATATTTGTCATACTGAATGTTGATGGACATGATGTATGCTTGTTTGACAAACAATTTCTTCATTTTCAATCATGTAATTTACCAGTAAACCCGGGGGACGGCAATAGGGCCTGCTTCACCCCAGCTATGCCGGCTTGTAGCTGGGCTGGTGGGAGGAGCAGATGGCCAATAATATCAAGGCCTTTGACCAGCATGTTATCCTCTGGGTAAGGTATATCAACGATAGATTTGGCATTTGGAGAGGAACAGAAACTGATGCTACTGACTTTGTGAAAACCCTTAATAGAAATAAATTTAATCTGAAATTTACAAGTGAAGTTCACTCAAATGAGATTGCATTTTTAGATGTAAAAGTTAGGGTGGTGCATAACAAACTGGAAAGCACGTTATTTCGCAAAAAAACAACAGGTAACAGCTTATTGCATGCTGATAGTTGTCACCCCAAAAACTTAATTAACAGCATACCATATGGAGAGCTTCTCAGGGCCCGCAGGAACTGTAGCTCAGATGAAACATTTCAGGAGGAAATTAATGTGATGAAAAGGAGATTCAAGGAAAGAGGTTATTCGGATAAAATAATAGATCAAGCCATGAATAAGGTAAAGACAGTGAAAAAAGATTTACTGAATGTAAAAACAAAAGATGATGAGGAGGAGGAACCAATTAGATTTATCACAACCTTCTGTAATCAGGCATGGGAGGTTAAAAGATGCCTCAAGAAATTCTGGCAGGTTCTAGGAACTGATGATACATTGAAGAAACATATAGGTGATAATCCCAAAGTCACATTCAGGAAATGTACATCACTTAATGATATGTTGAGCTCCAGCACAATACAATCTATAGAAAAACCATACCAAATAAAAGGGTTTTATATATGTGGTGAGTGCAAGGCATGCAAATTTAGCACTAGCTGTAAACAAGTGGCGTTGTCTAAACAGTTGAAACCATTTGCTATAAACAAACGTATCACATGCAATTCAGACTTTTGCGTTTATGCATTGATCTGCCCATGTTCCCTAGTCCATATAGGGAGTACTATCCACAAAGTCAAGAAAAGAATATTGGAGCACATGAGAGCAATCACAAGGGAGGATAAGCAGTATCCTGTTGCTAGGCATTGTAAAGAATTTCATAATAAAGATGCTAGACTTTTGAAATATTGTGCTATAGACAGAATTCCGATCTCTGAGAGAGGGGGAAACAGGGTTCGGGATTTGAGACACCTGGAATCAAAATTGGTTATATAATATGAAACCATGCATCTGATTGGATTAAATAAGGATGAAGAACTTTCTGTCCTCCTTGGCTAATATCAAGATTTGATGTGAATGTATCTGGAATGTAATATCTAACTACGTGTCTCTTTGCTTCTCATGATATATAAGTTTGTTGATTTTAATGGTAATAGAGGATCCTTATGTGATCATGCACATTTATTTATCTTGTAGGAGGCTTGGCCATCATCATGTTAAGAAGAGGAAAGGCAAAAAGGCTAAAATATCTGGGTCGTGGTCAAAACTAAGAAGCAGACTATTTAATGTTTGAACAATAACGTACTAACAAGTGCCCAATTGGGCAGAATTGAAATCGGACAAAAAGGACATTATGCAAGATATTCAATGGCTCACTGGGGCAGAATTGTAATATGTATTACATAAATAATATGGTGGAAGGTTTTGACACTGTAATTAATTGATCGGTTGGATTACGTGGTCAATATAATTTTGAATCAAACATAATGGATTTGACAGTAGTCTTCTTACACCGTAAATAATGAATTTCCATTGAAAGTTTGCATAAGAATAAGTTGCAGCAGATGAAATACGTTCAAACTGGCAGTAGTAATATTGTACCAATGAATAACTCAATTCGTGAAATAGCCATTATAAAATGGATGCCATTTTGCTGAGTATTGATGGCAATTTTGTAGTCCTACCTTTATGTTTACAATTGTGCACTATATGGTAGTGGTGACAACAAATATACTCTGACCCGTGAACGAGGAGCGGCTGCTCCAAAACGCGCCGGGTGTTTTTCGCTGTATGGAATAATAAAGCATTACTCGCACTGAGGGAGTTCGGCTCAGCATTGGTTTTTTCATCAAGAAAACTAAAGGATGGATATTTACATATATATATATATATATATATATATGTATATATATATATATATATATATACAAAACATATATATATATATGCATGTTTGTGTGTTTATATATATCTTATTAAATATTAGTGGGATGTATTTAATTTACATTATATTAAATGTATACATTAAAATATTTAAAATGTATTACTTTAAACTCTAGTTATATTGAAAAATGGATTTTTAAAAATATTTTTGAATGATATTAGTATCAAAAATATTTTTTTCTGAAACTTTGATACTTACCATTATAAGTATAGGAGCACAATATAGTGGGAAACGATATTTAAGCCGCACGTGTTTTGACAATGCTATATTTTACCAAAATATTGTGTTACCGTTCCCCCAGCAGACCACCATCCATGCAACTTCGTTCAAACGTAGTATGTTGAGTTTGCAGCTTATCTTATTAATATTCATGAGTAGATTCGATTGAGACCCTCTACAATACGCATATTTAAGAACCGACCTATAAAGTACATAGGTCGCTTCGTAATCATCTTTACTGATCGCAAAAATACTGATTGCAATTTTTGGTCAGTCTTGGCCAAGGCACAGTTTCTAGGATAACTACAACATTAGAAGACTTGTCTCCTGCCAACTCTTCAATTATAGCTGAAAACCACATGAGTTGCAAGCTTAAGAGTTACCATTGATAGGTATTTAGGGCCTCATTATGAGTACGGCAGTCCGCCCGCAGTATTTCTAGTGTAGTCGTCGGGATCCAGGATTCCGCGACAGTGGCAGAGCGGAAAGGGGCAGCAATATGCTGGTGGTGCCATTGTGGCACCACCGAGATTATCAAGAGTTGCATGTCCACCTCCCATTTCATCGCTGTGAGCCAGCCATGAAAAGGGTGGCTAAGATGCAACTAAGGGGTCCCTATCAGAGCCCCTTGCTGGTCCTGGGCCTGGGGGTGCATTCAGGGAGTCACCTGTTATGCCCCCCTAGAATTACACCCCAGTTCCTGCACGGTGTTGCATTGACGACATGGTGCATGCCACACTGTGCAGGAATGTGTTGCAGGCACTGTCACAGCAGTGGTCTGATGATAAGGCTCTCCTATGAACCTGGCACAGCCGCCACCATGAGACCGCCGCAGCACCTCCTGCCCGACCTGGATTACAGTCATAATCCAGTGGGCTGGCACACCACAGGCTTGGCGGTCCTCCTGCTGGTGTTGCAGGATCACCGACAAACTCGTAATCAGCCCCTTATACATTGTGACTGCTTTACTTTTATTACTTCAAAGTAAAACCCCCAAAATATGTATTCATCTGTGTTGTCATACTTCACTAACATACCACCTGTCAGTAGGCTAATGCTAATTGGCTGAATAGAGTTTCAGGCAGGTAAAAGGTAATTTTGTAGAGGTTACTTTTCTTAAGTATTTAATAAAAAATCTGACTTCACCATTAAATTGTTTTTTTAATAAATCTTAAATATAGCCTTTGAATACATTTTGTAGCCATATCCTTTCAAACGTTACAGATTATGGTTTATAAAATGTACTTTGATATTTTCTAGGATTTGGATATATCTGTGCCAATAAAAAATAGCTTTTGGGGCCTGCCTACTGGAGAAAAGTACCAATTTTAATTACACATATTCCACTTTTTTAAATATCAGACACCCAATCTTTCACAAAGTGGAGCAAAGTGTATTTAGGGGTGATCTACCCAAGAAGGTTCATACAAGTTTTTAACAGGCTTGCACTGCAGTTCTTATGCCGCTGTTGTCAGGTTACACTAGGTAGGACTGTCTTTCCTGTCACTTTTGTGAAAGGCGCAGTTAATGCTACAGTCTATAAGAGACATTTAACTCTCCATGCCATTAGTGTATTTCACGCACCATACACCTTGGCCTTGCAGGAAAATAGAGGGGTATATTCACAAGAACGTGTGATAACTACCGCAAGAGTAGCGTAATGCAACTTTCAATATCGCAGTCTATCGCGGAAAAATAACCCCATGCCAACGTGGAATTCACAACAAGGCGGTACCATGCGATAGTCTGCCGAAACCGCGGACAATGTCTGCGATACAACCACCACGATGGAGATAAAAACACAAACCACAACACCAAAAAACACGCGATAAGCGCGATGAGTAAATCAGCGACAAGCAGCGCCAGGCCTGCAACACACACCTGGCAGGCGTCAAAAATCTCCATAAAAGTAGAAAAAACACCCACACACAAACTGACCAACACACAAGCACCATGGATGCAGCCGCAGAGGACGAGCGCAACCCCACAAGCACTCCGGACGACCAGCCTGGGACCTCGGGGACAGGGAAGGGCAAGGACAAGAAGACGATGAAGACCAAGTTCAGTCCGCAGGCGAACAGGATCATAGTCACGGAGGTGATGGAACACCATCAACAACTCTTCATCACCTCCAACGTGTCATTGGGCACCAAAACTGGAGTATGGCGGGACATCGTCGACAAGGTGAATGCCGTCGGAGAGCACAAGCGGACAATGGACGAGGTCAAGAGGCAATGGAATGACATCAAGCAGAAGACCAAGGAGAAACTCTCCGCCAACCTGAAGGCAGCAACGCAGACCGGAGGTGGGGGCCCACGCCACAGCTGGAGCTGGATGACATGGAGGAGCTGGTGTCGACAGTCATCAGTGTGGAGACTGTGGCCTGAGTCGGGGGACCGGACACTGCTCGTCAGGACACAACCCAACCGCAACAGGGTGAGTGACCACCAGTTACTGGGGGGATGGGGGGATATGGACACAATGGCACACATGCACAAGCAAGCAGGACACAGTGCACACCCACAATCACTCTGGGTCCTCGCCCAGACTCACAGACTGTCACAATGTACAATGCCATGCTGTATGAATGTCAACCTGTACCATGCGGCTACATACACGTGGACACATTGTAATACACCATCTCCCCTTCACATCGCAGGGGCATCGTCAACACCTCCTGCAGAGCAGTCACAGCCACTCTTCACTGATGACGAGGAGGAAGACAACACCAGCATTGACACCCAAACCATTCAAGACCTCATTGACCTCATCCGCAACTCACCTCCAGGATCAGGGCAGCCCAGCTACATCCATGAGACCCCACCCACCACCCAAACCACCCAGCAGGAGGCACCCACAGCCCCGGCACCCTCCCAAGTCCCCCAGGAACAACAAATGGCCTTCCAATGCCGTGTGCTGGAGGGCCAGAGAGAGACGGCCGAGCAGGGGCAGGTGGGGTTCGAGGTCATGGCTACCAAACTGGACGCCATCCTTGGGTGTCTATGTCCGCCCCATGGACTCCAGCGATCCCTGACTGACATCTCTGGAGTCATGACGCGGAGGGAAGAATACCTGTCCACTCAGAGTGGCCCAGCAATGCCAGCCGTGAGCTGGCAAACATGCGGAGGCTCATGGAGGACATGGTGCGGATGGAGGCGGAAAGGATGGCAGTCGCCGCTGCACATCAGCGAAATGTGGCTGGGATGTAGCTGGGATCTTCATGCCCTGCATGTCCTCATCATGGCATTGCTGCCACAAGGCGTGGCGATGATGAATGCTGCTGCCCCCACACCATCCACATCTCCGCCCCCTGGTGTGTCAGTGCCTCCCAGTGCGGCAGGCGTATCCACTCTGGCACCTGATGTGTCACTGCCACACAGTGCGGCCAACAATCCTCCTCCGGCCCCTGATGTGACAGTGGCACCCAGTGCCGCAGCCGGTACTGCAACACCCACAGGTGGGGCAGGGCACACACCCGGGGACGAAGACGTGGATGGGACTGCGGTCAGGAGGGCCAGGCACTAGCATCCATTTCCACCACCTTGCCTGTTTCTGCTTGGTGCCACACATGGCCTCGAGACCTACCACTGACCCCGGATACACTCCGATGCACTCACCTTGGACAGCGACATGGACTGCCACATCCTGTTTGACGACCAATGACACGGCGGACAGACTGCGGACTGTACCCTTCCTCTTCCGCAGTACAGGTCATCCCCGGATGGACACTGGCTGGCCCTCCACGGGCCCATATTGTGTAGTGTACTCGGCATTGCCCTGTACCGCTCCAGCTGCATGACTGCACTGGATGTGCAAATAAACATCCAGTGACGCACTGCTGTGTAATGTCTTACGTCATTCATGTATGGATGTGTGGATGAATGTGGGGACAGTGCCTTCCCTTGCGTCAATGATGTTCATCCTGTGGGATGCCAGTCAGAGGGTGCGACATTGCATTTTGTGTACCGGGTTCCGTGAACACTACAACAGGCACACACGAATCAGTCACTTCCTTGTCCGGACATGGACTGGACCACGCCCAGAGCCCACGAGGCATTGTTGCAAGCCCTGCGCTGGTCGGGCGTACGGCAGGCCAGACCACTCCGCTAACGCCCCGAGGGGGGGCCCTCATTGCTACCCATCGCAGCCGTACTCGCTGGTGGTGTGCAGGTCACTGGTCTAGTTGTCAGCATGTCACAGCCACTCCCTGAAGGCAGGTTTTCACACACACCACACCCATCCGGCACAGGTGTCACAGGCCATGTGACTCCGCCAACATAAGGGGCCAACGACGTCACATTCCCCTCTTCCGGTGGTGACTGGATGACGGACGCTCCACGGTTCTCACTCATGTAGGGCCCATGAGTTGTTGCGCACAGGGTTAGTGGCATCCGAGGCCTTGCGGACGGCACGGGCCTACCACCACGTGGCGCAGAATGGGTTTGCACAGGGTTTGTGGCACATGAGGCCTTGAGTAAGGCATGGGCCTACCACCACGTGGCGCAGACTGGGGTTGCACAGGGTTAGTGGCACACGGGGCCTTGCGGATGGCACAGGCACCCCGCCACGGGACGGTGACTTGGGGTGCACTGTGTCAGTGGCACCTTGAGCTGCTGAGCGGGTGTGCAGCCTGCGATGATGCCCCGTCCCGGTGGTCTGGACAGCTCAGGTTTTGTGTGCCCTGCTGGACCGCAGTGTAGGCCAGAGCCAGTGGGCAGCGCGGGCCTATTGCCACGTGGCGCCGCTTCCGGGGTCCCAGAGTTGGTGGCACCCATTGGGCTGAGCGGGTGTGCAGCCTGCGATGGTGCCGGGTGCACTGGTATGTCCACTGCCATGGAGTAATCAAGACCCAGCACCAAACGTGAGACCTGGTGGCCTGCAGAGCGGGGCTGCATGATGTGGAGGGTGCCATGTACGCGGGCCCTGGGCTTGTGGCTTGCAGCGGCACATGGTGGGACCTCCTGTCTACGCGCCGGTGGAGGAAGGTGAGCATTGAGGCCTGGGTGTGCATGGGCGGGCATGCTCCGATGGGCGGCGGGAGAGGTTGGGGTACCTCTGTCTGGGTGTTCATGGGCGGGCAGGCGATGTTGTCTTGTGCAAGTGTGTGTACTGTGCCAGTCATGTATCTGGGCTCTGTTTCAGCTGACGGCTCTGAATCAGATGTGTGACCTGGTGAACTGCCCTACATACCGGCACGTGGTTGGAGACACACCGGTGGCAGCAGGTGAGCAGTGTGGCCTGGGTGCGCAGGGGCAGCACTCTCTCTCTCTCTCTCTCTCTCTCTCTCTCTCTCTCTCCTCTCTCTCTCTCTCTCTCCCTCTCTTCCTCTCTCTCTCCTCTTCTCTCTATCTCTCTCTCTCCCTCTCTTCCTCTCTCTCTCTCTCCCTCTCTTCCTCTCTCTCTCCTCTCTCTCTCTCTCTCTCTCTCTCCCTCTCTTCCTCTCTCTCTCCCTCCCTCTCTTCCTCTTTCTCTCTCCTCTTCTCTCTCTCTCTCTCTCTCCCTCTCTTCCTCTCTCTATCCCTCCCACTCTTCCTCTCTCTCTCCTTCGCTCTCTCTCTGTCCTCTGATGTGCGCAGGACACACCTTCTCATCATGTTTTTTGTCTTACAGGCTGTGACCTACGTATTGTCCGGTGGGGAGCGGCCATGTGTCTTCATTTCATTTCGTTGTTCATTTTAATAAAGTTTCATTTGTTGCTTCGAAAGTGAATGTGTGCTGGTCATTTCTGTGACGACACATCCATGTCACCAGTTGTGATTGTGCGGCATCAAGCGGAATATTTTGTACATGTTTCGGTGTGGCTGATGTGGCATGTCTTTGGTCAGGGGGGTGCCAGGGAGGGGTGGTGGCGGTGGGTGTTGTGGCCCTCTTGGGTGTCCGGGCCGCATGATGGGTGGCTCCATGGCATCTGTTGCCCTTCCGATGTATCCCTGGGCTGTGCTCCCTTTTGTGGTGCTGGCTGCCGTCCGACTTTACACCAGGTCAGAGCAGGTGTAGATTTCCTGGTGCTAACGCGCCTTATCGCATGTTTTGTGTTTTTATCGCGGATGTGGCTGGTCGTTGTGAATGTTGAGGTGTGCTGTTGTCTCGACTTTTGTCACAGGAACGCCTACTCTGCATCTCATTAGCGATATTTGCGGGGGTCCTCTGTGGCGATGTTTTTTACGGCTGCTATCGCGGGTAAACTGGTGCTGTGGGGAGGTAAATTTATCACGACTTTGGCTGCGTTAAAGTGCAGTTAATTCAGCGATAGCTCCTTGTGAATATGCCCCTAAATGTGCCGTGTATGGGCAAGCCAATTCAACTATGTTTTGAGGAGGAGCACAGGAACTTGACTCATATTTACAAGGCGTTAAATGGACAGAGCATTAAATATAGCAACAATAGGGTCTGGAAAAAGGAGAACAAATCTGGGGTGGCAAGGAGTAAAAGGCGAATTCTCTACAGTGGTATTAGGGTTGCGGGCTCACTAGGTGTGTGAACTATTAGGACGGTGTGACCATAGGCAAATCCATCTGTCTACAAGTACATATTTATAAATGTGTACATAGGATTGAGTAATGTATGCATAAAAAAATTGATATTCATTTTTATAAGAAAAAGCACTGACTGGACAATAATTTATTGGGTGTTGTTTGTTGCATACCCACACCACCTTCCCCGAATATACCTTGGACTGCTCAGCTTTGCTACACTGAGAGAGTCAAATGCTACAAGGGTAATTGGTTCCCAGTGAATGGAAGGTTGTAGACGTATTACTTGTGAAAGACTCACATAGTTCCCAACTAAAACCCCTTTTTCTTACAAATGGCATCAAAGCAAAGGTTTAAGTACAATAGAATCATTGATCAAATAAATTACCATAAATCATCAGGTGAAGATTCAGTAATTTACTTGGTTGTTCTTTTTATGAATTAATGTGGTTTGTACTATTTCTTCCCATTGCATTTGAGTTATTGCATGTGCGTGTGACCATTAACATACTTTTTCCTATGTCCTAATCCCATTTTAGTAGTAAGAAAAGGTTTTCCAACTCCTAAAATCGGATTCCAAGTGGATACTGATTCAGTATATGGATGGGGAATGTTTTAGGTATACCTCCCAAATCCAAATATGCATCTTATGTATCAATGTTTTGTGACAAAAATCCAGTTGCAAAACAATGAAAGATTACTGACACCTCAAAGGAGATAGTACCTACTCACAAAAGGTAAGGGCTTCCCAGTCCCTTCCAAATTTTGCATTTAAAAAAATAGTTTGTTGAAGAGTATGCATTGGTCCAGGGAACTTCTGCCTATTCTAAAATAAACTTTCAAACTAAAAGTTTTCTTTTTTTAAATGTAGCCCTGACAATGTTTACTTTTTTTAAACTCAATCAATGACATGACCTGCTCACCTTTGCAGGCTACCATTCCTGTGATTGCGGCCACTAGGGATTTATAAACTTCCTAATGAATTTTAATTAGGTTGATCAGGTTACAACTAAATCCGATTTTGTGTTTATGAACTGACCTAATGGTGCATTGGTTGGTTCGTTAAAATATTTACTGGACGCACAAATACATATTGCAAATTGAACATCGAATCCTAGTCTTGTTTCCTCTCAAGCTTTCAACTAACCAAAGAATTGGAAACTCTGGAGGAAACTACAAGGAGGAATGATCAATTGCCGGGTCAATTTGACCCAGAATTACTGATTCACTCTGTAATTTTCATTTCTCAGTGGAACCTTTAGGGTTCTAATGTTCTACTAAAATGTCCCACTGATTGCAAACCTCTAGAATTACCGGGACCCACAGCAACTTTAACAACAGAGGTGTGGACTTGCAGGGTATGGGTCTGGGACATTTGCAATGAAGTTGAAGTATTTTTTGTGTTTATCTTGCTTATATAGGTGATAAGACCCTCTCACTTCCAACATTTTTACTTTTAAAATATGAAGGGCATCCCATTTAGAACAATTAGTTATAGAACCTGAAATGTATGAGGATCATTCTAATACCATCATCAGGTCTTTCATTGAGTTGTTTATGTCTGTTAGGCCCTGTCTCATCTTACCACGTAAGGCACAAGTTTACTCTTTCCAATGGCTGTTTGAATGCCACTAATTTGGTGATTAGCCATGATAGCTGCTGACAACATCAACAATGCCAACACTGAAAACACGGCTTGCATCCTAAAGTGTCAAACAGTTCATTAGTACACAGTCTAAGAAGTCAATGTAGATTAGCCAAACCTTGTTAGGGAAGAGGATCACTATTATTTCAAATAGAACTCTGAACTGATTGTTTCTACAATCAATGAGGACCATTGCGGGTTCCAAAGAGTTTGTTTCTTCCTAAATATTATGCTGTAGAGGAACCAGTTTATGTAAAAGTTTATTTACATATGTAATAAAATATGCATTTTAAAATGACTTGAGGAATTTGAGATTAGTTGAGTGCTTTATGTCCCAGCTCTAAACTTTAGCCAGGGGCCATGGGCACCTGCCCAAAATCTGTACATATCTTTTATTTAAATTTAAATGGCAGAACATTCTTTTATGTCATCAAATATCAAAGTGTGATACTTCCAGGACAGACAGTAAATGAGGAGTAGCTCTATGTATTTCTCCTTCATTGCTTCTTGGCTTTCAACAATATTGGCTCCTCTCGATTCAGTTTTGAAAATGTAGTGTCCCATGGCTTTCTAGTTTTTCCTATAAATCCACTACTAACAGTACTTGTTGCGGCCAGACAAGTAGATGAATAAATCACCAGTCCTATGACTACACTGGCTTCTAGGAAGTACATACAGAAATGTTGAAGATTTGTGCATTATGCATCAGGCCACTAATAACATGAGAACTAATTTAATCTGCAATAGGGTTAATAAATGCATTTTTATGGCAAGGTCTGATAACTTGAAACCCCACTTTGCTAATAAGACACTTGTTGCAGCAAACAAGTTGGGTGATCAGTTTTAATACAATTAATACAAATTTGGAACAACTTCCATGTAATATGTGCACAGTGTTTCAAATTTAGTTTCAAAAAATTAAATAGCTGACTATTCCAGTTAACATAATAGGCTTATCCCACTATCGGTCTCCCAATCATACTTTTTTATCTCTATAACTCCAATATATCTTCTATGATAAATGCTACACTATACAAAAGCAATTGCTTTTAGCTGAGCTTTCATTAAACAAGCCTACCTATGACTTGTGCATTACATGAGTGAGTTAGGTTTGACTTTTTTGCAGAGTGAAAGGTCTGGTCCAAATTTGGGCATGACTGATATCAATATTCTACTGAATTTTCACATTAAGGAGCACAATTTGTTATGCTTCCTCAAAAACATTAGATCAAATTGGAAATAATTGGCTTCATTGACATTTTGAAAATTGCATTCCAGGGAGCTTGGTTTGTTGACACTCCCATAAGTGTTTTGTTGTTAAGGTTCACCCAAGAGGTCTCTAGCTTTAATGCCTTACGGTAATATCCTCTGTCTGTTTAGGAAAGTATCTTCCTTTGTATTGTCACTTCTAAAGTGGACTACTCAAACAGTTATTGTTTTCCATTTGTAACAATCCCCCTTCAAGTGTAGCTTAAAAATTATGGGGCATATTAGCAAGACCGGCGATAAAATTATCGCCGTTTTAGCGGCAGGAAACTGCCGCCAAAACGGCGATAATGGGCTTGCTAATATGCATTGTAGAATTCCAATAGAAGCCCAGGTTAGATGTGCAGGACATCTAACCTGGGCTTCTATTGGAATTCTATAACGCTTATTAGCAAGCCCATTATCGCCGTTTTAGCGGCAGTTTCCTGCCGCTAAAATGGCGATAATTTTATCGCCGGTCTTGCTAATATGCCCCTATATGTCTTCTAATTCAGTATTTGCTTAAATTGAAAGACAAGCCAGATTATTCTCCTAGATCATATTTTCTATTTTGATATGATAATTTGGGTAGCTAGCTTGTTTTTGGAAACTATTGATGAGGTTATTTGCCAACTTTTTAAATTGGATTAGAGCTCTACCAGACATTTCTCTCATGCAGGAGTTTGTTAACCCCTTCGCTGCTAGAGAAATTATCAAAAATAACGCTACATTTTTGTTTTTTGGGAATAATGGGGGAAAAGTGCTACAGAAGAAAACATCTGGATTTTTTCACTGCAAATGGTATCAACAAAGGGTTTGTGGTGCTAAAATAACCATCTCCCCAGCTTTCAGGAACAGGCAGACTTTTGTCAGAAAACCAGAAAACCAAAATGTCCTACACAGTTTTGGCATTTTACTGGGACATAGCCTTTTTTTCCTATTGTTTGTGCTTTCAATCTCCTTCCAGTTAGTGGTAGAAATGAGTGTGCAAAAATGGATCCTGGAAACCTACACATTTCTGAAAAGTAGACAAAATTCTGAATTCATCAAGGGGTCATTTGTGTAGATCCCATAAGGTGTTCCTTTAGAAACTAACAGTTGAAATAAACAAATATTGAAATTGAGTTGAAAAAAAGACAGCCATTTCTGCCAATGTTTCCACTTGTAACTTCTTCTAAGCATGGTATATTTTTGAAAGCAATATACTGTTACATCCCCTGGACCCTTCTAGTTGTAGTTATATATAGGACTTGTATGTTCACCAAGAACCCGAGGTACCCAGAGCCAATCACTGAGCTATGCCTTGCAATGGTTTTTTATTGTGTACCGGGTATATAACAATTCATTTAGTAAAATATAAAGAGCGACAAACAGATATCAAGGACACCTATGTATTTCTGAAATGGGAACAAAATATAGAGTTTAGAAGCAGTAGTTATTTGCAAACTCCGAAATTGTGGGTGCCCATATTAGCATGTGAATTTGAGGACATTTTTCAAAATGACTTCTTTTTTACACATTGTCTTACATTTGAAAGGCAGAAATGCAAAGAAAGTGAATTGGTAATAACACTTGTTCTACAATTCTGTGCTCCCCTAAGTCTCCCAATAAAAATGGTACCTCACTTGGTGGGTTGGCCTAGGCCCACGACAGGAAATGGCCCAAAATGCAATGTGGGCACAACACAATCTTTCAGTGAAAACTGACCCTTTTTTCACAATGTGCCTAGCTGTGGCTTTTGGACCCTAGTTCAGCTGGCACCTAGGGTAACCTAGCAAACCTGTGCGTTTTTTGAAAGCTAGACATCCAGGGAAATACAGGATGAGGTGACGTGTGTGGCTCTCACCAGGTTCTGTTAACCAGAATCCCTTGCAAACCTCAAGCTTTGTCAAAAAAAAATTTCCCTCACATTTCTGTGATGGAAAGTTCTGGAATCTGTGGATAGCCATAAACTTCCACCCAACCAGCATTCCCCAAGTCTCCCAATAAAAATTGTACCTCAGTTGTGTGGGTGGGCCAAGTACCCGTGCAGGAAAGGGCCCAAAACATATTGTGGAGACAGCAAAATTGCCTATCACAAAACAACCTGGTTTTGCAAGGGGGTCACCTGCTCTTTTGGTCCCGGGCTCAGCAGCCATCTAAGGAAACCTACCTGACCCAGACATTTCTGAAAACTAGACACCCTGGGGAGTCTAGGGAGTTATGGCTTGCTGGATCCCCTAATGTATTCCTACCCAGAATCCCCTGCAAACCTCAAATTTAGCTGAAGAAATCTAATTGTGATCCAACAACTTTTCCACTGTCTGTAAAAGTCTGGGCCCTAGGGGATGGTGTCCCTGGGGCTGAAATTATCCTGTGGAGTGGGTCCCTGCAGCCCCCTCCCCTAGTATTAATGTAAAAAAATAAATTTAAAGGCTGGGCCCCAGGATTGGGGTCACGGGCCATAATTGGCAAGGGAGAGGGGGGCCATGCACACCCCTCCCGTTATAATCCCCAAAAATAAATGAATAAATGGACCGACAAGTTGCCGGAGGCCTCCCTTTTCTGCACCACTCTGCAAGCACACCTTCTGGCACGCTGCTGGTTGGGGGATGAAGTCCCCTTGTCTCCAGAGAGTCCTTGGTGGCTAACAAGCCCTCCTATTACCTCTAGTGGGATTGCTGTAAGGTCTTTGGAGGCCACGCCCCCTTTCTCCACCACTCTGCAAACTTGCCTCCTCGCATGCTGCTAGTTGGCGAATGAAGTCCCCTGGAATGCTAAGGGTCCTTGTGGGCCAACAAGCCCTCCTGTTGCCTCCACTAAGTCCCAAACAGCTTGATTGCGCAGAGGACTTTGGAGGCCACGATTCCTGTCTCCACCACTGTGCAAACATGTCTCCTGCCACGCCTCTGGCTGGGGGATGATGTCCCCTTGGCTCAAATGTGCCCTTGGGGGCCAAAAAACCCTCCTGTTACCTCCAGTAAGTCCCAAACAGTGGGATTGCTGAAAGGACTTCTGAGGCCACACCCACTTTTTCCACCACTCTGCTAACGTGCCTCCTGGTGCACTGCTGGTTGGAGAATGAAGTCCCCTTGGCTCCAGAGGGTCCTTGGGGCCAACTACCTCTCCTGTTACCTCCAGTAAGCCCAACACTGTGGGACTGCTGAGAGGTCTTTGTGGCCATGCCATCTTTCTCCTCCACTCTGCAAATGCACCTTCTGGTGCACTGATGGTTGGGGAATGAAGCCCCCATGGCTGCTGAGGGTCCTTGGGGCCAATTACCCCTCCTGTTACCTCCAGTTACTCCCACACAGTGGGATTGCTGAGAGGTTGTCAGAGGCCACACCCTTTATCCCACCACTCTGCAAACGCACCTCCTGTTGCATTGCAGGTTCAGGGATGAATTCCGCTTGGATGCTGATGGTCTTTGGTGAACAGGAACCCCTTCTGTTACCTCCAGTAAGTCCCAGACAGCAGGATTACTGAGAGCTGGTCGGAGGCTCTGCCCCCTTTCTCCACCACACTGCAAACGCAACTACTAGTTAACAAAACATAGAAATTCACTGAAAAAAACAAAGGTTACAGGGACGTTATAGTTAGGAATTAGCATTTAAAAAACCTTAGGTGAGATAATTATAACTCGCACCCCCAGCAGTGGATTGCTTGTGGCCTCACATATTACTTTACTCATGACATGGTCAGTGACATCACTGATTATGTCACTGATGACATATGACATCACTGATGACATCATCCACAGAATCACTGATTCACCCACTCACACCCCTGTAGAATATTTCATACACCCACTCCCACACAACCATTCACAAACCCATTCATATACACATACCAGTCAATGATTCACAGATCTACACACACATCCACTCCCTCACACATAGAGCCACTCATACACCCACTCACTAATACAGCAACTGCACTGACATAACCACTCATATACCCATACACCCACTCACACACTGAGTCAATCACCCATAGAGTTACTCACATACCTAGTCACTCACCCATAGAGGCAATCACACAGCCACTTACTCGCCCATAAAGATATACACACACACACACACTCACTTACTCATATAGATACTAACACATGCTCACTCATCTATACAGTCACTGACACAAGCATACACTCACCCATACAGCCACTCTCACATTTTCTCATTCACCCATACAGTCACTCACATACCCCATCACTCACCTATACTGCCTTTCACATACCCAGTTTCCCATATACCACTGACACATCCACTTACTCACCCACACAGCCACACACACACTCACTAACCCACACAGCCACTGGCTCACTCATCCATACAGGCAGTCACACACTCCCTCACCCACCAACACAGACACTCAGACAACTACACAGGTGCTCAGACAACCAATCACTCACCCATACAGCCCCTCACGTGCCCACTCACACACCCATACAGCCACTTAGACACCAACTGACTGATACAGACATTCACACAACCAGTCACTCACCCATACATTCACTGAGACACCTAATCACTCACTTATACAGTCAGTCATGCACCCACTGAATCATCCATACCAGCACTCATACACCCACTGATTCACCAATACACCTTGGTGTATATATATTTAACACTCGTAAACTTTTTTAAAACAGTCAAAGTCACTGGATGATGTCATCGATGATGTCACTGACCATGTCATGAGTGATAATATGTGCGGTCATAAGCAGTGCATTGCAGGGGCCACAAGTTATAGTTAGCTCAGCTAACTATAATTGCTGAAATTCACTGGTTTTGAACAAGTGAAACTTGAGCCTAACTAAAACGCCCTTGTCACCTTTGGTTATTTCAAATATATATATATATATATATATATATCACTGCTCCAAGGTTGTCCACCTGTAAGTAGCACTCGAGCAACAGCTTGATTCATGTGTAGGTAAGGACGGGGAACCGCCCGTAGGAGCCGCTCCATAGTGGTATTGCCTGACGCGTTTCGAATCACCATATGATTCTCTTCAGAGGCTTAAAATGGAACGGTGTGCGCAACCGCTAACCCACTTCTGACACACCCCCCCAATGGGAGGCTCAAATGAAACTGTGCCTTTTGGGAAGTGTAGTGCGGATAGCACATAATCAAGTCCTGTATGGACCCCACAGGTGGGCCCGTCCACGATCCTATGTACAGCTGCTGTTCCACTTTCGTGGCCCCCAATCTTACGGGGTGGTGCACACTCCGCGGCTGGACTGCCGCGTTATAAATCACTGCTCCAAGGTTGTCCAACTGTAAGTAGCACTCGAGCAACAGCTTGATTCATGTGTAGGTAAGGACGGGGAACCGCCCGTAGGAGCCGCTCCATAGTGGTATTGCCTGACGCGTTTCGAATCACCATATGATTCTCTTCAGAGGCTTAAAATGGAACGGTGTGCGCAACCGCTAACCCACTTCTGACACACCCCCCAATGGGAGGCTCAAATGAAACTGTGCCTTTTGGGAAGTGTAGTGCGGATAGCACATAATCAAGTCCTGTATGGACCCCACAGGTGGGCCCGTCCACGATCCTATGTACAGCTGCTGTTCCACTTTCGTGGCCCCCAATCTTACGGGGTGGTGCACACTCCGTGGCTGGACTGCCGCATTATAAATCACTGCTCCAAGGTTGTCCACCTGTAAGTAGCACTCGAGCAACAGCTTGATTCATGTGTAGGTAAGGACGGGGAACCGCCCGTAGGAGCCGCTCCATAGTGGTATTGCCTGACGCGTTTCGAATCACCATATGATTCTCTTCAGAGGCTTAAAATGGAACGGTGTGCGCAACCGCTAACCCACTTCTGACACCCCCTCCCAATGGGAGGCTCAAATGAAACTGTGCCTTTTGGGAAGTGTAGTGCGGATAGCACATAATCAAGTCCTGTATGGACCCCACAGGTGGGCCCGTCCACGATCCTATGTACAGCTGCTGTTCCACTTTCGTGGCCCCCAATCTTACGGGGTGGTGCACACTCCGCGGCTGGACTGCCGCGTTATAAATCACTGCTCCAAGGTTGTCCACCTGTAAGTAGCACTCGAGCAACAGCTTGATTCATGTGTAGGTAAGGACGGGGAACCGCCCGTAGGAGCCGCTCCATAGTGGTATTGCCTGACGCGTTTCGAATCACCATATGATTCTCTTCAGAGGCTTAAAATGGAACGGTGTGCGCAACCGCTAACCCACTTCTGACACACCCCCCCAATGGGAGGCTCAAATGAAACTGTGCCTTTTGGGAAGTGTAGTGCGGATAGCACATAATCAAGTCCTGTATGGACCCCACAGGTGGGCCCGTCCACGATCCTATGTACAGCTGCTGTTCCACTTTCGTGGCCCCCAATCTTACGGGGTGGTGCACACTCCGCGGCTGGACTGCTGCGTTATAAATCACTGCTCCAAGGTTGTCCACCTGTAAGTAGCACTCAAGCAACAGCTTGATTCATGTGTAGGTAAGGACGGGGAACCGCCGTAGGAGCCGCTCCATAGTGATATTGCCTGACGCGTTTCGAATCACCATATGATTCTCTTCAGAGGCTTAAAATGGAACGGTGTGCGCAACCGCTAACCCACTTCTGACACACCCCCCCCAATGGGAGGCTCAAATGAAACTGTGCCTTTTGGGAAGTGTAGTGTGGATAGCACATAATCAAGTCCTGTATGGACCCCACAGGTGGGCCCGTCCACGATCCTATGTACAGCTGCTGTTCCACTTTCGTGGCCCCCAATCTTACGGGGTGGTGCACACTCCGCGGCTGGACTGCCGCGTTATAAATCACTGCTCCAAGGTTGTCCACCTGTAAGTAGCACTCGAGCAACAGCTTGATTCATGTGTAGGTAAGGACGGGGAACCGCCCTTAGGAGCCGCTCCATAGTGGTATTGCCTGACGCGTTTCGAATCACCATATGATTCTCTTCAGAGGCTTAAAATGGAACGGTGTGCGCAACCGCTAACCCACTTCTGACACACCCCCCCAATGGGAGGCTCAAATGAAACTGTGCCTTTAGGGAAGTGTAGTGCGGATAGCACATAATCAAGTCCTGTATGGACCCCACAGGTGGGCCCGTCCACGATCCTATGTACAGCTGCTGTTCCACTTTCGTGGCCCCCAATCTTACGGGGTGGTGCACACTCCGCGGCTGGACTGCCGCGTTATAAATCACTGCTCCAAGGTTGTCCACCTGTAAGTAGCACTCGAGCAACAGCTTGATTCATGTGTAGGTAAGGACGGGGAACCGCCCGTATATATATCACACCCTTCAATTATGAAAGAAAGGGTCGCACTCTCGCAGGGTCCTTTTCGGCAGCTTTGTGTTTATTTCACATCCATTTCATAGGGACAGCAGGCAAAGCCAACGCGTTTCGGTATTTCCGTAATACCTTGTTCACGGCTGATGCCATTTGCAAACACACTCATTTTTCAAATGCCACAATAGTTACATCACTTCCTGTCTAAAACGGAGCTTTTCATCACAATGCATTTTGGGTGATGTAGTCTCCTTTCTACGTGTATAAAAGAAAGCAAAAAAGGGGTGAGAAATATGTACAGTGAATAAATAGGTGCTTCCTAATTATTACCCAGTCTTATATTATTGTCCTTTAAAATGTTCTTGTCTTTCAAATTACTTCACGATAGAAACCTATGCATTCTCTTTTCACTTATTTCTTTTGCAGGTCATATCTCTGTATACTGCCCTCCAGTGGGCATCTGATAGTCCTTACAATTTTGACCATTACTTCACCCTCCATTGGGTTTTAATCTATCGAATTCGCAATTGGAATACATTTATAATGCTGGGTGTTTGTTGCTTCTTCCTTTTTTTTTTTTTTTTTTTATATCATTTTTTCTGTTATTTGGTGATATCAAAAAAAAAATTATTTACAAGTGTATGTATAATTCCTCTGACTGATTGAGGCCATAAGGAGTCATGCTACTCAGTTTCAGGATGTGGCGCGATTCTTTTTGTCGGAGAATTTTCTCCCTGTTTCCTCCTCGCTCATTTGGTGGTACAGTTTCTATTCCGTAGAACTTTAATGCTTTCCAATCTCCATTGTGATGTTTCTCCATATGTTTGGCCACTGCATTGTTTCTATCCTTGTTCATCGTGGCACGTACATGTTCCAGTATTCTTTTTTCAATTCACAGATAGTACTGCCTACATATTTCAACATGCACGGACATTCTATCACATAGATGACATATTGGCTTTTGCAAGTTATTAATTCTTGAATCTTCCATGTTTTGTTGTTTGCCATCTCAACTTCAGTTATCTGTTTCGCAATTTGGCACACTTTGCAGCTATAACATTTTACGAAACCTTTTGTTTTTAGCCAAGATTCATTTTTCTTTTTGCTTTTAAAGTGACTGTGAACCAAACGATCCTTGAGATTTTTAGCTCTACGGTACGTGATTGTTGGATGTGTACCCATTATTTTACTTACTGTTCCATCCAACTGCAAAATGTTCCAGTTTTTCTAAGAATGTTCACTATATTTTTGGACTCATGAGAAAAATCCATAATTAGTCTGATCGGATCCCGGTCAGATTGTTTTTCTTGTTTCTTTGGTATCAGACATTCCTCCCTTGATTTTTCATTTGCTCTGTTCCAGCAATTTTTCACAACATTTTTATTATATTTTCTACATTTGAATCTTTCCATTGTGGTAGCACTGTGTTTTTTCCACTCTTCCTCTTCACTGCAAATTCTTCGCAAATGGAGGAATTCCCCGTATGGGATGCTTGTAATGAGAGATGATTGGTGGAAGCTTGTGGCCTCTAAAGTTGCATTGGTAGCTGTGCTTTTCCGATGGAGTGTTGTTTCAATTTGATTATTCTTGATATAGATTTCCGTGTCTAGGAATATTGCCCTCATGTTGCTGATGTTGTATGTGAATTTTAAGTTAGTAATACTGGTATTCAATAATTGAAAATATTCCAGGAAATCCTCTTCACTACCATCCCAGATGATCAATAAGTCATCAATAAATCGTGTCCAGCTTACTATTTTGTCCACAAATTTGTCATGTTTCGGATTCCATGCCACTTCCTTCTCCCACCATCCCATCGCTAAACAGGCATAACTGGGACTAAACGAAAATCCCATGGCTGTCCCATTGCATTGGCGGTAAACTTCATTGCCAAATAGGAAGATGTTTTTTGTTAGACACAATGTAATCATGTCTAATAGCATCTCATTATGTTCACTGTAATGGATATTTCTCTCTTGTAAGAAGTATTTACATGCTTTTAAACCCATACCATTGTCTATGTTGGTATACAGTGCTATCACATCAATTGTGATTAAATGGTAAGTTTCCTGCCATGGTGTATTCTGCAGGATCCTCAGGAGGTCGCTTGTGTCTTTAATGTAGGAACTAAGTTCCGTTACATATGGCTTTAGGAAATGATCAATGTAATTTGCTATGGGTTCCAGTAAGGATCCTTTTGCAGAGAGGATCGGGCGCTCCGGTGGTTTTTTGGGGTCCTTGTGTAATTTTGGAACAGGGACTTGGAAAAAGAAAAACCAGTATCATCGTTATTAGCAAAAGAATCAGAACATTTTCTCACACTACTAAATTTAAATGCGGAAGAAGGGGAGGACATATCCCTGCAAACAGCCTGTCCTCAATTGGGAGCTGGACTCAGTGAGAAAAACCAAAATCAAAATTTTATCCACAACTAGTACCTGGGAACAAAATTGATCTATTCCAGGAAGCGGTTATACAGGATTTGTATAAATTGAAGAGAGCTAAATACAAAGATAACTTGACCAAAATTGAAAGAGAAGCCTTGGAAAATCTTGCAAATGACAGTCAAATAGAAATAAAAATAGCAGACAAGGGCGGTAACATCGTGATCTGGGATCGAGGAGCATACACTACGGAGGCACATCGCCAATTAAGAGATAACACTTATTATGAAAAACTGAAAAGTAATTTAACAACACAAATAAAGAAAGAAATTGATGAAAAAATCAAAATCTGGACACAAAAAATCTAATTGATGATGAGGAGAGTAAATATCTAACTGTAGAGTTCCCAGTAACGGCCACCATCTATTTCCTTCCAAAATTACACAAGGACCCCAAAACCACCGGGGCGCCCGATCCTCTCTGCAAAAGGATCCTTACTGGAACCCATAGCAAATTACATTGATCATTTCCTAAAGCCATATGTAACGGAACTTAGTTCCTACATTAAAGACACAAGCGACCTCCTGAGGATCCTGCAGAATACACCATGGCAGGAAACTTACCATTTAATCACAATTGATGTGATAGCACTGTATACCAACATAGACAATGGTATGGGTTTAAAAGCATGTAAATACTTCTTACAAGAGAGAAATATCCATTACAGTGAACATAATGAGATGCTATTAGACATGATTACATTGTGTCTAACAAAAAACATCTTCCTATTTGGCAATGAAGTTTACTGCCAATGCAATGGGACAGACATGGGATTTTCGTTTAGTCCCAGTTATGCCTGTTTAGCGATGGGATGGTGGGAGAAGGAAGTGGCATGGAATCCGAAACATGACAAATTTGTGGACAAAATAGTAAGCTGGACACGATTTATTGATGACTTATTGATCATCTGGGATGGTAGTGAAGAGGATTTCTTGGAATATTTTCAATTATTGAATACCAGTATTACTAACTTAAAATTCACATACATCATCAGCAACATGAGGGCAATATTCCTAGACACGGAAATCTATATCAAGAATAATCAAATTGAAACAACACTCCATCGGAAAAGCACAGCTACCAATGCAACTTTAGAGGCCACAAGCTTCCACCAATCATCTCTCATTACAAGCATCCCATACGGGGAATTCCTCCGTTTGCGAAGAATTTGCAGTGAAGAGGAAGAGTGGAAAAAGCACAGTGCTACCACAATGGAAAGATTCAAATGTAGAAAATATAATACAAATGTTGTGAAAAATTGCTGGAACAGAGCAAATGAAAAATCAAGGGAGGAATGTCTGATACCAAAGAAACAAGAAAAACAATCTGACCGGGATCCGATCAGACTAATTATGGATTTTTCTCATGAGTCCAAAAATATAGTGAACATTCTTAGAAAAACTGGAACATTTTGCAATTGGATGGAACAGTAAGTAAAATAATGGGTACACATCCAACAATCACGTACCGTAGAGCTAAAAATCTCAAGGATCGTTTGGTTCACAGTCACTTTAAAAGCAAAAAGAAAAATGAATCTTGGCTAAAAACAAAAGGTTTCGTAAAATGTTATAGCTGCAAAGTGTGCCAAATTGCGAAACAGATAACTGAAGTTGAGATGGCAAACAACAAAACATGGAAGATTCAAGAATTAATAACTTGCAAAAGCCAATATGTCATCTATGTGATAGAATGTCCGTGCATGTTGAAATATGTAGGCAGTACTATCTGTGAATTGAAAAAAGAAAAAAGAATACTGGAACATGTACATGCCACGATGAACAAGGATAGAAACAATGCAGTGGCCAAACATATGGAGAAACATCACAATGGAGATTGGAAAGCATTAAAGTTCTACGGAATAGAAACTGTACCACCAAATGAGCGAGGAGGAAACAGGGAGAAAATTCTCCGATAAAAAGAATCGCGCCACATCCTGAAACTGAGAAGCATGACTCCTTATGGCCTCAATCAGTCAGAGGAATTATACATTCACTTGTAAATATTATTTTTTTTGATATCACCAAATAACAGAAAAAATAATATAAAAAAAAAAAAAAAAAAGGAAGAAGCAACAAACACCCAGCATTATAAATTTATTCCAATTGCGAATTCGATAGATTAAAACCCAATGGAGGGTGAAGTAATGGTCAAAATTGTAAGGACTATCAGATGCCCACTGGAGGGCAGTATACAGAGATATGACCTGCAAAAGAAATAAGTGAAAAGAGAATGCATAGGTTTCTATCATGAAGTAATTTGAAAGACAAGAACATTTTAAAGGACAATAATATAAGACTGGGTAATAATTAGGAAGCACCTATTTATTCACTGTACATATTTCTCACCCTTTTTTGCTTTCTTTTATACACGTAGAAAGGAGACTACATCACCCAAAATGCATTGTGATGAAAAGCTCCGTTTTAGACAGGAAGTGATGTAACTATTGTGGCATTTGAAAAATGAGTGTGTTTGCAAATGGCATCAGCCGTGAACAAGGTATTACGGAAATACCGAAACGCGTTGGCTTTGCCTGCTGTCCCTATGAAATGGATGTGAAATAAACACAAAGCTGCCGAAAAGGATCCTGCGAGAGTGCGACCCTTTCTTTCATAATTGAAGGGTGTGATATATGTTTAGTGGTTTGGTTCGACCACAAGGGTTCGTACCTGATTGAAGCGCCGGAGGAATAGGGCAAAGGTGAACCAAATTGGAGTGGATGTTTTGTAGCCTGATATCGGTGCTCGTCGACGGAAAAAAAAGGACGCTTTTATTGGAAACAGAACACTGTAAGGAACGTGCCACTCGGTGTGCAAATCCGAGGTAAGAGCAAGTCCGTGTGTGTTCGTTTGTGTAATTAAGGAAAAGTAAACCGAGTCAAAATTTGGTTGCGGGAAGTCGACTATCTGATGGGAAACGGGAGAAAATAGCTAGAAGACTGTGCAATGTAGTTTCAATGTAAACGTGCAATGTTAAAAACAGCTACAGATATATCTCTCATGATTCCCGATTGCAGGAAAAGGCAAATAAGTGGACAATAAAGTGAAATCCATATAAGTGAAAAAGTGGGACTAAATTACAGGCAATACGATGGAAAAACGGGGGGCCAAAAGGCAAGAATTACTAACAACAATGTTCGAAAAAGGAAGTGTGGAAAAAGAGTCAAATCCTCAAAGTATAACGGTGAAAACAGACACCAAAAGTAAATTACGGATGTGGGAAAAACTAAGTAGAAAGGAGATCAATAAATCTTGGGAATTAATAACATTGAGGAAATATTTGGAGGTACAACGGGTCCCCAGAGGACTAAGGATTATGCTAATGCCCAGTCAGCAAGATGCTACAAATGAATTACTCCAAGAATGGGGTGAGCACACACTAAATTCATCATTGGGCTTAATTAACATTTTGGTAAAGCACATTGAAATAGCACTACAAAAAATAAAGGAGCAATTACAAGAAGTGGAAACAGAATTGGCAGGATTAAAATTGAATGTGGAAATGACAAAATTTAGGGACGAATTGGATGGTCAAATCGAGAGACATGAAGAAGTAGTAAGACAACGAAAACATAACAAGTTTGTACGTGATACCATCGATTATGCCGAGGGACGCATATTCACCTTTGCATGGAAATTTGACCCTTTTAAGCAGCAGTTAACCCAAGGCATTACAATAAGTACTTCAAGCAGTCTGTCCTCCCTAACCTCTACGGATGTGAGTGGTAGTGAATCAGAAACCCAAGCGGATAATACAAAATTAACTTTTTTAGGGGATATGCGCCTTGTTTTGCAACAAAGGCAATGGGAACAAAACAGAATGGCGCAACAACAATAACGAGGCAGGGGAAGAGGAAGACAATGGAGACAAAGAAATCGCAACGAAGAAGAAAAAGAAGTAAGCGATTCAACAGAAAAGTTAGGGACAACAACAAGAAGTATGAGACAAAGGAAGGAACGTTAGAGGATGAGTTACAAGTAATAAACTTATCAAAACGTACAATTTCTGAAGTAGAAACATCACTTTTAAAACGTGGCATAAACTTCTGGCCGACACAAAGCATGGACTTAGCCCAAATCAGAATCGATTTGTACCTCTATATTCGGAAAATAAAACTAGCAAAATATTTTGTGGAAAATCAGAAAAATCAAAACAGGGACTTGGAAAAAGAAAAACCAGTATCATCGTTATTAGCAAAAGAATCAGAACATTTTCTCACACTACTAAATTTAAATGCGGAAGAAGGGGAGGACATATCCCTGCAAACAGCCTGTCCTCAATTGGAAGCTGGACTCAGTGAGAAAAAACCAAAATCAAAATTTTATCCACAACTAGTACCTGGGAACAAAATTGATCTATTCCAGGAAGCGGTTATACAGGATTTGTATAAATTGAAGAGAGCTAAATACAAAGATAACTTGACCAAAATTGAAAGAGAAGCCTTGGAAAATCTTGCAAATGACAGTCAAATAGAAATAAAAATAGCAGACAAGGGCGGTAACATCGTGATCTGGGATCGAGGAGCATACACTACGGAGGCACATCGCCAATTAAGAGATAACACTTATTATGAAAAACTGAAAAGTAATTTAACAACACAAATAAAGAAAGAAATTGATGAAAAAATCAAAATCTGGACACAAAAAAATCTAATTGATGATGAGGAGAGTAAATATCTAACTGTAGAGTTCCCAGTAACGGCCACCATCTATTTCCTTCCAAAATTACACAAGGACCCCAAAAACCACCGGGCGCCCGATCCTCTCTGCAAAAGGATCCTTACTGGAACCCATAGCAAATTACATTGATCATTTCCTAAAGCCATATGTAACGGAACTTAGTTCCTACATTAAAGACACAAGCGACCTCCTGAGGATCCTGCAGAATACACCATGGCAGGAAACTTACCATTTAATCACAATTGATGTGATAGCACTGTATACCAACATAGACAATGGTATGGGTTTAAAAGCATGTAAATACTTCTTACAAGAGAGAAATATCCATTACAGTGAACATAATGAGATGCTATTAGACATGATTACATTGTGTCTAACAAAAAACATCTTCCTATTTGGCAATGAAGTTTACCGCCAATGCAATGGGACAGCCATGGGATTTTCGTTTAGTCCCAGTTATGCCTGTTTAGCGATGGGATGGTGGGAGAAGGAAGTGGCATGGAATCCGAAACATGACAAATTTGTGGACAAAATAGTAAGCTGGACACGATTTATTGATGACTTATTGATCATCTGGGATGGTAGTGAAGAGGATTTCCTGGAATATTTTCAATTATTGAATACCAGTATTACTAACTTAAAATTCACATACAACATCAGCAACATGAGGGCAATATTCCTAGACACGGAAATCTATATCAAGAATAATCAAATTGAAACAACACTCCATCGTTAAAGCACAGCTACCAATGCAACTTTAGAGGCCACAAGCTTCCACCAATCATCTCTCATTACAAGCATCCCATACGGGGAATTCCTCCGTTTGCGAAGAATTTGCAGTGAAGAGGAAGAGTGGAAAAAACACAGTACTACCACAATGGAAAGATTCAAATGTAGAAAATATAATACAAATGTTGTGAAAAATTGCTGGAACAGAGCAAATGAAAAATCAAGGGAGGAATGTCTGATACCAAAGAAACAAGAAAAACAATCTGACCGGGATCCGATCAGACTAATTATGGATTTTTCTCATGAGTCCAAAAATATAGTGAACATTCTTAGAAAAAACTGGAACATTTTGCAATTGGATGGAACAGTAAGTAAAATAATGGGTACACATCCAACAATCACGTACCGTAGAGCTAAAAATCTCAAGGATCGTTTGGTTCACAGTCACTTTAAAAGCAAAAAGAAAAATGAATCTTGGCTAAAAACAAAAGGTTTCGTAAAATGTTATAGCTGCAAAGTGTGCCAAATTGCGAAACAGATAACTGAAGTTGAGATGGCAAACAACAAAACATGGAAGATTCAAGAATTAATAACTTGCAAAAGCCAATATGTCATCTATGTGATAGAATGTCCATGCATGTTGAAATATGTAGGCAGTACTATCTGTGAATTGAAAAAAAGAATACTGGAACATGTACGTGCCACGATGAACAAGGATAGAAACAATGCAGTGGCCAAACATATGGAGAAACATCACAATGGAGATTGGAAAGCATTAAAGTTCTACGGAATAGAAACTGTACCACCAAATGAGCGAGGAGGAAACAGGGAGAAAATTCTCCGACAAAAAGAATCGCGCCACATCCTGAAACTGAGAAGCATGACTCCTTATGGCCTCAATCAGTCAGAGGAATTATACATACACTTGTAAATAATTTTTTTTTTGATATCACCAAATAACAGAAAAAATGATATAAAAAAAAAAAAAGGAAGAAGCAACAAACACCCAGCATTATAAATGTATTCCAATTGCGAATTCGATAGATTAAAACCCAATGGAGGGTGAAGTAATGGTCAAAATTGTAAGGACTATCAGATGCCCACTGGAGGGCAGTATACAGAGATATGACCTGCAAAAGAAATAAGTGAAAAGAGAATGCATAGGTTTCTATCGTGAAGTAATTTGAAAGACAAGAACATTTTAAAGGACAATAATATAAGACTGGGTAATAATTAGGAAGCACCTATTTATTCACTGTACATATTTCTCACCCCTTTTTTTGCTTTCTTTTATACACGTAGAAAGGAGACTACATCACCCAAAATGCATTGTGATGAAAAGCTCCGTTTTAGACAGGAAGTGATGTAACTATTGTGGCATTTGAAAAATGAGTGTGTTTGCAAATGGCATCAGCTGTGAACAAGGTATTACGGAAATACCGAAACGCGTTGGCTTTGCCTGCTGTCCCTATGAAATGGGTGTGAAATAAACACAAAGCTGCCGAAAAGGATCCTGCGAGAGTGCGACCCTTTCTTTCATAATTGAAGGGTGTGATATATGTTTAGTGGTTTGGTTCGACCACAAGGGTTCGTACCTGATTGAAGCGCCGGAGGAATAGGGCAAAGGTGAACCAAATTGGAGTGGATATATATATATATATATATTATCTACTGGCGGTCGCCAGTAGATAGTTATAGTTAAAACCTATTATCCATAGGAAATCCGCGACATTCTATTTGAAATAACGTTGGCGCCGGTTGACGAATGTTCGCGAAAGTTTCCAACTTGTTGGGGCGCTCCGGTCCGCTCCTATCCTGAAAGTCTCGGGGTGATACGTCAAGCGGGGGCCGAGAAAAAGGGGGTCCCAAAACACGTTTTCCCCATTCATTTTTCCATAGGAACCTTTAGTCGCAGCTACAGCCCGAACTGCTGAACGGAATTACACCAAATTTGGCAAAGAGGTAGCCCTTGGTTCAGTGTCGTGCCTTTTGCTTAAATGGTGTAAATCCGTTCAGTAGTTCCTGAGAAAATCAAAAGTAAAGTCACATATATATCTGGGCGGAGCCTAACCACACATGTCATTGTGAGATCTGATTGGCTGTCAGCACTTCATCCTGGAATTGCTGGCAGCCATCTTGGGACCAATATAAATGATAGTACCTCATTGAAATGCATTGTAGTGAATAGAAGATGTTGAGGGTCACCAAAAGGAGAACTATAAAGGGTGATAACAGGCTTTAGTTACATTAGAATTTATTTGTTGATGGTACCATACTAATTTTAGGAATTGTGGTGTATTCTTAGGTGATTTTACCATGTGAAAAACCTTCTGCTGGGATATCATGAATCATGTTAGAGAGAACACTATTTTCTCATGCTTGTCCCATGGAGGTTTGGAAGGTGCTCCAGAAGCTAAAATGAGAGCATATTTTCTGTAAATTCACATTATCTTTCTCACTCATGTGAGAATGAAGTCTGACATTCTCAGTAAAACATGTACATCCAACAAGGGCAGAGACTGTCAGTTGATTCCTTTGTGTTCTACTGCAGCTTCCCAGAGTGTTCTAAAGAACAACTAGAGTGCTAACAGCCTTACTTATGACAAAAGTATGGCACACCTGAAGCCATCTTGATTGGAATAAACTGGTAACACTTAAACAATTTAATTTAAAAAGGAACAAAATGATGGGGTTCATTTTGTCATAGAAATTATGGTTAGTGCTGTAGAAAGAAAAATTAGGACATGTTTCAAGTGTGATCTCAAATATCTTCCTGTTATATTTCAACAGGAGCAGCCTGCCAGTTGATGCCTTTGTGTTCTACTGCAGCTTCCCAGAGTGTTCTAAAGAACAACTAGAGTGCTAACAGCCTTACTTATGACAAAAGTATGGCACACCTGAAGCCATCTCGATTGGAATAAACTGGTAACACTTAAAACATTTAATTTAAAAAGGAACAAAATGATGGGGTTCATTTTGTCATAGAAATTATGGTTAGTGCTGTAGAAAGAAAAATTAGGACATATTTCAAGTGTGATCTCAAATATCTTCCTGTTATATTTCAACAGGAGCAGCCTGCCAGTTGATGCCTTTGTGTTCTACTGCAGCTTCCCAGAGTGTTCTAAAGAACAACTAGAGCGCTAACAGCCTTACTTATGACAAAAGTATGGCACACCTGAAGCCATCTTGATTGGAATAAACCGGTAACACTTAAAACATTTAATTTAAAAGGAACAAAATGAGGGGTTCTTTTGAAATAGAAATTATGGTTAGTGCTGCAGAAAGAAAAATTAGGGCATGTTTTAAGTGAGATCTCAAATCCTCTTCTATTTCATTAGAAAATTCTGACATGCAGACTGAAACAATCACTTTCAATACCAGCAGCAGACTACCAGTTAACTCCCTGGTGAGCAGTAGCTTTACTCCAGTGATCTAATGAGCAACTAGAGTGCTAACATTCTGAATTTATGGCAGATGTGAGACACATCTGAATGCCTTCTTGATGGAATCAAAGTAAAAAACTGAAAGCATTTCCTACTGAGGAGACTGCAGTAAATGAAGAAATTAGGAAGCTTCATAACAAAGAAGTCTTCCAAGATGGCCACCAGTGAAAAAAGAGCCCAAATGTAGCACAAATATTACCCAGATGTAGCCCACATATAGCCCAATGACAAAAGTGTGCAAAACACTTTTTTTTTAGTTTTTTTGCAGTTTTATGTAGTGCAGACTGGTCAGGTATTGGAGCATTGCATCTTAAAACATGACCCCCTACACTACAAAAACACCACTGCACTACCTTAAACCCTAAAACACTACCCCCAGCACGACCCCCTACACTACACAAGCACCACTGCACTATCCTAAACCCTCAAACACTACCCCCAGCACGACCCCCTACACTACCCAAACACCACTGCACTACCTAAATCCTAAAACACTACCACCAGCACGACCCCCTACACTACCCAAACACCACTGCACTACCCTAAAACATGACCCCCTACACTACACAAACACCACTGCACTACCCTAAACCCTAAAACACTACCCCCAGCACGACCCCCTACACTACACAAGCACCACTGCACTACCCTAAACCCTAAAACACTACCCCCAGCACGACCCCCTACACTACACAAACACCACTGCACTACCCTAAACCCTAAAACACTACCCCCAGCACGACCCCCTACACTACCCAAACACCACTGCACTAACCTAAATCCTAAAACACTACCCCCAGCACGACCCCCTACACTACCCAAACACTACTGCACTACCCTAAAACATGACCCCCTACACTACACAAAAACCACTGCACTACCCTAAACCCTAAAACACTACCCCCAGCATGCCCCCTACACTACACAAGCACCACTGCACTACCCTAAACCCTAAAACACTACCCCCAGCACGACCCCCTACACTGCCCGAACACCACTGCACTGCCCTAAACCCTGAAACACCAGCCCCTGCATGACCCCCTACACTGCCCGAACACCACTGCACTGCCCTAAACCCTGAAACACCACCCCTAGCACGACCCCCTACACTGCCCGAACACCACTGCACTGCCCTAAACCCTGAAACACCACCCCCTTCACGACCCCCTACACTGCCCGAACACCACTGCACTGCCCTAAACCCTGAAACACCACCCACAGCATGACCCCCTACACTGCCCGAACACCACTGCACTGCCCTAAACCCTGAAACACTACCCCCAGCAAGACCCCCTACACTGCCCGAACACCACTGCACTGCCCTAAACCCTGAAACATCACCCCCAGCAAGACCCCCTACACTGCCCGAACACCACTGACCTAAACCCTGAAACACCACCCCCAGCACGACCCCCTACACTGCCCGAACACCACTGCACTGCCCTAAACCCTGAAACACTACACCCAGCATGACCCCCTACACTGCCCGAACACCACTGCTCTGCCCAAAACCCTGAAACACCAGCCCCAACACGACCCCCTACACTGCCCGAACACCACTGCACTGCCCTAAACCTTGAAACACCAGCCCCTGCACGACCCCCTACACTGCCCGAACACCACTGCACTACCCTAAACCCTGACACATCACCCCCAGCACGACCCCCTACACTGCCCGAGCACCACTGCACTGCCCTAAACCCTGAAACACCAGCCCCAGCACAACCCCCTACACTGCCCGAACACCACTGCACTGCCCTAAACCCTGAAACACCAGCCCCAGCACGACCGCCTACAGTGCCCGAACACCACTGCACTGCCCTAAACCCTGAAACACCAGCCCCAGCACGACCCCCTACACTGCCCGAACACCACTGCACTGCCCTAAACCGTGAAACACCAGCCTCAGCACAACCCCCTACACTGCCTGAACACCACTGCACTGCCCTGAACCCTGAAACACCAGCCCCAGCACAACACCCTACACTGCCCGAACACCACTGCACTGCCCTAAACCCTGAAACACCAGCCCCAGCACGACCCCCTACACTGCCCAAACACCACTGCACTGCCCTAAACCCTGAAACACCAGCCCCAGCACGACCCCCTACACTGCCCGAACACCACTGCACTGCCCTAGACCCTGAAACACCAGCCCCAGCACCACCCCCTACAATGCCCGAACACCACTGTACTGCCCTAAACCCTGAAACACCACCCCCTGCACCGCCCCCTACACTGCCCGAACACCACTGCACTGCCCTAAACCCTGAAACACCACCCCCTGCATGACCCCTACACTGCCCGAACACCACTGCACTGCCCTAAACCCTGAAACACCACCCCCTGCACCACCCCCTACACTGCCCGAACACCACTGCACTGCCCTAAACCCTGAAACACCACCCCCTGCACCGCCCCCTACACTGCCCGAACACCACTGCACTGCCCTAAACCCTGAAACACCACCCCCAGCATGACCCCCTTTACTGCTCGAACACCACTGCACTGCCCCAAACCCTGAAACACCACCCCCAGCATGACCCCCTACACTGCCCAAACACCACTGCACTGCCCTAAGCCCTGAAACACCACCCCTAGCACGACCCCCTACACTGCCCGAACACCACTGCACTGCCCTAAACCCTGAAACACCACCCCCTTCACGACCCCCTACACTGCCCGAACACCACTGCACTGCCCTAAACCCTGAAACACCACCCCCAGCACGACCCCTACACTGCCCGAACACCACTGCACTGCCCTAAACCCTAAAACACCACCCCCAGCACGACCCCCTACACTGCCCGAACACCACTGCACTGCCCTAAACCCTAGAACACTGCCCCCAGCATGACCCCCTACACTACCCGAACACCACTGCACTACCCTAAACCCTAAAATACTCCCCCAGCACGACCCCCTACACTACCCGAACACCACTTCACTGGCCTAAACCCTAAAACACTCCCCCAGTACGACCCCCTACACTACCCGAACACCACTGCACTGCCCTAAACCCTAAAACACTCCCCCAGCACGACCCCCTACACTACCTAAACACCACTGCACTGCCCTAAACCCTAAAACACTACCCCCGCATGACCCCCTACACTACCCAAATACCAATGCACTACCCTAATCCCTAAAACACTACCCCCGCACAACCCCCTACACTACCCAAAGACCACTGCACTACCCTAAACTCTAAAACAATACCCCCGCACGACTCCCTACACTACCCAAAGACCACTGCACTACCCTAAACCCTAAAACACGACCTCCTACACTACACAAACACCACTGCACTACCCTAAACCCTAAAAAACTACCCCCAGCACGAACCCCTACACTACCCAAACACCACTGCACTACCCTAAACCATAAAACACTACCCCCAGCAGTACCCCCTACGCTACCCAAACACCACTGCACTACCCTAAACCCTAAAACACTACCCCCAGCAGTACCCCCTACACTACCCAAACACCATTGCACTACCCTAAACCCTAAAACACTACCCCCAGCAGTATCCCCTACACTACCCAAACACCACTGCACTACCCTAAACCCTAAAACCCTAAAACACTAACCCCAGCACGACCCCCTACACTACCCAAACACCACTGTACTACCCTAAACCCTAAAACACTCCCCCAGCACAACTCCCTACACTACCCAAACACCACTGCACTACCCTAAACCCTAAATCTACCCCCAGCATGACCCCCTACACTACACAAACACCACTGCACTACCCTAAACCCTAAAACACTACCCCCTGCATGACCCTCTTCACTACCTAAACACAACTGCACAATTTGTTACAGGCGTTGCAACGCAGGCCTGTGGTGCTTACTGGAAGTACCTGGTGGGCTAGTTGGGCCCCAGGGACTCTCAGGATTCAAGGTGACCTAATCCCCCAACTTAAAACGCGCCACGGGGCGCGTTTGCACAGTGGTGAAGGGAGGGGGCGGGCCTCAGGTGACATGTGCGCAAACACGCCCTATGGTGCGTTTTAAGTTGGGGAGTTAATTCCCTTTGAATCCTGGGGGCCAACTAGCCCACCAGGTACCTTCAGTAAGCACAACAGAGTTGCGTTGCAGAGAGGTGAAAAAAGTGCGTGGCCTCGGAACGCCTCTCTGCAACTCAGCTCTGTGGTCCTAACTGTAGGTACCTGGGGGCTAGTTGGGCCCCAGGGACCCTCAGGATTCAAGGGGACTTAATCCCGCAACTTAAAACGCGCCACGGGGCGCGTTTGCACACATGTCACCTCAGGCCCCCCTCCCTTCACCACTGTGCAAACGCGCACTGGCTCTGGTTAGTCAGAGTCAGTTACCACCAGTACCCGTCTGAAAAAGTTGTGGGCACAGGATGATTTTGCAACAAGGCCTCTTTCTGCTCCTCTGTTGGTTCTTTCTGCACATCTTTTGCTTCTTTCTGTGCGTTTTTTCTTCTTTCTTCACATGTCCTACCTCTGTTGGCATAGTTAGAAACTAGCATTTAAAAAACCTTTGAAATTCACTTAAAAATCATAGGTTTCAGGCACGTTATGGTTAGAAATTAGCATTTAAAAACCTTTGAAATTCACTGAAAAAACCATAGGGTTCAGGCACGTTATAGTTAGAAATTAGCATTTAAAAACCTTTGAAATTCACTGAAAAAACCATAGGTTTCAGGCACGTTATAGTTAGAAATTAGCATTTAAAAAACCTTTGAAATTCACTGAAAAAACCATAGGTTTCAGACACGTTATAGTTAGAAATTAGCATTTAAAAACCTTTGAAATTCACTGAAAAAACCATAGGTTTTAAGGACAGTTATAGTTAGTTGGACATTGCACTCGTACAAAACCCGTGAAATTCCCCTGTTATAGTTAGTTCAGCTAACTATAACTCGCGCCCCCGCAATGCACTGCTGATGACGTCACATATTACATCACTCATGACATGGTCAGTGACATCACTGATGACATCACTGATGACATCTCAAATGACATCACTGATGACATCATCCATGTGATAATTTCATGCATCTTCTCACACCCTAATATAACTTTTGATACACCCACTCTAAATTACAGACTGCCATTCTCAAAACCATAGACACTCCAACACCAAAAACTACATACCCACTCACTGATTCTTAGGTCTACACACACATCCACTCACTCACCTGTACAGTCACTCATACTTACAGTCACTCAGTACAGGACTCTCATATGCACTCATACACCTATATAAACACTCACACACCGCCACTCATCCATAGAGGTACTCACACACCTAGTCAGTCATGCAAAAAATTAATCACACACCCATTTACTCACCTATACAGTTATACACACACCAGCTCACTTACTCATACAAATACTAGCACATTCTTACGCTCTTATACAATAACTGATACAAGCACACACGCATCCATACAGCCACTCTCACAATAACACACTCTCACTTATAGCCATTTAAATACTCTAACACACATATATACTGCCTTTTACATATGTAGTTACTCGCACATGTACCACTGAGATATACATTCACTCACTAACACACCCATACACACACTCACCCACCCAAGCAGTCCATCACAGATGCACTCTTGAAATCATGCACCCAGTGAATCACCCACTCACACATCTATGTATAGAGTCACACACACCCCACCCACACAAACACTCAGGCAGCCATACAGATACTCAGAGAACCAATCAATAACCCATATAGACACTCATGTAGCTATTCGCAAATCCATGCATCCACTTACACACCAACAAACAGACGGATACATACATTCACACAGTTTAGTCACTAACCCATGCATTCAGTAAGATACGTTTAATCACTCACTTGTAGAGTCAGTCACTCACGTACTAAATCATCCATTCAGACACTTATACACCCACTCATTCTTCAATACGCCTTTCCCTATATATATTAAACATATTTAAACTTTACAGAAACACACAGTCACTGGATGATGTCATCAGTGATGTCATCAGTGATGTCATTTGAGATGTCATCAGTGATGTCATCAGTGATGTCACTGACCATGTCATGAGTGATGTAATATGTGACGTCATCAGCAGTGCATTGCGGGGCGCGAGTTATAGTTAGCTGAACTAACTATAACAGGGGAATTTCACGGGTTTTGTACGAGTGCAATGTCCAACTAACTATAACTGTCCCTAAAACCTATGGTTTTTTCAGTGAATATATATATATATATATATATCGCTGCTCCTCAAATTTCCACCTTCTTCGTGCACTCTCAAACGGGTGCTTTCTCGCGGGCGGTGTACCACAACTATACTAGCTCCTAATTCCACATTCCATCAGAACGTAAGGAGCACTTCGAGTGAGTCCAACATATTTATTTCACGGACTCACAGCAACCAGACGCGTCTGGTTGCTGTGAGTCCGTGGAAATAAATATGTTGGACTCGCCCCGAGAGTGCTTTCCTTTACGTTCTGATGGAATGTGGAATTAGGAGCTGATATATATACATATATATATATATATATATATATATATATATATATATATATATATATATTCCAATCGTTTCAAATAACGTACGGTCTCAGGACAGAAAAGCAGATCTCCAATGTATAATCCAAGAGTTTATTAAACTCTTGGATTATACATTGGAGATCTGCTTTTCTGTCCTGAGAGCGTACGTTATTTGAAACGGTTGGAACATTATTTGCCGGTATGCTCTGCCGGCATGTACGCCACTCTTCACGGGTCCCTTGCGCTCCGGAAAGAGCAACTGTGTGTTTATATATATATATATATATATATATATATATATATATATATATATATATATATATATATATATATATATATATATATATATATTCACTCCACAACTCCCTTTTGTACAAGGAATCACTCGGACACCTCAACGTGCTGCAAAAGTCTTTAATGGCAGACTCAAAACGACGCGTTTCGGCTTACGCCTTGATCACGCTCGTAGAAGCTCAAAACACATATGGTTATATCCACTTCCTTCAACTCATTAGAAGATGGACTAACCCCAATGCAGTGTATATACAATGTTAACTACTGTGGCGGCCATTTTGTAATGTGCAAAATTACATCCCAGAGATATTTTGAATTACTTTTATACAATATATACATATAAAATTAATGTATACACTTAATATATCACAAAAATCTAGTGCAAATCACCCTGAATTAATTAAATTCCAAGGCTTCAAAGAGCTGTGCAGAATACAATTCATTATCCGCAACAAGCCACAATTATGACAATCTCTCCCAAGTGGGCATATAAAAAATGATATACACAATGTGGCAAAATAATGACAAAACAATCTAGCCCAAGTGGGCTTAAAGCACATAACACAACATCTCTATGACGTGCACACAACATAATTTCCTTTCACAGTTGATAGTTGACGTGCCCAACCTAAAAAATACAAAAATTAAAATTACTAAACTAAAACCTGGTAACTGCTACAATGTACACACATTCTCTGCAGGATACATTATTCATACAAATGGATTGCCAGCTCCTCACTGGAATTTAAGCCTTTGGGTGTCATGCTTTCAAAGTTGATAATATACCGCGATTCAAGCTTTCTCAATGAGAGTTCCCTATTTCCTCCCTTGACACCCATAGTTACAGAATCAATGACAACCATGCGGACAGAATTTTCATCTTGGAAGTGACAGGCATGAAAATGACGAGCTACGGGATATTGCCTATTGTTATTTCTTACTGCACGAATGTGTTCAAGCACCCGCTTCTTGGCCTGGTGTATCGTGCTTCCAACATACCATTTGTTGCATGGACAAATCAACACATACACACAATATACCGTATTGCAAGTCAATGATTTTCTAATCACAAACTCCCTCTTGGAGTTAGGTAACACCAGCCTATCACAGTCTATACTTCCTTTGCATGCCTTGCATTTCTTACAGCATCTGAATCCAGGTCGGCCCTTATCACCCCCTCTTACATCTTCAGTGACATGATTATGGCTGAGATCATCTCTTAATGAGCGACTTTATCTAAAAGTAATCTGTAGATTACTACCCAGATTCTTCTTCAAATTCACATCTGTCAACAATACATGCCAGTGTTTTTTAAAAATGTTACGTACTTCACTGGCCTGACCGGAAAACGTAGTTATGAAACGTATGCACTCTTTGCTCTCTTCCTTTTTGCTAGGGTGTAGGAGTTCATTCCTAGTAGCTCTCTCTACTCTGAATTCAGCCTCAGAAATAGTTTTCTCACTATACCCCCGTTCATTAAAACGTTTACACATAATTTCCTTCTCACGCATATAAGCTGCACCAGTGCTACAGTTTCTTTTTGCACGTAAAAGTTCCCCATAGGGGATACTGTACACAAGATTTCTTGGATGCGAACTACTGGCACTGAGGATGCTATTTCCAGCGGTCTTCTTACGAAACAATCTAGTTTCTAATGTATCGCCTTTAACCTCAAGATACACATCCAAAAATTCCATGGAACTTTTACTGATATGCTCCGTGAAAGTTAGATTATGTGTGTTCACATTCAACTTATCAATAAAACATCTAGCTGACTCTTGGTCACCACTCCAAATGAAGAAAATATCATCAATGTAACGCAGCCACAGGACTACACTGCTTTCAAATTCCACCATTTGCGAGGCCACCTGCTCCTCCCACCAGCCCATGAATAAATTCGCATAGCTGGGGGCGAAGCAGGTGCCCATCGCAGTGCCCTGTGACTGCCTGTAGATGGTATCATCGAAGATAAAGAAATTGTTGGTCAAACAAAATTCAATCATACTTAAAATCATTTGTGAGTGGTATAATAGGGAGATAGAACGTGTCTTAAAAAATGCCGAATTGCCTGGAGACCCAACTCATGTTGAATGCTTGTATACAAGCTACTCACATCGAGAGTAACTAGAGTATAATTATTCTCCCAATGTATCCCATCAATGATGGTGAGAAAGTGTGTGGTATCCCTAAGGTAAGCCGGAAGTGCTACCACATACGGTCTTAGGTAGTGGTCAATAAACCTGGAAGTATTCTCCAGTAATGAACCAATAGAAGAGACAATGGGTCTTCCCGGAGGGTTCTGGGTATCTTTATGCAATTTAGGGAGTAGGTAAAGGATGGGGATCCTAGGGTGTGCACATTTGAGATAGTTATATTCCTCCCACTCTAACAATCCCTTGTCTCTCCATTCTTCCAAAAATTCCCTGTAAGTGGTATTAGATCTTAATATTTCTGCCATGTTTGATTCACAGTAGCATTTGACATCACTCATCTGTCTTCTCCCTTCTGTCAAATATTTGTGCTTGTCTAAAACCACCACATTGCCACCTTTATCCGACTGACGGATAACAATACTCTTGTCGGCTTTCAGGTTATCTATGGCAGCTATCTGTTCCACAGTCAAGTTCTTTTTACTGCACGATGTTTTTCTATATCTAATTTTGTTTTAGTCTGTTAGAACTCCTTTTTCAAACACTTCAATGGCTTCACATTGTACATTTGGAAGAAACACAGATTTAGGTTTGAACTTACTACCCGGGTTGACCCATAGCTCCTCTCCACAAACCTCTGAGTTTGACAATACATTCATTTCAAAAGTTCAATGTGAAAGGTCCTACGCGTTTCAAAGCTCCTGCTTCTTGTTCACGGACCGGCATTGTGATTGATGGCAGAGATTACATCGTCTTTGCAAGTCCCTTATTTAAATGGCAATTACCATTTAAACTTTTGAAATGAATGCCGGTTTGTGATGAAATAAAGGACCTTATTGCAAATAATGGGGTCCTGCTTTAATCTTTGAATGCGTCTCCAAGCAAGTGGCAACCACATTTTTTGATGTAATACAGCCAGCCTAGATCGTGGAGTTCGCACCGCCATGAAAAATATATGGGCTGCAGCGAGATACTGGAATCTCGCAAATGCGGAAAGATAAAGTCTGTTTTAATTTTGAACTGGATTCCTTTTTGAAATACCCACTGGAGGGTTAATATTTGCATTAAGAAAAGGATTGCATGGCAGATATCTTTGGGAAAAGTATTGGCAAAATAAAACCTACAAGTCCCAGGATGCTTGAAGAACTGAGCACCGGAGCCAGCCCACCTGGGGGCAGGTAATTGCCATTTAAATGAGGGACTTGCAAAGACGATGTAATCTCTGCCATCAATCACAATGCCGGTCCGTGAACAAGAAGCAGGAGCTTTGAAACGCGTAGGACCTTTCACATTGAACTTTTGAAATGAATGCCGGTTTGTGATGAAATAAAGGACCTTATTGCAAATAATGGGGTCCTGCTTTAATCTTTGAGTGCGTCTCCAAGCAAGTGGCAACCACATTTTTTGATGTAATACGGCCAGCCTAGGTCGTGGAGTTCGCACCGCCATGAAAAATATATGGGCTGCAGCGAGATACTGGATTCTCGCAAATGCGGAAAGATAAAGTCTGTTTCAATTTTGAACCGGATTCCTTTTTGAAATACCCACTGGAGGGTTAATATTTGCATTAAGAAAAGGATTGCATGGCAGATATCTTTGGGAAAAGTATTGGCGAAATAAAACCTACAAGTCCCAGGATGCTTGAAGAACTGAGCACCGGAGCCAGCCCACCTGGGGGCAGGTAATTGCCATTTAAATGAGGGACTTGCAAAGACGATGTAATCTCTGCCATCAATCACAATGCCGGTCCGTGAACAAGAAGCAGGAGCTTTGAAACGCGTAGGACCTTTCACATTGAACTTTTGAAATGAATGCCGGTTTGTGATGAAATAAAGGACCTTATTGCAAATAATGGGGTCCTGCTTTAATCTTGAGTGCGTCTCCAAGCAAGTGGCAACCACATTTTTTGATATATATATATATATATATATATATATATATATATATATATATATATATATATATATATATCCAGACAAGAAATGCGCCAAGCCCAGGTTCCTGGAAAAGGTGCTTTATTACTATTGGCGCTGGCAATCACATGACAGAGGCACCTGACGCGTTTCAGCATTTGCTTTTCTCAAAGGTGTGTCCTCATTAAGTGCAATATCCCAGTTGTACCTGATCATATACTCGTCCATTGGCCACACTCCAAGTCCCATAATGCACTTTGTGAGACAGCGTACTCCATGTGTAATCTTCGTGATGTTATCAACTCCTGTCTCACAATCTTGATAGTAACAGGTAGGTATGGCCATACGGGAAAAAAGACTGGTGCACTTGCACGTTGTTGCCCCACATAGTCAATTAAGCACTGGGTCCAGGACCTGCTGAATAGAGGCGTCAACCTCGCTCCGCTCCCTTTCTCGCAACCCGTCACACTATCGCTGGCAATACTTAGGCTTGTGACATGGCGAGCGGGTCATGCCCCCCTATTTAACACCAAAGAAAAGATGCTGTCGTCGGGGGCCCCCAACCCTGCAGGGCGGTCTTGACTAATGCAGAAGACAGCGATTTCTGCAATAACAATCCAGACAAGAAATGCGCCAAGACCCGGTTCCTGGAAAAGGTGCTTTATTACTATTGGCGCAGGCAATCACATGACAGAGGCACCTGACGCATTTCAGCATTTGCTTTTCTCAAAGGTGTGTCCTCATTAAGTGCAATATCCCAGTTGTACCTGATCATATACTCGTCCATTGGCCACACTAGAAGTCCCATAATGCACTTTGTGAGACAGCGTACTCCATGTGTAATCTTCGTGATGTTATCAACTCCTGTCTCACAATCTTGATAGTAACAGGCAGGTATGGCCATACGGGAAAAAGACTGGTGCACTTGCACGTTGTTGCCCCACATAGTCAATTAAGCTCCGGGTCCAGGACCTGCTGAACAGAGGCGTCAACCTCGCTCCGCTCCCTTTCTCGCAACCCGTCACACTATCGCCGGCAATCCTTAGGCTTGTGACATGGCGAGCGGGTCATGCCCCCCTATTTAACACCAAAGAAAAGATGCTGTCGTTGGGGGCCCCCAACCCTGCAGGGCGGTCTTGACTAATGCAGAAGACAGCGATTTCTGCAATAACAATCCAGACAAGAAATGCGCCAAGACCCAGTTCCTGGAAAAGGTGCTTTATTACTATTGGCGCAGGCAATCACATGACAGAGGCACCTGACGCGTTTCAGCATTTGCTTTTCTCAAAGGTGTGTCCTCATTAAGTGCAATATCCCAGTTGTACCTGATCATATACTCGTCCATTGGCCACACTCCAAGTCCCATAATGCACTTTGTGAGACAGCGTACTCCATGTGTAATCTTTGTGATGTTATCAACTCCTGTCTCACAATCTTGATAGTAACAGGTAGGTATGGCCATACGGGAAAAAGACTGGTGCACTTGCACGTTGTTGCCCCACATAGTCAATTAAGCGCCGGGTCCAGGACCTGCTGAACAGAGGCGTCAACCTCGCTCCGCTCCCTTTCTCGCAACCCGTCACACTATCGCCAGCAATCCTCAGGCTTGTGACATGGCGAGCGGGTCATGCCCCCCTATTTAACACCAAAGAAAAGATGCTGTCGTCGGGGGCCCCTAACCCTGCAGGGCGGTCTTGACTAATGCAGAAGACAGCGATTTCTGCAATAACATATATATGTGTATGTATGTATTGAGTCAATGAGTTGTAAAATGGCTGCCGACACATCTTTGTTGATGGGGTGGCTGCCAATCATATCATAGTTTTTGATCTCTTGTGTCTGCAGATCCTCTGTGGTCTGATAAATACATATATTGTAAACCTTAATTTCCCAAAAATTATTGAATGTATTTACAGCAAATCAGAAAAAGCACACCAAGATCTAGCTTTCTGCCAAATTTGATATATATAGGAAAATTAATGGAGAAAATGCTTTTTGAGACCACCCCAACTTTTACTCGGCCACCACATGACAGATCACCCCAATGCTTTCCAGGAAGGAGCTGAAGTGGATGAGATTTTTTTGTGGAGATTGGTGAAATGTGTCAAAGTGTGTTTCGTATGAAAACGTGGTCCTAAGTATACCTACCCAGTGGCACAATCATATATATATATATATATATATATATATATATATATATATATATATATGCCGAAGTTTTCGCCACAGAGGTTCCTGCAATCCCCAATCTCCTGGAAACAACGGGAACAGACGATAACCGACCCAGTTGAAAGTGCAAGTGAGTATTTTATTGAAATCTCAGCATGCCTGCCATGACGCGTTTCAGCCTACCAGAGGCCTTGTTGACATCCAAACACTTAAGCCATCCTTAGTTGGCCAAACCAGATTAATAGGATTTTGTTTTTATATTACATGTGTGTTGCATTACACAGTAAACATACAAAGTGGGAAATGCCTTAGCAGATATTTTTTGTACTAGAAGGGATCCCTTTTAGTATAATAGCTATGCTTTACTCAATGCAGGCATCTTTGCACTATGAGGCAAGTCTTTGTGTTGGTGCATTGCTGACTAAAGTGTGACAGCGTGGGTAGAGTGCAAAACAGCGCCTCATCCTAATTGCTATAGTGCTACTTTGTATTCTCTCATTCATGCAACATAATGTAGCAACTTTGTTTGCTGCCCTGCATTGTGTAACTTCTTTGTAAATTTGGGACTAGCAGACTATTGTAGCCATGATTAGAGTCTGACAACATACATTTATTTCTATTTTTAGACCAGAAAATGTGGTTCTAACAGGAAACTTTTTTTACACTATTTTTGACCTTTTAAAAATGTTTTTGGATTGAACTGAAAGGGAGAAAAAGTGGCAAAAAAAACTTTTAAAGATTAAAAATAATAAAAATAAAGATGTTTTTTTTAAAGTGTTCATGGGCAGCTAACAACCTGTCACTGCCTTCTGTATTCTTTATCTCCTGCAGACACAAATTTCCAGCAGTTTATGCAATATATGCAATGCACTGGTGTGGGGTTTCTGGTCACAGATCAAGGAGGCAGCAGCATCAGGAGGAGCAGTGTCCCTAACCTGGACCGTGACAAGAGGAGCTTTAGATGTTGAAGCTCCCTCTTACTCAGACTGCTTTCATTCTGCAGTGATTAGCGGTCTACTGTGGCAAATGCATGGGTTCATACATGATATTCCAAAAGAATACTTTTTAGAAGTACAATTTGGAAAATTCTGGCCACAGAGTTTGCATGTTAATATATGTGCAGACACTCTCTTCTGCCCCTCTGGAATGATAAACAATTTCCACCCAAGGGACATATGTGTTTTATCTGGCTGTTTCTTCTGCTTCTCCTTTCAAGGGGCTGTACTTCCCTGTTCCCTTCAGGAGATCCCATTGTAGTTCAAACCAAAAATAATTTTGAAAAAATAAAACATGCCAGGAAACACTGCAGATAATGAGAATCCTCTCCATATTTACCCCCAAAAACCAGAAAAAGAGTGGCAACTTCAAACTAATGGCATTAGCCTACAAGATGGTTTTTCACTCTCCGTCACAGGTACCATTTTCAGGTACTGCAACATTTGTGACATTTTGTGACATACTGTGATATATTGTGACACTTAAAAACACAGACATTTCACTAAAACCTTAAAGAGACCTTTCCTATTTGGGCCTGTGAGGAAATCTCTGGGCTAAAACTTTAAATAAAACTACCCCTTAATTATGAATGCACCTTTTTCAAGTTCTGGGTCCTGTGGTTCTTCGGGGACCGGGAACTGGAAGCAAACCCACATAGGATTCCTGTGGGACCCTCTTATTTGTTCTATGGTCCCACAGGAGTAATGCGGCATCTATGGGAGGTAAAAATTAAAAGCAGTGATTTAATTGGAAGCCACTATTAAAAAACCCACAACACTTGTAAACAATCTTAAATGATTTTGGTAACCACCATTACTGTATTGGCATTAAAAGAGGCAGTTTGAAGTAAATACATCCTAAAGTCTCAGACAAAACTGGAGACCAGCAAATATCAAAGACATCAATCACCATGCCTATGCAAGGCACGCCATCTGAGAAAGACAACATCATTGTGCTCCCAAACACTTCTGCAGCAACATAAGAAGCAAGGCCAGCAAAGGAATCACTGGTGTGGCAGTTGTTTGATCTACCAACTGACAAAGGAAAAAATAGTAGGACAGAAGGTGAGAGAGGGAAGAGTGTCCAGCATCCGATTGGAACCACTGTAATGCAGAAGCACCTCAGGGCAATGCACCTAAGCATAATGGCATTTGAGGAGGTACAAAAGAAGTGAGTTGTAGAAAGGCAATTGTTAGACCTGCCATCTTTGCCGTGGTTTCCCCTGACATTTTGCCTCCTAACCTCCAGTTTTGCTGACTTCATTTTTGCTGGTCTAGGGATTCATTGCACTTTACCACTGCTAACCAGTGCTAAAGTGCATATGCACTGCACTGAAAACATGGTATCATTGGCTTATCCACAATTGGCATATTGAATTTACTTAAACGTCCCTAGTACAGTGCACCATATGTGCCCAGGGCCTGTAAATTAAATGCTAGTAGTGGTCCTGCAGCCTTGATTGTGCCACCCACTTCAGTAGCCCTTTAAACATGTCTCAGGCCTACCACTGCAGAGCCTGTGTGTGCAATTTTAAACTGCCATTTCAACCTGGCAAGTTACCCTGCTTGCCAGGGCCAAACCTTCCCTTTTATAACATATAAGCCACCCTTAACTGAGGCCATAGGCAGCCATATAGGCAGGGTGCAATGTATTTACAAGGTAGGGCATGTACCATTGAGCTTTACATGTCCTGGTAGTAAAAAGCTGTTAATTTCATTTTTCATCACTGCAAGCTCTATCTCTCCCATAGGTTAACCTCAGGGTTGCCTTAAAACATCATCATTGGTAAAAGATAGAGATTTGGAGTTTGGTATCGCTGGACGACAACTTATGGTGGATTTGGATTTTAAATTGTAAGTCTGAAAATGCCACTTTTAGAAAGTGGATATTTTCTTACTTTAACCATTCTGTGCCTCTGCCTGTCTCTGAATACACATCTGGGTTGAGTGACAACTGGGCTTTGTTCATGCTCTCTAAACAATCACACACAAAGGGAGCTAGGGTGTGACATTTGCATCATGATGCCCCATCGCCAGACTGATGTGCCTTTCTGAGGTAGATTCGGAGAAGTAGCTGACACTTGTACCTAAATAGGGCTGTGCCTGTCCTCACACAAAGAGCTGCATACCCTGCTGTAGTGATTTTGGAGCCAGGGCAGAAATGACAGGAAAATTGCGATCTTCAAAGGGCTCTTCAAAGTCTCCCCCACTTTAAAGGCACAACTGGGTATAAGTACTGGACTCCTGACACCACCAAATCAGACCTGTGCTGGAACCTAGGGCATTCTGCCAGGAAGAAGAGCTGATGTGCTGCAGGAGGGACTGCCACTTTGCTACCTGATTTTCAGTGCTGGCCTGCTGCCTGTTTCTTCCTGCCTGGGAGTGAGAAGGACTGGACCTGCTTTCTACATCCTCGATCCCAAATTTCTCCAAGGGCTTGCCCCCTGATCTTGTACTCTCAGGGGCATCAAAGACTTCCTTCTACTTTGCTTCAGCTGCTGGACTCTGCCAACTATGAGTCCTGCCCTGCCAAGAGGTGCCAATCCCGTACTGGGTCTGGAAAGTGGGTTCTGCAGCTGTTTGCCTGCAAACAACAATGCAGTGACAACTTCACACTGATCTGAACTGAAGCAGTGCACTTCGACGTTAACCCAGTGCGTTGACGATGATGCGGGCTCCGACTGCAAGGCTTGATGACGATGAAGCGCCGATCTGAAGACACAGCTGCAAGGCATGATGACGACACAGTGCCTGCATCCTTAGGGCTTTGATGATGATCAGGACCTGACTATGAGGCTCGACAATGATGTATTGACCCAACTGCATGAATCGAAACCTATGCATCAAGACTTCAATGCCGATGTTTGCTCCACCCAAGGTACTTTTTCAGCAGACGCTGCGTCAATCCTGTTGCCAGCCTGCCCCCCATCATGGTCAGCCAAAAACTTTGGATTGATTCTGGTCCAGCACAACCTCAAGTAACCTCTAAGGGCCTGTTTATGAGCATGGCAGTCCACGGACCGCCATACTCACAGTGGTGCGGCGGTGGCAGTCCAGCCACTGCCACGCTGGTGGTCCGACTGCCTCATTACAAGTTGGGTGATCGGACCACCATTGCACAACCCTGGCGGTGGCGTGGTGGTCTTGAGGCCGCAATATGCTTGGCGGGACCGCCGTGGTCTATTGCAAGTTTCCTCCCTGCCAAGGGTTTCCTGGCGGTTCCTCCTCCTCTGGGCCATGGGGTGCGTGCAGGGGGGCACATGGTGTGCCCCCCCCATGTACATGCACCCAGTACCTGCACAGCATAGACTGCACAAGTTCATGCAATGCAGGTACTGCCTTTGACCTTCCCGTTGCGGTGCCTATTTTCATAGGCAACGCTTTGGGAACGCAAAAGTACCTCCCGCCAGTGACTAAAAAAAGTTGTGATCTGGTGGGCGGTGTGCACACAGGTTTGATGGTGCAGGAGTGGGGCGGCGGCATGGCGGTCCCGCTCCCCCACCGCCAAACTCAAAATCAGTCCCTAAGCGCCATTGACTTTTAAGCACTACATTGCAGTCTAATTCTTTAAAAAATCATATCTCATGGTCTGCTTATTGGATTTCTTTTACGTTTTGGTCTTTTTTTTACTCAGCTAAATATTCTCTATTGTTCTAAACTGAGTGTTTTTGTGGTGTTTTCACTGTGTTACTATAATTTAAGTGTTGCACAAACACTTTACACATTGCCTCTTAAGTTAAGCCTGACTGCTCTGTGCCAAGCTAACCAGAGAGTAAGCAAAGTTTTATTTAGGCCGTGTATCGGACTTACCCTGACTAGGATTGTGGTCCCTATTCGGAGAGGGTGCAAACCTCTGCCTACTAGAGACCCAATTTCTAACAGCAACCAACTGCTGTGGAGGAAGTGCTGCAACAAGAAGAGGAAGCACCTGTTCGCAACATGCAGCATTTCAGGGTATAGTGCAGACACCATCATAAAATTGAGGCCCTTGATGAAGATAACAGAAGAATATATACAAAGGCCATGGAACAGCCCCTGCAGACAGCACACAAAGCCTTCCGTAAAGAAATTAATGAAGTTATAGATAAAGCTTAAAAAAGGAACAAAAACAGTTATTAAAAACTGTAAAACCAATTGTGAAAAACAAATGTTTTAAAAAATCAGTAGTTGAAAACTGCAAAAAAATTGGAAAACAAATAAATGTGAAAAAACAAAAAGAAACCTTAAAAAAAATATTCTGTTCTACAGACGAAGTTGAAAGTCAGGGCATAAAGCTATGTTCAGTGACGTAGTAGGGTGAATTTGATTAAAGAAAAATCACTGAAAATAACACAATTTAAAGTGGCATCATAGTTAGGTATGGTAATCATATCTTATTTTATGTTACAAATATTCCTGAAATTCAATCAAAATTACAAAGATTAAAGTGATGTTATGGTTAGGTAAGGCAATAAGATTTTAGGCTAAGTTTTAAAAAACTTATAAATTCACTGAAAAAACAAGGGTTAATGTGACATTATTGTTAAGTCATGTAATAATATTAAAAATTACTTAAAAACTGAAAATTACCAGTTATAGTTTACTGAGCAAATTATAACATGTGCCATTGACAAGCTCTGATTATAATCTCACATATTACATCACTCACAACATATTAAATGATTTCATTGATGACATCACTTATGATATCTCAAACGACATCATTGATGATGATGATTGGATTTCATTCATAAGGGACACTGTGGGATTGTTTTCAATAGGGTAGACAAGAACTGCTGCAAAAGTGGGTAGGGTTACACCTGGCAACTTTTACCCTATTGGTTAGGGAAGGGGCGGGAGTCACCCTCACCCACAAGCCTGTGCCAGGCATAAATGTGACACCACAAGGCACCATCATCAGAACACTCTAGACCTGTGAAAGCACCTGCTGTTTGAGACCTGTGAGGAGCTGTGAGGGCTGTGTTAGACCTGCTCCCACTCATACCAATTACAAAGAAATGGACTCTAAGGGTCAGATGGCCTACATCCTATGTAAACTACAGTGAAACAGCAAGCTGCCAGTGACCTTTTCATGAAGTGTCCAGCCAATCAGAACCAACTGGAACTGACCTGGAAACTGCTGGTAGTCTTTACCTCCAAATGCTGTTCCTGAATTCCTGGGACCCTTGGCTGTATCTAACTGTACTTCTCCTACCACTCCTCAACACCTGGGACTTTAACATTTTTGAAACTTGAAGACCTCCAGAGGTCGGGAGCTAACTTAGTAAGCCAATTTGTCCAAGGTGTGACCTGACTGGGCTGAATAATCAGGTTTTGCCCAGTCGGAGTTTCTCTGCAGCCCTAAATCCATTTCAGTGGAACCATGGCAACAATGTATTTAGCCTCATCAAGGCATTGTTGGGCACAGCCTTGCCCCGCTGGAGGATTTCAAGGTCTGAAAAAGAGAATACATCCAAAGGTAAAAATCTTCACTGGGCGAGGACAGCTAAAGTTTCTTACAGGCGGGAGAACTTCCCTGGGCACAAAAATTGAATGTGCCCACTCTGAGCTTTTCCTGCTAATGCCAATTGCCCCACCGGAACCTCATCCAGCACCTACCTGATGTCCTCGGACAAAACCTGCTGCCTTTCCCTGCTGAAGTATTTGTACTTCCAGAGAAAAGACTAAATCCCAAGCTAAAACCTCCAACCGGGTTGAACCTGGTTGCTGTGTCCTGTCTGCTATCCACTGCGGGGTGCCTAAAATAATGCCTAGGTCCTGGTCTACTGCAACCAGTTGTCCCACATTGGATTTTTGTCATTCATTTGGGGGTCATTTTTACTCATTAGAGTATCCTCTAGTTTTTAAATTGGAATGGAATTTTTATTGTGCTGTGTATTTGACTTTTTAACTGTTTGAGAACTTCTAAATGCTTTATATATTTCTCTAAGTTAACTATTTCGGTACTTCTAAATGCTTTTCATGTTTTCACTAAGTAAAGCCTATCATCTCTGAGCCACCAAGGGTTGCACTCAGGTTTAAATTACTGAAACCTTTTACAGAACCTAACAGGATAGTTCCTTTATTACTTGAGGTGGACCTCAATCCACTCAAATAAACCACTTTCTCACAGCTATATATAATGCTTCTTGCATAAAATTAAGATAACATTAAACATTTTAACCTATCGGTAAGGCACCCTTGACTACGAGCAGGTCCAGTAGGTCCTACCAGCCGTCTATCACATTGGCTCAGCTATGCATGACCTGCCGCTGAGTCCAAGCCACTCCTGCAATCTGGTGCATTTTGTGCCAGAGTTTCCTCAGCACCTCTTGCACCCTGCAAATGAATAACCCTATCCGGGCCTGCAGCCTGTCACCAAAATTAAGGGATGTGTCACTGCACCAAACGTATTAGTGCTGCCATCTCCTCCTCAGAAAAAAATGTGGTGCAATGTTACCCCTTTGCGCTACCGACGGCAACATGGGGTCTGTGATGACATGGTGGCAGCATTGCCTATTTCTGTCATAGCTGGGAATAGGTGGGGGAGTTGCCAAAAAAAAGAAATAAAAATAGACAGACATGGAAAAATACAAAGCATAGGAACAGTGTATGGGAGACAAAATGTGAAATTAAGCTTGAAAAAAGGGAAGATGATGCACAAGAATGGGGTGGATGGAGAAGATGGATGTGGACAGGGAATTGGTTAGGCAGGAGCAGGCTAGAGTAAAGAAAATGGGCGCACACTTGCACAAAGCAGATTGCATTTTATGCTATTTGTATAACTTGAAATGAGTCTCCAGCGTCATTTTTTTTAACCTAATGTGGGAGAGATGTATTTTGAGTGATTACTTGTAATTTTTGGGTAATTTTGTATTATTATGGGAAGCTAAATTACATGAATTTCGCACCCCTAGTTTGAATGTTTGGTAAATACGTCTGATACTGTGCTTAGGAAGGGTGTTTGAAATTGGTCCATTACTGGATGGCAGCCTGTGGAGTGTAACATTTCAGGAAAACGCTGGGCTAGGGTTGCACCTGTACAAAAACAACTTTGTATGTAAATATCCTTAACTTTCATAAAAGTGTGTGTTTCTTGAAATACAACAGCTAAGCCATTTTTTCTTGTACCTATGCAATTGTGCATACCAGTTTGATACCTCAGAGGAAGTATTTTATAAAGGGCTGAAGCCATGTCTTCTACCAGTCATGATTCAGTTATGAAGAATGTTTCAATTGGGTTCTGCCCATTCAGAGCACCCAGATTTTTGGATTTTTGTATCACCCGGTTGTGGACATTTTACTGTAGGTGATTCTCACTACATGTGTCTCACCCACGATAATCACATGACAAATGGACTGTTGCATGTTTACTGTCAGTATCCTCCTTTTAAGATAACTGGGTTAAGGGGCACTTGGATGGTTACATGTGAACATGTGTGCACACGTGTGTGCACACATCTGAGGCTGCACATGTGAGACTACTGTCATGCGCAGTCCTGGTACCTGCCCACAGGTAGCCTGGCACTGTTTTGTTTGTAGTGACACTTTATTATACACATGAGGAAAAACTGCCTCAGAGTGCAATTTCACTTTCCTTTGGCCTACAAAGTCCAGTGACAAATCAAGATGGGGTGGAACCTGTACAAGAAAAACAAATTTGAGAATTCCAAGAGGATATCTGTACAACGTATGGGTCATCCAGGATTGTCATACTTCTGTGGTTCAGTTCAGGATCAGAGCCAAAGCCTTTTGTCACCCTGCTGTACCATGCTAAATGCATTTCTCTCCAATAGCAGGAACAAAGGCCGCCCCAAATGAAAGAAGTAATTAACAGTGCTTCCCTCAGCTCCTAAGGAGGGGAGGGTGGGGGTGAAATAATCTGCATTTTTTAATTATCTGTCACATTGCACCAAGGCTGGGGACAGCCCACATCCACTGAACAAAAGAGGAAGCCCAGACAACTGGAGCCACCACAGGAGAGGGTAACTTTTGATGGGAAAGGACCTGGCAGGGGTGTCAGCGAGGGGCGAATCTGAAACCTGTGTTGTGACCAATGACTCCTGGATGACGCCATCCTGAACTTTTCCAGCATGCTGTGCAGGAGTGTTGAGATAGGGGTGGAGAGATGATGTCTCACTCTAGGATTGGCCATGTGTGTGGCTTCTAGAGCCTTCCACCCTCCCTAAAGTCTTTTGCACAAGGGAGAAGCTCTCTCTTGGTTGGTGCTATTAGGAAGCTTGCTCTACATATATAGAGTACTAAAACAAAGTACCCTGTGCAGAGTGTCCAGTGGCACCTTTATTGGTACACAGAGACAAAAGTAGATAATACTAATGCTTTTTTGTGGTAGTTTGAGCAAGCAGTTGGGCTTATCAGAGGGTAGTGCTAAGCATTTGTTGTACTCACAGAGGCAATAAATTAGACACACTCTCCAGAATAAATCCGAGACCAATGGGTAAAAATAACAATGATTTTTATATAATTTTTCAGACCAACAACTTTGTTCTAAGGTAAGTACTTTTTAAGTTATGAATTTTCAAAAGTTTGCAAAACAAATCACAGTTGTGCACAATTACGCACAATAGAAGTCATGAAAGAATATAGGAAAAAGCATATAAAATCAGACAGAGGGTACCCGAGGTTCACCTTCTTGATTTAGGTGAGTAGCAAGGTCAGGTCCAATGCTCAGGCAGCCGAAGACTGGCAGCATCCCAGATTCGGCCAGGAACAGGGTGCTGTGGTCATTTGTAGCAGGCGCTACGAAGAAGGGGGCCACCTGAAAACACAATGCACAGAGGGACTTAAAGGTTAGTTTGGGTGTCTTACTCAAGGGAGCAGGTCGCAAGGGTCTCAGGACCATGGGAGCACAGCTGGTTCAGAATCACCTGGGTCGGGGGGGGCTGGGTGCAGAGCAGATGGGGCAGCCAAGCATTGTACATCGAGAAGGTAATCGCGGTTAGGGGCAGGCAGGTTGCAGAGGTGATTCTGGGACAGCTGGGCCACTCACAGTGTGAATCTCAGGGGTTACAAAGTCCCTCGATGAGTGTCTGCGTCTTGTGTTGTTGGAGTCTGGCTTGGACTCTTTTTTCTTGTTCTTTGATGCAGGGTATCCAATATCCTGGGTATTGGCACAACACAGCTCCGGTAGGTCCTGGTGTCCGCTCTCTTGGTGGGGGGACAGATCAGAGCCTTCGGAGCTGGTGTACCTCTTCTTGCTTGACTGCTACTTGAGAATAGCTGGGGAGCAGCAGGTCGGTAAACCAAACTTCGCGGTTCAGTGCCTGCAGGCTGCAGGGGAGTAGTTACTCTACTCCAAGGGAGGTTGTCAGCAATTTGGCGAAGGCTGGAGGTACTCTGGGGTTCTGGTAGGCCGCATAGTTGCAGGAGGAGACAGCACACCACAATTGTTGAGTCCTGGAAGCAGCCAGCAGGGGTTGGCACCAATTCTCTGCAGCAAGTCTTCGGTTCTCGGGTCAGCAGCTTTTTTTTGTCCATTGATCTTCTTAGGTCCATCGAACTGAAGTTGCTAGGTCCAGGGATGCCACCTAAATACTAACGACAGTTAGTAGTAGCCAAAAGGCTACTATCCTTTAGGGTGTCTACACACTCTTAGTGACCACTTATTGTGGGAAGGGGCACTACCCTAGCCCTGATAGGTTGATATCCCATCATCTCAAGATGGTGGATTTGCAAAAGTAGGGCCTGATTCACAGAACTAACTTACGTCAAAAACGTAAACGTAAAGTTAGTACTTTTTAGGTATTCACAGAATACACTTATTCATTTAACTTTACTACTCCTAAACTGAGAAAATCCTAACTTTAAGACTTTCGGTATTCACAGAAGGCATTTAGGAGTCCTAAAGTTAGGACTACTAACTTCTGTGAATACCAAAATGAGTAAGTGTATTCTGTGAATTCTGTGAATACCTAAAAAGTATTAACTTTACGTTTACGTTTTTGACGTAAGTTAGTTCTGTGAATCAGGCCCGTAGTGTCTACATAGCCTGCCACACCTTAGGAGTGATGCTGGCTAAATGTGGGCATTCCTCCTCATCAAACTAATTTTCCTGCCTTTCCTCCTGCCAAAAGTGGGGCCGGAAAGGGGGGTTGGCATCCTCCAGTATCTGGAGATGCCTGGCTTGGATTTCAAAGGTGGCACCGCCTTTGACGCTTCCCTCCTTGAGATATCATTTTAGCCTGGAGGAGGTGTGAAGCATCTCCGCCCAGAGCCGGTTTTGTTCCTGGCCTCTGAGAGTGCTGGCTCTCACCCCATGAGAGGTGCTTGGTAGGTTTTCAGGGGACCCTCTAAAGGGTCTCCTGTGTGCATTTATTAATAAATCCAACACTGGCATCAGTGAGGATGTATTAAGATGAGATGTTTGGTACCAAACTTCAAAGGGTACAGTGAAGCCATCATGGAGCTTCGTAATGACAATATCCAGCCCAAGTACTCTCTATGGCTTTCCTGTGCACTTACAATATCCGCTCATTCAGATATGTCAAAAAATGGGATATAGTGCACCCTGCCTGAGGGCCATAAGGCCAGCAGTAGGGGTGACTTACCTATACCACATGCAGTGTATGGGGGCATGGCACACACGGCAGTCTGCCATGATGGCTCTTCGGTTTTCTCTGCAACAAGACATGCAGCCTGCAATAGCAGTCTGCCTGGTCTTAGTGAGGGGTCCCTGGGGTGGAACAATTGGTACAGCAGCCCCAGAGGACCTTTTTCAGTACCCATTTACTAGGCACTTATAGAGGTGACTGAAGTGGTTCCAATCGTGGCACAGTTTTAGGAAAGAGATCTGGCACTGGGAGTCTGGTTAGCAGGGACCCAGTGTGCTTACAGTTTGAAATCATATCAGGCATCAAGCATAAAGTGGGGGTTAACCATGTCAAAAGAGGTACATTCCTACAGTGCAGTTTGTGCTTTTTGCTGCTGGACCTGGAACTGTGACAACCATAGACAACTGGAAGGAAGAATCCTCAATACCCAAAAACAACGTAAGGACTCTGTGCCAGTTGACCCTAAGACCAGTGTATTTCTCCAAGGGCCAATGAAGCTGTCCCCCTGATATCCCCTGAGGACCAGTTGGCGTAAAGCCCTGGACTTCTGCACCCAGAGACAAAGACTAGGAGGAAAGCTATCACAGGGAGCCAGTGGAACCATCTCCTCACCTCTGGAGGTGATACGGTCTGCTCCTGGTGGCTAGGGCTTGCCCCCAGGAGTAAAATTAGCCCTAGATTAGCCAAATCAGCAAAACAGGACCTGAGTTATGGCATTTTTAAGATTGACAACCTTTGACCTTTTCTTCAAGAAATGGAGTGCGTGGAGCTCTGCTGTATCTTCAAAAATTACCCCTGGTGGGTTAGTGAAGAATTTATTTATTTGCCCCAGGAGGGGGCATGTGTGGAGCCCCCTCCCCTCATCTTTAATCACCCCCAGGAACACATCTCCCTGTGGGCTGTCACAAAAATGGGAGCACCATTGCGGTTCCCCCTGCTCGCCATGCCCCCAGGCACTATCAACGCACACCATCCCTAGATGGAGTGGCCGGGGGAGAAAAGAGCTGCCAGCTCCCGCAGCAGCAGGGGAAAGGACAATACCAAAAAGAGAAAAAGGTGTAGGCGGCGTGCAGACTCATAAAGGAAAAGCAGCTCTCCCTTATGCAGCGGAAAACTGCTCATTTCATATTCACTGCTTCCCGGCAGGAGAGCCCTATAATGCTCTACAGGGCTAATTTGCATATTTTCTTCACTTCTTGTGGTAGCCCTAAGAGGACAGGGGCACCACCTACTAATCTGGAACGTATTGTGGGGGGCTGTAGGAGTTACAGCAGCACCCAGGAGTAATGTTTGAAAAACTGACTCAATGTTTGCATTTAATGTGACATGAAGGTGTATGAGAAAGATATGTATAATGAAGCGCTCTCTAGGGGTTGAATCTATGGTAGCATTTTATATGATCAGAAAGTGATGACCTCTAGGTGCTGTTTTATGATTGCATTTTGTATGGCTTGAAAGTATATAAAAAGTACACAAACACATTTTCTTCATTTTTATATACTGTATTGACATAATAAGTTTGACAGTGATTATTGATGTAGTTGGATGTGTTTTACTATCATTAATAAGTGAATTTACACATGGTCATGATTGATAATTTCATTTACATACAAAAGGATGGTGTTTTTAACATGTGGTTTGTTGATCTTGAACCTTTGACCAAGCCCATAGATTTACCTTATATGTTTGTATGACTCTATGGGGTGGCAAAGGTGATGGTGCAGTGTCATGTATGGTATTTTCCATCTGCCTAATGAATATATTTGTACATTAATGAGTAGTATTTAGTAGTGTGTGTAATAAATGTATTTTTCCTTTTTCCCAAGAAAAAAAACACTGACTGGACAATCATGTATTGAGTGTTATTATTGTGTGCCAGTGAATGGTGATTACTAGCCCACACCACATCCCTTCAGAGGCCTTGGACTGCTCTGCTTTGCTACTCTGAGAAAGTCAAATGCTACAATATGGTGCTTGGTTCCCAATTCGTGGAAAATTGTGGGCCTATTATTTGCACAGGCCTCACATCCTGCACAATCAATAGCCCAATTTCCCACAAAGAGTAAGTCAAGGTCTGGCACTGTGAGTAAGTGAAAGATGTTATGCTTCTTTTTGCTCATCAAACAGCCATTTATTACTAGGCAATTCAAGTGATATAGTTTGCTTTCAGAGGTAGGGTGATTTAAATCTGTAGGAGAGTAATTATTGCCCTTAGAGGTGAGGTGTTATTGTTGATTGGAGTCATTTTTTATTGAGTGTTGTGTGGAGGGATTGTAGGAGGTGTGGGAGCTTTGGTTGTAGCTCTAGTTGAAATGATGTTCAGTTGGTTCTGGTTGTCATGATCCCGCAATACAGTGCTTAGGATGAATTTTTTAGAGTCTTTATTTGTGTGAGGCCACCAAACTGGTTGAGATTGTGGGGATGGGTTTTTAGCTGTCTTTGAACAGGGGATGGGTTGACCAAGGTATGTGCTGAACTGTGTGGCAGCAGAAGAGATGAACATTTAGGAGTGTTGTACAGTGTCTTACATTAGCATTTGTTAAAGGTGCAATGGGTATGTCTAAGAGGTGGGGTGAAGTTTGAGGGTCTAGCTATAAGGCTGTGAATTCCGCAATGGATGAGAAGTGGGAATGCGAGAAATCTTGTGTCTTTGTGTACTGAGTGGTTGGATCATTTGGTGATTAGAAGGTGTGAGGATCAGGGGTGTGAGAAACTGAATTATTTGTGTTACTGTTTATTTCTGTCTCACTTCATGGTGGCATTATGGAATTGGTGGGTCTGGCAGTGTCGAGGATGATTGATGGTGTACAAAATTGTGAGAAAGTGGGTTATTAGCTGACATAGATGGTAGTCTTCTTCAAGTCATATTGGCACTATAACTTGCTAGCTCGAGTTAGGTCTCAATAATTTAACCTGATGTTAGACCTGACATTCTTGGTGAGGTTTTCCCTCAAACATTTTGCTTTCATCCCATCTGTTTGCTCATTTTGATTTTGTTGGCATTAAGACTCTTTTAACCTGCTAACCAATTGTAATGTGCTTTTGCTCTCTCTCCCTAAAACATGGCAAAATTGGCATCTACCCAATTGGTACATTTCATTAACTTGTTAAGTCCCCAGTAAACGGTATTACATGTACCCAGAGCCTGTACATTAAATGCTACTAGTGAGCCTCCAGCACTCATACCACCCAGTAAAATAGCTGTTTAAAACATGTCTCAGGCTTGCCACTGCCTCCTGTAGGGCAGTTTCAAACTTTTTCGACCTGGCAAAATAAACAGTTTGCAAGGCATTAATATTCCTTTTTAATACTTATAAGTTACTTCTAAGATAGGCCCTAAAGGCTCATAGGACAGGGTGCGTTGTATTTAAAACGTTGGACATGTGTTCTTAAGTATTACATATCCTGGCAGTGAAAAACCCTTAAAGTCATTTTCACTGTTGTAAGGCTATCTCTCCCATTGACTAACACTGGGTTACTTTATTATATTTAAAATATGTGCTAACTTTATACTGAGAGGGGAGAGAGATTTGCTGTTTACACTCAAATTATTTGTAATTTAAAATCCTGTTTCACTGGAAAGTTAGATTTTAAGTTAAAATGCTGAACATGCCATTTTTAGAAAGTTGGCATTTTCTTGTCCCAAACATTGTCAAAGACACATGACTGTGAATGGCTCTAGTGTTGTGGTTTGTGTATTGTATTGCTTGCAGGCCATAACACAAAGGGGGCTTAGTTGTGGACAAGATGGGCCATCCTGGCAGGATGACTTGAATGGGGCTGTGCCCAGCCACACTTACACTTCAAAGGGCTGTTCCTCCTGCACACACACACACACACGCACACACACACACACACAAACACACACAAGCTAAACATCAGGCCTGTGCTGCCCTTTGTCATCACCAGTTAGAAGCCTTGACAGGGGAAGTGGAAGAACGTTCCAGAACCAGATGTGGAAGTAGGACAGTGTGCATCATCATCAGGACAATTTTAAATAGGCAAATGAAATGCTACAAAATGCCATGGCATAGAGGAATGTCACAGTGCCAATCACATGGAAACAATAGCATCTGAAGACCAGGCATTAAGAGACCTAGTGTTGTGCAGTCCAATGAAAAAAAATATTCACAGATTTGGGGTCCCAAAATATAATTAGCCCTCAGATCAATGCTGGGGAGCGAAGGTTCTCAAAAACTCACCAAAACCATGTTAGAGATTGACGCTGATAACCATGCTGGAAAAGCAAATGCCATGGCATCTCAGGCACCTATTAATATTTGTCCTGATGATGATCCTAATATCTGTAAAGGATTGAAACATCATCTACAGTGCATACAGATCCTGGTCGGTATATAAGAATATTGGAAATAGGATGGCTGTACTGCTATTACCTGGATTGTGACATAAATAATACAGTAATAAGTCACATGTTTTTGCCTCAGTATGCCATCACGTCATGTTTGCTTCACTGTTCACTTTAATATAGAACTTATGACTGTTATCGTAGTCTAATTATTTACAATGTAGGGACCCTTGTTTCCTGAAAGCATTATTTACACCAGGTCCCTAAATACCCATGGGTCTCCCTTGTTTCTTGAACAGAGCTAGGAAATGGTGCAGCATTTGAAGCCACTGGCTCTTACATGCCCTAAAAGGCCTAAACTAGGATGATGCTTCTTCCTCTCCACCCTTTTTCATGAAGTCAACCTGTATTTTACTGCTTAATACAAATACATCTTATTCTCAAGATGTGTTGTAATTATCGTGAACTTTAGTTGAGTCTCATCACAAAAGTAAACCCCACCATATCAGAATTGAGCCTTACTAGTTGAATTGCCTGCACAAACACCACAAAGTTCCCTCCAGGATACTCCAACCATTCATGACTGTAAACTAACACATGCAGATAAAAGTAGACACATGTCTGGTGTGCTCTTTCTACAAATCAGCAAACTCATCAATCAGAAAACCAATAAGGTACAGCAAAACAATCTTTCAGACACTGTGCACTAGTTGAATATGAGTGAGGATTGGGTTATTGGGTGAGGGGGAGGAAGCCTCACTCAGGCAACAACCACAATCCTTGTCAGGGTGAACCGCAAAAAGTCACTAAATTAACCTGTGCTTAACATCTGGTATTGTGTCACAAATCAGTCAGGCTAAAATGTGTAAATTATTTATGTAGCACACAAACAGTAGTGAAATGAACACACAACACAAAAAAAATCCCAAACCAATTTAGAAGAGTAGAGTGAATTCTAATAAGTAAAATGACACCAGAACATCAAAAATCCAAACAGTAGCACCGGAGATATTGAATCTGAACGTTTATAGTGAAAATAATGCCAAGTAACAGAAAGAGCCACTCACAGGGCCCGATTCACAGAACTAACTTACAACAAAATCCTAAACTTACTACCATTTTGGTATTCACAGAATGAACTTACTCATTTTGGTATTCACAGAATGAACTTACTCATTTTGGTATTCACAGAATGAACTTACTGATTTTGGTATTCACAGAAGGCACTTACACATTTTGTGTAACTTACACATTTAGTGTAACTTACACATTTTGTGTAACTTACTCATTTTGTGTAACTTACACATTTTGGTATTCACAGAAGTCACTTACTCATTGATGAGTAAGTGCCTTCTGTGAATACCAAAATGGTAGTAAGTTAATTCTGTGAATACCAAAATGGTAGTAAGTTCATTCTGTGAATTCCAAAATGGTGGTAAGTTCGTTCTGTGAATACCAAAATGAGTAAGTTCATTCTGTGAATACCAAAATGGTAGTAAGTTCATTCTGAGAATACCAAAATGGTAGTAAGTTCATTCTGTGAATGCCAAAATGGTAGTAAGTTCATTCTGTGAATACCAAAATGAGTAAGTTCATTCTGTGAATACCAAAATGGTAGTAAGTTTAGGATTTTGTCGTAAGTTAGTTCTGTGAATCGGGCCCAGGGTTATCTGGTCATGCTAGATGGGGAAATGTCACAAGATCAGGCCAAACATAGTGGAGTGTGGGCCAGATAGAAGGACCAGGTTAGTCCCACTGAAGAGATATCTTCTAATGTCTAATGTTGGAGGAGGCAGTGAGGAGGAGGCTTTCAGCATGAAGAGCAGGTTTGAACAGCACAGGCGGCTGTCACTCTAGCGTGAAGAACCGGTTGAGCATTGCAGATGGTTTCCGTTGTAGCACAAACAGCTGTTCTTCACTGTAGCACAAAGTGCAAGTCTCATATTGCCGGTCATCATGGACAGTCGCCATCAGCATGAAGAGTTAGGGCTTCATTTTGGTGGTCATTGCAGTTGGCAGAATCTTGGTGTGAATGTGCCCATTCGGGGTCGCAAAGATCCCAAACTTCAGGATTTTCACTGTTCCTTCAGAAGGAGTACACTCTGATGACAAATGAGGGTCCAGGACTTGGGGGACACCTCTTGGGGATGGGGACTCGCAAAGGCAGAGGCCAGCTGCCGGACACAGGTTAAAAGCAGATCCAGGCATGTCCAGTTGCAGCTAATCAGTTGCGGGGAGGCCTTGGGAGGCTTGTTTGTGTCCCTGCAGCACACACACGAGGTTAGCCAGCTCGCCCTTGGTGTAACTCTAGGTTCAAAGGCGCAGGTCAGTGTTTCTTCCTCAGACAGCAGGGCAGCAAGGCAGTTCTTCTAACAGCAGGGTGGTCCTTCTTCTGAATCTTTCACTGTACCAGTAGGGATCTAATTTGTGGTATGATAGTGCTACCTTTAACCCCATTGCCAGCCAGTGTAGGGGGCAAATCTTAGCCCACTTCCAAACTAGTTCTGTCCAGTTCCACTGTGCTTCCTGGACTTAGTGCCTTACTGTCTAGGGTGACAAGCACAAGGGCAAGCATGGTGTTAGGTTCACAATTCAAAAGTTTCCAAGAACTATTTCTCTACATGCTCCCAATCTGAATTTAGCACTTTATTAAATATAATAAGGTAACCTAGAGTTAGCCTAAGGAGAGATAGCCATACAATGTTGAAAAATGCATGGAGATGAAAAACTTAAACCCACATGCCCTACTTTTTAAATACCATGCACCCTGCCCTGTGAGCTTTTAGGGCCTACCTTAGGGGTGACTTTTAAGTATTGAAAAAGACGGTTTAGGCCTGGAAAATGGTTTATTTTGCCATTAGAAATGACAGTTTTAAACTGCCCTGGAGGCCTGAGACATATTTTATGGTGCAACTTAGGTGCTACTTTACTGAGCGGTACAAAGGGTGCTATTGGCCCACAAGTAGCATTTAATTTACAGGCCTTTGTACATGTAGTACCATCTACTAGGGACTCACAAGTACATTAAATGTGACAGTTAGTGGTAGGCTAATTTTACCATATTTTAGGGTCAGAGCACAAGCACTTTAGAACTAGTTAGTAGTGGTAAAGTGTACAGAGTCCTAAAGCCAACACAAACTAATTTAGCTAACAAAAGAGGTGAAGGAAACAACTTTGTGGGACTAACACCCAAGGCTGTCAGGTCTAGCAATGGGACATTGGAATGCTGACAAATGATGTTTGTGTCTGCCAAGTAGAGCAACAGATGGCATGGGTAACTTGACAATTTTTTCTCATGCTCCAAAAATGGCTGTAAATAGACTGCTCCCTAATTGACAAACCCTGTCAAGGCCAAAACAACTACCGCTAAAGCATGAAGTGATCAGACAACTGCTGTGATACCAATATCCTGAATCAGTTGCTACGCAAAGAAAGCATTTGACCATGCTTTACATGCTGACAGATACAAATGTGCTCCTGTCAGTATTTATTAAAGTATAGGAATTAGTATACCGTTGGAGGCCTTCTTGCTACTAATAGCCTACATATGCCTGCATGCTTCTTCTTACCACACATTGCGGGCCTCTTTTGGCTTCTAATCTTGTAGTTTGAATATGAATTTACCTTGAACAAACAAAAGACAAGAGGCGTTCGTCAAAACAGGAACAGTTGGTTTAATTAAACACTTCGGCCGGGAGCACTGTTACAGAAGCAGGTCTGAGGACTGTCTCAAAGTACAATCAATCTGAACAGGGTTTTATACATTCCTTAAGGCATCATAAAGTATTCTGGCAAACCTTTTTCGGTAAGGGAATGCAGGCATTGTCTGTGGAGTCATAAATATGGCCCCTGATGACAATTGCAGGTCGGCCTCGACCTTGCGTGAACACAATGTGGGCCAGTGGGTATCGTGTCCAGATGTCCAGCATGAGGGGCACGTGATCACTGTGTATACTGTGTGTGCTGTGTCCTGATTGGCTGTGTGTTCCAAACTTCATGTGGCATCTGACTTTATAGTGTTTTGGGAATGCGTGCACCCCTCTGGCCATGTGTGCTTTATTGAGGCCAATCTCCCTAGACCATTGTTGTGTTGCTGCGCTTATCTGGAGGATGGAGCTGAGTTTGGTGTTTGAGCATTTGTCCGCGGGTTACGTGCCACCCCACCTGTGACCTGTTACTCAATAACCTCAGGCTTGGTAGCAGGGCCTGCCTGACCACATATTTCTGAGCTGGGGTTGATGGAGAGTTCATGACAGGTGAATTTGATAATAGTGATGTGATTTCGTTCTGATGTGCAAATGTATCATTACAAACATTGGCATCAATTCAATCAATATTAACAATCCCTTTCGGTTGAGCATTCCATCTTTACTGTTTATTTTCACTGTGTGTAAGAGCCATCTGGTAGGCTCCTGATTAATTGCTTACTTTGGTTACCCACAAACTAGGGAATTATACAATGGAGAGTCTCAATTTGATTAGTTTGTTACTTGTCAATCAATGGCTCGGGGTAAGAATATAAGTATACCTCTACTTGAAAGATCAGTGACAAACATAATGATGCATGGAATTTCATTGCACATTTTGAGTTTCATGTAAAATGTGTGTAAACCATTGGTCCGCTACAAGATTGAGAATGATCTTCACCTTTAATTTTTGATTTGCTATTCACATATTCAAAGCAAAAAAATGTGTTTGCTATCACTGAAGCCCACAGTGACCCAAACCATGGATAAGACAACCTTCTACGTTAGCCCTGTAAATTATCTGAATGTCCTGTTTTTAGTGTCCCGCTTCATCCTGTAAGTCAAACTAAACTAATGCCACATTGTAAAGTCTTCTCTTGGTTAACTTCAGAAGGCTTTTTGTACATTGGCTATTATACAAATCTGTTTGTCCCCACAAGTTTATCAGACTCTTCTTTTGATTAATATGTACCCATTTCTTCTAAGTCTATATTGACTTGGAGATTGGAAACATTGGGGGACCGACTTTGCACACTGTGTCAATTTTAGATTAAGGTGCCAGAAAACACTCTTGATGAACTAATTCTGACTTTACTATTAGAGCCACGTTTTCACAGTTGTAGATCTGGTGAGAGGTGAGAAAATGGGTTGTCTCAGTGTGGCACCATTGGTAACGTTGGGAACGCACCAGGAGGTAAAGCTATATGAGCATTCAGGAACATTCACAACAGCTTTTCCCACATAATGTGCATCTAAGGTTAGTCAATAAAAAGGTTGGGCAATGGGTTTACTGAAATATGAAGGTGCCCACAAGACATCCATGTTTTTATGCTGTGTAAGTGAAGAAATGTCTCCATGCGGAAACACTTGAGTTCTTTAGACAATCTGTGACAATGCATCTTGTGGCATAGGGATATATCTTAATATATATGAATTTAATAGGTTTCTGAATGCTCTCTTTGGGATTGTGTGAATGCCAACAATTGTGTAAACCTAAGCAAGTTGTAGGCCCTCCTGAAGATGTCTAGCTTTAGTCACTTTGTGTGAATCGAGACAGTATTTTGTCAGTAAGATTTCCCAATGCTGAAATGGCATCTGTGTTTGGAACTAGCTAATGTATGTAGCCATTGCATGGCTAAAGGCAAATTGAAATGAGTTAATTTTTTCATTCAAAGTAGTGAAAAATCTTAAATTACTAGAAAAGAAGCATCGCCTGTGAGGGTACCCATAAACTAAGACCGGTTTCCATTCAAGGGAGTTTCCAGAAGTAAAAAGTCATCTTTAATTCAATGCATTTGATTAGAAAAATCAATTGAAAAATAAGGCCTGGAAATGAAAACATTGCTGTGGATAGCATCCAATAAAAGAGCTTGGCTAATCTTTTTCACATTATTTTCATTGCCCTGCTGAATTATTAAAAAGCAATTTCTCTACTCCTTTGAACTCTGCAATAGCATTCTCTGCAATGCCCGCACTCGCGGGTACACTGCATCAATCACAGAAGAGGGCCGCAGACTTCAACCAGTCTTTTGAAATACGTCTGCGGCTTAAAATACTGTCTCTTGCAGACCACTTGACAAAGCTGCCAAGCAGTAATAATGTGGCCATGAATGTAATCGTCCATTATAGCCTCACGAAGAGATTGTTGTTAATAATTTACAATTATTTACTTCGGAGGTATTTGAAACGATGTGTTTGTATAAATAAATGAACAGCGACCATTAAGGCCCATCATAAAAATGTATATAACAATAATAAACTTAATCAGGCTACTCTGACGAATGCAGACGGCGAATATAGGCTGCAGATGATTTGATTACTACTTTAGATTGTAATCTATTTATTAATTTATATATTTATTGAACCTGTTTATACAATGAGGGCCTAAACATATGGGCAGAAGAGAGCTTCACAAGTAACAAGGAAAACACACTGAAGACAAAAGGAGACAGTTTAGTATTAGCAATAATAACATGAGCAGTGGAGAGTGGAAAGGCCCAGGCACGACAAAGTATCAAGTAGACATGAGGGGGGTCCCTGAGGAGTAAATAATTGAGACTTAAAGATGATGTCCCGGATCACACGTTTGTGAATGGTACAATTACATGTACTTGATAGTAAGTAAGCTAGTGCTTGGAGAAAGCACATTTTGCCACTCTATACTGAGAACAGATTTGTGTGGGTGCCAATATGTGGCAAGAACATTTACCACTGTTTGGGATGGTGGAATACCACTGCACCGCCACTTCAACTATTTAAAGAACCAGTCAGCTCGAAAAGACGGTATAGACCTGTCTTTAATTAGCAGTCAGTTTATGGAATAAGGTCCATGTTCAGAGAAACTTAGGGGCATATTCACAAGAATGTGTGATAACCACCGCAAGTTTAGCTTAACGCAACTTCTCACATTGCAGTCCATCGCGGGAAAACAACGCCGTGTTAATGTAGCATTCTCAACCTGGCGTCACCATGCGATAGTCCCACGATAACGTGTCAAATGACCGCGTTAAAAACAACGCGATGCCGAAAAAATGCGAAACACCAACGCGAATAAAGTTGCGATGAGGCCAACCACGAAAAAAAAAACAGCGACAACCAGCGATAGGCCTGCAATCCCCACGCGTCTGGCAGGAAAATGCACCATAAAAGCTGAACAAGAAAAGCACACCATAAACAAATCAAACTGCGCAGCAACATGGATGCACCCGGAACGAGTGCCCAGGTCAACGCGAACCCCACAAGCCCCACAGACCACCAGCAATGAACCTCGGGTCGGGGAAGGCCAAGGAGAAGAGGAAGAGGAAGACGGGGTACAGTCCGCAGGAAAACCCGATCGTCGTCACGGAGGTGACAGAGCACCAACAACAACTGTCCGTCACCACCACCGTGTCATTGGCAATACAGACGGAAAAATGGCATCCCATCGTGAATGCAGTCGGAGTGCCGAGGAGGCCAAGATGCGCTGGCACAATGTCAAAAGCCAAACCAAGCAGAAACCCGCTGCCAACAGGAAGGCAGCAACGGCGAATGGAGGTGGGAGTCCTGCGCCACAGGAGGAGCTTGAGCAAATGGTGCCCACAGTCATGAGTGTGGAGACGGTGCAAGGAGTCGGGAGTCCAGACACTGCTCGACATGACCTGACACAACAGCAACAGGGTGAGCAACGAACAGGGACTGTGGGGACGGGGGGTCGGGCACAATGGCACACATGCATAACGACGTGTAGCACACCGCACACCCACAAAAACCCTGGGTCATGTCCCTGATCCCCGTGGCACACTGCAGCACACATACAAACATCAAGTAGGCCCCCGTTCTCCATGAGCCCAAAGGGGTCCCACCCCACACATCACCAATTACACAACACACACATGCACCCGTGAGAAACACAGCAAAGATGCGTATGTGAGAGCCACACTGACAATGCAAGTGACACCACATGACCAGCAGCATGGCTGGAGTACAATCACCATGACACTGTGCACGCCACGAGACTGAGGTGGCTGAGTGTGGATCACATCCGGAAAGGTGCAGGTCACACTCTGACACATCCACCTGCACAAACAACCACTGACGTCAACAACACATCTGCAGACAAACAATGCACAAGAGTACAAAAACCGTCCAAGAGCACAAATGACCCAAGTCGCCAACATCACAGCACCTCAAAAGCACAAAAGCCAAAGGCACACCGCCTCCAAGTGATAAGGGGCAGCAAAATCACAGCTGCAGGTGCGACTCCCACACAAAGCAGCACACACACATAGCAATTACAGCACACCCACATGGACGACAATGTGGTACACAGTCCAACACCTACGCTGCAGAACAGAGGACACAACTGGGTCCGCCTGTGCGTAGAAAATGGCCAATCACATCTGACATAGCAGGAAACTGTGAGATGCAAATGTACGTGTACAACCTTACCGACGTCATGTAGTCCAAATGTCCACTGACCCGCATCAAATAGTCTGCCCCTCCCAAACAGTCACAATGTACATTGTCATGAAGTCTGAATGTAAACTTGAACAATGCGGCAACATACATGCCAACACAATGTCAACAAGCATCTCCCCTTCACATTGCAGAGGGACAAACAACACCTCCAGCAGAGCAGACCAGACAACTCTACAGTGATGCTGAAGAGGACCACCACACTTCTGACACCTACGCCCCACAACAGTCCATGGACATCTTAGGCAATCCACCTCCAGGAGCAGGGCAGCACCGCTGCATCGAGGATACCCCACCCCCTGCACAGACAACACAGCTGGACGCACCCACCACCCCGGCTGGCTCCCAGCAGCCCACCAAAGCACACATCGCATTCCAAGTCCAGGTGTCAGACTGCCAGAAGGGGGTGGCTGAACATGTGCGGGTGGGGTACTACCTCATGGAAGCCGAACCAGATCACATACGTGGGTGTCTAAGTCCCATCAGGGCCCACCTACACTCCCCAACGGAGACCCACACTGCGACAGAGACACATGCCTTTGCACATTTCCAGTACTGAACCACACCCAGAGCCACGGGATGATCATCCACACCACCACGCTGGACTGGCGTACGCCGGCCCAGTTCACTCCTCTTACGTATTGAGTGGGGGACGACAAAGCTACATGTGCAATGTCCCACCCGCTGCCTGCGGTGACATGGCTGCGTCCTCTGTACACGGCACAATGTAATGTTGTAGTGCACGGGCACAAATGCATACATCATGAGCACACGGACACACTCAGATAGTTCGTTGAACTGGCCACGGGCACGTGCGCTCGACACCTTTATTGGCATGGTCACATGTACAGTGACACATGTGCTGGATGTGTGTGGGGTGAGTGTAAGCCAGCCCTCATGGAGTCGTTGGTGCTGGCAACAACTTGAACAGTGATCACAATTAAAGCGGAAACTGAAAATACCAGCATAACAGAAATAACTGTGAAGCATCATGGTGGTAGCCGGAGAAAGTACAGTGTTCACCCAACATGCAGGCAGAATGGTCCATGATTTGTGGTGCACTGAGTTAGTGGCACCTGAAGAGCTGAGCAGGGAACAAGCTGATGATGGCACTCGCGACTGGTTTGAGCAACTCTGATAGTCTGGCAGTAAGACACTTACGACTCTGGCACCTGTTGTTTGGAGTTGGTCCTGGCGGTGGTGGCGTGTGCATCCTGCAGTGATGCGACGTCCGGGCAGGCCAGGACTCGATTTGATGTGTGAGCCCAGGTGGGCTGCAGTTGAGGCCGGAGGCAGCGGACAGCGCAGGGCCACAGACACATGGCATTGATGACCCCCAGTCCATCGACCCAGAGGCCATCCAATATGCTATCAGACAGGGGCCTTGACTTGAGCTGCACAGAGTTAGTGGCCCCGGATCCACTGCGGCCGGCACAGGCACACCGCCAGGGGATGGTGACTTGCGGTGCAGTGAGATAGGGCCACGCGGTGAGCGGATCCTCGTCGATGTCGAAGGTGAATGTAGCGGAGGTTTGCGGGGGACAGTGGAAGGTGTCCTCCAGGGCATGATGCAGAGGGCAAAAGCCGGCCGGAAGTGGCGAATGGAGGAGTGGAATGCCACAGCCTTGTTTTTGCCACAAAGTCAGTATCACCGACATGATGATGAAGACAAGCCCCAGTCCATAGACTCAGTCGCCACCAAAGTTCAACCAGAAAGTGTCCATGGATGTCGGGGAACAGACTTATTGGCACCGGAGCTGAAAGGGGATGCAGCCTGCGATGAAGCCAGTACAATGATGTCAAGTCTGCCATAAATGATTCATGACGGAATTCTCAATGAGTGACCTACTCGACCGCAGTGTAGGCCGAATGCGTTGTCATCAAGGGCCCACAGACATGTGTGGTTGGGATGCCATGCACATACTTTGTGTCACCACATCGAAGGGAGTATAGTGATATAAACTCCGCCATAAAGTGTGTACTCGGCCATTGTGTAATCAAGACTCGGTTCCAAATCTGTGACCTACTTGACCGCAGTGTAGGCCGGAGGCAGCGGTCAGCAGGGGCCCACAGCCATGTGTCGTTGGCCCGCGAGGCACAGGGTTGGTGACACCAGGGCAGTTGTCGGCAGTGTTCGAACACCTCCATAACGATGGTCCTTTTCTCCTCCGACCTGAACCGCGTCTTCCTCTTAATCGTCTCCCTGCGTACAATGATATGAACTCCGCCATGCAGAAATCACGGATCAGTTCAACATGTGTGACCTACTTGAGCGTAGTGTAGGCCCGAGGCAGCGGTGGAGTACGTCAACGAAAAAGTAGTAAAGCGGGCCTGTGTCGCGGAGGCCGTGATGGTCTGAGGAGGCTGCGAAGGTCGCGGGCCTCGGGCTTGGAGCTTGTGCCGGCACATGGTGGGCCCTCTTTGACACACGCTGGTGTCGGCAGGTGAGCAGTGAGGCCTGGCTGCAAAGGGCGGGCATGACAGGTCCAGGGACCAGCAGCCCGGGGTGCAGCAGGCGCACAGGATCGCAGGCCACACCGCTCACGGCGACGGCATCGTCCTCGTGGTGGGGTGGGAGGCACCGCACTGGCAGACACGTTGGGCATTCCGGAAGAGAACCACGCCCAGAGCTATGTGCTTTTTATTCACACCCCTGCGCTGGCCTGGCGTACGCCGGGCCAGCCCACTCCGCACACGCTTACAGGGGGGACATCACAAGCTACATTTCCGTGATCTTCCCCACTGGCTGGGGTGACATGGTTGCGTCCACTGTCCAATACACTCCAAACACCACAGTGCATGTAGACATGGCTATGTCTGTGGTCTGCATACTGCAGTCTGTCCAGCACATCTCCGCCACACTTGGCACTGTGTACATACTCATTCATGGGTCACTTGCCTCCTTCGCACATGCCTGGTTCCCACCTCTCTCCACATTCCGGTATTGTGTGGCTGAGGTGCCATGCCGTCGATGGCTCATGTACATGGCTGACCAAGGTTGCCACAGTAAGTTGTGCTGTCGTGTCTGGTGGGGGGGCATGTTGTTTGGCATGTTGTATGTGATTTTGCGACGTGTGCAGTGCCAGAGTTGTCAGTTGCATGATTGTGGAGTTGAGGTGTGTGGTGTGTTCATTTGGTACTTGCCAACGAGCAGTGCATTCCTATGGGTGCCATCCTGGAAGCGCTGGTTGACTGTCGGAAGATGAGGGGATCATGCGCACTGCCTGGGTAGTTGGCTATGACATTGGTGAGGAGTCCCCTGTGGTCCACTATTGCCTGTACATTGATGGGATGCGTGTGCTTTCTGTTGCGGTACTTGTGTGCGGTGTTGGCAGGGGGCACAAGTGGGACAAGTGTGCAGTCGATTGCCCCCGACACGTACGGGGATCCAGCTATGGCGTATAGTCCTTGCTTGGTCTCCAGCTGTTCCTGCGCATTGTGGGGGATGTATGGGTGCTGGGGTCCCTAGCTGGTGAGGGTATCCGGGACAGGTGTGAGGAACTTGGATGGGGATGGCTGTGAGACTCCTCCGACTCGGGCGGTTGTTGTTTGGGAGGATACCAGAGGCCAACAGGTGCAGCACAGCCAGCAGCTTTGTCTGCGGAGGGATGTTGGTTGTCCGCTGTGTTGGTACCGTCAGCCTGTGGGCAATGATGTTCAGGATGCGGAGGATGGTTGTCCTTTTGCGCCTGTAGTGGGCATTGGCATTGTCTGGGGTTAGGTCTGTGAGGCTGGTGCATTTCCTGAAGGTCCGCTGTCTTTGTCTGCGCTGCCTCTGGGGTGGTCCGGGGGGGGGGGTGGCGGTCCTGGGGGTGGTGGCGGTGGGTGTTGTTGGCCTCTGGGGGCTCCTGGGTGCATGGTGAGTGGCTCCATGGCATCTGTTGTTCTTCAGGTGTGGCTGTGGGCTGGGCTCCCTTTTCCTGTGCAGGTTGACGTTCGACTTTGCACCAGGTCAGAGCAGGTGTTAATTTCCTGCTGGTAACGCGCCGTATCGCCTGTTTTGTGCTCCTATCGCCAATGTGGCTGGTCGTTGAGAATGTTGCGTTGTGGTGTTGTCGCGGCTTTTTTGCTCGGGAACGCCTACTCTGCATCTCATTAGCGTTAGTTGCCGGGGTCATCTGTGGCGATGTTTTTTGCGACTGCTTTCGCAGGAAAACTGGTGTTATGGGCTGTTAGCACCAGCCTGTGAATGGGGCGATGAATTTAGCGCGACTTTGGATGCGTTAAAGTGCCGATAACTCGGCTATAGCTCCTTGAGAATATGCCCCTCAGTCCTTTGAGAGGTAAGTCCATCACTTACCCAGAAGTGCAGCAAAGCATTTCTGCAGCGTAGTTTGTTTGCTCTTGTAATTTTTCTAAAATGCACATTTCTTTTGGCAATACTTTAGCAAAGTTTAGCTTCGACACAACAGAGGAGGAAATATGACATAGTTTATCAGTTTATATGTCTGTTATATATATAAATATCGACTGTTCTCACATGTGTTAGCTTATTAGTGTTTTACTGGCCGGGTAATGTGATTTCACTGCAGTTTTTTTTACTTGTATGTCACTTTTTCTGCAAACTGTTGGTTCCTGGCTTGGAGTCCTTACATAAACCAGGCAGAGAAAATCGAGATTAAAACAAACAAAATTGCAGTACAAATGCTATTCTGTGGAGTCTTGATTGTACCCCAGATAGGAAGTGATCCAAGGCAGAACAAATATGAACTGGTGACAGGATGTTCCATCCGCATTTGTACAAAGGTTGTTTCTATCAGTCCACTGCACTGCGACCTGTGTTAAAATCCAGAAAAGATAAACAAAATGGGGCGTTGAACATTTCGAACAAAACGCAGTTTTTGAACATAATAAAACATGAAAGGGCCTGATCGATCAAAGCCATCATTGCAGGGAAAGGCAATTCAAGATTCGACTAGAGGGATACAGGCTAATTCACAGAAGAAAAGTAAATGCAGCTTCAAACAAACATGACAGTCAATATCGAAGACACAGGGCCTGGATTAGGACATGCCAGTAATCCTTACATTTCTAGAGGAAATTTTACATCTGGACGAAAAACCGATGGTGTAATGAGGAATAGATGTGTGGATCACATTCAGCAAATTCATTTACTAATGGCACATTAATAATAAAATAATAATATTCATATTATTATTAATAATAGTGATAATAATACATTTTCTGGGGTTACTTAAAATCATTGCAATATGTTGTATAAAAATACTAAGCAGGACAAAAATCGCCGAGCCAATGGCTTGATTTTTCAAAAAAGAAACCTAAATCAAGGAAAACATCATGGTTGGTCACACTTCAGTAATCAAATGTACAATGCTCAAAAGTAGCTGCAATATCAGTAAATTGATGAGAATGCTTAGTAACAAGTTCTAGAAATTTCACAGTCCCTAAAGCCTAAGAAAGTCTAAAGAAGTGATTCCTGTCCCGACTTAGGCTATGTACAAAAGATGGATTTTTTTTTGCTTTCAACCCCACACAACACATTGCAACCATAGGTGAAAGAAGAGTTTTTCTAGAGCACTCCGATTTAATTATCAGTAGTTAATTCAGTGGTTCTTCCAGAAATTGAGGATTTTCCAGTATCACAAAAATCCAATACAGGCTCAAAAAATTTGAAGCTGAAGCGAAAGTCCTGTGGATTTAGTTACAATTTTTTGACTCACGGTAGTGCAGCAAGCCATGGTGCAAATGTGTCTGTATTGTAGGAGTGATTATTTTTTGTGCAGGTAGGGACACCTTCCTCCACAAAATCAATCACGAGAGGTATTTTTCTCTTTCTATGTGTGCTGTACAATGCAACACACATAGAAATAGGAAAAACGAGGAGAAATAAAGGTATTTGGGCTTGCTGTGCCTCCCTTATGCCTCCCCTGGGGAGGCATAGGAATCTGATGTAATCCCAGGTTTACAAAACCTTGTAAATCTGGGAATGCATCAGGTTCCATGAGTGTTTTGTGGGAACACCCACAGCAACACACATGGAACGCTCCTTTCACGCAGAGAACTGTGTGAAAGGAGACCATATTTACAAGGCCATGAGAAGCCACGCAGAGTGGCTTTGGTGGGTTTGTAAATATGGGCCAGCACACTGTGCCATCGAAGCATCATACAAAGTGATGCTCAAGAGGCGCAATTGGCCTCGTAAATGAGGCCTCTGATTTAGAGTGAAATGGAAGATCTTTCAATTTACTGAAGAAAGGTCAAATCTGTAGGAGAGTGCACTGGTGAGGTTTCTTCCGCTTGTATGTTGCATTGTTTGTTTAATCACCATGCCCACTCCCCCAGGTGTGCACTGTAATAGACTATGAAAACAAGGTGCTACTATGGCAATATGTGTTTTTGAAACCAAAGAATATTATTGCTTTATTTGCCTTTTGCAAATTTAAAAATATATATATATTGACAAGTGCCAGCATTGCCACAAACAATGATGTTCTACCATAACAAAACAAGAACCGAAAAAGACAAAAGACTAGCAGCCCACATCAGGCCTATTGGCTTTGTCAGTGCTTGTTTTATTTGGTTCACTTCGTCTTGTGACACATTGCTGTTTTCTTCATTTACTGAGTTCCAGGATATACCTATCCAATAACTAGAACAAAAAAAAAAATTAAGTCTGCCTTATGAGCCACTGGAAAACTAAAGAAGACTTTTAAAAGGGAGATGTCTTTATATATTGATATTTTCCTGAGGAGTGATGTTGGCTAGTAAACTATCTGAAAGGGATGTTTCTCTTACATCTCAATCATGGCTGCAAGGGTTTAGATCTATTTTAGGTGACAAAATGCCCATTCTAGAGTAAACCCAAGAGCGTCCTCCTCAAATGGAAAAAGCACATTGGAAGATTTGCCTTACTGGTTTCTTTTATTAATACGTGTACCGTATTTTGGTTGTTATAGTTGGCACTGAGGTATTTCATCTTCACTTGGATGATATCTTCTTAGACATGGGATTCACTATTCTGTGGTGTTGGCATCCTTGGTGGTCAGTTTGGTGTTGCGTGATATGAAGTTTTGGAAGAGGCTTCTGTGAATAGCAGTGATTTATAGGTGATAATACAGGAGATTTTTTATTTAAAATCTTTGTTTTATTTTGTATGTGTGGATTACTTACTGGTAGCTGCTGACTGAGCTAGAGATCTGAGATTCATGTGACGTGAGTGACGCGAGACGAGAGGAGGAGGAGTCGCGGGAGCCGCGGGAGCCGGTAGCAGAGCTTGGTGTTCCGAGTCCCGGCTGTTTCGGCCATTCCAGTTCCAATTTCGACCCCAATTATGACTCTTTAATGCAAAAACCTGCTGCGACAACCTGCTGCATGCTTCGGTGCAACTTCCAGCGGCTGGCTTTAATTCGCAGCATTAATTCGCAGCATTCTGCCACGATAGCCCGCATCTGGCTACGCTATATTTCCGGCAGGGACATCGGGAGCGCGGGCTCCAGAGAGTGCCAGAAAGCAGTGGACCAACTTCGTGCACACCTTGGCCAGGAGCTTGAGGGCCTTCAGCTTAAGGCGGGACCCCGTTGACCCCGTTGTGGGTGAGAGCGGGTGAGTGCAGCCCCGTCAGACAGTGGCTGCGAAGAGTGTGCCTCAGGCAGGGGCGGAGGCGTCGGGTAGCGCTGGGTGCGGCCTGCATCTGCCTGTAGAGCCCCGCTCACCGGTTTTCCAACATTTCTAACATTCCAATAAATCGCATGATGTTTCATGCAGCCTTGAGGCTGTGAGGCTGTGAGCGGCGAGGGGTTGTGGGATGTGGTGAGGAGTGAGGTGTGCTTCGGTGCCTCTCGCTCCGTTATCAAATTGCCTGTGCAGCATTGCTCCCTCAGTCCCCCTCAGGCCTGGGTTAAGTGTCGTAGTGTTGTAGGGTGCCGTTGGACCAATCTAGCTACTCCTATTTCAGCACTTACCGACATTTACTGTGACTATTACTGTGACTATTACTGTGCCCATTGGTGGTTGGATTGGAAACAGTACTGGAAAACCGGCAGTGCCTGGTTACAGCAACTTAGTCAGTCGGCTTAACCAGTTCAGAAGCTCGGAGGTCTTAAAAACTCTGAAACCTTGGCGAGGTCGGATAGCTGAATCAATTAACCACTGAATTATTCCATCATGAACAAGTGGAGTGGAGGTGGCAGAAAAGTAAGCCTGAGTGAGATGACTTCTAAAAAATTACGCTCGGGGCGTGTGCTCTCCTTGTCACCAAGTCGTTCCTATAAACCAAGGAGATCGTACAGCGCTACTAGGCATCCACAGCAACTCTGCTATAAATCCCACCCAGTCATCAGTGGTTTCTTTCGAAAGATGCCCCGGACTGCACTTGAGGCGGTAACATTGGTTCAAGAAGGTCTGATATCCAATTCCCATCCAGCATCGTCTCCTCTCCTGTTTGCTGTGGAGCTAAACGGAGCCCCTTGTGGTCCTGCGGAAGGCCAGACCCAGTCCTGCTAAGGGGCCCGGGCCCAGATACATGTAGGTGCTGAGGATGGTTTAAGTGGGCAGCCATCTGACGCTTGCTCGTGCGCAAAACTGGGTCCCGATTCTCGTGTAAACCAACAGAGCCAACAGAGCCAGCAACATATTTTCTTGAACAGTTTGGAGCCTGACTGTATGACTGTTGTTACACCTGTTACATCTGATGCTGCCTTATGTGCAATTCTAGGTTGAAAATCCCTTATCAACCAACAGAGTCAGCATCATATTTCCTCCAACGGGTTAAAGCCAGATTGTATGACTGTGGTTACACCTGTTGTTTCACCTGTTCAGGGGGATATTGACAAGGGAATAAGTGATGATGGTGCTCCGGATGATCCCCGGGGAGATGTCTCTTCCATGGTTGAGAAGGCATTGGCATGTGAAAAGTTAAACACAGGGGAAGACTTTACACTCCCTGACATTGATATAGAAGCCCAATTAAGGGGCTGGGGTGTCCCATACGATCACACCCATAAGGATGATCATCCAATGAGTAGATTCAGGGAGAAAAACACCCCAATTGTAAGCTCTTCTCCTAGGCGTTTCTCTTTGCCTCTTCTATATTGTAGCACAAGTCATCTGACTGGTACTTCTTTGGAGTCTGCCCATGATGTATTTCTGCCTTGTACACAACCGAAGTTGGGAAATGAGAGGGATGGTGTCCCCTCGGAATATCTTGTCTTTACGGAAAAAAAATTAAATTCTATTTTGTTTCTATTAGAGAAATCTGTATTAAGTTCCGATCATATATTGGAAATGATCTCTGTAATGTTGCTCGAAGTGCAAAAGGTAACAAAGTTTGATACCATCAAACCTATGCCTATGACACATTCCCATATGGAAGAACTGGTAAATGACAGGCCATTTTCATCCGTCCCCTTGGGAGAGTTGAGAAACGTCTCAGTTCAAGCGGGAATACCACTCTGTTTATTGCCTCCCATTGAACCTATGTGTAATCTTGAAGAAGAAGAGCTTTGCTTAAGCACACTATTTGGGGAGGCTGAATTGGGTCCCCTTTCAGGAAAGTCCATACTAAAATCCTTTCCTTTGTTCAATAATGGTAAAAAAGGGGGCACTAAAGAAACAGAGAAAACTAGGGGTCACATTAGGCGGGCGGGCAGGGGAGGGGGGAAGGGGGAGGACCCAACTCCTTCTACCTCTCAGGTCCAACTCCCAAATTTGTTAGAGAAAGGAGGGTTGAAAGTAGGGAAGAGGGGAAGCCTCGTAACAAATCACAAGAGGAAAATATGAAAAAGAAACATAAAAAGACGAGACGATTTTCTAAACGAAAAGCGTCAAAATTGCATTTTTCACGGATCCCCTAAAGTCAGAGTGACACCCAAATTACATTGGAGGAGGGAGGTCTTAAATCCCCGCCTGATGAGGGTGCTCCCAGGGACCCCCTTAAAGCGCATACGACACCGGCTGGGAGATTGGGAGTTTCCGGAACAGTATTATCCCCATTAAACCTGATATTGCAGTTCCCTCAAGTATCTCATCCTCTCCTGACTAACTAGCTGGTTGGTTCTTCAGGAAGGGAAACGCAAATGGGAGGTGGGGTTCCTACGCACCAAACATGGTCTGGGGTTTCTGGGGCGAGGGTGGATGGCAACCTAGAGGTGGGGCCCCAAACAATGGGTATTACACAGATGGGGTTGAATAGAACTCTTACAGGGACCACATCTTTGTCCAATAGAAATTTAGAGGGCCCAACTACCACCAATGTGTCGTATTTGAACATTCAACCCAATGGCAGGGAACAAGTTGTTAGTCGTAGAGATAGGGTTCCTTTATGGATTCCCTCAAGGGATGCTACAAAGAAAGTTAGTGTGGTGCAGAATGTTTCATCTCCCATTGTGGATTTTACTTGGCTATTTGACAATGAATTCTTTCTGGTAAATAGAGGATTCATCCTTAACTTTTTTTCAGAAATAGATGCACTAAAGTTGATAGCAAGTAGGGCTATTTTAAATATAAAGATTAACCTGCATGACACTTTTTCTTACTCTAGAGTTACCATTTGCTCCCTGATTGTTGCAAATTTGGTTTTGCAGAATAGTGAGCATTTTCTGAAACGAGGGCTCGATATAACACCTGTTTTAGAATTCGAGGAATATCCTACAATGTGTCCCATAATTCAGTGCTCAAAAGCTTTCAGGGCCATTAATTCTGTGGCATTAGATGCGTTGGGCCCCGATTTTGAGCACTCATTGAGCAATGCTAAAAATATTGTGGTCTCCTTGGACAAAAGGGGTCGTTTAATAAATCTGGTGTCAGATGTGGCAGTCACTTCCCAGGCCCCAGATAAAGAAGATGAATCAGCTCAGTGGAGCTGGGTTGCAAGAGCTCTCAATAATACTCGTCCGGTAGGAGAAAGGTGCGCTCCTTTGAGGTAGCCTAGGGGGGTTACTTTTGTCTTGGAATATGGCCGGTTTGGGTCATAGCGGGACGAAATTGAATTTTCTGAAATCTATGAACCCTTTAATTATATGTTTACAAGAAACTTGGTCTTGTGAAGAGTTTGATTGCGATGGCTATTTTGTCTTTTCCTGTTATGCTAAGCATTCTGAAAGGGGACACGCTAGTGGGGGGGTCTCCATTCTGCTTAAGAACTCAATTAACTGGAATCAGAAGGTTTTTTGCCATCCCTCAAAGCTTTGAATATATGCCTGAAGTTAGCATGCTCGGGAGATTCTGGCAGGTTCAGCTTTTTCCTTCTGGCAAATTTATATATCCCTCCTGGGAGAAACTATGATCATTTGTGTACTCTTCTTATATATACATGAGATAGCTACCACGGAAGAATACCACTTAGTGGTATTAGTGGGAGATTTAAATGCTAAAATCTCCAACTCCGCTCTGGAGATCTATGCACACACGGATAAAGAGGAAATTTGGCACATCCCAGAATCTTTACTACCGAAAAAAAATAAAAAACGGACAAACAGGGGTTTTCCCTGCTTGATAGTATTAGAAGTACAGATTTGGTTATCTTAAATGGGAGGGTGCCTGTTGATAAAATAGCACAATTTACTTTTCACTCCCATCACACACAGAGCCTTTTAGACTATGTGGTTGTCTCTTATCAAATGTTTGGGGCCTGTGAAAATCTATTTGTCCTTCCGTCGGTTTGGAGTGACCATAGTGTAGTAGGCATGACATTAGCTTTTGATCTACTTGTACTGGATCCGGGGATCTCGGGCCAGGGTACAGTGGTTTTTAATAAGTCAAATGGACGTTCTTTTTGGACGTTAAAAAATATTGCCGAAGTAGGTTTGATAGTGAAGAAAGCTTATGTAGATCAGCAGGGTTATGCTTACGCTAATGTTATACAGTTTTTTGAGGCTCAAATGGAAGAGATACGTAAGTTAGGCTCCTAATCCGTTGGTCCCCGCTTGCCTAAACAGGGCAAATTCTCGCTGAAAACACTAAATCAAGAAATTAACCGATTAGTTTGAAAACAACATATACAATTCTCTATGGGTCAACAGCAGGAAATTAACCGCCTTAAGCGAGTAAGAAGCCGTCGTAAACTTAGCGAAAAAGAGAAGGGAGTTTGACGCTGTGAGAAGTTGGCCTGGTATATGTTGTTCACTAATTAAAGTGGACACCTTGCACCAGTACAATTCGACTCTTATGGTAGATAGGTTTAAGACAACCTTTACAGAAAGCTATCCTAGTGGTAGCTGTGGAGAGCAGCCTTCAGGCTAAGTCTTGAAGGAATGTAAAGCAGCTTGTTTTACCACACAATCTCTTGAATCACCAAATGAAAAGACACCACACAGGTATATATATCAAATATATATGTATTTATTACTAACAACTCTCTACTAATCTCTTTATGAGATTAGAAGTCAAGGACATATGCACAAATCAACGTTTCACAATAAATTAAGCACAAATATGGCTGGGGCCCTAGGGGCGTAACAGACCATATACTAAAAAAGAGACTTAGAAACAACGACTTGCAAAGAGACAAGGCCTAGGGCCTTCAGAAGTGCTGGGGGCTCACGAAACCACCCAAGGCAGGTAAGTAAAGGACCCACGGGGGACGCGTGCAGTGTGGATACACAGGCGCGAATCGCCGTTGACTTCAATGGGGCAAGTCGCGGTTGGAAATTAAGAGTTTTAGGATACTTCGGGAGAACCTTCAAGCAAGTCACTTAAAGGGTAAGTAGTTCTAGGGCCAACACCCACAGGAGCACCGTAGTGCTGGAGTTACCTCACCCAGGGAAGCCGGGTGCATAGGTGTCCTTTGGTGTCGGGTCGCAGCGTCGTTTTCAATGGAGGACAATGAAGACTTGCTGCTTGTGAAGTCTGAAGAAGTGTCCGGTGGAATCCAAGCCTGGATTCAGAAGATGGAAGACCTGAAAGCAGAGGGGACAGTGTTCAAAGTCACTTGGCAGTGACTCGGGGCAAGGAAGATGGATGCCCACCGTCATCGCAAGATTCAGGTCGTTCACGAGTGCCTTGACTCTTCAGCCACGAGGTCCAGGAGGCGTCGACGACGACCAGGAGCTGGATTCGGCGTGTCCCACAATGTCTGCAGCTTACTGCAGTGTCGGCGACTCGATTGGAGCCAACAAGCCTTGGTAACAGCAAGTCTTGAGGAAAGTGTAAAAAGGCAATGGCGCAGACCCGCAAGGTCTGAGGGACTCACCCAGCGACGGTAAGTCAGGGCAGGCCTGGAGCAACTAGGGGAGCTCTTTGGTTCTGTAGGAAAGCCTTCAGGGGACCCACAAGCCAGCTGGCAAGGGATCGCAAAGATGCCTCGGGAGGATTCGCTCAACAGGGGCCCACGGTCACTCGGGACGTGGTAGGCCTCTGATCTTCGAAGGGTTTCCTGCTGGAGGCTAGAATCACACGTGGTCCAAAGCACAATTTCATAGAACGTTGTGAAAGGGTTGCACTTGACAATAGTGCATGGTACCCAGGGGTCGCGGCTCCTCATCACTCTTGGGGTCCACTGGCCTCAGCTTCGCTGGGGACTCACGATGGCCTTTGCAAAGTCAGGAAATCTACTTCTTGGGCTGCAGGAACTTCGGACTCCGGTGGGAGCGGCATAGTTTGCGACCGTCGTTTGTAGTTTTTGGTGCCTGCCAAGCAGGGGAGTACTCCTTGACTCCAAGGGAGATTCTTCAGTCTTCCAAAGGTAGTGGAACGTCGAAGGTCCAGGGTTCTTCTTCAGAGCGTCGTCCAGGGATATCTAGTTTGCAATGCAAAGGTTCCCCCTCTTATACTAAAAGAAAGGGAGGGACTAGCTCTATGACCCCACCTATGGGAGGGTCAGGGGAGTGGGTGGCTACATCCACTTCCCTTTGTCCAGTTTCGCGCCAGAGCAGGGGCAGGTAGCCCCTGAGCTGGTTTGAACTGGCATATGCACAGAGGAGCCTTCTGCTCCCCCAGTGCAGGACTTCAAAGCACTCTAAGAGTGCACCCACCCAGCCCCAATACACTAAACCCTGTCTGGAAGGTGGTCACACCCTCCTGTGATAGGATACCTATTGTGGGGCCTCCTCCACTGCGAGTTTCGGTCATCAGCAGGAGGGCATCCCAGTGTCTGTGATTGGTGGCATCCATTTTGTGATGCCAGGGCTCTGCAGGATTCTACCGCGTTTCCACAGTAAGTACATGTCTATCCCTCTAGAAGGGTGGAATGCTACCCCCACCGCCAGAACTGGCATTGGGGTAGTATTCCAAGATGTTTGACATCAAACACGACATGTTTTGATGCAGCCATTCCAAAGTTAGCATTCTACCGCGAGGATATAATGCACCTAAGAGTATATGGTTTAACTGCCTCCACAAACAGCCCCAGAGAATGGACTCTGAGAGCTGCAGAGGGGCCCTGCTCAGGCAGAGGCACCCTCTCACATAGGAACCAAGCACCCTGCCCTCAGGATTGATAGGGCCTGCCTAAGGGGTGACTGATAGGTTTAAATGTGTGTGTAGGAGAGATATAGGAAACCTATATCTCAGTGAGGGGTGCTAGCACCACCTCACCCAGGCTGCAGTAGCAGGCCTGTGGTGTCAGATTTAGTCTGCTTCCCAGGGGAGGCATAATACATGCTTCAGCCCCTGGTAGGCCTGTGAAGTACTTATGCCCTTGGTACCTAAGGTACCATATACTAGGGACTCATAAGGTACCACAGTATCCAATCACTAGTGCACCTAGAGTGTACTCCAAGTCATTTAGAGAGAACAGAGAGGCTGGGGCCCTGATTAGCAGGGACCCAGCCAGACTATAGCCAGAAACCAGTGTAAACATCAGAAAAAAAGTGGGGGCAACATAAGAGGCAGATCCTACTCTACACAACCCCCCCCCCCAAACGCAGGGACACTAAACTAACCTTGACCAGTTGAGTCTTCGTGTTCTAAGTGGAAATACCTTGAGAGTCCATCTGCATTGGCATGTTGGGTCCCATGTCTATGTTCCACTGTATAGTCCATCCCCTGTAGGGAAATGGACCACCTCAAAAGTTTTGGGTTTTCACCTTTCATCTGTTTAAGCCATAGGAGGGGCTTGTGGTCAGTCTGAACTGTGAAGTGAGTGCCAAACAGGTATGGCCTCAGCTTCTTCAGGGCCCACACCACAGCAAAGGCCTCCCTCTCTATAGCTGACCAACGTTTCTCTCTAGGGGTCAGCCTTCTGCTAATAAAAGCTACTGGCTGGTCTTGACCTTCATCATTCAGTTGAGACAGTACAGCTCCCACACCCAGCTCAGAAGCATCTGTTTGGACAATGAACTTTTTGGTGTAGTCTGGACTCTGTAAGATGGGGGCAGTGCACATGGCCTGCTTTAGGTCTTCAAATGCCTTCTGACAGCTAGCTGTCCACTGAACCTTTTTTGGCATTTTCTTTGAGGTCAGATCATTCAAGGGGGTCACTTTAGATCCATATCCCTTGACAAACCTCCTATAGTACCCAGTCAGGCCTAAGAAGGCTCTCACCTGTGTCTGGGTGGTTGGAGCAACCCATTCCATTATGGTTTGGATTTTGCTCTGTAAAGGCTGAACCTGGCCTCCACCTACAAGGTGGCCCAGGTACACAACCTGACTCTGCCCTATCTGGCACTTAGTGGCCTTGATAGTGAGGCCTGCTTTCTGCAGAGCCTCCAAAACATTTCTGAGGTGGACCAGGTGATCCTGCCAGGAGGAACTAAAGACAGCAATATCACCTAGATAAGCTGAGCAATAAGTTTCCATCCCTGCCAGAACTTTATTCACCAACCTCTGAAAAGTGGCAGGTGCATTTTTCAATCCAAAGGGCATCACCACAAAGTGGTAGTGCCCACTAGAGGTCGAAAATGCTGTTTTGGCTTTTGCATCATCAGCTAATCTGATCTGCCAGTAGCCAGCTGTTAGGTCAAATGTACTTAGATACTTGGCTGAGGCCAAAGTATCAATCAGCTCATCTGCCCTTGGTATGGGATAGGCATCAGTCCTAGTGACTGCATTGAGGCCTCTGTAGTCTACACAAAACCTCATTTCTTTCTTACCACCCTGGGTATGAGGCTTGGGTACCAGGACTACTGGGCTAGCCCAAGGGCTATCTGAAGGCTCAATTACACCTAGCTCCAACATTTTCTGGACTTCAGTCCTGATACAGTCCCTGACATGGTCAGGTTGCCTGTAGATTTTACTCTTGACAGGCAGACTGTCTCCAGTGTCCACCTCATGGGTGCACCAGGTAGTCTGACTAGGGGTCAGGCTAAACATATGTCTATACTGTTGCAGAACTTGTCTGCACTCAATTTGCTGATGGTCAGTGAGGCTGCTTGCCAAAGCAACACCATCTACTGACCCATCATCGGGGTTCTGAGAGAGCAGGTCAGGGAGAGGATCACTCTCCTCCTCCTGGTCCTCATCAGTTGCCATGAGCAAGCCCATGTCAGCCCTGTCAACATATGGCTTTAATCTGTTGACATGGAGCACCCTCAGGGGGCTCCTGGGAGTTCCAAGATTCACCAGATAGGTGACTTCTCCCTTCTGTTCAACTATTGTATGGGGGCCACTCCACTTGTCCTGGAGGGCTGCTGGGGCCACAGGCTCCAACACCCACACTTTCTGTCCTGGCTTGTACACAGTCAGCACAGCCTTTTGGTCATGCCAAGCTTTTTGCAATTCTTGGCTGGCCTCCAGGTTTTTGGTTGCCTTTTTCATGTATTCGGCCATCCGGGAGCGGAGACCAAGTACATAGTCCATCACATCCTGTTTGGGGGTTTGAGAGGTAACTCCCAGCCCTCTTTAACCAAACACAATGGACCTCTTACAGGGTGCCCAAACAGAAGCTCAAATGGGCTGTAACCAACCCCCTTCTGTGGAACTTCTCTGTATGCAAATAACAGGCAAGGAAGAAGAAGGTACCATTTCCGCCTAAGCTTCTCTGGGAGTCCTTTAATCATTCCCTTCAGGGTTTTGTTGAAACGTTCAACCAACCCATTGCATTGTGGGTGATAGGGGGTGGTGAACTTATAAGTTACACCACACTCCTTCCACATTGCTTTCAGATATCCTAACATGAAGTTTGTACCTCTGTCAGATATGACCTCCTTTGGGAAACCCACTCTGGAGAAAACTCCAATGAGGGCTCTTGCCACCACAGGGGCTGTGGTGGTCCTCAGAGGAATTGCTTCTGGGTACCTGGTGGCATGATCCACTACCACCAGGATAAACCTGTGCCCAGATGCAGTTTGAGGGTCAAGGGGACCAACAATGTCAATCCCTACCCTTTCAAAGGGTACCCCCACCACAGGTAGTGGTATCAGGGGGCCTTTGTTGTGCCACCTGCCTTACCACTGGCTTGGCATGTAACACAGGAGCGACAAAACTCCTTTGTGTCCTCTGACATATGTGGCCAATGAAAATGTGGAACAAGCCTGTCCCAGGTCTTGTTTTGGCCCAAGTGTCCTGCTAAAGGGATGTCATGTGCTAGGGTCAAGAGGAACCCCCTAAACTTCTGAGGTATTACCAACCTCCTGGTGGCTCCAAGGGCTGGGTCTCTACCCTCAGAATATAGGAGTCCCTCATCCCAATAAACTTTATGGGACCCACTAGCACTCCCAGCAGCCTCAGCAGCAGCCTGCTGTCTGAGGGGTTCAAGAGAGGGGCAGCACTGTTGCTCCTTACTCAGATCTTCCCTAGAAGGGCCTCCTGCCCCCAAGAAATCAACCTGATCAGGCTCAAGTCCCTCTGGGGCAGTTCCTTCTTCAGGATCTGCTTCACCTCCCTCTGGAGGTGAATCTGTGATCTGAGACAGAGGGGAAGGCACTGCCTTTACCCTACTGCTCCTCCTCTTGGGAAGCATCTGGTCCATTGTTCCAGGATCCAGAGCTGGTTCAGTGTTATGCATTCTTGCTTGTGACCTGGTCACAGCAAATACCTCTGCAGGGATGCCCAACATCTCAGCATGAGTCCATAACTCTACTTCAGACCAGGCTGAAGTCTCTAGATCATTGCCCAATAGACATTCTACAGGGAGGTCTGCACTGACTACAACCTTCTTGAGGCCAGTTACCCCTCCCCAGGAGAAATTCACAACTGCTAGACTATGGTTGGTCCTGACATTGCTTGCATTGGTCACCTGGTACATTTCACCCAGGATGATCTGTCCAGGGTCCACAAGATCCTCTGCCACCATGGTGACACTAGCACCTGTGTCCCTAAATGCCAAAGGCTGTTTGCCATTTATTACAGGCTGCTGTTTGTATTTGCCCAGATTACTGGGGCTTACTAGGAAGGACATATCAAGGTCTCCATCACAAATCAGCATTGCCTGAGTGGGCACTCTGACTAGGTCAGAGTCCACTTCAGAACCCAGGGTCAACCCTACTACACCCTTATTCTGCGTACCACCTCCACCAGTAGCTGAGCTATGGGGAACAGTTGCCTTAGGGGCAGGAGTGGTGGTGGTTTGGTCTTTGGACTTGTTACAATCAGAAGTCCAGTGCCCTTTCTGTTTACAGAATTTGCACCAGGGCTTCTTTTGGCCTTTTCCCTTGTTGGATTGTGACTCCCCACCAGATGCAGATTTTTGGGGCCCTTGTGAAGACTTCTGGTCTTTTGACTTATCCCCACCTTTCTCAGAGCCCTTAGAATCCTGCTTCTTTGTGTCACCCCCTTGGTTCTGGGGTTTCTGCCTTACCCTGGTTCTGACCCATTTGTCTGCCTTCTTTCCCAATTCTTGGGGAGAGGTCAGATCTGAGTCCACCAAGTATTGATGCAACAACTGGTTCTGGCAATTATTAAGGATCTGTTCTCTCATCATCAGGTTATACAATCCCTTGAAATCAGTAACCCTACTGCCAACCAGCCAACCCTCCAGAGCCTTGGTTGCACAATCTACAAAGTCAGTCCAGTCCTGAGTCTGTGGCTTCTGGGTGTCTCTGAACTTCAACCTGTACTGCTCAGTGGTTAAGCCAAACCCATCTATCAGTGCACTCTTCAGGACTTCATAATCATCAGCATCCTCTTCTCTAACAGTGAGGAGCTTGTCTCTACCTTTGTCTGAAAAGGAGAGCCACAAGATTGCTGCCCACTGCTTTTGGGGGACCTGCTGTACTCTACAGGCCCTCTCCATAGCAGTTATCCACTTGTGGATATCATCCCCACTCTGGTAGGGAGGAACAACCTTGCTCAGGTTCCTATGGTCTGGAATATATTCTCTGCCTCTAGGGACACTGTTGCTGCCACCAAGGGGTTCTAACCCTCTCTTCTAGAAGCTCTCTGGATCTCCAGGGCTTCTCTATCCAGTGCCAACTGCTTGGTTCTGAGGGCAACTCTTGCTTCCTCATACTGCAGCAGTTTGCACATTCTGTCAGAGGAGCTCTCTCTTATGGGGAAGTATGAGTTCCTCTGCTGGACAAATTCTCTGCCAGAGTGATAAGAGTGGTCAGATTCCCTGGAAGGGGACCTATGCCTCTCATCCACTCTGTCAGTTCTCTTAGGGAGAATTCCTCTGTCCTTTTCAGGCCCCTTGGAGCCTGGCCCTTCAATCACAGAGTCTTGGTCATTCTGATTTTCATCATCTGACCCAGACACTGTAATTGACTCACCCACTGATTCAGACCCATTAGCTCCTAGAGCCAATCTAAGATCATCTGCTGTCAGCAGATCTATCAGGTGTAGTGTGGAGGGACTCTGTCCTAGCTTCAGGTGTCTTTCAACACACATGGCTCTCAAGTCAGAGAAAGCCATGTCCTTATACTGAGGCTGAGTGGATCCACTGGTTCCACCCTTTAAGGACATTCTAGTGTTGTGCAGTGTTGTACTACCTACACTAGTTTGTGGCCTACTGATACTAGCTTGAGCTGTAGAAAGGGTGTGCTATCCCTTGGCACACAGCTCTAAGTTCAGTAGAACTTATTGATACTAAGCTTGACTTTATATGTACCTTAAGTACCTATAGTGGTTTTCAGTTAGTAATTCAAATAGAGATTTTCTTGTAAAACAATAGCAAGCTGGAATCCCACACGCTACCCACCAATGTGAGAAGTTGGCCTGGTATATGCTGTTCACTAATTAAAGTGGACACCTTGCACCAGTACAATTCGACTCTTATGGTAGATAGGTTTAAGACAACCTTTACAGAAAGCTATCCTAGTGGTAGCTGTGGAGAGCAGCCTTCAGGCCAAGTCTTGAAGGAATGTAAAGCAGCTTGTTTTACCACACAATCTCTTGAATCACCAAATGAAAAGACACCACACAGGTATATATATCAAATATATATGTATTTATTACTAACAACTCTCTACTAATCTCTTTATGAGATTAGAAGTCAAGGAAATATGCACAAATCAACGTTTCACAATAAATTAAGCACAAATATGGCTGGAGCCCTAGGGGCGTACCAGACCATATACTAAAAAAGAGACTCAGAAACAACGACTTGCAAAGAGACAAGGCCTAGGGCCTTCAGAAGTGCTGGGGGCTAACGAAACCACCCAAGGCAGGTAAGTAAAGGACCCACGGGGGATGCGTGCAGTGTGGATACACAGGCGCGAATCGCCGTTGACTTCAATGGGGCAAGTCGCGGTTGGAAATTAAGAGTTTTAGGATACTTCGGGAGAACCTACAAGCAAGTCAATTACAGGGTAAGAAGTTCTAGGGCCAACACCCACAGGAGCACCGTAGTGCTGGAGTTACCTCACCCAGGGAAGCCGGGTGCATAGGTGTCCTTTGGTGTCGGGTCGCGGCGTCATTTTCAATGGAGGACAATGAAGACTTGCTGCTTGTGAAGTCTGAAGAAGTGTCCGGTGGAATCCAAGCCTGGATTCAGAAGATGGAAGACCTGAAAGCAGAGGGGACAGTGTTCAAAGTCACTTGGCAGTGACTCGGGGCACGGAAGATGGAGGCCCACCGTCGTCGCAAGATTCAGGTCATTCATGGGTGCCTTGACTCTTCAGCCACGAGGTCCAGGAGGCATTGACGACAACCAGTAGCTGGATTCGGCGTGTCCCACGATGTCTGCAGCTTACTGCAGTGTCGGCGACTCGATTGGAGCCAACAAGCCTTGGTAACAGCAAGTCTCGGGGAAAGTGTAAAAAGGCAATGGCGCAGACCCGCAAGGACTGAGGGACTCACCCAGCGAAGGTAAGTCAGGGCAGTCCTGGAGCAATCAGGGGAGCCCTTTGGTTCTGTAGGAAAGCCTTCAGGGGACCCACAAGCCGGCTGGCAAGGGATCGCAAAGACGCCTCAGGAGGATTTGCTCAACAGGGGCCCACGGTCACTCGCGACATGGTAGGCCTCTGATCTTCGGAGGGATTTTTGCTGGAGGCTAGGACCACACGTGGTCCAAAGCACAAGTTCCTAGAACGTTGTAAAGGGGTTGCACTCGACAATAGTGCACGGTACCCAGAGGTCATGGTTTCTCGTCACTCTTGGAGTTCACTGGCCTCAGCTTCGCTGAGGACTCACGATGGCCTTTGTGAAGTCAGGAAATCTACTTCTTGGGCTGCAGGGACTTCGGACTCTGGTGGGAGTGGCATAGTTTGCAACCGTCGTTTGTAGTTTTTGGTGCCTGCCAAGCAGGGGAGTCACTCCTTGACTCCAAGGGAGATTCTTCAGTCTTCCAAAGGTAGTGGAACGTCGAAGGTCCAGGATTCTTCTTCAGAGCGTCACCCAGGGATATCTAGTTTGCAATGCACAGGTTCCCTCTCTTATACTAAAAGAAAGGGAGGGACTAGCTCTATGACCCCACCTATGGGAGGGTCAGGGGAGTGTGTGGCTACACCCACTTCCCTTTGACCAGTTTTGCGCCAGAGCAGGGGCAGGTAGCCCCTGAGCTGGTTTGAACTGGCATATGCACAGAGGAGCCTTCTGCTTCCCCAGTGCAGGACTTCAAAGCACTCTAAGAGTGCACCCACCCAGCCCCAATACACTAAACCCTGTCTGGAAGGTGGTCACACCCTCCTGTGACAGGATACCTATTGTGGGGCTTCCTCCACTGCGAGTTTCGGTCATCAGCAGGAGGGCAGCCCAGTGTCTGTGACTGGTGGCATCCATTTTGTGATGCCAGGGCTCTGCAGGATTCTACCGCGTTTCCACAGTAGGTACATGTCTATCCCTCTAGAAGGGTGGAATGCTACCCCCGCCGCCAGAACTGGCGGGGGGTAGTATTCCAAGATGTTTGACACCAAACACGACATGTTTTGATGCAGCCATTCCAAAGTTAGTATTCTACCGCGAGGATATAATGCACTTAAGAGTATATGGTTTAACTGCATCCACAAACAGCCCCAGAGAATGGACTCTGAGAGCTGCAGAGGGGCCCTGCTCAGGCAGAGGCACCCTCTCACATAGGAACCAAGCACCCTGCCCTCAGGATTGATAGGGCCTGCCTTAGGGGTGACTGATAGGTTTAAATGTGTGTGCAGGAGAGAGATAGGAAACCTATATCTCAGTGAGGGGTGCTAGCACCACCTCACCCAGGCTGCAGTAGCAGGCCTGTGGTGTCAGATTTAGTCTGCTTCCCAGGGGTGGCATAATACATGCTTCAGCCCCTGGTAGGCCTGTGAAGTACTTATGCCCTTGGTACCTAAGGTACCATATACTAGGGACTCATAAGGTACCACAGTATCCAATCACTAGTGCACCTAGAGTGTACTCCAAGTCATTTAGAGAGAACAGAGAGGCTGGGGCCCTGATTAGCAGGGACCCAGCCAGACTATAGCCAGAAACCAGTGTAAACATCAGAAAAAAAGTGGGGGCAACATAAGAGACAGATCCTACTCTCCTACAGACGCTAAGTGGATTGGGTTGAGGGAAGCTGCAAGGGCTAAAGATTCAAGAAAGTACTGGCATTTGATTGCGGAATATTGTGATTCAAGACAGAGGGCTCTACCTATAGCGATCCCAGAAAAGGAATGGGTGGATTATATTTCATCATTATATAAAAACAATAACCCAGTAGTTTCTGTGACGCTTGGCGTAGAGGAGTCTTCTTCTTTTCTTGAATATGGCCCCCCGTCAGGGGATGAAGTAGTGGGTTTTATAAAGAACGCCAGAACCTCCGGCGCACAAGGGCCGGATGGAATTCCCATTGTGTTAATTAAAAAGGAGCCAGCGGCATGGGGAGCCCTTTTAGCGCAATTGTTTAATTTCTGTTTTCGAACGAGCAATATTCCCCCCTCTTGGAAGGGGAGTATTATAGTCCCTTTGTATAAAAAGGGCCCGAAAACTTTAACCAGCTTCAGACAGATTGCACTGTTGGATGCTTCAGGCAAATTATTTGCAAAAAGTTTACTATGTCATCTGCAGCAATGGGCCGATGATCAGAATATTTTACCACCAGAACAAGCTGGTTTTAGAAAGAACCATGGTACCCTGGACAATATTGCGGTCGTCCAGACCGTTGTAGATAAATATGTTTTTTCACGAAGTATGCCAGTTTATACGGCATTTCTTGATTTCTCCACGGCGTTTGACAAAGTGGATCGCCAAACGCTGTGGAGAAAGCTCTCCCATCTTGGTATACCACACCATCTTTTGGGTCTCATCATAGAATTACATACAGACACCTGGTGCCAAGTTCTGATAGGAGGTTCGCTGGGGTTATCATGTAAGATCAAACCATATAATGGGCTTAAGCAGGGCTGCCTGCTGGCCCCTCTTTTGTTTTCTTTGTACGTATCTGATCTCCCCGGTGCTTTGAACTTAGTGAGGGGGGATGCCCCCAGAATTGGTACAATGTCCGTTGGTTCTTTAGTATACGCGGATGACGTGGTAATTTTTGATCTAAAGCCTATTGGTCTGCAACGTCGTTTGGATGCACTAACTAAATATGCAGAAGACCACTTTTTGAAAATTAATATTGCCAAAAGCAAAATCTTTGTTTTCCGCAAGAAAGGGCTAAGAATAAAGAGAGGGTATAAGTGGACATTGGGGTTTGAAGAACTGGAACTAGTTGATTCGTATTTATATTTGGGGAAAGTTTTTTCAAAAACTGGATGAGATATAGAGCATATTAAACTTTGTGTTAGTAAGGCTGTCTCCCAGGCTGGAGCTTTAAACAGATTTTATAAAACTTGTGGTAGACGCCACTTCAGTCATGTTCTATCAGTATTTAAGATTAAAATTCCCCCTTCATTAACATATGCTGTTGAAGTACTGGATATGAATCACTGGCTCTCATTCGATAAGGCTGTAGGCCGAATCCTATGCCAAATCTGTAACTTAAATTCCATGGCTGCTCCACATGTACTACGTCTGGAATTTGGTCTAGTCTCTTCATATATTTTATCCATGGCAGCGGTCCTGAGGTGGGGTAACTCCCTCTGTTGGGGGACGAGGGCACTCTTAGGGCTGCCTTGAGAATAGAAATCTTTGATAACTTGAAAGAACAATCAACATTCTTCAGGTCTTTTGCACAAGCAAATGATTTATTCTGGCTAAGCTTAAATGTTGATTCCCCTATGTCAAAGTCTGCACTGAAGCTGTTTATAAAAAGGTCTGTAACTTCTATTAGTATGGTTAGAGATATTGCTTTAAGTCAGTCCAAGTCCCGTGATGAGGTGGTCTGTGGGAGTGCTTTGGGGGAAAGACCACAGCTTTATTTAACCTGGAACCTTCCTCACGGGATTAGAAGGCTGATAACTAACTTGTTGCCCTTAAGAGAAGTTACAGACATATGGGATAAAATACCAAGAGAGGAGAGAATTTGTGAAATGTGCTCTTTACAAATTCAAGATCTTAATCACGTGCTATTTGTGTGCCCGGAACTACAAAGGGCCAGGCTTATGTTTTTAAGAGCATCATTTATCAAATTTAATATCTATTCTGCTCAGGAGGCCCATGCATTTGTTTTGTCCCCACCAAATGAAATGGTTTGCCATAGGATATATACATTTTTTAAAACATTCTTGGTTATTTGTTAGGTAATTCTTTAGTCTATTTTGTATGTTGTAATATCTGATGGTTGGACATTGAAGAATTTTGTATTGTATATAAAGTATGTCCTTTTTAAAAAAATCTTTTGGTGTACTTTTGAAGAATTTTGTATTGCATATAAAGTATGTCCTTTTTTAATCTTTTGGTGTACTTTTGAAGAATTTTGTATTGTATATAAAGTATGTCCTTTTTCATCTATTGGTGTACTTTTGTGGACTTCCGTCGGAGTTCCATATCAAAATAAAAATTGAATTGAATGTGTTTGTTTTGTTTATTTTTGATCTTTGAGACTTGACAAAAGATAGTGATGGCTTTCCTTGATTGTATTTTAGAACTTTTTGTTTTTGGGTACTTACTTACATGAAAATTGCCTGCATGATAGTATTGTGATTTTTCTTTGGATTGTTTACATTTTAAGAACCTTTCCCTAATGAAGGGCTGGTCCCGAAATGCATTGTGATGAATTAATGGACTGTATAGATATGGATATCCTTTGAACATCTATTTTAATAGTGTGATGTCTGAACACTATACGCTCTGGTGAAATACTATAATAATTAAAAGAGGATCAGATACACTGGATTAATTTGCATTTTGTTTAAAGATAGATCATAGGAACTGATTTTGGAGTGATTGGTGGGGACGCATTTCCATTAGAGGGGGATGCTATTGGGTTTATTTATTAACGCCTACGTATCATAAGGCGATACCCACCAGCACCCTTTAACGATTTACTGTATCACACAATCGTGAAACATATAGAGTGCCATTGTCTTCCCTTTTTCTCCATTCTAGAGTAAGGCTCATCAATTGTTGACCTCCCATAATATTATTACATGAAAGGTGTTAACAGAGGACAACCGTTTAATGGAGTATTCTGTATTTTCCAAGGAGATTCAGATGTGTTGTGTCTAGTCATCACAATAAGATGAATGCACTTAATGATCTATTGTGTAATCTGCCATGCCTTATAACCCAATACCACCAGAAAAACACAGGAAGGACACATTAGCAACAGGTTTGGGATGAGGGACAATAGGAGTAAGTATGTGTAAAATTGCTCATAGGTAACTAAGAGGGCAGACCCAAGTGTCTATCCTTCAAATGTATTGAACAAAATACACCTAGCCACATCCCTAGAAGATGCCAACATGGATTTGCACTGAATGCCAAGAGTCAATAGTACCTTTAGAGAGTAAGAAGAGGAAATTACCAAAGGGACCTAGCACTTCAAGGTGGAAATGGATGATTTTTTAACTTCTTAGTCCTCTCCCCTCTCCATTGTAATAAATCATTTTTATCTTGATTAGGATGAACAAGATTTCCAATCTAAGCCATCTGAAACAATAGCCTCCATAAATACTGTATTGAATGTGAGATGTTTCTAGTGAATCTGTTTAAGAATGTTGCAGATTGCAACCTGTACTGCCTTAAGGACAGGAGGCTCATCACATGAAGGATGTTAGTGTCATAAGGTTTCTGCACATACACAGAGCTATGCACAGGAAAATGGGACCCTGGAATACAGTGGTTTGCCACCATATACCATAGCACCCAAAAACCCCAACCCAACTAGCTTAGCATCCCATTAGCACCCAAGTACTAATGTTTGGACAACCCAGAACACGGTATCTTTATCTCAGGACTCACAGAAGCAAGAACACTCTTTCGTCACTCACTCGTACTTGTCCACAAGGTGCGTAGTAAGAGACACTGGATAGGTTAAAATGTTTATTCCAACTTACGTGCTCTAATGTACAGTACACGTGTCAGTACTAATAACATAATGCATATGACTAATATAAGCAGCATGGTTACAATTCCATAGAATACAAACGGGGAAAGCATCTCAGAGCTCAGTGGATAAACGTATAAATAACATTACCACCCTCCCCTTGCAGTAAGATAGTTTATTATAGTAATAGAAGACCTCTGGGCTTTGACTAGCGAACCCCCATACCTCAGTCTCTAGATGCCGAATTACATCAGCAGGACATCATAGCTCTTCTCACTGAAAGGGATTTCTCCAAGTGTGTTAAACGCTAGTAAACCACAGTATTAAAAGCATACCAAATTCTTCATGGCAATTGCACATAATGTTATGTCTGGGTGCGCGAGACTGGCCATATCAGGAAGAACCAGAATACATTGTTATGCGACCTTGTACATGTTTGTGCAGACTGAGCCCAAAAAGGTGAACAACAGAAAATGCAGACAGTGCAAAAGAACTTGGCACGAGCAAAGGGCGAGGAAGGCCCGGCTCAGTGTAACGTGCGCAAAGAAAAGCAGCATGGCAGCCAGGCCTAGGCCAACATAACAAGGCAGGTAACAATCCACAAGACACCCTCCCCTGGACAGTCCGGCGGCCAGGACAGAGGCCCATCAGAGGAGAAAAAAAAAAAACAGATGTCGGAGCACAGGGAGCGCCCAAACGGCGAAGGGCAGGTCAATCCATGAAAGTGAAAGTGCAGAAAAAAGCCATACCCTCCAAGAGTTCATCATTGGAATCGTCAAAAAACATAGATGCCATCCAATCCATGAGTTCAAAAGAGCAGGAATGCTCCTCAGCAAAGGGAGCATCCATAAGCAATGCGGGACAGCTTGCGTGATAATTGAAACAGCTTCGTTGTAGGAGATCCAGGGCAGCCGCCCAGATATCCCATTGCGCCAAAATCCCCAGTGCAGCCGCACGCGCCATACAGCCAGCGACAGAACAGTCCTGCTCATGGGCCTCTAAGGGACCCATCAACTGAACAAAATCCGGAACAGACAATGACGAATTGGAGAGGCAATAATCCAGAGTCCAGGTGAAAGGACAGCGGACACAAGTCATCACAGGTTGCACGCAAGTGAAATACGCAAAGCGAAATGAAAGAGTATATGACACACTCAGTGTCGCCAATGGCAAGACACCAAAACCGGCCAAAAGGCGCTCACGGAGCAGCTGGAGGCGTTCTGGATCGAGCAGGTCCCATCGGGGAGCAGCCATTGCGCAGAAAGCAAATTAAGAGCAAGACACCAGCCGCTAAAGCGAGGATCAATGGGAAACCGCCAAAGACACTGGAAAATATAGAATGTATGAAAGCCGGGATGACACCAAAAATAGTTTGGAAGGAGGACACCAAGCCTGACCCAACGACCTTAAAAAAGTGTACTAGGCCTTCAGTGTTAGATGCGTTAAAAATACGATGTATTAACTCCCCAAAATGTTGGGGGAGATTAGTGTTTAAAAGGGCCTGTATTTCACTGTGGGTACTCGCCACCTGGAGAATGAATGTCTCCCGGGCGGACGTGAGCATAACTTCCTCGTTTAATAATAGTGCCTTTATTCTGCTCAGTCTATTGAAATCAGCTTCCATGGTAGGGATGGAAGGCCAAATAGAGATATCAACCTTGCCATGAGGGGGAGGAAAAAGCACATTTTTGCAGCAGACAACCCTGTGCGAAACTGTTACAATGTAAGGAATGCCAGCCTGCAGGCCACAACAGTTTTCGTTATTTAAAAGTAAATAACTACCATTGGAAAGGAGAGTGAAAGTAGGAGAAATAACAGGAGCAGGAATACCTTTCAGCACACAAGCAAGATTAGGAGAGGAAACGCTACATGAGCCATGCAATTTAATGTGTTTACAAATAAGCGAATGACCTATAGTCGAGTCGCAGTACTCCCCCGTGAGAAAGACTTCAGTGCCGTCCCGAAGGCATTTATACATGAAAGGCAAGGACCAGAGTTCATGCAGGAAAGCACTGCCCAATGGCCGGTAACGGCCCACAGGATAATGTTTCATGCACGAGTCAAATTCAAACAAGGAAAATGGTAAAGCTATAACCCCATGGACTAGCCATACAGCAGAATCGAGTTCTGCAACAGAGAACGGCAAAGGATCCACCTTTTCGATATGTAATAGAGTGTAAGTTGCATCCTTCATGGACATAAATTGCTGTTTGTCAGTTAAGTTAAAAGGTAGAAATAAGGCAGAGGTGTTCAAAAATGCCAAGGCACTTTACCTAACTTAAGTGTTTGTAAAGTCCATGCAAACTGCATAACTGAGCGCAATTGATTCTGACCATGATATAACATAGAAACATCATCTTGTACAATATCAACAACAGAGGACACAATATTCTCTAAAGTGTAAATGCGAGAAGACAGGGTATTAATACTATTGTCAACAACAGCGAGCACCTTTTCCATATTTGCTTGATCTATTTCCCGAAGACGGGAAGCAGCTTCCATTTGTGATAGCTTCCAGAGTTCATTATATGTTTCATAAATGAATCTTTTAGGTCGGGGACCACGAGGTCCCAAAACAAAGTCGGACAGATCAATATTGCCTGTAAGGAGGGACAAATGTTGTTTAACAGAATCAAGGGACGAATGTTGCAGCCATTGTTTGCATAATTTACCAACAGAGTATGTAGTGACAGTACGGGCATCAGTAAACCTCGGATCAGGCCTATTCTGTGTGTAGCTAGCACCAGTATCATGAAAAAGCATTTGACATGCATTAGATGATATAGGCCATATTAACCAGGGTGACTGAACCAGCTCAGAAACATTAAACGAATTATTTTGTAACATTGCCTGCAGGGACACGAGGGACATATTGAATCGTGAGCTTTCATTTGGAAAACTCGACAGGGATGGTATTGATGGCGTATTCAATTGTTTAGTGGTTGCTAAGCCCCAACATGTAGTCTGATAGATGGAAGCATTTAGGAACATAATTTGGGTAGGGATGAGGCAAGCACGATGCAACGCCTCGGTTCCCTGTACCTGCCATGGCTTGGAGCCCCAAATAGATTTCAAATCTACTGTATCCTCCCAGTACTCATAACCACCCACAGCTAGGGCACTTAAAAAGGAACCCGAATAAAGCAATTTGGTGTGTGTCAACATAATTTTCTGAGTTGATGTGGTATTAAGTCTAAAATAATAGGATGCAGGGTTCGATCGATTAAAATCAGTAAAATAGGTAAACTTATTTCGAAGAGTTTGTGAGCTACCTGGCAAGGGGTTTGGACAATGTTCCCATTGGGTGTAGTTAACAAAACTACGCAGGGCACTTGGCTTATGGAGAAAATGATTACCCCAATGTTGGTAACAATACAAATCGGCATAATTCGCAGAATTCATATATAAATCCTCAGCATTAAAAGAGGCATAATATTTTAAATCGGCAAACAATGCTTCAACGGCATGTACATCCCAATCATCAGAATGAATATTATTTTGTACTACATCACCCATTGAAACACGAAGGACATTAGGTACATTAATGATTTCCGTCGGACCATGGATTTGATAGTTCACTGCATCCCATACGATGCCATCAGCAACTGGGAAGGCTGAAATGTTCACAAATGTGTGGTCACGCTTCATGATGTGAGACGAGGAATGAGGAGCCAAAGTTCCAGAAACATAGTCTACAGCAGAGCGTTCAGGTAAATAGTGACCATTGATTAGTAGAAAAAACACTGTGACAAAGCCAATGGACATGAACAAAAATATCAAGAAAAGTACCAACCAGAGGTATGTCCAGGGTGGAATCAAAAAATTGTCTCTAAACCAGGATATAAAAATACTGAACTTGGATGGAACTTTTGAAGATGTGGAATCCGAATCAAAGGAATAACGAGTCGGGCTTAGTGGCGTTGTTGGTTGATGTGCCACCGATTCTGATGCAGGATAAGTATACTCGTCCTCGTTGATATTGGTGGAGAGTTGGGGATCAATCATAGTTTCAGGCAAATCAACCATCTCAATTACAGCATCAGCGATAGTTCGTGCAGATGGACTATTAACATATGTCCGATAAATGGCAGGACAAGAGACCGCTGGTGTGACACTATTCAGGATCGGCCAGGCGCTGTAGCTTGACATTTTCAACTGAGATGTATCTGTTCTCTTTGCGACCAGGAAGCGGTGGTAAAATGACTGTACGTGTTCCCTTCAGGCCAAGAACTGGAACCGGTGCACGAAAAGAGGGGCCAAATTCCTTTTTGTTTTCAACCTTCTCTCGAACCAGTTCTCCAATTTTCGGAAGCCAGCCGGCTACCGGAATCTGCAACGCAGGGTCTGTGGCTGAAGGTAAATGTGTAGTTGCAAGTTTGTCTCGGGCTTCTTGTAAGTCCTGTAACATAGCAGAATGGTTATCTACATCAAACTTGGCGGATTGCGCCGCGATGTCTGGACCCTCAAGGTCAGGCACAAACATTCTTATGCCAAAGAGCATTTCGTATGGGGTCCGCCCACCCAGAGGTCTTCTAGGGAGATTATTAAGTGCACGCTGAACGGTATACAAATGGGCCAGCCAGTTCCTGCCAGTACCTAAAACCCTAGCTGTTAAGGATTGCTTTAAGTCACGGTTCATTCGTTCAACGATAGAGTTGCCCTCAGGCCTATACGGAGACGAAAATTTCACCCGCACCCCAAGCGAAGCCATTGCATCCTTGTAAGCCCTAGAGGCAAACGCTGGACCTTGGTCCGAATGGAAGGTGCCGCATGCGAAAATTCCCACAAAGACACGCAAATCCCTGATTACATTTCGGGCGTCAGCACTCCGTTGTGGCCAGACCCAGAGAAACCGTGTGCACGAGTCCACTGCCACTAAGATGTATTTATAAGCAGTGTCTGATGAGAATGGACCGCAGTGATCCAAGTAAACACACCCAAAGGGTCTGTTAGCAATGCAGAGAGGTGTTTGTGGTGGACGTGTTACCGTGGAAGGCTTAATCTGTTGACAAACGTCGCAAGAAAGCACAAAAGCACGGGTGTCTTTATATAACCGACGCCACCAATAACGCTGCTGCAAGATGGAAACCGTAGCTGACACACCTGCATGTGCAGAAGCCATGCCTTCGTGTGCAGCTGATATCAAGGCACTCCTGCGGTCCGCGTTGGGGATCAGCCGATCTCCAACGTCAGGTATAGTTACATAAGGAACCTGATCGGGACTTAATGTGTAAGAATACTTGGAAGGGAAACCTGTAGGGTAATTATTACCTTCCTTGGTTGCAGCAATAGCTGCTAATATAACAGGGTCTATTTTAGACATGGACCTGGTAACCGCTGCTACTGAACACGTGACTACTGCTGAACGGGCAGCTTCATCTGCCAGATCGTTACCAATAGCGTGTGCGCCCACCCGCTGATGGCCTAAGGTGTGAACCACCTGTGTGAGGGGCAGACGTTGTTGCAATTCTGCCACTCGAACCCAAAGCATTTTATGCTTAATTGTGCTCCCTTTTGCGTCCTTGTAGTCGTTTTCGACCAGAAAAACAGATTGTCATTGTAAGATTGTACACAGTAAAAAGAATCACATACAATTAGAGTGGTCTCATCCTGAGAAGCAAACTCAAGCGCAAGTAGCAATGCATGCAGCTCGGCCAATTGTGCGGTACTATCTCCAAGTGTGCGAGTATGCACTACAGAGGATTTGAACGTTCCATTCACAAAGGAACCCGCAACAATAGCACATGCAGCTGAATAAGCGTGCTTGGACCCAGTGGCCGGTTGCGCCGAACCATCGGTGTAGATCACACATTTGTAATCCTCAAGCGGTAGTAAAAACAAAGGAGGAGGATGAACGAATTCATACTGCAAAAACTCCTGAGTCTGAAGAGAAGAATCAAATACAAAAGTGACGTCCGAAGACGTCAAGGATGTAGCCCATTGTATCCAACGGGGATGCATTGCTTTTGAGTTCGGTACACTTGCCTTTGTTACTGCCTCTAGGGCAGGACAGGGTGTTACCACCAGAATCCGCTTTCCCTGTGCTAGTGCGCGTTCTTTCAGAATCGCCATTTGCACTGCAGTTAGAACTTTTTCGACAGATGTAAAGCGCAATTCAGCGGAAGTGTACAGATGTGACTTGTATGCGATGGGTACTGTATCACCTTCATTAAAGGTTAAGTAGGTGAATCCCACCGCCCCCGGAATAATTCTAATCACCAGGTTTGTGTGGTTATCACGAGTCAAAAGATATTTAGACTCCAAAGGTCTGTCTGCAAAGACTGCAGAATTGAGGTGTGCTCAGGCAGCCAGCAAGACCTTGAATAAGTAGGTTGTATCAAAGCATACAAAGGCTTGATACGCTGGGCATATTCGGGAATGTAAGTACGCCCGAAATTCAGGAAACCCAGCAAAGACTGAAGTTTCTTCAGAGTATTTGGGGGGCACAAATGTGCACATTTTTCCAAGAAATGGGGGCTAAGCCCTTACCTTCGTTATTGAGCTCATAGCCCAAGAACAGAACGGTAAATTCAGCAATGTGTGATTTAGCAAAGTTAAATTTGTAACCCTGCTCCGCGAATTCAAGAATAATGCGGTCCACACGGGACAAATGCTGAAATAATTCGTCGTCCGTCAGATAAATGTCATCTACGTACGAACATGCGTCTTGATCAATGTCATGTAACAAAGAAACAACACGGGCGGCGAATATACCCGGACTATTTTTATAGCCCATGGGTAATCGCCGGAACTGGAATAATTTACCACCGGATGTGAATGCGGTCCATTGACCACTCTCCGGGGCTAGGTTGTGCGTGTAGAAACCGTTTGAAAGGTCAAGTGTCGTTTTGTATTTTTTACGAACAAGACTGTCTACAAGCGCAGAACTGTGTGTGTTTTGCACCGCAAAGTTCCGACAATGAGAGTTTAAATGTCGGTAATCCAAAACTAAGCGGTACGATCCATCGGGTTTAGAAACCACGAAAAGGGGATTGTTCATAGGTGATACGCATGGTTCGATTACTCCCTGATATTCCAACTGTGTCAGAATTTCGGAGACGGGGCCTTTTGCCTGCCGTTTGATGGGATATTGGGGTTGTGGCTGCGGTAGTGACCGCAAAGGTATTGCATGAGGAGGTGATTCTTCATCCCATCCCACATGGTTGCGGTATAACGCTGGTGCCAGGTACACTGCCCACTCAGCTGCAAGTGCTTCAGCTTTGTCTTTTGGGACATGCCGTGAAAAGCTTGGAAGGATTACCTCCTCTCCTTTATGTGCAGCTAAAACGAATGGGGGTGGCCAATCCACCTCTGCTAACAAAATGTCATATGAAGAGGTTAGATTTTCCCAAAAAATCCCTTTTATTTCACGCGGTATGTCACCTTCGATTTGTATGACTATGTTGTAAAGTCTGTCAGGGGGTGCCACTCTCGTGTCAGCTGTCTCTACAGTAACGAATGTATCAGTTGCTGTCGCCTCCATATGAGGACGTAGCGCCTCCCGCACTATGGTAACTTCCGCGGCGCTGTCTAGGAGGGTCACTGCCCACGTCCAATTCTGGAGTCTCGTTCTCACGGTCTGAGGCATATTTCGCTGTGACAGCGGCAACCTTTTTCTTCTGAAATTGCGGTCGAGGAAGATGAAAATCTTCTGCTTTCCCTCTGACTTGTTGTCGAGGTTGGTCTCGCTCCTGGGGAGCCTCTCGGCCCCTTCCTCTATCTTGCCGTCCTCCTCCACCAGCCTGTGACGATGTCTGGGCCTGTGAAGAACGAGGAGAACGCGTATCAGAGCTCTGAAACCTTTCTGGTGATTTAATCCTTGACCTATCACGTAAATCATAAGTACGTTCAGAAGAAACCGAAACTGGGGAAGCGCCTCTCGACCCCGGCTTCTTTTGTTGCTTACCCTGTTTTTTCTGTCTCCAACTTTTTTTAGTGAAGACCGGTTTATCATCTTTCTCAGATGCACTTTTTGTTTGTATAACTTGTGTTTGCGATTGAGTTTGCATTTTTACAAAAGGCTTGTTGCCTAGGCTATTTCTTCCAATTGTTTTATAAGCCCGGGCTATTATTTTCGGTAATTCGCGAGGCCTGTCCAACTCTGGGACCAAAGCCAAAGCATTCGCTACTTGAAAGTTCATAGCATCGCCCTTGACATTTCCAAGGATCAGCTCAGCTACTACATCAAACACTCCCACTAGTCTCATCCCTAATTCCACAGCCGCTTCAGGGCCATGTTCATCCTGTACTTTTTTAATTACAGAGGGTAGAACCGTCATGGAAGGAGTTCCAAAACATTTTGAATAAACTGCTGCGAATACCTTACCCCAGTTTTCACATGATGTCAAATCGGGGATTATGTCTTTTGGCAAACTTATCGTAAGGATGCGATGTTTATCCACTGGGGACGTATGTGGAAACACCGCTTCTATCTGATCGAACTTTTCGGCAAGCCAATAAGGATAGTCGTCCTTATTTTGTGGACGTTTGCCCATCACAGAATTTACCATGACAGGACTTATAGTCACTCCAGCTGCAATAGCTGGTTGGCCTGCGACTACAGGAGCAGCTCCATGGAGGCTACCTGTAACGTATGTCACTAGGGCTCGATGCACTCGTACCAATTCGGTATGCATAGTGCGCAGTTCCGCAAGCGGTAATGCCAGATAATTCGGATGTGGGGTATACCCGGCCAATACAGGCCAAGTGGCCCCCTGAATTGACAAGGGGCCTAAACGAACTGCGGTAGTTGGTTGTGGTAGGGCGCCATTAAACCAAACACGGTGCTGCCAAGCCGTGAGAGGCACTTCAAGAGTGGTATAGGGTCGATAGGCAGCAGGAATAGCGGTGGGTTTATATTCATGAAACAGCTTATCACCTGCATCCACCGCTTCAAAAGTGATCCAAGTGTAAAACACTTCAAAGTGATAAGCCGCATCGGCTTGAACCACAAAGACCAACTCGACCCCAGTATCGGGCACTCCATACACAGCTAAGTGGTCTCGGAGTGCTCCTCGACTATGTGCAGCTATCGCCACACCAGCCATGACTAAACAATTATATACGACAACCTAACAGGGAGCACAAAAATGGGTCTATTAACTAACCTTTTTTAATAATATCAAGCTTGAAAGAACCTATAAAACATTCAATATAGGAGGTATCACCGTCACATACGCCTCCGGAAGCGTACGCGAGGGGTTTGTGGACAAGCACAAGCACTACTCAAGCGTCTCGCAGATAAGCTGCCCCACGGTGGTCGCGCCATGTCATAAGGTTTCTGCACATACACAGAGCTATGCACAGGAAAATGGGACCCTGGAATACAGTGGTTTGCCACCATATACCATAGCACCCAAAAACCCCAACCCAACTAGCTTAGCATCCCATTAGCACCCAAGTACTAATGTTTGGACAACCCAGAACACGGTATCTTTATCTCAGGACTCACAGAAGCAAGAACACTCTTTCGTCACTCACTCGTACTTGTCCACAAGGTGCGTAGTAAGAGACACTGGATAGGTTAAAATGTTTATTCCAACTTACGTGCTCTAATGTACAGTACACGTGTCAGTACTAATAACATAATGCATATGACTAATATAAGCAGCATGGTTACAATTCCATAGAATACAAACGGGGAAAGCATCTCAGAGCTCAGTGGATAAACGTATAAATAACATTACCACCCTCCCCTTGCAGTAAGATAGTTTATTATAGTAATAGAAGACCTCTGGGCTTTGACTAGCGAACCCCCATACCTCAGTCTCTAGATGCCGAATTACATCAGCAGGACATCATAGCTCTTCTCACTGAAAGGGATTTCTCCAAGTGTGTTAAACGCTAGTAAACCACAGTATTAAAAGCATACCAAATTCTTCATGGCAATTGCACATAATGTTATGTCTGGGTGCGCGAGACTGGCCATATCAGGAAGAACCAGAATACATTGTTATGCGACCTTGTACATGTTTGTGCAGACTGAGCCCAAAAAGGTGAACAACAGAAAATGCAGACAGTGCAAAAGAACTTGGCACGAGCAAAGGGCGAGGAAGGCCCGGCTCAGTGTAACGTGCGCAAAGAAAAGCAGCATGGCAGCCAGGCCTAGGCCAACATAACAAGGCAGGTAACAATCCACAAGACATTAGACCTATCATCCTTAGGGTGTTCTCACTCCAAATGTTTTGCCTGCTTACCTCCTATTTTTGCTGATTCTTTTTGTTGGCCTTAGCACTCTCTGGGGCACATGCATCAAAGGTTTTTGCGATCGCAAACGGTGCGAATCGCAAAAATCGGCCGTTTGCGATCGCAAATTGGCCTTTGGAGATGCATGAAAGTGTTTCCTATGCGCAATTTAAGAATTCGCAATTAATTGCGAATTCTAAATTAGCGATTGCATTTAAGGAATCGCAATTTGCGATTCCTTAAATGCAATGCTAGAAGCACTTTCAAATAGCGATTTCGCTATTTGGGACCGCAAATTACAGACAAATCAAACTTGTCTGTAATTTGCAATACCTTCGAAAAATGCTCTAAAATGCATTTTTTTAAGTGTTAGGTTACACACACACATGCCCTTGGGGCATGTGTGTGCGCAACATGGGTGCACATCACAATTTCAGGGTGCAACAGGGTGTCATTTTGACACCCTGGCACCCTTGAAATTGCATTCTCAATTTGCGATTCTCTAATTGCGAATCGCTAATTGAGAATGTATTCCAATTCATTCCTATGGGCCTCTAGGCCCATAGGAATTAATGGGAGGTATTCCTTAATTGCGACTCGCAATTAGCGAGTCGCAATTAAGGAATGTTTAGGAATCGCTATTTTTATAGCGATTCCCTACATGCATAGGCTTTTGCGATTCCTTAATTGCGATTCCTTAATAATCGCAATTAAGGAATCGCAAAAGCCTACCTTGATGCATGTGCCCCTCTGTACTTTACCACTGCCAACCAGTGCTAAAGTGCATGTGCTTCTCCTCTAAAACATAGTTTGATAAATGTATCCACAATCGGCACACCTATTTTACTTGTAAGTCCCTAGTACAGTGCTCTACATGTGTTCAGGGTCTGTAAATTATATGCTTCTAATAGGCCTGCAGCACTGATTGTGCCACCCACATAACTTGCACTTTAAACATGTCTCAGGCCTGCCACTGCAGAGCCTGTGTGTGCAGTTTACACTGCCCTTTTGACTTAACATTTAAAACCCCTTGCCATGCCTTAGACTCCCCTTTCATTAATATAATTCACGCTAAGCTAGGCCCTAGGTAGTCCATTGGGCAGGCTGCAGTGTAATCAAATGGTAGGACATGTACTTTTAAGTTTTGCATGTCCTCGTAGTAAAAAACTCCCAAACTCGTTTTTCACTACTGAGAGGCCTAAACCTCTCATAGGTTAACATTGAACATTCCTTATTACAGTTATTAATTTGTAATTCATAATTGAGAGAAGGTAGAGTTGTCATGTTTAGTACCTCTGGAATGGCGATGACAACTCCTCTTAAATGGTAAAGTTAGATTTTAAGTTATAATTCTGAAAATGGCACTTTTAGACATTGGACATTTTCCTGCTCTTAGCCATTTGGTGTCTCTTGTCTGTCTCTGATCACTGGCTGCGCTGGGTGACAGTTCACTTTGTGAATTTGCTCTAGACAGTCCCACAAAGGAAGGCTTGATGTGACTTCATGCATATTCCTGGGAATAAGGGAGGGAGGAGCTGGGCACAGCCTCACACTTACACCTAAATAGGCTGGGCCCTGCCTACACAGAAAGGGCTTCATACCCCACTGTAGTTAGTCTGGAACCAGGGCAGGAAGAAAGGACCTCTGTGCACTTCAAAGAGCCTTCTTTGAAGTCACCCCCACTTCAAAGGCACAACTGGGTATAAGTACTGGACCCCTGACCCTACCAACTCAGTACACTTGTGGACCTGAAACCAACTTGCCAAGAAAAAGGACTGCTGCTGAGGACTGCTACACTGCTGGACTGCTGCTCTGGAAGACTGCAACCTTGCTGTGCTCTGCTACCTACTGTTCCCTCTGACAAGACCCACATCATCTGGCCCAGAGTGACTCCAAGGGCTAGCCGATTAGCCTCCTGTTCTTCAAAGATTCAGGGACAACGTCTTTAACCCGGCCCCTGTGCCTGGTTCTTTGGAAGTGAACCTAGATGCTTGCTCTGGTGGAAACGATGCATATCTGGCAGGCAGACCAAGAGTTTAGCGGAAAGGGCGCTGTTTCAATGGAGTACCTTCACCAGGTTCTAAATCAGTCCCTTAGTTCTAGCCTTGATCATTGGATTTTTTTATTATAACTATGTTGTTGAGTGCTTTTCAATTTGTTCTTTGGAAATGCCATGGCATGTGTGTTTTATATCACATTCCATATTTTGTCGAACTTCTAGCTGAGATTAACATAGTAGCCAAGCATGTTTTGTAGTGGTGTCATTGACCTCAGCTGCCATCAGCTATTAACATTATCAGCTCCACCTACCTTTTGCCATAGTCTGGGAGTGTATTTAGCTTTTTTCAATAGTTTCCAGGTAATTAGCATTGAGAGCATAGGTATTTTTATACCCTATCCTAAAATTTAAAGGGGGCAAGAAGAATCTAGCTACTCGTTGATATCAGGTAATTTGTAACCCCACATAAAAATAACTACGCTATTCCACAAGAGCATGTTTATGGCATTCATCAACCTCTTCCTCTATATAAATCACAGTCAGCATAACCCTTGAACATCGGTGCAGTAAATCTATGACCAGATTAGGTTTGATATTTCACAGGTGAAGGTGGTTAAAGCTGAGAGACTTCACTTTAGGTAAAGGCAGGCAAAATATTGTTTGCCTTACTTCAACAGAAGGCACATTTTCCTTGACCGACCCACTGCATATGACAGGTTGTTGCAGCAGGATGTCCTCTGTATGGGACACTCAGTGACTGGAAATTGCGGTGCCCTGCTGTCATCCCTGTGCTCATAGGTACAATATATGGGAGGCAAGTAGATAGTGTGGGGTGGGGTATAGGTTTTGTGTACAGGGCATGGTCTTGCATGAGTATTGAAGCTGGGGATCGGAAGGCAAGCATGGAAAAGTGGCCAGGGTAGGGATTGACACTCAGAAGTTGTCATGGGTGAGATCTTGCAGCAAGGGACAGGGACTGCAGTTGGGCTGCAACAGATGACTTATTACAATGAACAACCTCGAGTGCCAATGGAAATGTTTGCTGCTGTAGTGAATGTCCACTATAGTTACCCTATCTTAAAGCTCCTCATGTTTCATGCCTATGTATTGAAAGTGTTAAAAAATGTCACCAAGTTGGAGGTCTTCCAACTTCAAACAGACACACACACTTATGAAAAAACACAGATGAGATGGTGGTATAGATCATGTTAATTCTGGCTTGTATTTCCAGTCATACTGTGTTTGCAGGGCCCGTTCACCTGGGGTGTCAATTGTAGAATCTTGGGGTGGAGCCTTTTTTCGAGCCTGTAAGAAAATAACTGGGTTATTAATTGGGAGGGTGAGAGCCCTACTCAAGTAATATACACATTCATTGTCAGTGTATACCACAAAAGTCACTAAATAAATCTGGGTTAACCTCCTGGCAGGTTGGCACAAAAGCAGTTAGGCGTAACTAAAAGGCACTTTGTACTGATTGCACTCAAACAGTAATAAAGTGAAAACACAACACAAGAAAAAACACAATCAATTTAGAAGAATAAAGAACAAGTTAATATATAGAATGACATAAATCCATTAAGCAGAGACAAAGCACCTCTCATGGTTGTCTGGTTGCACTGGACCAGGTCAAAGTCACAGGTTCAGGCCAACCATGATGGAGTGCCTGTCGGATACAGGGACCAGCCTTGTCCCGGTGAAGAGATTACCTTCTTCCACAAACCAATAACATTTGAGACGCTTTAGCTGGAGCTTCTGCTTGACAGGAAGCACAAGGAGATCATTGTTGGCGCTAAAAGCAGGGTGCCATCTGAGCTTTGCATTGGCGGGAGATGCGGGCAGTCATTGCTGACACAAAAAAGCAGGCCACTGTCAGATCTTGTTGTTGGAGGGAGGCACAGCGATCTTTGCAGATGCAAGGAAGCAGGCTGCTATTGGATCTTCACATTGGTGAGAACACCGGCAGTCGTTCGTGGTCATGAAGTGCCCAAAACGTGTGGATTTTCAGCTTTTGCACACTGTAGTTTGGAGGGTTACACCATCCAAGTGTCCAGGACCTTGGGAGTCACCTCTTGGAAGTCAGGACTCACTCCAGCAGAGAACAGCAGCAGGGCTCCAGCAGGTCCATTGTTGCTGGACAGCTGGACAGTTGCAGGGAGGCCTCTGGAAGCCTGTTGTGTCCCTGTAGATGAAACAGAACGTCAGACATCTGACCCTTGGAGTCACTCCTGATTTCTTAGTTTGAAGGCAAGCAGGTCCAACTGTCCTTCTGCAGGGAGCAGGGCAGTCCGTTTTCTGAATTTTCCACAAGCCCATGAGTGTTCTGGTAAGAGGCTCTGTTGGTCACCAATTTAATACCCAGTGCGAGCTTGTGTGTGGGGGTGTTTACTCTTTTTGTCTACCCCTAAACTGGTTCTAGCCAATTCTGCACCTTCCCTAGGGTCTATCTCTAAACTGTCTAGGGCACCAATGCTTAGAAAGCCCAGGTGCCAGCTGCATTTGCCAGTAAAATGGCAGGCAGTTTAGTAGTCAGGGCAGGCCATCCTGCTCAATGGAGGAAAACCCTTCCCCAGACACAAAGCCTTTTAATCCCCTTTCTGGAACGAATACACATCACACACGAGGAGAGCCATTATCAGTCATGTGACCCTAGACACTGGCACTGGCAAAAAGGTACATGTAGTTTAGACAGTGAAATGAAAGCTTTGTAAAACTGGCATTTTCAGAATAGTAAATTAAAATATGACTTTGCCATTAAAGAAGAGGTTAAATTACAATACAAATGAGTGAGAGAAATTTATCCCCATCTGCTCCCAAACTGAAGTTATCAATTATTTAGTGTAATACGGTAACAGAGTGTTACTCTATGGGAGAGGAAGCCTTGCTACAGTAAAAAACGACTTTGAGCCTTTAGGGCCTACCTTGTGTTGATTTATAAGTATTGAAAAGGAAGGATTAGACCTGGCAAAATATCTAATTGCAAGGTCAAAATGGCAGTTTGAAACTGCACTACAGGCTGCAGTGACAGGGATGAGACATGTTTTACAGTGCTGCTTTAGTCGGTGGCACAATGAGTGCCTCAGCCCCCTTGTAGCATTTAATTTACTTGTTGTACCATTTCCTAGGGACTTATAAGTAAATCAAATGAGCCAACTGGGGGAATACAAATTTCACCATGCTTGGATTGGAAAACACAAGCAATTTACCACTGGTTATCAGAAGTAAAGTGTGCAGAGTCCTAAAAGCCAACAAAAATGGGCTCAGCAAAGGTAGGCAAAAATAGGAGGTGAAACTCCAGAAAGTATAATGGTCTATACTGCAATTTTACCCCATTAGTGATCCAGAAGTATTTCAGTGCGCATGTGAAAGTATCACATCACTATAACAATTCTCCAACCTAGTTCTCCAAATTAGTAAGCCCTTTCTTGCATTTTCATTTTAGGGCTATGTCACTTGCTTTTGATGGAGCCCATACAACATTTTGCACAGGCCAATTACTATACAGAGAAGATTAGAAAGATTGGGCCACATATATCAACATCAGGAATAGCGATTACCTAATTGAGATTTTCAGCGAATCGCAATTAGGTAATCTATTCCTAATGTATGAAACTCCAAGAGTTTCATTTAGTGATTCCTAGGGAGTCACAAATTGACCTACCTCATGAATATTAATGAGGTAGGTCACAATTTGCGACCCCCTAGGAACCTCTAAAATCATGGGGATGGTGGCCTGCTAGGGTCAGCAGACCACCATGTCCGTGATTGCTTTTCAATAAAGCAATAATTTGTTTTTAAATGCAGCCCATTTTCCTTTAAGGAAAACGGATTGCGTTTAAAAGAAAAAAGTTGAAAGTTTTCTTTTCATTTTTTAAGAGCAGTCTGTTGGACCACTTCCTGCTCTTAAAAAAAGTTTTGTCCACCATTCCCAAAGGGGAAGGGGTCCCTTGGGGAATGGGTTACCACAACCTTAAAGTTGGTGGTAAAACACAAATGCTTTTTAACCTCATTCACGGTCACAAAACATTCATACATACCGCTGAGATTCGGTATTTGGAAGGGATGCCCTAAACCCGCCCCTTCGAAATGCCGAATCGCAAACCCATTTTCTGATTCGGTAACAGGTTACCGAATCGCAAAATAGAGTTTGACACATAGGAAAAGCCTTTTTTGCGTTCGCAAACGGGCTGAATCTGCGAATCAGCCTGTTTGCGAATGCAAAATAGGTTCCTACATTTGGCCCATTATGTCATGATCACCTACCACATGCGGTGTCTTATTTAAAGTGGTGTATTGGAGACCTCATGGCCATTGATCATGCTATTTCTACTAAAAATACCATTAGCAATGGCTCCTAGCACCTTTGCAATGAATGGATTTGGGTTTGTGTAGCCATTTTCTAAATTGATTGGTAACCATCTCCTATGTGGGGCAGAAGTTATATTTCTGTTGCAGGTATTTTCTTATGGGTGAATGCTGTGGGGTTTGTAGCACCACTTCCATGCTGTTCAGGGCACGTGGATTGACCTCGGCTAACAATCATAGTGCTGGTGCTATGAGATCCTACAACACAGCATGCATTGATCACATCAGGTAAAAACAGTACCGCCTACTCGCAAATACAATGATGCAGGTTCCTTACAAACGAGTGAGGCAGAAACGGTATTACCTCTGATCCGTGTTTAAGTAAATAACCTCAGTCTTCAGAATAGAGAATATTTTCCCTGAACAATTTTCAAGTAATGCTTTTAGACCTGATGAGCTGTTAATGGAACGCGGATAAAGTGCTGCTCAGAAACATATATTTGATTAAAGGTGTGTTCGTAGTTCAGAAGGGGACAGAAGAGGGCATTGAATTAGAGGTGATGTGTTTTAGGCTTTGACACCATGATGTTGCCTTTCCATTTGACATAGCCATTTGATGGTTTATTTGAGAATTTTATTTAATGGACCGGGAGGCAGTAGCATGTAGGAAAGACATTTCGTGGGTGGCTGAAAACGATGATGCAGAGTTCGATAGTTGAGGGTTTTCCTGAATAGAATAGCTTCCCAACTAGTGACTAGGTAGGCTATTTCTTAGTTCATTTGCTTTCCTCTAGTTTACACTTTTTAGTGAATTTCAGTTTTTAGTTCTTTATTTTTCACATATCTCACATTTTTTCATCCTTTCCCAGGTGTATTCTATATTTTGCAGCTCTGTTATGCATCTATTGTAGTTCATTTGAATGTGACGACCATGCAAGTTCTTTCACTTTGGATTTGTGGCCATTCTACTGGTGTGCCATTTAGCACAATATCTAGGATGGTCACTCTATGGTTTGTAGTGTCACATTGGAAGTGTATTCCTGCACGAATGATGCTCGCCAGCAGTCGGCATACCCTGTCGGCTGTACAGCTCAGTAACCCCGAATTTGTTTTTGGCGTTCTCATTGGGATATCTCACACCGTTATTTTAGGGAGGGAGCACTTTTGCGGTTTTATAGTGCGTGTACCCTAAAGATGCACAGAATACGGGTGACATCAGTTTGATCAGATTATGGACAACGAGGGCACAATTCTGTATGAAACATCTTTATATGGTAAATGTTTTATTTTTCAGGTAAATATATTGGGAATTGCACAAAATGCCCGTTGTTATAGTACATTTAGAAATGTCATTTTAAAAACGCATTTTTGAAACATTGGAGCTTCATTTTATGATTTTGTCGTTAGATGCAGCCTACCCTGATGCCGATAAATATATTTATTTTCATACCAGATGAACAACAGTCTCATACCAAGATTAGGTCATTGAACACATGATGTCTCCAAGGGGTTCATATTTCAGTTTACAAACAGCAGATTTAGGGAGAAATGTCGCTGTTTCCCCATGCGCAGGGCATACAAGCATTTCGTAGAAAAGGAACTAGACTGCATGTGTTCCCAATAGTTGTAATACTAATAAAAAGGTACAAATACAACAGTAATTGTAATCTTCTTAGTGAACTCAGGAGTTTCGCTATACGAAGAGGATTTCAATGCCTTTTCTGGGATTGATAACTGGAGCCTTGAACGTTGTAGTGACATATGCTCTGAAAATCAATGTATATTGTTACTTAATCCAAATATTTGGTGGGAAACACGATGAGACACGAACACACACACACGCGCACACACATTCTATGATATCATAATACTTTATTTTATAAAGTCATAATACATACCTATCCCTCCATTGGAACTTTGTCTCATACATTTAAAATAATATTATAGATATGTTACGTTTTTACAGTAGCTAAAAGGAATAAAGTCTTTTCGGCACACATTATGTTGCCCTGTGAAAACATTGGTCTAGTGTGATAACGGCTCTAAATAGTTAATGTAGGACGTAGAAATATAACATAATTAAATAACACACTTAAACCCAGATGTAATCTACACAACCTGGAGCAGATTTACTAAGGTCCTGCTTCAGCGCAAAGTGAAAGGTGTTTTGCTCTGGAGAGGTGCCCTTTTTCAGCATAACAACCACTATGCACATCTTTGCCTCTGCATCGCTTTGCAGTAAATGGGTGTTACTGGGGTGGATCAACATGGACACTCACAGGTTTTGATCCAAAGCCGCATCTACTAATATAGCCAGACCGGACTTTGCATCAAAAGCTACAGCCTACTTAAAGCAAATGTAAGCAAGGGAAAATAAAGTAATTTCTCCCCAAAAAGATGCATTGAATATCTTCTGCAGTGCACAGCCCACATCCATTATGTGGGATCCTTCCGAGTTTGTCTAGCCATAGGAATCTGTAATGGAAGGCTGTGAGTCTGGTACAAATCCCATGGTAGGCCGAGCACAATCCCCTATGCACCATGGTTAAAGGCTATGCAAGGCAGCCTTGAAAGAACACCAGTGCAAGGGATGACAGCAGCAGCAGGCTAATCTTAGTAAGTAAGGCACTGTGCTGTGCTTTTCTCCTTGCGCAACACAGAGCGGCACATTTGGTTGCTGCTCTGCATTGCGGGAACTATTAGTAATGAAGAAACAAAGAGGCATATTTATGAGCCCCTTGTGCCACTTGAGCATCACTTTTTGTGATGCTCCAGCGCAGGCGCGGTCGGTGGTAGGAGTGCCGGTCGGGCGATGACGTGGGGCCGGGGAGGGGCAGGGTGGGGGGTAGTAAACTACGGATTAAGGCCCAATACAGGTAAGTAAACATTTAAATAAATAAAACAAATTTCGTTTTGAGCGCTGCATCGCCAAATGCAATGCAGTGCGCGCAACGAAATTCGTTTTATTTATTTAAATGTTTACTTACCTGTATTGGGCCTTAATCTGTAGTTTACTACCCCCACCCTGCCCTCCCCGCCCCACGTCACCGCCCGACCGGCACTCCTACCACTGACCGCACCTGCTCCAGCGGTGTAAATAACAAAATCATATCTATGAAGCCACGCAAAGCCACTATGAGTGGCCTTCAATGGCATCATAGATATGGAGTAAGGCAAGGCAGGCCAATCACGGTGCTGCCTTACTCTGCACTCAGGAGGCATTCCATGGGCATTGCAATGGGTTTTCCCAACCCACACCTATGAATTTTAACTCTTCCCTACATTTATGAGAGCATGTAAATCTGGGGAAGCACCAAAACCTTACTCCTCCCGAGGTGAGGCATAACTAGGAGAAATAACTTTATTTCTCCTTGTTCTTTCCTCCTTCTATATGCGCTGCATTCTGCGGCTCATATTGAAAGATGAAAACGCCTCTTAGGATTGTTTCTGTGCAGGAAGGTCCCCCTTCCTGCACAAAAACATTCCTGTCACAAACACAGGCACCCTTGCACCATAGTGCAAGGGTGCCTGTGTTGGCACTAGGATGCCGAAATGGCACCAGAGAAGGGGGAAAGATTGGAATGCACTCTAATGCATAAATACAGTGCATTCCTGCCATTTCACTTTGGCGTAGGGCAGCACAGCAAGCTGTCTTGCTGCGTGCCCTACGCCAAATCCCCATAAAGGGCTGAAGTGAGAACCTACTGGAGTTGGTAATAGAATTTCCTGATTTGAGCACTTCCTATCATAATAACACTAACCACCTCTAGATCCAAGCACATAATAAATATACTTTCCCTAGGAACTAATTATGCTTTCCAGAGTTTTCCTTGTCTAGTGTGGATTAGCAATGCTCTTTAAAAAGTGCTGCCTAATTTCAAATAGAAATTTTCGTGTAGTACTTGTCTCATAGATGAACTTCAACATAACTATTTCCGTTTTCCCACTGAAACGAAAAGTGTCACCATACCCTTCCTTTTAGAATTGGCTGATGTTTTGCTTTCAGCCCAAATGTGGTTTTACTAATACACAATAGTCAGTTTGTTTATAAAAACACTGAGATTGCAACGCGTTTTGGCTGTTCTTAAAGACCAGAATGTTATTCTTACTAACATTAATGTGTAACTGACCTTGATCAAGAAATGATTTTGAGGTACTTAGCTTTTATTGAAAACCAACTGAATCCACACAAAGTGCGAAATTTATTACAGACACTGCTATATTTCCAGTTGTGCTTAGAAGGATGCAACCTTCTCCAAATAGTTTTCCAAATTCAAAATATGACTGGAAAATAACAAAAGCCTAAGTGGGACCTAAGAGCTCGTAAGAAATGTTTCAGACCATTGTCCATTTTTACAGACATAAAAAAATATCGGGTTACCTAATTGACCACAAAAAGAAATCTTTTGATGCAGCTTCATTAATGTAACACCTGGGATGCCCTTAAAAATGCACCCGAAATTTAGCCTATACACAATGCATTTTAACAATCTTTGTAAGCTAAGAAAATCCTTTGCCACAACAGGAAATATGGTAGGAAAAGAATCAAGCATTTGCAATGCAATAGGTCTCGCATTTGCGAGAGTTTCAGCTATTGGTATTGTAAATGACAATGCCTTTTATTTATGTGTTGATTTTTTAAAACAGATAAATTAATGGCATTGTTATTTACAATGGCAACACAAACAAGCACCCTGGGTCTAGATTAAAATGGCGGAGTGCTGGGGAGTCCCTTTTTAAAGGACGATTTCCCTCACCCACCCGTAGGTGGCATGCTTCATCATCAGGAATCTCCTCGCACTGCGAACCTAGTCGCAGTGCGGGCTACAACCCCTTCACTGTGAGGGAGGAGCTCAGGGATGTTTTCAAGGTAATTGGGAGGTATACTAAAACCTTCAGATGAGCCAGGCGTGTAGGGAATTTGTGTGAATGTTGCAGGTGAACTTAAAACTGACTACCTGGTATGTTGAAGAAAAACTTTAATGGCACATCCAAGGGTCAGGATTAAAAAGGTGTGTGGGCTATGGCAGGAAGATTCAACCTGTCACAGTCTCTAAGTGGTCAGGTGGTCGACATGTTTCAGCCTCTAATGGCTTTCTTCAGGACCAAGTGAAGTGTAAAAAAGATGTGAACAAGTGAGTATAGCCACCGTACCAAAAGTGGAATAAAAGGAAACAGCCAGCTGTTAGGTTGTTGCACCAATTATAAAGATCTGCTGGTCTGCGTCGTCCTTGTAAAGAGACAAGTGTTAAAACATAAAGTTTGTACACATTTCCACATGCACTCCTCGGTTCACGTGCCACGCATATATGTATATATTAAAAATCAAAAATTCCAATTGTGGCTACGCAGTAGATGCGAAGATAGCAATTTATTGGTGCTTACCCATGTTGTCGGGTGAGCTATTGGCAACTCATCCTCGGCGCACGCACTCGAGGTGGCTTCCAAACCCTATATTAGGAGAGGGGCAAATAAGGGTTGACCGTAATGTACAGTCATACATTTACATGAAATACAGTTGACTATGCATGCTTGTGGTGGAAAACAAGTGACTGTGTAATGCTCTATTTGTGAACTTAATCAACGCAATTATACAAAAGAATATGGTGAAGCAATGAGCGACATTGTCAAAGTACAGTTAAAAAAGTCCCTAAAGTACAGTGTATTAATACCTTGGCATGAAACTGGTAATGCTGGATGTTGGAAGTGAAAGGACAAACCTATGTGGAGGCAATCCTGAATGGTAAAAGACACTAAAAGGTGTACATATACTCCATTCACACATATCCTGGAAGGTATAGACTGGCAATGAAAGGGCAATGAACAGATGGCCAGTTATTGCTATCTACAGAGACGAACGGAACACCAGAATTGTGGCGATCGCACTGAGGAGGAAAGGCGGGGCTGTGTTACTACAGCACCTCAACTCTTAAGCTTATATAATGGCAGGCAAGGGGGGCCTGTCAAAAATGGGGCAGAGAGTTCCTCAACAACAGTTTTGTACTCTGCCCCTTATTCACCACCATCCATATGCTCACCTTGAGAAAACACCTCAGCTCCTCCCCTCGGGGAGTTGTAGCCCAAACCTCTGTGTGAGGAGGGAACCCATATGATGAGGCATGTCACCTAATGGTGAGTGAGGGTTCTTGTCCTGAAGGAAAAATCTCCTCCTGGCTCTTTCTTCTGACATTACACGACCTCTACTTTTCTTTTTTTCTTTTTCTCACATATAGCTGGACGTACTCTGTGTGATAATAAGCATTCTATTGAGGGATTAGTACCCCCTGGCTTTCTTTTGATCCCCGCTGATCATAAATGTGTTTAGAATGCTTGTTTGTGTTGACAATATTTGATACGAGGGAAGTCGCCCCCTGCCGGTCTTTAAACCTCCTCAGGCCTCTCTTGTGTGTATCATCATTGTTATTTACAATGCCAATAGCTTAAGCTGTCGCAAATGCGAGACCTATCAAGCAACGTGTAACTGGACCTGCAGCATGCAGCTAAAGTCCAAAAAACATAAAAAGGAGCAGCGTGCATCGAGCTGGAAAAAAAAGAAGCAGTTGCACTTGCATATAACAAAGGTGCAGTCGCAAAGAAAGCGGCTTACCGTATTAATGTGAAAGCAAGCACCCATGTTGTTAATCTTAAAGTGGGTGCCGTGCTGAAATCTAATGTGCGGCACCCGGACACAGCACAGAGAGGAGGGGCTATGAGCCGCGGGCACCATTAGTGAGTTTGTGTTAATTAATTTCAGAAGCTGCGCATAACAAAAGAAATAAGTGGCTGCCGTTCTCAAACCTAAAGGTGCCTTAAAAGACGTTGCAGGAAAGCATGTCATGTCTGCACTAGGACATAATAATTAAAGAAAATAGTGCTCCAAGACTAAATAAACATACTGTGTAACCACACAAGTAAAAAGTCCAGTCCTCATGGGAGGTTACAAATGCAGACACGGTGTTACTAAGGAGGTACTAACAAGCCTATTGACAAATCAGAAGCAAGAATTTAGAAAGGACAGTAACAGGATCCAATTGAAAAGTTGGGCGGAGAGTAGACCTAGCTTCAAGTCCATACCTGAATACAGCATGCCGTGCAGAGCAGTGCATGAACTGCCCAGGCTCGACCTAAAAATACATTTGGTATTCACTGTCCTATATTCATAGTTTGTTTTTTAATAGGAAGAATTTTGTCAAAACATCTTGTTCAGAGCTATGTTTTGTTTAAAATATATTTATGGATTCAAGGCCATACTGGACCAATAGGCCCCTTTTATTCACCAGCTTCAAGGATTTACACTGTGATTGTGTCCCACTGCTATCATCTATACATGTTATCTACATTTGAAAATTATAAATACATTTTTCTAGAATAAAAAGGTAACAAAAAATAATACCATGTACGCCAAAATCCAGGGGCTAGCTTGACTATGGTATTTCATTGACACAAGCGACATAACTTTTGTAAGACTAGAAAAGAGTAGTTATTGCATCATGACTTTATATTATTAACATATTATGTATGTAGTCACTTCACTGTCAGTTGCAATTACAGACCTAAGCATTAAGACTAAAAGCTGCATAATCAAATAAGAGAGGATATACTTAGCGTCTTTACAAGAAAGCATTTATACATTGCACATGAAAAGGTGCACTCTATTCACGGGATCGCAGCATGAAGAATTACTTTTATGTTTTAGAAATTCAGTCACTATGTTTCATGTGATGAACAGTGCCTTGATAAAATCAAAGTAGACTTGTTTTGTGCCTGTGTTTATATGTGGGTATCAATGATATTGTACATAAAAATTACATTTTTATCTCCCAAAGAATTTCCTTTTTATAATTAGTGTTGACGCCAATGCTCAACAGTGTTTAAGGATGTAGTACAGTATTTTTCTTTTCTGCAAAAGACTTTGGTTTGTTCCAACTCCCTTTAAGAGATGGGATATATCCAACCGAAGCCCTGAAATTAAATACATTGTGTTGACATGTGTCATCGGGCAAGTCATGAACGTGGGCACTGACACAGTGTATATTTGTGCCACTGTTGGGGCTGCCACTGCTCCCTCTTCCTGAGCTAGACTGTGAATAGCTCTTGCAGTAACTCAGATAATTTCCAAGTTAAATGTGTACATGTTAAACATTGCGATATTTTAAAGAAACAGGGTCAGCTCTCTTCTCTGTCAGCTCACAGAGTCATGCATTAGTGTAATGATTGGATGCTGTCATGGTATGTCAACAACAGGCATGGCTGTAGGAGAAAATTGTGATTTAACTCACCTTTAGTCGCGCTCAATTGCAATATGGCCATCAAACACAGATTCCATTCCAAGATAGGCACCACAAACAGGCTTCATCAAAAAGACTCCATTCCAAGAGGTCCACTAAACATGAACACTATTACAGAATGTCCTTTACTGAGACCAGCCCCTTTCTGTGAAGTGGTTTCTGTTCAGCGACCAGCCCTTTATTGACAGGTGATTTTTGTTCTACCACTATATAAAGGGCCTCTGTTAAGTATAATACACCAGCTTACTTCTGCTCTTGGATTTTCCAACAAAATAATAATGCAGAATATTTCCATTGGAATTATCGTGCACTATAGCTTAATAGCATAAAAGCTATATTGAATTCAAAAATACCATTTGCGATCATGAAGATTATGGCTGATTTGGACATATGAATTTGGACATATGACTCTATGCTATGTTTTAAATACTCAATTGCAAAATGACAAAGAAAACATATAATACAACAATCTTCAGATAGTCCTGAGGAAGTGGATATCTATGCTAACCTGGGTGCTTTCATTTGAATTAGAATTTTGATTTTTAAAGTGCATTGTAACCTAGATGTCTCTTTGCACTGTTTCCGAATGTGGATAACATAAAAAAGGACATCTACAGAAATATCCGGGTTTTGAGTGCTTTGCTAAAATGTAAATAATTTGTTGGGCAAGGAAGACCCTGCCACCCAATCGCTGTCTTTGTAAGCAAGGAATGGTCAAGGAGATAAGTAACGCTGAATTAAGATTTCTAGTAGGAATGTATCTAGCGATTCATCCATCAATGCAGGGATGTTCTGGTACAGAGAGTGTTTTGAAAATTACACAACTACTCACAGGTAGCCAGTTTAATTCATTTAAGATCGGGTTAGCATGACTATGGCTAGAGTGCTGCCCACCATCCGAGCTGCCAGATTCTGAATCACCTGGAGCCTAGTGAGTGAGGGGTTCTCAATACCAAGGCTGTTGCCTTAATCTAATTAAGAGCCTACTTTATCTGCAATACAAACCCAACCACATTCATAAAAAAAGAATTGAGAACAGGTGTTGAAAAAGGTGAAGATAGAATGTGCAAGAAACTACAATGGCAGAAACATGGTGATTCAACTGGAGGATGGTGTCCACTTTAACTTCAAGACTCTTCACTCTGTTAGCTGGAGAGGGGCATGGACCAAAATAGGGAGCCCAAAAGGTGGGTTGCCACTGGGTTTGTTCCTCCCCCAGTAACCAAGACCTTTGTCTTGTTTGTTTTGACCTTTAGCCATTTGTAGCCCATCCAGTTACGGACCATAGAAGGTGATTCCGTTAGACTAGGTCATTATTAGGGGAGTTTCTGAGCCTAAACTAAAGTTGAGTATCATCTGGGTAAATATAAATTTTAAGCACAAAGGAGCATAATTAATGAAAGAAGTCTCACATAGATATGAAATGAGTATATAGAAAGAACAGATCCCCAAGGGATACTATAGTCACATTTGGTGGGGCTAAGGTGGAATTGTTCTAGTGTCGTCTGTTGAGTTCTGCCTGGTGAAATAGTTTCACTTTGGGTGATCAGAGTCTAATGGCCAACAGTTCCAAACGCTGCTGATAGATCTGATCAAATCAGAGCATTAGTAAAGCAGCACCTGCTTCCATAAACAGATCAAAAACCATAGCCAATTCTGTGTGTGATTAGGGCTGAGGCCAATTAAACCTTCATCTACTTTTCCATTGGTTTCAAGATAATGGAACAGTTGTTTTGTCTGCACTGCTACTAGTTTCTTTGCTGCAGCTGGAAATAAAGTAATAGGATGGGAATTGGTTTGTGATTATGGATCAAGTTCTTTTTTTTTCAGAAGAGTTATGACAGAACAAGTTTTAAAAGAAATAGGAACAATTCCTAGGGAAAGAGAAGCATTAAACATTTCTTGTAGTGCGGACAACAGATAGTGTTTTAGATCCATGGTGTGTTCAGTTATTAAGCACAAGTGGCTTTCAACTGAAAAGCTGATAGCTTTTCTTTTAGGGCAAGGCAATAATATTATAATGATGTCTTCCTCTAGGAGATGGTAGTATACTGGACTCAAACCCTGGACTTTTTTTTGATGACCGAGTAGCCAGGAATTTGCGGAGATCTTAATACAGCTAAACTAAATTTAAATACAGTGATACTCCCATCAAACTTAACTCCAGAAAGAGTGAGGAACCCTGGATATAAAACAGACACAAGCACTATGGCACAGAATTTGAAAATGTTGTATAGTCCTAAAATATTGTTTGGGGGTAATGGATATTATGGATTTCATAAAGTAGGTGTCGAGTTCTAGTAGTTTCTTCTAATCCAAACCTCACTAAAAGTTGTATGAATGGCAAATTCTTTGGTTATGTTCAAATTGTGTTTACTTTAAAGCTAACACACAGAATTACTATTATAGATTTCTAGATATCAAGCTACTAAATGTAATAGGGCTGATAAACAAGACCTATATAAAGATATAGCCCAATTTCTGAATGATTCTTTATTTTACTGTCCCAGTGCCTATTTGTCTGTGTATCTACATTTTCCCACTAGAGTGTCTGTGTTTCTATACCCAACTGTCTGCGTTCCATGGGCACTCTAACTATTTTTCCTACTCAAGTGTTCATTTTAGCTATTTCCAGCATTAGTAATTAAAGGGATGTGTCCTTAAGTATTAATTTTGTAGTTCCCTATCTCGTAGATCCAGCACCTCCTAATCTCAATGTCACTCAATCTCTCCCTCTTTCATTGCATCTGCACTGGACCAGTCATGTCTGATACCCCATGCTTCCCAGGGAGTGCCACTTGGATTCTGAGTATTTAACAACCCTTGTCTCCTTTAACAAGGCCCTCTGCAAAACATAGTGAGGTGAGTCTGAGTGACTGGAGGCGGTTGTCCGCATGAACCAAGATGGCTGCTGCACATTAGACTCCATGTCGCTTGCCAATACGATGAGTTCTTCTGATGATTAGAGGCATTTTTGTATTGGTGGCTTTGTGCTGTTTTGCACCATCTATTGGTACTACTTTGGGTGTGGTGTTGTCCTCCCATTGAAGTAGATACCAGAAACGGTGCTCTGCAGCTAGAGACCTGCAGACAGGACTACTTTTCATGAGGAGGCAGGAACTTGGGATGCAGGCTCTTCAGCCGGGCTCTGCCTCTTTTCTGAAAGAAAGGTTCCATGTGAATTGTTACTGCAGCTGATGTAAGAGCATCTCACCCACTGGTTGCATTAACAAAGGAAACAAATTCTGGGTTAATATACGAACTGACTAAATAAACCCACTATATTTTGGCTCAACGGTTTACCTCACAAGTAATAAACATGTATATGTTATGCACTCTTTACCATAATTTTGAAAGTGAAACGAAAATATCATCTTCATCATCATCATCATTATTATTATTATTATTATTATTATTATTATTATTATTATCCACCCCATTTGAAATTTAAAGCTGTTGATACACAAAATACTTTATTGAAGATTCAGCGATACATCCAAATACTGAAACAATGTGCTCTGACATTAAGCATATTCAGAGAGCTATTGCTGCTCTATCAATTAAAGTGACTGATAATGAGATTAAAATAAAAACCAAGAAGCAGCAATTGAAAACATCACCCTTTAGTCAGTCAAATGTACTCAAGGAGAAAATCAGTTTTAGACTTGGAAAGTAAAAACAGTGTCATCTGTGTACTTTTAATATACCGGACCATATCAAATGTCAAAACTACAAAGTATACTTGGAGAATGTTCTGCCAAAACTATTAAAAATAAAGCTTCCCTAAAAAACTGAGATGATAAAGCTCACCACATCTTTCACAGCAGAAACGTAACCAATCCATACCTATGCAGACTATCTTTAAAGTCCTGAGATATAATCATCTCGTCCTCATCAGAAAAGCGGCCATAGAAAATCTATTGTTCCGCCAAAGTATTCATCTATCAAGATTTTGTTAAATAGTCTGTGAATATATGTAAACAATTTTCAGATCTGAGACCTAAACTGAAAAATGCTGGTTATAAATATAATATTTTTGATCTATCAGCAGTGCAGATGCAGAAAAATGATAAATCCAAATACTTTTCTTCTCCAAAAGATTTAAAACTGGTCCTATTATGATGGACTCTCAAGCTACAGGAAGCTCTGAATGAACATATATCCCTATTAAATCTTTCTTTTTCTCTTTGCTAGTAGGGTAGTGCTATATTTCTTGTCTTGATTCTATATTGTTTTCACATCTTTTGTTGCTAAAAAGACATAGAAGCATTTTTAAGTTTTTTTTTTTTACCTGGGTACAGTTTTGAGGGACAAACAGTGTTTTAGAATATCAATATCAATATCATATAATACAATATTTTGTAGTCAATATTGTGGTACTTTAAATTGTGTAAAGTTGAGATTGTTACTAATTTTCAATATTTTCACATTTATATGTTTGCACCACTATATTTGTATGGTCAATATTTTGGCATGTAACTCCACCAAGGATGATGAGCATCCGTCTGCACACATGATCGTACAACATGAGTTGTTCACAATACATGGAAACCCCCCCAATGCCCCATAACTGCATCTCCAGCTCTGAATGAAAACATGGACCTTGACCTATACTCCATCTCCCTGGAACCCCTGCACACACAGCACTGCAAAGGGCCAGTGCATGATGTCACACATACACTAGCACATGTGCAATTAACTCCTGGCCACAATACCAGGGACAACTGCTGTCTATGTGACATTGAGACCCAGCATCAGAAAACCGGGGTACAGACACAGTGCGTCATGATTTGTACCCCCACCGATACAGTCCTTCCTTGGAGCTCCAACCTCTGGCTGCTGAGGAGAGAGACATTATTGTGTAGGTATGCTGGATGAGTCAACAGGCTACAAAGGAAATTACAAGTCCTTGTAGAAACCCTCTATGTCCAATCACTTGAGAAAAGTGGACCAACCTTGACCACAGTTTGTACAGTCACTAGTGTTCAAGCACAACATGAAGCCTTCCAAAGATGCACACATTAATATGCACAGTGGGCAGCTGTCTCCTGCTTGACTCCTACTTGCCTCCCTGAAAGACACACTGCTGTCAGCCACCATGCAGCACTATTTGATTATATTACAATAAACAACACAGTGATGTAAGAAATGCTTGAATTATTATCGGCCAAAGGTCATTGCTCCCGCACATTGAAGTCCATCATTTTGTTTCCTCTCTGCCACTTGAGACATAGGCCAGTCAAATAAAAGTCAGTATTGATCCTGCTGGACCTACAAGACACGCCCTCTTCAGACCGGGCCACAAGCATCCCGAGGCAACTTGTTGACCTGCCTGAGGCCTCGCCATTGAGGTATAACTTGAAGCCTGTGGTACAGCGTACATGAGATTTATGTAGACTGCACTTAGGTTATCCAAAGCAACAAACATCAAAGTGAGGGAAGGAATGATTGGATTAATCTGAGCTATTGGTGATCGCTCTTGCCACATTCCATCACATTAGTTTTCAACCACTGCACCACTCTAGAGAGAGACCATCCGTATGCGAGTCAGATTTACTCATGCTTCAATAGGAACAGCCGGCAGGACCCACCCTGAAGGAAACACAACCAACCTCAGACCAGTTTCATCTGAACAAAACTGGTTTTCTAGGAAAACGCTGTTCTCTTCTTTGAAAGATGTCCTTATATTAAGGCATTTCACACTCCCAAGTTGTTATTCCCAAACTCCTTTCACAAGGAAAAAAAACAGGCATAGGATAGAAAGGTCAGAGAGAGGCAAAGCGTTGTAATTAGATGTGCAAATAGTAAACTGCCTTCCAAGCTCATTAAAGCTAATGTCGTTAGGGTTTTGCTGAATCCTGCAGTGTTGGTTTTTCCCAAGTGAAAAGTTAAGGTCAGTAAATCTCGCAAACTATTGCTCTGGGCCTATGCCAGTTTTTCTGAAAAGAATACGTTTATGGGTTGGGAATAGGATCTCCCATGCTATCATTGCTATAGGTATTCTGTAACTCTGAGGGGTTCATGATCTCAATATCTGTCGGATGCAGCAATCTTGTAATGCTTTACATGATTTCATTTGGAAGACATACGCTGCTTTGCTGTATCTGCTTCTGTAAAAGGCCTTTTGCCTTGAACACTTCATTTCTCCAAACCAGGTGAGAGACAGTCTCTAACACTATTTGGCTAAAAGCACATTTATGTGAGTCACCTTTTTATCTCAGCACACAATACACCGACAGTGTGCAAGCTGCTTTCTTAGGTTTCAATTATTCTCTCATCTATGGGTCCCAGTTGTCTTCAGCGAAGCAAGCCCGTGTTTGTCTTTTCCTAGTCAATATGGGGCGTGTCTAGGAGTTTCTTCTATTTTCCCATATATGGGTGCACTGTACACTTTCTTAAAAAGCTGATCTTGCCTTTTTGCTGCTCTTTTGCATCTTTCTCTCCTTGGACTAAGGAGCTGTCTGTCATGCCTTCTACATTCACCTTTATTGTCACTGTTGAATCAGGCGAGGTTAATTGTTCAGTTGAGGCAGATTCTCAAATGAATCATCTCTTGGATCAATGAGCAGTGCAGGTTGTTGTGCGCATTTAATATTTATGCAACAAAGTGCAAAAGCAGCATGATCGTTATAAACAAAATAACTACCTTCAAACCTGAAGAACACAGTACATTCTCGGTCTTCTGTCTATAGCTATGTATTTCATTATGCAGAATGTGAGTTCTCTGCATCATCTCCACAGCTTCCTCTGCAGCATCATTTGCTGTTATATAGGGATTTGTTTGGACATAACAAATATCATTGCTTGGTGTGTTTGAGATCCATAATGAAACATTTCCACAGGTAATTATAAACGCTTACAACAGCAGCTAGAAAACAAGATATATAGGTAGGAAGGTTGTAAAGGATTCTGACCGTGGGAGAAGGAAGATGAATTGGAAGTGTATTTATAGAGTTTTGGGACCAGATTTATGAAAATTTGACCACAAATTTGTACGATGAAAAATGCACCTTCAAATTGTACAGCCACGTTTTCTGCAGCTCTCTATTCACACCGTGGACCTTTGTTCTAATGGAGGGTCTTGCCGCCGGTGCACATACTGTGCTCATAGAATTAGGCGGGACTCCATGGATGGACATTAGAGCATCAGTCACATGTCCACTGCGTTAATGAGCAGCGGCTGCCATGAGCCGCGCGAGCTTAGCGGAGAGGGTCTCTGGATGTCACAGGTGTCACCATTCACACTCCCATATCACCTGTGGAAGCTGCACTGAGGTAAATAGGTACTAAGGGTCCTCTAAAGGTTCGCTTCTATCTGTAGCCTAGGGGCACATATCTATTAAGGTACAGAGCTGCTTATGTAAGTCAAGAGCCACCGAGAGTAGGGCTTGGCAAAGAGCACGGAGGAGGCTTTTTCCTCACATGTCAGTGATGGGAATGAAGCTATGCTATGCTCGGAGTGAGGTCCTCTTTATAAAACAGGACGGTTACGGGTGGATCCCTTTGTTCAAATTAGCAGCACCTGCCACATCCCAAGTACACGGTGTGCACGGGAGCCTTTGTGGAAAAAATGCTAAATCATGCTCCATCAGTGCATTGTGGGCATGTCCAGAATCATTCTATGAATCATTACATGCACTGATTGAAGCTGTTTGCCCAACTGCTACAGGAGGTAGGTTATGTTCGGTGCAGCAGGTGCAGTGACACCGGGGCCCAAAGGCCTGCGGTGCACACTGAACCCTGAATACTGATGTTTTGCACAGCTCAAACAGCGGCCAAAGAGCCCATTTCCTTTCCTTGCACCAGGGTCATGACATACTGGCTACGGGTACGGAACGGTCACTTGGCAAATGTGAGTGAACACCCCTCGCCCTCGTTTATTGAGACCCCAATTAGGGGGAACAAGTCTTTTGGGTGTGCATTACCGTCAGTACGTCATTTCAAGCAGTCACCAGAATGAAACAAACGCAGCAAATATTTCTCTGTGGAGAATATATCAATTGGAGCCCCTTTACAGCACTTTTTCTGCCCACACATGGGATTGTAGATTTCAAAAGTTCTAATACACGTCTTTTGTTGTTAAAACCCTTCTTTTGTGTGGAAAGGATGAAAAGTAGAAGTGAGCAGTAATTCCTCAAGGCTGCCTAGAAACATTATGCTGCATGTTTGAACTGGCTTGTGGGAATAATACCGGGATGAGGCTCTCTGAGCTTCCCCAAGTCTTTCAGATAATCGTGCATTAATTAGGCTCTGCCTCCAGGACATAATGGAGGATATTGGCCTGGGAGGCTGGCAAATCTTTTCAAGCAGTCTGATTACAGAAAAACCCTGTTGACGCACGCCATTTTAAATATGGTTTTAAATATGGTTACTAGAGTGACGTGTAAATTTCCTGAGTTTGCTGTCCTTCAAAAATAATCAATACAATGAATTTTACATTATGTTGATTTGTAGCCACCACTGCGTCCCTCTTTACCTCTTGCTATTTTGTCGTGTAAAATGTAATTATACATTTCATAAGACAAGGATAGCTAGCGTTTGTTAACCTTTCTTTTATTTTTAGCATTCGTGAACTTGAACTCTTTCGCTTCTAAAGGAAATTGAATACACGATACTAGGACGATTCTGAAATGTTTCGAATACATGATTTGAGAAATAATAATTCTGCCATTCCGTAAACCATTTTATCAGCACCATAGGGGCGTTCTAATGTTGCACGCTCTAATCCTTACCTCGCTATATGATAAACGCAATAAAGAATATGTATAATTATTTGGAAATATCTTCAGATTCATTGTTGGGTTTTTTTCATACAAGAACACCACCACCATTGAAAGAGGCCCATGGAAATGCTGTTTTGTTCTCTGAAGTCCGTGTAAAGTCACTTGTGTGATTCACAAAGGTAGTCACATATCTCCGATTCCATAGTGTATGCCTACTCATTGTGTAGATTTGCACCCGCCTCCTTTCATTCACAAATCCCCAGGCATAGGCCTAAGTTAACAAATAATGTTGAAACTTACACCTGACGATGAAGCATATTGAAATACATCTCCTTTGTGTTGCAGCGCTATTACTCATTACAAGCGGTAATTTGAATTTGAATGTGAAATTGAATATTGGAAAACTGATTGTAACTTTTCCCTGGGTGTTTTTACCTCTTCTCTGTGCAGTCCCAAATCGCGAAACTTAATTTGTACTTGAGCGATACTCGTCATTTATAGCTGGTCCGCCATCTTGCGTGTAACACGCTTTAGTCTTTTGGGGACCTATAAAGCAGCAGACTGGCGCGGCCACACAGTGCTACTACTCATTACAAGGGGTAATTTGAATTTGAATGTGAAATTGAATATTGGAAAACGATTTTAACTTTTCCCTGGGTGTGTTTACCTGTTCTCTACGCAGTTCCAAAGTGTGTTACCATCTTGCGTGCAACACGCTTTAGTCAAAGGAGTGCCAAAGGCAAGCCCGTCTGCGCCAATCCACGCTTCGACCGTGCTCAGCGCCAGCCATGCTGCCTGTGGGAATCTATCTCTACACTCTAGGGGGCATATTCACAAGGACTTATCGCCGAGTTATCGCCACCTCAACGCATCAAAAGTGGAGATAGATTTAACGCCCCATTCACAAGCGGGTGCAAACTGCAGACATCGCCAGTATTCCCGCGATAACTGCTGCAAATTTCATCCCCACGGGTGACAGCACCAACTAACCCTAATGAGATGCAGAGTAGGCGTTCCCGTGCAAAAACACACAAAAACACCACTGCACCACTTTCACAACGAACTGCCAGATCTGCGATGCGAACCAAAACCATGCGATAAGCCGCGGTAGCAGCAGCTATTTAACACCTGCCTCTTGCTGGTGTTAAGCAGGACGACTACCTGCAGTAGGCAACGGAGCCCCGCACACAGCCACAGTCGAAGAACAACCAATGCCATGGAGCTACTCATCATGCAGCTTGGTGCCCCAACAGGGCCACAACACCCACCGCCACCACCCCCAGGACCGCCACCACCCCCAGGACCAGGACCGGCACCCCTCCCCCCGGACCACAACAGAGGCAGCGCAGAGTAAGACAGCGGACCTACCGAAAACGCACCAGTCTCACAGACCTAACGCCCGAGGAAGTCATTGCTCACTACAGGCTCAAAAGGACAACCATCCTCCGCATCATGACCCACATCAGCCACAGGCTGACGGTCCCAACACAGCGGACAACCAACATCCCTCCGCAGACAAAGCTGCTGGCTGTGCTGCACACGTTGGCCTCTGGTACCTTCCAACCAACAACGGCCAGAGTCGGAGGAGTCTCACAGCCAGCTCTATCAAAGTTCCTCACACCTGTCCTGGATGCCATCATCAGCTTCATACCCCAGTACCTTCACTTCCCCCACACTGCGCAGGAACAGCTGGAGACCAAGCAAGGCTTCTACACCATTGCTACCTTCCCACACGTGTTGGGGGCCATTGACTGCACACATGTCCCACTTGTGCCTCCTGCGGACACTGCACACATCTACCGCAACAGAAAGCACACGCATTCCATCAATGTGCAGGCAATAGTGGACCACCGGGGAATGTTCACCAATGTCGTCGCAAACTACCCAGGCAGTGTGCACGATTCCTACATCTTCCGACAGTCCATCATCAACCAGCGCTTCCAGGATGGCACCTATGGAACTGGACTGCTCGTTGGTAAGTACCAAATCAACACACCACACACCTCAAAGCCACCATCACACAATGCACAACTGTGGGAATGCACACGTTACCAAACCACATACAACATGTCAATCAACATGCCCACCTACCAGACACAACAACACAACTCCATTGCGATACTGGGCTTACTATGTACACAAGTCAGCTATATCATGGCACCACAGCCACACAACAGCTGAACGTAAGGAGGGGCGGAAGGCAGGCATGTGCGAAGGACGCAAGTGACCCATGAATGGGAAAGTACACGACAAGTGTGGTGTGAATGTGCTGGACAGACCTGGGTATGCAAACCACAGATATGTCCATGCAGACATTAACTGCTGGTGTTGGGGAGTAGTGAACAGTGGACACAACCATGTCACCCAAGGCTGTGGGTTAGATCACGGAAATGTCGCTCACTGCGTCCCCCCCTGTGTGCGTGAGTGTAGTGGGTTGGCCCGGCTTACGCCAGGCCTGCGCAGGGGTGTGGATGAAAACACCGTTGCGCTGAGAGTGGTGCAGTCCCGGAATGGCCAACGTCACTGCCAGGGCAGCGCCTCTCAGCCCGCCACGAGGCCGACGCCGTGAGTGGCGTGGCCTGCGAGCCTGTGTGCCTGCTGCACCCCAGGCCGCTGATACCCAGACCCGGCTTGCCTGTCCCAGCGCTCCAAGGCCGCACTGCTCACCTGCCAACACCATCGTGTGTCAAAGAGGGCCCACCATGTGCCGGTTCTAGCTCCAAGACCCATGCCCGTGAGCTTGGCATCCTCCTCAGACCATCACTGTCCTCCGTGACACAGGCCCCCAGGAGTCCACATTCGTTGACATACCCCACCGCTGCAGCTGGCCTACACTGCTGTCCAGTATGTCCCACATCTAGAACTGAGTCATCATTAATCAATGGCAGAGTTCATGCCAGTGAACGCAGGGAGAGGAGTGAGAGACAGATGCGTTTCAGTCCGGTGGAAACACGGATCACCGTTACGGAGGAGGTCAACCACTCGCAAGGACTGACCTGGTGCCACTAACCCAGTGCGCCGTGAGTCACCGTCAGCCTCCGGCAGAACATTGTTGGTGTCTGAGCCTGTGGCCTGGGGGTTGTCATCAGCAACTGGCAGGTACGGACTTGGTGTTTGGCATGAGTCTGTGGCATTCATATCCGCCATGTTGACGGACACAGCTGGTATGTGCCCTCTGCATCATGCCCTGGTGGTACACCTCCCACTCTCCCCAAGACAATCCGCGAAAACCACCTTTGATACATACGAGACCCTGCTCTGCCCTCATGACACCTACCCCAGTCACCCGCAAGTCAGCGTCCAGAGGCGGTAGGCCCATGTCAGCCGCTGTGCATCCGGGGCCACTAACTCTGTGCAACTCAAGTCATGCTTCCTTTCTGTTCGTACATTGCAGTCCTGAGTGCCTGATGACTGTTGAAGTTGTTGCCAGCACCAGCTACTCCCTGAGGGCTGGCTTACAAACACCCCACACACAGCCAGCACAGGCGTCACTGGACTAATGGGCCTGCCAACACATCATGCCGAACCAAGTATTGACTCTTATCTCTCTGCACTGTCACAGGTGATCAAGGATATGCACTCTGCCCTTGGATGATGACACCCCTCCGAGATCCGAACACACCCGCCCAGAGGCAGTACAATGCGGCCCACATATGCACCAGGGGGATCGTGGAACGCACATTTGACGTGTTGAAGTCACGTTTCAGGTGCCTGGACGTCACAGGTGGAAGGCTCCTGTACAGCCCAGACATCGGGCCTGATTCACAGAACTAACTTACGTCAAAAACGTAAAGTTAGTACTTTTTGGTATTTACAGAATACACTTACTCATTTTGGTATTCACAGAATGAACTTACTCATTTCGGTATTCACAGAAGTTAGTAGTCCTAACTTTAGGACTCCTAAATGCCTTCTGTGAATACCGAAAGTCTTAAAGTTAGGATTTTTCTCAGTTTAGGAGTAGTAAAGTTAGGACTCTAACTTTAGGACTCCTAAATGCCTTCTGTGAATACCGAAAGTCTTAAAGTTAGGATTTTCTCAGTTTAGGAGTAGTAAAGTTAGGACTCCTAACTTCACTACTCCTAAACTGAGAAAAATCCTAACTTTAAGACTTTTGGTATTCACAGAAGGCATTTAGGAGTCCTAAAGTTAGGACTACTAACTTCTGTGAATACCGAAATGAGTAAGTTCATTCTGTGAATACCAAAATGAGTAAGTGTATTCTGTGAATACCAAAAAGTACTAACTTTACGTTTTTGACGTAAGTTAGTTCTGTGAATCAGGCCCATCGTGTGCAAGATGATAGTTGCATGTTGTGTGTTGCACAACATCTGTGTACGCACCAATGCCCCATGGATCCAAGTTCCAGAGGTACCGGACGATGATGAGGACGATGGGGCAGGTGGCCCACATGCCACTGCAGCTGCGGCAGGAATAGCCCGTAGGAACACCCTCATTGCCAATTTCTTCTCATGAGCAAGTCACATTGCGGCCGTCCGTGGCAATCATGGGACAGTACCAAATGTCCACAAGCACGGCATGTGTGAATAATAAATATTTGCAGGTTACAGGTTGTACTTGTACATTGTCATGTCACAGTTTCCTGCTGTGCCAGATGTGATTGGCCATGTTGTGCACATATGCGGCACCAGTTGTGTCCTGTGTTCTGTTGTGGAGGTGTTGCTGTTTGTACCAGGATGTTGTCAATGTCGAGGTGCACTTATTCTTATGTGCGTATGCTGCACGGTGGGTGAGTCGCTCCTGCGGCTCTGATTTGGCTGCCAATTATCCCTTTCATGCGGTGTGCCTTTCAGTTCTGTGCTTCCACAGTGCTGAGATGTTGCAGACTTGGGTGACTTGTGCTCTTTGTCGAGTTGTGAATCTTGGGCATGGCTTGTCCGCAGATGTGTCGTTGACGTCAGGGGTTGTTTGTGCAGGTGGTTGTATCGGAGTGTGACCTGCTCCTTTCCGGTTGTGGTCCGCACTCAGCCACCTCAGTGTCGTGCCGTGTACATTGTCATGATGATTGGACTGCAGCCATGCTGCTCGTCATGTGGTGTCTCTTGAATTGTCAGTGTGGCTGACGTATATGCATGTTTGCTGTGTTTCACACGTGTGCATGTGTTGGTTGTGTGATTGTTGATGTGTTGGGTGGGTGCCCCTTTGGGCACATGGTGTACGTGGGACTATTTGGTGTTTGTGTGTGTGCTGATGTGTTCCCGTGGGATGAGGGAAATGATCCTGAGTCATTGTGGGTGTGCAGTGTGCTCTGCCTAATTGTGCATGTGTGCCATTGTGCCCATTTCCCTCCTTCCTCCCACTCCCTGGTCGGTACGCACCCTGTTGATGTGGTGTCGGGTCATGTTGGGCAGTGTCCGGATCCCCAACTCCTGTCACCGTCTCCCGACTGATGACTGTGGCCACCATCTTCTCCATGTCATTCAGCTCCTGGTGTTCTGCTGGCCCCCCTCCTCCGAAGTGCGTTGCTGCTTTCGTGTTGGCAGCGTGTTTCTGCTTGGTTTTGCCATTCACATCAATCCAGCACCTATTGTCCTCTTCCATTGTCCTCCTCGGCGCTGCAACGGCATTCACTTGGTCCGAGATGGTGTGCCGTCTTTGCCTCTTTGTTGCCAATGACACGTTGGAGGTGACGTACAGTTGGTGGTGGTGTTCTATCTCATCCGTGACGATGATCGTGTTTTCCTGCAGACTGTACCCCGTCTTCCTCTTCCTCTTCTCATTGCCCTTCCACGGGCCCTGGATTCCTGGGTGTTCCTCCGTGGGGATTGTGGGGTTCATGTTGTCCTCTGCAATCGGTCAGGGTGCATCCGTGGTACTCCGCAGTTCATTTCCTTTTTGGTGGCATTTTCCGTATGCTGTTCTTGTGCTTTTTCCCGTATTACGCGTGGGTATTGCTGGCCTCTTGCTGGTTATCACTGTTTTCTTATCGCGTTTGGGCCCATCGCGTCTTTTTACGCATTGGGGTTTCTGTTTTTATCGCCGTCGCAGTGGTTGTATCGCGGACATTGGCCGTGGTTTCGGGAGGCTATCGCATGGTACCGCTGTGTTGTGAATTCCACGTTAGCACAGGGTTATTTTCTCGCGATAGACTGTGATGTGTGAAGTTGCGCTAACATTTTTTGGAGATGTTTAGCGCACGTTCTTGGGAATATGCACCTAGGATTAGCTATACCCGTGACGAACTGCTACATATTGCTAAGCAGCCATGTTTATGTTCCACCACTGTTATAGCCAATCCAATATATAAGGCTACCAGAGCTGACCTTGTGGGTCCTTTGAAATGTGGATTGTTGAATGCGAGATCTGTCCCAAAACATGCAGAGGAAATAAATATAGTGCTTGACTAATGGGGGGGTTTGATGCTCTATTTATCACCGACATGGGAACTACCCCGGATTCTGCAATTGTTGTTAACAGACCCTGCCCTAAAGGGTTTAAAATCTTCCACAAACCTCGGCCCATTAGGAAAGGGGGCGTTATTGGTTTTCTTCTAAGGATAAGTGGAACTTCTCCATCTTTCCCATGGATGAATTTATCGAAATCGAAATGTTAGGCTTCCGGTTAAAGGGGCAAAAGGGGAATACCGCTGTCGGGGTCTTTGCTATGGGTCGCCGAGCACCTCAACCTCATCCCTTCCTTCTTTTTTAGATACCATAACATGACTTTGACGCATGCCAACTTTCTCACGTTAGGAGACTTTAATCTCTGGTTGGAGGGAGATTTATCCCCAGCACAGAGGGAACTGATGAGTTCTTGTGAGAACGTCGGTCTCCACCAGCTGGTACAAGGCCCCACACATATAGGTGGTCACACTCTCCATCTAATTTTCTCCCCAGAGGGGCTGATGTCAGTGGAGGGAATTTCTCCTCTGTGTTGGACAGATCATTCACTTATTTCCTTCTACCTACATGTGAGTAAGGAGGCTCATCACAAGAATACTATTATCCTCAAAATTAAAAACAGAGCTTGGCACAAACTTCCTGAGCCTTGCTCAGGGCCTATCTTTGACCATTCCAAGATGTTCAACCCTGTAGGATAGGCCGAGAAATAGATTGCCAAACCTTTGAGTGTGAAATCCTAAGGGTACTTGATAAGCAGATTTCTTTAGTGACCCAAAAACCTCGCTCATAGTCTTCTGCTCCCTGGTACAATGCGGACCTAAAAGAGACTAACTTAGCCTGGAGGCAACTTGAAAATAAATGCCAGTGGCACTACCTAGAAGAAGATAAGCATTATCTTAACATCTCTTTAAATGACTATAAGAACCAAGGTAGGAAAACAAAAGCTGGCTATTACCACAGGCTAATTGTGGCCACCTCTATCAAGGCTAAAAAGATCTTCGATATACTTCACGATCTTACAAATCCGTCTTGTGTAAAACAAGATGTTACAGCATCACAGAAGCCATGTGATGGACTATCAGACTTTTTCGAAAACAAAATCAAGATGATCCTCAAAGATATTGAAAGCTCTCATGAACTTGATACCCTCACTTCTAACAAAAACTGTCTAGCTCTGCACACCAGTCTTCGCATCAATGGCACTAATGAGCCTCCCAAGCCTTGGAATGTCATACCACAATCTTCTGACCTTTCTAAACTGAGGTTGGACTGTTTCGATCCTATCACTGGGGAGGTCTTTAACATGTTGTTTAGATCTGTCAGGTCCGGACCCCCTTTAGATCTTCTTCCTCCAAAGCAATGGAGGAAATGGGAAGACGAATTATCATCTTTACTACTACAACTCTGTAATCAGTCCCTCGAATCTGGCATGGTGCCACTATGTTTGAAAAAGGCTACATTCAAACCACTATTAAAAAAAGCCTCAGCGGACCCCACAATCTTGGCCAGCTATAAACCAATATCTCTTCTCCATTCTCCAGTAAAGATACTGGAGAGACATGTCAGCAAAATCCTGTCCCTGCATCTTGAGGATCATTCATGGCTCGAGGAGGAGCAATTCAGGTTTAGACCTGGCCACGGCACCAAGCCACACTACTCTGATCTACTGTTAAAATCTGCATGTTGATAGATAGTAATAATTCAGTGGTGCTTGTTCTTCTTGACTTGTCAGCAGCCTTTGACGAAGTGAATCACCATACCCTCCTTTCTAGATTATCTTCAGTAGGCGTTGGTGGTCCCGTGTTAAAATGGCTAAAATCATATTTACAAGACCACTGCCAGGCTGTGGCCATACCCCCTTTCTGCTCTAAATTCAGAACAACTCAAAATGGTGTTTCACAGGGATCTTCACTCAGTCCAATTTTGTTCAATGTCTATATTAAGCCATTAATTTTGGTCATTAAAACCTATAAGATTAAGGTTATTAACTATGCAGATGATACTCAACTGATTCTTTCACTTAATAACAACCAGGTCGTCTCAATCAGTAATTTTCAGGCCTGCATACTAGAAATTTCCAATTGGATGAGTGTAAACTCTCTGAAGCTGAACAAGAGGTGAAACTGAGCTCCTCCACTGTTCTGTGGGTAAAATGCCAATATCTGTGCCCTCCAATATTTGGCCTTTGTTCATAGAGACACCTGTTGGCACCTTGGAGAAGGACGGGAATCTTGGAGTAACTCTGGATGAGAATCTCTCACTTGAAAAACATGGGAATGGAGTAGCAGGGGTCTCTTTCACTCTTCTTCGGGGACTTAGGAAACTGTTTCCAATACTGCCTGCTCAAGGAAGATCTCTAATTGCCAGGTGTGTAGTGCTCAGTAGGCTGGACTACTGCAATGCCCTCCTTTTGGGCGCTCCCAATTACCTTATCAGGAAATTGGAACGAGTTCAGGTAGCCACAGCCAAATTAACACTAAATAGACCCCGGAATTCTTCATTTTCGGTGATCTTAGAGCTCTTTATTGGCTGCCCGTTGAGCAGAAGGTTACTTATAAATAACTCTGCATTGTAATCAAAGCTTTCCAAACCAAGGGCCCAAAACTACTGCAGGTTAGGCTGAGAAAATACCACCCAGGAAGACCGTTATGCTCTGCTAAACTTAACCATGCCCAAGAACAGAGATTTAGTAAAGTGTGTCAAGGAGGATGTGCCTTTACTGTTAAAGTTGCACAGATGTAGAATAAGCTGCCATCATTCTAAAGTAAGATCTCAGACGGATCTGCTTAAGTTCAGAAAAGCCCTTAAAACCTGGCTTTTCCTAAATAACACTGAGAGGACTCTCAGATTTTCCTTACTGATGAGTTTAGAAATACCAGCGCAGGATACTATTCTGGTCACAGTGTGCTCTATAAATAACCTCATACATATACATATACATACATTGTCTAACCAGTTGCCAGCTTGAGTTTATACCTTGAGAGCTCCTCCAAAACTGAACGTAATCCTTCAAAATCTTCTGCCTAAAGGGCTGCAAACAATTCCAATTCTTCTGGTAAAGTGGTAAAGATCTCCCAATGCATTGGTGAGATCTAGCGAGGCAGAATCTGTGCGCACGGATTCGGTGCAGGTGATCAAATTGCACCCAGGCCTGTAACCAGTGGTGCAACATAGGCCCCAGCAGCCCCCACGGTGTGGGGGGCAGCTGCAGGGGGCCCCCTCAGCACAGTACCCTGACCTGATAGCTCCTGATTGAGTCCGGAGGGGGCCCCTCCATGTACCTTGCATGGAGGACCCCTCAAGTTTCGTTACACCACTGCCTGTAACTCACTTTGAGCAGATCCAGATGGGATTTTTGGAGACAGGCCAATCTGTGCAGGGCAAGGGCTCTGCTGGAGCTTCTTCCTGAGAAGAAGTGGTTCTGTGCCACAGGACTGTGGTGGCCTCAACACATTTTGCACCTGCTGAGTCATTCCCATAGTAGGCGCATATTGTAGAAGAAGAACACGAGTGGCAGACGCAACCCTGCAGGCATGGTCCTTTCTGCCTGGAAGACATTCATAGGGAAGACAGGGATGTACAGGGCACAGAAGTGCATATGCCTGAGAGACATGGCTGATGTTTCCACACCCCCTGTTGTGGTATCACTCCCCTTCACACACACACACTTGATATAGGTTCCTCCCCCTCACTCTCACAAAGGTTACAAACCACCAGGGACAGGTGACAAGAGGAATGCAATGAGCCAGAAGGAGAGGGGGCTAGTGGCTCGAGATGCCGTCTTTGAACCCTAAGGACCCAGGCTTGAATCCAGGCCTCAGTGCTAGGCCCAACATCATGTGATTCTGGGCTTATCATTTAATCACTCTCTGCCTAAATGTGTGTAAAAATGTACTTGTTCTAATCCCTACTTGGTGTACATAATCTACTATCATCTTCCAGCCCCTCATGTAATGTACAGAACACTGTTTCTTCACAGCTAGGTTTGCGCTATATAGATACCAATATACACATGCATACAGAAAAGAGGGTCTCCAGCAAGAGGGATGATGAAGAGGGACCACATACAGCCTTAATGGACAAAGTCCCCTTGGCTAATGTACAATCATTAATCATGCCACTAGGTATCTGGGGAACGTTATTGCAGCCTGTGAAACTTCAGGTGTGATTCTCGGCAAATCACCTGATCTCCCTGTGCCTAAGTGTGTGAAAAGATTTATTTGTATAATCCCAGCTTGATGTACAAAATCTACCATCGTCTCCCAGTCCCTCATGTAATGTACAGCACTCTGTTTTTGCGCTTTATAAATACCAATGTATACATACAGGCATTACAGAGGGCCTGCAAAAAGGCACAGTGCAAAACTGATGATGCAGAGCACAGGTGCCATATACAGCCTTAATCTACAAAGCCCCATGGCTAATGTACAGTCATTAGCCCTGCCCCTAGGCATCTGGGAGGTATTATTGTAGCCTGCAAAATTTCATGCATGAACAGGGATGCAGTACTGGGGCAACAAACAGTCATGGCTAAGGATTGTATTGCCACTTAGTGCTAGTGCAAACACTTTTAGATATAAAACCCCTCCCCAACCCATGACAGAAAATATTATATTCCATGGAGACCAGATGCTATTGGCTCAAGTTAAACACAGCAGGATTCCTATTTCTCCCTTAGGAAGCAAAATCTACCACTAACCCAACTTAGGTAATAACATAATGATTTCTGTTTCCATGGTGGTCTGGTGTTCCCCAGACACAAGAATATAGGTATATACCTTATTCAATAGTGGGACGAAGACAGTTTATAATTTACCAAAGAACTCCATCACACCAATTGGACCTACCTCCTTCAAGAGATGAACTAGACGAATGGTCATCCTCATCTATTATCACCTCAGAAACAATCCCTTATCCTCTGTAGTAAGTTGAGCTAAAGCAGCGGTGCACCAGTCTTCTACATTTCTTCACAAGTAGATGTGGTTCATCATATTATAATTTTGTATAGTATTCCAAAATGAAATCATTGGTAGCACAATATTTTAGTTAAATCCTTTAATAATTATAACAAAACTAAACAACCTAAAAATAGACATTTTGAAATGAAATCGGAGACAAACATTTCAAAACTTAACTTTAAATATTACTGAGGCACAACACACCTTTTGAGTTAATAGTTATTACATTCACATTTTAAAGGATTCACTCTGGTTATTATGTTGATGATCCTATTAACCCAGGTTCTATTCCTGGCACGGGCATGTGATAAACATTTGAGACATTATAGAGCAATCCCATGAATTGGATGTGCCTACTTAATTGCAGATAAGCGAATTGTATCATGAAAATCCCCACTTGTACATCAGCTTTAATCGTCTCCCAATTCTTAATTTATATATGTTGATCCATAGTGCGGTTTATGCTATGGTGTATACCAATTAATAAAAATTATGCTTTTAAAACAATGTGGAATAGGATTTCTAGCATAATGTGTTTCTGTTTGTATTCTAATTTATTCTAATTAATTTGATTATTCTAATTAATTAGATTTCTTCTCAGCTCCCTTGTTCGTATTTTCATGCAATGTAATACAGAGGCTCCTGAAAGTGGCTCTAAATGTAGCTACTTTAGCTATATCCCAAATCATATTAACTGTAGTGCGAGAACAGGAGATAATGTTCTGTTACATCTTTCAGCCCTGTTAGACTGGAAATGAATCATGGGCCTTCAACGTGTCAGAAGCATGAGGACGAGGGAAAATTACCCAGCCCTCCTTTCTTAACGGCTCTTGTTCATACACACTCAGTATGACTCTGGTAGCCATGAACGGTCTGACTCAGCTGTGTAAGGAAACTTGAGGGGCCCCCACTGCAAGGTACATGACGGGCCCCCTCTCTGGACTCAATCAGAAGCTCTCAGGCCAGGGTACTATGCTGAGGGTGGCCCCTGAAGCTCAGCCCCCCCTCATGGCGGGTGCTGCAGGGGCTTATGTTACACCACTCGTAAGACTCTAGTAGCCATGAACCGGCTTAACTGCTGTAAAACACGCACAGTACAGCTCTGTTGATGGCCATGCAAACCATGACTCACACACCAAATGCAATGCAACAAAATCGGCATCTAATTAAAGTACATCACATAAAATCATAATATATTTAAAGTACACCACGCAAAATGTAATTAAAGTACATCATAATCAATCCAATTCATGACATTACATACATAGTTGTCTCTGACAAGGTAGGAAGGGTCACTTGTAAGATGTTTTATGACATTGCATTTGTTTCATTTAACCCTGGGCGGTGAACTCCGCTCCGCTTGCAGAGTTTGCGGAGTTTCCTGCACTCCGCGTTACGCAGAGATCGTGGAGTTCCGAAAAACTCCGCTTCGCGTTGCGTAGCGGAGTTTTTTTCCTCGCTCGCGTTCGTCAACGTCAAGTTGGCGACCGCGAGCGAGGAAAATCAACCTCCCGGCGAGATTTTTCCTCGTTCGCGATCGTCAACATCAAGTTGGCGAGCGCGAGTGTGGAAAATCAACATCCCGGCGAGATTTCTCAACGCGGGGGGGGTCAGGTTTCTCATTGCGAGTGGTCGCGTATGCTCGCGACAGCTCGCATTGAGAAACTGCCCGTTCGCGTTGAGAAAGCTGCCGCTCGAGTAAAATCTACTCGAGCAGCAGAAAAGGAAAGCAGGGATCGCTTGCACTGTGCATGGTGCCGTTCGCAATGATTGCACAGTGCGGACAAGCATCCGGCACTGTGCAATCACCGCGAACGGCATTTTTCTATTGTACTCCGCCGCTCGCGTAGCTCCACATAGTGCGGCGGAGTTTTTTTGGCACTACGCGTAGTGCAGCGTAGTGCACCTCCGCGAACTCCACCAAGGGTTAGTTTCATTAAGGGTGAGGCCATGAGCATTACAATTGGTGTGTGAGGTATGGTTCTCATGACAGTTTTGCAGGGTGTTAGTGACTTTACTACTTGTGATGAACTTCCATCCACCTTAATTAACAATTCACTCTCTTAGAATAAATAGGAAAGTAAATATGAAAACATATATAATAGTAGTTAAGGACCACTGTAATTATGAATTTCTTCAGCCACAGCATTTTTAACATAATTAGGGATCTGCTGCATTTGCCACATAATCTATCACATGCTGCATAATTTCCAGATTTTAACCAAATAAGGGGCATATTAACAACGGCCAGCGATAATTATCGCTGGCCGTGCTTAGCGTGAGGAATCCTATCGCCGGCTATCGCTGGAAATTATCGCCATGCTAGCGCTGTATTAACAACGCTTAGCGCAAAGGCGATAATTTTCCAGTGATAGCGATGTTTTCCATGGAACATCGCTGGTTTTCCAGCGATGTCCCATGGAAAACGGCGATATACTTGGCGATAGGGCCTGTGGTCTTAGCCACACAATCCACCCCCATGTTAGGTATGCCTTAGTCAGGAATTTAGCAGACGTCAAATTCCTGCGTTAAGGCATACTTAACGCAATTTAAAATATCGCTAACCCACGTTGCTAATATGGCGATACCTGGGTTAGCGATATTTCCCCTGTTGTTTACACAGGCACGCCCCTTTGCATCTCATTAGCGATGCGATGGGAGGCGTGCAGAAAACGGACGCTAAGTCAGGAATCACGCGCTAGCGTGTCCCTGCTAATTCGGCGATAAAATTATCGCCGCTTTTCGTCCGAAAACGGACGCTAAAGCGGCGATAATTCATTAACGCCGCCTTGTTAATATGCCCCTAAGTGTTTGCAGCACAAATGGATAGAAAATAAATAAAATGTTGTGAACACTTACCCCAAACTGTGTTGATATGTGCATAAATGACAAAATAATAAAGAAATACTGTCTCAAAATGTGCTGCTGTATGCTGCATAATTTGCCTGTACTTTCTGCATACTTTAGTCAACTTTTAAGCATAAACAGGTCCTCCACTGTCAGATAAGTCTAGCGTCCTTGCTTATATGTAATAGTGAAACGCTATGAAGAAAAAATCTGTAAGTTGATCAAATATGGAGAATATTTCATAATCATAAGGTGCATCCATGTTATGCTGGCCCCAACTATCCATCCAAAGCGAAAATCCTCAGACCCACCATTACAGTGATTTACAGAACATGGGACCAGATATACTAAACACTGGTTGCAAAATACTGGTCGCAATTTGCAACCAGTATTTTGCTCCAGTGTGCTATTTTGCAAACTGATCTATGTACTACTAGATTGATTTGCAAAATACTGAATCATAGTGGGTCACAATTCGACCTTCCCCACAAATTTCAATGAGGTAGGAACAAATTGAAACTCACCGCAATTCCCTGCCATCACAGGAAGAATAGTTTTTTTGTTTTTTTTGTTTGTGTAACAGGAGGCAGTGGTTCTGTGGACCACTGCCTCGTCTTTGACAATTTCTTTTTTTTTTACAGTCACAAAGGGGAACGGGTCGCATGGAGATCCCTTCCCTATTGTGTATGGGTTATCACCTCCTTTGAGGTGTGGGTAAAATATCAATGTTTTGCAACCGCATTCCAGCAAAACACTAATACATAGACTACTGATTAAGCCCGTCAAACACCAAAACAGCGTCCATTTATAAACACATTTAGCGATTCAGAAACACTTTTCCAAACGCTAAATGCTTTTAGTAAATAGGTAAAAGGGTTTCAGCATTTGCAAACCCCTGTGTACATCTGGCCAATGACTCCTACAAATTGTTGCTCCTGCTCAGCTGCGTTGCTCCTTTATGTTCTAAGGTACATTTATTACAAACTGTCTTATCTCCTTTCGACTTTTGTACATGAGGTATTTTCTCAGTTTGGTCTGTTTTTACAATATCTTTAGTGAAGGTCTTATGTCTGCAATTTTTTCACAGGCTAGCATTTTAAAAGGGACATGCTACCACATAGATGATCTGGAAATGTTTCCTTTCTTTTACAAAATGCTTTTTACTTGCGATGATTGCAATAGTAATAGCCACCCTTGCAAGTACATACCACCCTTCACTGGTAAATGTCAGTGTATAGAAAAAAGCTGTATGCAGTACCACCACCCAGCTTCTGGTTTCACACTAACAAATAACTGTGGGGCATATTAGCAAGGGCGTTATCGCCGCTTTAGCAGCACTTTTTGCCGATAAAGCGGCGATATTTTTATCGCCCTATTAGCAAGCTGTCACTAACAGCTGTTGGCGACAGCTTAATGGCGATAGCGGCCGTTTTGTTGCCGCTTTGTATTTCAGCGATAATTATCGTTAATGACATGCAAAGTAGGCGTACCCAATTAAAAGCAACTGAAAACAGTCGCAAACACAACTTCCCCTATTAGCAATGCCCGCGAAGCGATAAAAAAGTCGCGCTACCCGCGATTATCGCTGGAATTTAACACCTGCTAAAAACTTGACTTAACCATCTTGTCAATGGGAGGTGGATTGTAAGGTTAAGTCCTCACCTGCCTATTAGCAAGCTTTTCATTAGCGCAGTGAATTTATCGCTGGATTTCTTGCGCTATTGCTGGGTTTCGCCGCTATCGCTGGATTTTTTATCGCCTTGGAGATAAGCGTTGATAATAACGTGTTATCTCCGCGATGAAATCCAGCGATAGCCGGCGATAAAAAAAACAGCGCTAAGCGCGCTTTGTGATAATTATCGCAAATCCTTGGTAATATGCCCCCGTGTCCTTCTGCAACTCCTTTATTCACAATGCGCATGAAAGAAGGGATATTAGCACATCTGAATTTCTCTGGCTCTTTCACATCAGTCTATGTTCATGGTCCCACTGACCTTTGCAGTAAGCACTGTAGGAGAAGGATGTGTTCGTATGTATCAAAGAGCAGAAACCCAATACATCGGGGTACATCATTAGCTCACATTATTCATTTGTGCAGGCACGATATGTTAACGGTTTTGCAAACCAGTGATGCCCTATACCCCACCATCCTTCCACCAATCCGCAAGGGTATCAACCTCCCTACTGCATGAATCATATTTTCAGATTCCCTGGTCTCTAAGTCACTCACATTTCACACTGCCATTATTGTCATATAACTAGCACTTATTCTACTTCCATTTAAACTAATGGCTGTACTTTTCAGTTGCTTCTGTTGGAACTATTTCCACTTGTATAGAACCTACTGCATAGAGCAAAGTATGAATGCAATTATTCGTATTATGGTAAAAAGGTTGTGATTTTATTAAGGTACAGAAGTCGTGCTGTTCACAAAAGTCATATTATCCTCTCGTTTCTGAACAATCACTCCTATGGGATGTTAAAAAATATAGGGTCAGATGTACGACCCTTCCAATTTCCGAGTCGCAAATTGCGTCGTTTTGCGTCTTGCAATTTGTGACTCACAAAACGGAATTGACAACAATGTCTCAGACACTGTTTGCGATTCATAATCGGGTCTCAAATTGCCTGCCTCATTAATATTCTTGAGGAAGGTGCAATTTGCGACACCATTGGGAATGGCTTGCACTCCCAAGATGGTGGCATGCTGGGGTCAGCAGACCTCCATGTCTCTGTCTGCTTTTTAAATAACATAAACAAAAACAGGAGGAGGCCCGTTAACCCAGTCGAGACCCGGGTAATTGTGTATAAACAAGAAACAATGTCTGAACCGGTAATCATTAAGTAAGACAGATACAATTAAAGAAACAAATCATATATGAGACAGAGGGTAAAAAAGGGATACCACAAAGGAGAGTAAAAAAAGGGGGCAAATCTATGTGAAATATAAGTAGTTATATCAGCACTACATTACAATATATGCATAGGTAACCCAATTGTAGGTGTGCACATTCGTGCTCGTGAGGGTGAACGGCGCAGTGACACAAGGCAAGTTGAAGAAACAGCGTAAACAGCGCAAAAATACAATTAAGTTGAAGGTCACTGTTGGAAAGTGGGTTATTGGTAGGGGCAAATGTAGGTCTGCCACTAGTAATAAGACCACAAACACTGGATAGGACTCAGCATAGGTCTAAGAAAATTATTCCTATGCTCAACCCCTGGTAACATGGCTGCGAGCAGACAGGCTTAACTTCAAAGACAGGTATGTAAAGCATTTAAAAACACCAATTCAGTAAATAATTAAAACACAACACATAATAAAAATCCAACACCAATTTATAAAAATAGGAAATATTTTTATCTTTAAAATGACACCAAAACGACAAAAATCCAATGTAGGGAACCGGAGATATGAATTTTCAAAGTTTAAATAAAATCTAGCACTTAGAAGCATATAGCACCATATTGGGACATAGCCTCGCGATAGACCGGGCCAAAGTCAAAGTTTAAGGCCGACCGCGATGGAGCCCTGAGCGGATACTCCACGCGGAAGGTCCCGGTCAATGTTTTTACCTTCGCACTTAGAAACTTTTCTGGAGCTTTTCTCCTCGAGGCCCCTCGACGCTCTCCGTCAGTCCGGATCCGGTGCGGCTCCGCCGGGCAGCCTTTCCACGATCTCCCGGTGAACTTCCCTGGAGCGGACTTAGAAACTTTTTCAAGATCGCTTTAGCGGGGCAATCCAACAATCCAGGCCGACACGCGATGGAAGGCAGGCGGATTGGCGCTCGCGGTTGTTCCCGGCCGACTTTCTTACGAGCGGACTTAGAAGCTTTTCCGGAGCTTTTTCTCTTGGGGTCCCTCGATGCTCCTCATGTATCCGGATCCGGTGAGGGTTCGCCGGTCTCAGATTTTCGCTAGTCCCGGTCAATCTCTGGAAGTCGATGCGATGGAGCTTTTAGCGGGACGAACCTGGTGGGCTTGGCCGACTCGCGGTTGAAGGCAGGCGGCTTGGCTGACCAGGATGAGTCGGTCCCCCTATGGAGCTTTTTTCAAAGTTCCTCCAAAGTTCCTCAAACTTCCTGAACTTCTTCCTGAAGTTCCTCAAAGGGTCCCAAAGTGTCTCAAACTTACTCCAAGGGTCTGGAAGCTCCAAGATAGTCCTTGAAAGTTGAGGACTTCAATTCCCACAATGCACTGGACGTCACCCTTAGAAATCCACTGGTAGCTCCCCAGGTTGGTGATTCTTGGTGGTGAGGGTCCAGATGAGCTCTGTTAACCTGTAGCTTGCAGGGAGTCCACTCTTGATTTCTTTTACTCAGCACAGTTAGTCCACAAAGCTGTAGTTTCAGGTGGTGCAGTCTCCAGAGGTCAGGCCTTAGAAGTCTTTGCACAGCAGAAGTTCCAGCAGGGCCAGTCTTGCTTTCTTCAGTTTCAAGCAGCAGATCTGAGGGGCTGGGCCTCTCTCAGATACTTATTCCACAGTCTCTGGGTCATCCAGGAGGTCAAGCTTCACCAATAGGAGTAGGGTAACTGCCCACTTGAGTGACTACTTCCTGCAGAGTGTGGCATTATTTTATCCCAGAGTGCAACAAAGCTTCCAAATCCATAATGGCTGATTTTCCAGCAAGGAGGTAAGAGCTGGCTAAACACTCCCACTGAGTTGGCTAATTAACCTAGCCTCTCCTCCCTACATCTGCACATACCTTCCTTAATCCTGCCATCTGGCTGGGGTGGGGTTCAAAGCTGTTAATGACACTGCTCTGGGCTCTGCCCCTTTGAAGCTCATTGTTTACGACCCCTCCCCTGGCCTGGCATTCCTGCAGAACAGCTCACTGCCCTCCCAGTCCATCTGGCTGACCCCAGGGGATCTTTATCACCTCTTCAGGCAGGCTGGCTAATCCTCTTAACTCTGACCAATCAGGGCAGAGCACTGGCAGGCTGGATTTGGAACTACAACTAAGAAAGTGTTATAACTTCTTGTCTGTTCACTTTGGGAAAAATTCAATAACATCATATTGTAGGATTTATCCATACCATTCTAGTGAGTCTTTGAATGGAATCTTTATCCCTGTCCTGTTAATAGTTATTGTTTAATAACTTTCCCCATGTTATCCTATGGGCCATGGGGTTTGCAATGGGAAAAATGACGTGGGCCATTTTTCCAGCACCAGGACCTACAAAAACATATTTTATAAGTACTTGGCTTATTTTCACAGGACCCCCACCCCATAGGTCACCTAGGGGAGACCCTAGGGGTGTTGAATCTGTAAAAATATTGCAGATCCTCCAGGCCCAGTGCCCCCAGCATCAAAGTCGAATTTGGGCAGCACTTTAAACAATGGGGAGAGTGAAATGTGAATTTCACTTAACCCAGGGCATTTATAAACTCATTTTATAAGGGTCTACCTTATAGATACCTGACCCCCACCCCTGGGATACCTAGGGAGACCCTGGGGGTCATTATTATGCAAAAACATTTTAGGTTGACCAGTTTTAAGTGCCCCAAACCCCAAAGTCGAGTTTGGCCACAATTTGCATGTTTAAGAGCAGTCCTGGCACCCAGAGCTGCTTTTAAACTGACCACAGGCTTCAGCAGTGCACACATGCAAGTGCAAAGGCTGCTGGCCTCTAAACTGCCATGCCCCAGGATACTGGGGACTTCTAGGTAGTTTCAATCCCCTGCCCTATTATATACTAGGGGCTCATGGGGTAGGTCATGCCAATTACAGGGGTACCCCAACCCAAAGTGTACCCTAGTGTATGTAGGTGCTTTACTGTTATCTAAGTGTTTCAGCATGGCACTGGCCCTGGGCCTGGTTAAACAGAGCCCAGGGTCAGTCAGAGTCAGTTACCACCAGTTCCAGTCAGCAAAAAGTTGGGGGGTGCCCAGGGCACAGGATGACTTTCCAACAGTCACAGAAACAGTTAACAGATAATTTTACAGAAAAGGATTCAACTGTTTGAGGAGACCACAGTAACGCCCACAATTGTGCTGGAGGGTCGACGGCGTTTCGACCTGTACAATTTCAGGACATCATCAGGACCGGGTTACATGGATTAGGTAAGTGCAGTATAGGGGGGTGAGAGGAGAAAGAGGAGAGGTAATAACCGGGAAGTACCAGTGGAAGGTAAAAGTCAGTGAAAGAGGAAGAAACGGACTACCTGGAATGGATGCGTGGAGCGTGTCAGAATGGAGTGAATCAAGCAAAGGGAATCCGGGCTGAGTCTGAAGGGGAGGAGTAAGAATAATGACGGTGCAACGGAATTCCTGGCTTGATGCTGCTGACGCTGCTCACGTTTTCCAACGTCCAGGGCTGGGCAGCTCCCGGCTCTCGGCAAACCAGCAGAGATTCGCTGTGACTCTGCGCACGGCAACTCCCGCTGCCCTGCGGGTTTTTGGCATCCGCTGCTGCCCCATCTGCTGCATCTCCTGCCACGGCCTTGACAGCCACGCCGGCCGCGTTTTTTCGCTGTGGCACGTTGATAACCAAGGTGAAGGAGGCTAAAGAGGCACGCAGCAATGAGCGGGATAGTGGCACTGCAGGGAGAAGAGAAGAGGGCTGGAGGGCTCCCCCAGGGCACTAATCTACCTGTGGCACCCCTGAAGATGCCCCTTGCCAGTCAGGCCGGGAACTACATCTACAGCTACCCCGCGGCCCCGCTCTCCATATTGGTCTCAGGATCATCATATTGGATCTCTTCCAGGTTTTGCAAGTGACAGGACTATCTTTTAAAAAGCAGCGAGTGTGGGAGTTGTACTCAGCTCCTACTGAGAGTGAGCCCTAGGGTAATCGCGGAGGTGACCTGGCTAAGTTCAGGTGCGGCTTGCGGTTTGGCTGAGGGCTCCCACTCGCTCGGTCATGTAACTGACGGAAAGAAGAGCAGATCAGAAGAGAGCACTGTTTCTGATCTGGATCAGAAGCAAATAATCAAGGAACTCTTCAAGAAGAAGGAAACAATCATTCTTTACCATCTCCTTCTCAACAACCACGGTAGGAACAGAGCCAATCTCTACATAAGTATAAGATAGTCTGCTTCGTGGCTAGCTTTGGCTTAATTTAGTCCTATTTTCGCTGCCATATAAGCACTCCTAAATGAGATAAAACCAGGTATTTATCCATACACAAAACAGCATGGTTTACAAAAGGTTACGGTCCTGCACAGTACATATGAAAAGGGTGGGTACAGCACAAGCACCTATAAAAAGCATTCGCAAAGTGGCTCCCTTTGGAGCAACAACAGAGAAATCTGTAATTACAAATTTCTTCACAATTACTTCGAAAACAGGGGATTTATTACCTCCAATAGAGCAAGAAGAATACCAAGAGCTTACTACCACTACAGATAAAGTAGCCGCAAGAATGGAGAACCTGACGCCTTATACTGATCTTTATAAGAAAGTAGCTCACGAAAGTAATCAGATGCCAGTCCTCACAAAAGTTTCAGAGTCTACGACGCCCACGGAGTCTGTGGAATTGTTGCCAGTGCGAGAGCACTCCCCTCATATTCCCGTAAAAGAACAGCTGGAGGGACCTCCACAAATTCTAGCTACTGACTTCACTCTTCCGGATATAGACCATTTATCGCCTCTCCATTCTGATTCTAAGGAATCTTTAAAACATCCAGTACATTTGCTTTCTAGCACTCCGAGTAATCTTATAGAAACCGTTCAAAGTCTCTCACAATCTTCTGAATTCTCGTCATTCATCATGCAACAATCTTTAAACAGACAAGACCCTATTTCAAGTACCATCCAGTCTCTGCAGAGAATTATGGATTCCATATTATCACTCTTAGAAAAGAACATGGAAAATACAGACCAGATATTGGAAACTCAAACAGGAATTCTGCAATACCTCGTGAACAAAAAGAGGAAAAAACAATCTACTCAACCTACTCAAAAAGTCTAAACGCTACTCACAAAATCAGAGACTGACTAGGGCAGAGAAGAGCTACAACCCCTCAGTGTTTAGTAATTCTCCAACTCAAAAAAAGTAAAAGGCGACTCGGATGGGGGGCTCTCAAGTTAAACAGAAAACTAACAGTCTTATCGGCGATAAAATCTATTCTCTCTGAAAATTATTCAAAAAACCCCTTCCAGAGAGTACTCCCCATAGTACCCCCCAAATTGCCACTCCTATGTTTCCAATTTTTGCTCAAAAAGAACGACAAAGTGGTCCTATCCTCCCTCCTCAAAAAGCTGAAAAGGTATCAGGGGGAGCATCCAACTCAAAATAAATAAACAACATCGCTAACTAAAAATGGGAAAAATATTCAGGGGAAATCTAATAAAAATAATAACAAAATGAAAAGAAGCAAGAAAAGAATAACAAGAAGATCCTCAAGAAAAGTTATGTTCCCTCAAGTATGCTCCACAGAGCAGGAAGATGAGGAAATCAGTTACGACATGAAAGTTCAAAATGCAACTCAAACCATAGTCCAGCAGCCTGCTTCATCTGAAACCCAAGTCGACTATAAAGATTTAAACCCTCTCGCACCAAACTTCCTAACAAAATTTGCAAAACATGACGATCCCGATTCTGTAAATCAATTGGCCAATCAGAATATGCAGGGCAGTGGGGAACTCCCAGAATCAAGTGCCCTGGAATTAACAGATTTATTCCCCAGCAACAATATTCCACTTAACCGTGGGAGAATAGTAGACCTATTACATAAAATTCGGGGGCATATTATCAAGGAAGTGCGATATTTATCGCTAACCGCGCTTAGCGCGTTTTTTTTTAACGCCGCCTATCGCTGGAAATTATCGCTGAGATAACACCTTATTAGTAAGGTTTATCTCCATTGCGATAACATTTCCAGCGATAGCGACAAAATGCGAGAATATCGCAGGGAAACCAGCGATATTCTTGCATTAACGCTAAGGTGGATTTAGCATTACAATCCACCTCCTATACTTCAAACAGGTAAGTCATCCTCACTAGCAGGTGTTAAAATCTAGCGATAAACGCGCTTAGCGCGATTTATTTTATCGCTTCGCCTGCCTTGCTAATAGGGGGTAGTTGTGTTAGCGACTGTTTTCAGTCGCTTTTAGTAGGGAACGCCTTCCTTGCATGTCATTAGCGATAATTATCGCTGACATGCAAGGCGATGTAAAACCCGCCCGCTAACGCCTGAAAGCTGTTGCTAACACCTGTTAGCGACAGCTTGCTGATAGGGCGATGAAAATATCGCCGCTTTAGCGGCAAAAAGTGCCGCTAAAGCGGCGATAAAGCCCTTGATAATATGCCCCTCGGTCTCTCCAATCACTCACCACGGCAGAAATAAAATTAGTCTCTTTTCCAAATAAATCCCTCTGTTTGGTGGCAATTGTCAAGTTCCGGTCCAATGTAATTCCTGCTATAATAATTAAAGAAAGACACTCTTCATAAAAACGGATTTGATATATCCGTAGTTAAAGAAATCGGCGTTGCTGATAATCATTCAAAAGAGACACAAGGAGTTGAGGTCCCCCGAAATAACAATAGCCAGCAACTCATGGGCTGCAAAATATCGAAGAACATCCAGGACAGCCCTCTGATGATCTCCCTTAAAGATGGAGTACGCCGGATCTGGAACTGCTCTGATATAAAAAAAAGTCACCCCATCCTGATGAAAATACTTGGGCGTGGATTGCTGGCTCTCTAACTAGCAATAAATCTGGCAAAAATACAAAACTTCCTTTTTAGCAGTAACTTAAAAATAGTATCATGGAATATAGCCGGAAAAACTCCCCAAAAGTTATCTTTTATTTAGGAAAATTCACCATCCATTGTATTGCTACAAGAAACTTGGGGGCATATTTACAAGGGCTTTATCTCCGCTTTTTTGGCTTAAAAAGCCAAAAAAGCAGAGATAAAACTATCGCCCTATTTACAAGAGGGTGCAAACATGCATAATCGCATGTTAGCACCCTTTTTCCAACGCTCCTTTGCATCTCTAATGAGATGCAAAGTGGGCGTTACTTAGCGTACCCTGGATGGACTACCTTGCAAATATCGCTGATGTTCACATCGCGATATTTACAAGGCAGCCCACAGGATTTTAGCATACGTTAGATTTTGGTGAAAACGTCCGTTTTCGCCAAAATCTAACGTCTGCTAAAATTCTGACTTACCTATGTTTGACATAGGGGGTGGATTATGCTGATACGACCACAGGGTCGTATCAGCAAGGTTATCGCCGTTTTGCAGGGAACATCGCTGGAAAACCAGCGATGTTCCCTGCAAAACAGCAATAACCTCACTATCTCTGGAATTTTTATCGCCCTGGAGAAACGCGTTGTTAATAACGCGCTACCAGGGCGATAAATTCCAGTGATAGCCTGCGATAGGAAATTCGTCGCTAAGCACGGCCAGCGATAATTATTGCTGGCCGTTGATAATATGCCCCTTGGTCCTTGGCGCCTTTCTCTCAAAAAGATTACTACGTGTTTGTTTCTGCAGCAGAGGCCTCAAGAAGAGGACGTGCAAAAGGGGGCCTAGCGATTCTACTAAAAGAAGCAATCGACTGGGACCTTGAAGAAATAGAGCTCTCTCTCCCAAATGTGCAATGCATCAACATCAAGTGCCGGAAAGAAAGTACGGAGCCTGTCCTAGAACTACTACTCTTTAATATATACATTCCACATGGTTCTTCAAACGACCCGCTTTTGGAAAAATCCTTCACGAAAATCGATCAAACTCTAGAATCTAGGGGGTTTCCTCCGATGATAATAGCTGGGGACTTCAACGGAAAAATCTTGAACGCCTTATTTAACAAAAGGGCGAAGTTAGCACAAGAGACAACTTGTTCAATTCCCCTGTATTCCCTGATAAGATAAGAGCAGATAAACGAGGGAAACTGCTTCTGTCTCACACTGCGGCAATTAATGGCGTCATCTTAAATGGAAGGGCAGATGGAGATATTCCGGCCGCATTCACTCGATTGGGTACCTTTAATTCTTCAATTTTAGATGATGTAATCTGCAGTTTAGATTTGTTCGTGAAAGATCAATCATTATCCATTCAGTACACACACGAAAGTGATCATGCATATTTAACTATGGGAATCGATCTCTTAACACAGTCTACATCCCCATGGTCTTTACGTATCTTAGATGGCCGGGCAGATGTAAATCAAACACCAGGTAGGATCCACTGGAACTTCAAAGCAAATAATAAAATGAACACTGCAAGTTCTTCCTCTCTGCCAGCCCTTATAAATGGAGAAGGTGATCCCATATCTAGATACGAAGATATAATACATTCAGTCGTGGCTTCCCTTCAGGCAAATTCAACTAGCCAAGAAAAAGGCAAACTCCATCAAAATAGAAAGCGAATAGACCATCTGTCCCGACACTTAAATAACCTGCAACAAATCCCATGCACACGCAATAGAGTACAAATAGTAGTAAAACACTGTTCTTAAAGTTCACAAATGAAGAAGACGTAATCCTTAACCGGTGTGGTTCATTTATAATGCAGTGTTCCTGCGCAAAACCAGCCAACACGTGTTTCGTCAGTGGGTTGTGACACTCTTGACTTCTTCAGGGCTGCTGCGAGTATAATAGGTGCTTAAACCTCTAGACCGGTGATATTTTCGACCCGGTTGGTCAAACAAATAATCGTTATTTCTGTGTAATTCAAGTGGTTCCAAATCTCAGATCCAGAGAGTGTCTGGTCCGAACCTCTAAAAATGATTATCGCCAGATGCGGCGCTTCCAATATAATTTCCGACAAGGAAAAACGGACGGCAGAGTAAGCCATATGGTTTATCCAAATTCAGGACCGTGGTGAGTGCGCCCAGCGTTCCACGTATTCTCGGGATCTCTGTCAACCGGATCCGGTTTATTATTATTATTATTTCTTTGCACATGGCAACGCGGTGTAGAGTTCAAATAGGGGGAGAAAAGGGCTCAACCAATCCAATCCCCACAATGAATGGATTGAAACAAGGTTGCTTCCTTGCACCCATGTTAATATCCATTAACATAAGTGATCTACCGGGGTGCTTCTCCCAAAATAATACCTCCCCACCAAAATTAGCACAGAACAATATCCACTGCCTAATGTATGCTGATGATATTGATATATTCGATCGTACCCCAATTGGCTTACAAAGAAACCTAAATGAATTAAACCCATCCGCAAAAGAAAAGTTCTTGGTCCCCAACATATCTAAAACCAAAATTTTACCTTTTAGTGGAAGAAGGAAATCACTGCCTTTCACATGGTCACTGGAAGGCAATCCTATCGAGATAGTGAAAGAATATGTATACTTGGGCCGAATCTTTTTGTATAACTTACAAGATGCTCCCCATCTCCAACATCTTGGGCGAAAGGCAGACTCCCACGTCTGGGCATTACAGAGATTTTATTGCTCAACCGGCAATAGACATTTTAAATCCCTGCTGGAGGTCTACAGTATGAAAATTCCACCTATCCTATTTTATGCCTTGGAATATATACAAATAAAAACCTGGCAACCAGTAAAAGTGAAGGAAGGGATTATCCTACGAAACTGTTAAAAGTATCCCAATCAGTCCCCGTACAAGCCTTACGCCTTGAGCTCTCTTTAACGAGCACATTTGCTCGAGCCGTCTCCAACATCATCACGTGGGCCTTTAACCTCTTACATGCAGTCCCTGGCACCCTAAGATATATATTAAAGTTGGAGACTTTTATAGATGAATCAGCTCGGCACACCTTCAATAGGAACTTTAAAATAGCCCTTGAGGTGTCCTAATGCACCGTAGCACTTTTGCAGACCTGGTCTCCAGCGCATCTAAAGCTCTTTGTAAAACATATGACGCCGAGAATAAGCTTTGAACTAGATAAAGAATACTGTATTCAATTAAAGTATTGTAAAAAAAATTGCAGAAAACATAGTATATAAAGCTCCTGAGCACTATCTACAGTACCAGTTAGAGCACACAGTAAGGCGCTGTATCCTTCTTCTGCGATTAGGAATTCTCCCTTTAAAAGTGTATTTCGCCAGATGGAACTCCCCCAAAAATTCTCCAGGTAATTGTGATTTGTGCAAGGGCAGATCACAAGATCTTTCTCATGTATTACTAATCGGTCCTAACCCAATTTTGGTAGAGGCTCGGCGACGATTCATAAAGCCAATCCGCTTAAGATACAATGCTATTTTAGTTTAAGATCTAATTACGGTGTGTAAGTCTCCCCCTAATGAATTTGATTGCCATAACTTGTTTAAGTTTTAAAGAGTTTTTTGAAAACTATTTTAAAAAGTGCACAAATTTAACAATTTTTAACATATGTATTATATACTTATGGACCACAAACTGCTATAACCTCTTTAAAGAGTTTTTAAAATCGTTTTAAAAAAATACAATCTAATATGTTCCATATTTATGTATTTCTATTTGTTGACCTCAGTTGAGGTCTGAATCAAATAAAATTATTGAAACGAATTGAATGAAGGTGCAGCCGCAGGGCTTGGTTGTCACATGAAATGTAGCAAATAGTGGAAGGCAGTAATCGTGATAAATGTACCTGGGAAGGATGCGAGGAGTCAGAGAGATTTGAGCGAATCAAGTCAAGGAATCCTGCTCGGTCTGTGGGGGAAGGAATTACATGAATGAAGGAGTGCTTCCAAAGTTAGATTAAAGGAGGGTTTGAGACAATTGAACCTAAAAGGTGGTGCTCGCGAAAGGTAAAGAAGGCTTACCAGTGAGTACACATGAGGTCCATGTAGCACGCAAGGAATGCGTGTATTTAGGACAAGCCTCCAGTCACTTATGCTTCAAAATCAAGAATTAACATTGTCCACGGGAAGGATCCGCGATAGGCGTGGATTGACGGGACATCAAACCTTGGAAGGCAAGGGGAGGCAAAGGGGTAAGCTGTAGAGTTCAATATAGTCATAGTCAGGAATACGATCCTTGTCTGTGTGAGGGAGATAAAAAATTACCTTTTACTGGAACAAATCCGTTGGTGTAGGGGTCACGGCTCATTAAGTCGGGGAACCAGGAGTTAAGCGTAGGGGGTGCCCGGCAAGCATCTGGGTCCGGAGGGTGAGTGAAGCGCACCGGGTGCCGTAAGAATGGTCGCGTTATGCTGGAGCGAAACCAGCATCCAGAAGACATCTTTAAGCAGAGTGGTGGGGGGTCACGTGCTGGGGGAAGGAATAGGCCGATGAGAGACGGAACTATACAGTGCCCCCAGGGGATCAAAAGGAGTATGGGAACAGGCCGATCTCAGGCTAGGTGGGAGATCGGAAAGGACAGATTATCAAGAGTAATAGGATACAGGACACAGAAAGATTAAGGGGTTGTGTGAATAAAATGGTTGTAGCCAAAGTGTGGGACAACACATTTACAACTCTATGAAAAGGCAAGGATGATGATACATTTTTTTTTTAAAAAGCAAGGACGATGATACATTTTTTTTAAACAAAAAAAAGTAATACATTTTACCACTGTTTGTGGTAATATCAACAGCTACAGGGTGTGGTTATACATAAATATAAATTTAAAATACAACATGTCAGAAAATTCTTCTACTGGTTTCCGGGAAGGAAAAAATCATACATATATGTATATATACACACACAGACATGATATGGATATGGGTACCATACAAAGGTATCAATTGGACTTGGGTGAGAGAAGTGTGTGTCTGGGAGGGCGTCCGGGAGATATAAATTTCAGTGGGCGTCAATGGTCGTGTTCCACTCATCCAGACTGTTCAATCCCTGGTTGATGGAATCGCAGCGTGCGATCCATCGGCATTCGCACTTGTTCAAGAGTAATTTTAAGTTCCCACACCTAAGGGGCAGGGAAGGTTGGTCGATGACTTGCCAAACCTAATCAGTCTCTGGGTGTTTTTTCTCCATGTAATGTGCGACTAGGGGAGCCGTCTCGATTCTACATTTGCTGCGACTCTTTTGTTGCGTGATACGCTGTTTGATCATTTGGGTGGTTTGACCAATGTATAGCAAGTCGCAGGGGCACCGGATGGCATAAATAACATTGGTGGTGCGACAATTGGAGAATTGTTTAAGTTGGTAAGTAGGGCCCTTGGCTATGAATTCTTTCATGTTAATAGTGAGAGCACAGACCACACAAGTTTGGCATTTGTAATGGCCAGTAAGGGTGGGAGGCCTTATAAAGTTGTGATGGTTGTGGTGTTCTTGTTACTATCAGGCCGGGTGATAGCCCGTACTATTTGGTCAGATAAGTTGTTGCCACTTTTGTAGGAGAATAGTGGTGGTTCCTGAAATATTGTTTGTGTACGGAGCACTTGCAAGTTCTTTTTAATTATTTTACTGACTTTGTTGCTGGATGGGCAATAGGTAGAGACAAAGGGGATTTGTGTGTTGGCACGTTTAGGGCTGGGTGAGAGGAGAAGATCACTATGGCAATACCATGCCAGATTGCAGGCACGGGTAATAAGGGGTTTAGGGTATCCACGGTTGGCCAGTTTCTCAGAAAGGATAGCAGATTCTCAGAAATAATCCTTTTTCCATTTGCAGTTCTTTTGGATGCAAAGGAACTGGCCATATGGAAGTCCATCCCAGAGGCCACAGGGATGGTAACTGGAATAAAGTAGGAGTGTGTTGCGTTCCATGGGTTTGCGGAACAGTGATGCCATCCTGTCTGAATCTTCGAACCGAGACTGAAATGTACTATTGCTCCACTGTCCATCATCCCAAGTTGTGGAATTGAGAATGGGCAGTTAGTAGCTTTTCCAAAGACACCATATTAAGGTTTCATGTATCACATTTAATAGGTATGTCATGTTTGCCGTTCTGTAGCAGAGTAGAGACTACACATACACACTCACACACATACACACACACAAGCAACTCACACCAAATCAAACATTTAGGTGGTGATCAGAAGTCTAATGACATCATAGGATTTTTCACTGACTCCTGTGGATGCTTTAAGTATAAAATACTGATAATTCTACACCCTTGTTAAAAACAGAAGGCTATTTAAATGACTGAATGAGGACCATATATTTAAATGCAGGAAGTCTAAAATCATCATGTAGGATTTAATAATGAGGTCAGTTGCAGCCGCGGCCATGCAGGTAAAAGTGGTGGGACGGTTGGGCCTAGGTGGGGGGGGGAGGGATTTTGATGACGAGGGAAAATTAATTATTTATTTAATTTCCCCTCGCAGTCATTTGTCAAAATCCCCCCTAACCCGGCCCCACCGCTCTTACCTGTACGGGCTGCGGCTGGTCAGTTGTGAGGTTTGTAATTTGTATTTAGATGACAATCGTGTTTTAGGAGGAGAAATCAGAGCAAATGTTTCTCACCATCAAGGTGTATACTTGTGACTTTAGGCATAGTAAATGTACACTTTCCTATGTATATTTATGTTCACCATATTGTGGTTTTCAGGGCCATATTTATGAGGCCCTTACTCCGCCTTTGCGTCACTTTTTGTGACACTGCGGTGGTGTAAAAAATGTGCCACACTGCACCATATTTAGAAAGTGACGCATCTTGGCAGATGCGTCGCTTTGTAAATACCCTGCGCTACATTATACCTGCAACAGGTATAATGTATGCATGGTAGGCGTTCTGGCACAAAAAAGGCTTGTAGAAGTGTTGCAGTGATATTTCACTGCGCTACTTCTGCTGCCTCACTGCGTCCTCACTGCGTCAAATCCTTACATCTTCTTGAAGCAGGTGAAAGGGTTGACACAGGTCTTTTGACATGGGGCTTGCCCCATGTAAAATGACACATTGCTGGAGTTGCGTCTGTTTCCAGACACACTCAAGAAATGCGCCGTTTTTGCGCCAACAGATACGTCAGGATTCCTGATGTATCTGTCAATCCTTGCAACATAGAGCGCATACAGTAAATACAGTGCATCCATGGTGTCGCAAGGAGGGCACACTGAAAAGTGTTGCATCGCTGTTTTACCGCAGCGATTCAACACTTTTTATAAATGAGGCCCTCAGTATTTTGACTGATGCGCAACAAGGATGCCAGGGCTCAGTACTTTAAAGCCCAGCATCACCCGAGACAGGGAGGGTCTGCAGAGCGCCATCGTGCACTTTCAAATCCCTGCCTCCTTCTGCAGCATTGGACATGCAACAAGGATGCCAGGGGCCAGGACTCTGAGGTCCAACATCACCTGCGATGGGGAGCAGCTGCAGAGTGCCGGTGTGCGCTTTAAAATCCCCTGCCACCTCCAACAGCACGGGACCCGCAACAAAGGCACTAGTGGCCAGGACTCCAAGGCCCAGCATCACCCAGCAAGGGAGGAGCGGCAGGAATATAGCATGTCACAACGCATGCTATTACATCGCGTTCCATTACAACGCGGTTGTTAGAACGCGATACCTTTACAACGCAAGTCATTAGATCGACTTGCTCTAGATGGCGCTCCAACCTTAGGAATAGTATAATCTTCTATTCCAACTCCAGCCTGTGCAACAGTAGGGAAGGTGTTGGAATAGTAAATTATACTATTCCTTAGGTTGGAGCGCCATCTAGAGCAAGTCGATCTAATGACTTGCGATGTAAAAGCATCACGTTGTAACAATGCGGTCATTGTAACAACCGCGTTGTAAAGGTAACACAATGTAACGACTGCGTTGTAAAGGCTGTTTTCCGAGCGGCAGAGCACCGGCATGCACTTTTTAATCCCCTGGCTACCTCCTGCAGCATGGGACACGTAGAAAGGATGCCAGGGGCCAGGAATCCAAGGTCCAGCATCACCCAAGTTGGGTAGGAGCTGCAGACTGCCAGCATGCGCTTTTAAATCCCCTGCTGCCTCCCACAGCGTAGGACGCACAATAAAGATGGTATGGGTCAGGACTCTAAGTCCCAGCATGACCCAAGGTGGGGTGGCGCTGCAGAGTGCCGGCATGTGCTTTAAAATCCCCTGCCACATCTCACAGCGGGTGACGTGAAACAAGGACACCAGGGGCCAGACTCCAAGGCGCAGCATCACCCGAGGCAGGGAGGAGCTGCAGAGCGCAGACATGCACTTTAGAATCCTCTGCTGCCTCCTGCAGTGCGGGATGCACAGCAAGAACACCAGGGGCCAGGACTCTAATGCCCCAGCATCACCAGAGGCGGGGAGGAGCTGCAGAGAACCAGCGTGACTTTTAAATCTCCTGCCACATCCTGCAGCACAGGACATGCTTGGGCCTGTGCCCGGCATAGACCGGGCCAAAAGCAGGCCCGTCTGTGCCCGTGAATGACCAGAAAAGTCAGGGCAGGGGCCCTCCCAGTGCATCTGGAACAGCACGAGTATTTGTAACACGAAATTTGCTGTGATCTACACATAGAGTAAACATTATAATGCAAATAAAAAGATCATACTATATGGCAGCATTTGAGGAAGGTGCTCATTATAGGGAAGATATTAGAAGGGTTTTTCCTTCAACTCGCCCTGCCGCTGTTCCTTCTTGCAGTCGGCTCCCACTGTGGTCGGGCTTGAGCTCCTTGGCAGCTCGTTCTCACTGTGGGCTTCTGCCTGCATCTTGGAGATTTGCTGTTTTTCGGATGCACAGGCATCCTCTTGGGGCATTTTGTTGTTTCCCACTCACCAGCTCAAACTGTGCCCCCACAGAGAATTATGGGGTGATTTCTTTCCCACATGCTGGCATTCCTCTAATGGTTTATGCCATAGATTGAATTATTTGTATAGTTTTGATAAGCACTATGGTACAATTCAACCCTGAATAGAGATTAATTTTAAATGTATTATTTGTAGTTATTAAGTATTAATTTCCAGTCCAAGATGGCTGAATCTCTTCTCGATTACATCACATCCTGTTTTGGTTCTATATTGGGAAACTCCATTTTGGGTCCAGTTGTATCGCAATTGTTCTTGCTTAATTGCTTTGTCTCTTGGATTCATGGATTCTCCACCTCTTTCAGTCCTGTCTGTTTCTTCTTGCTCTTAGCCTTGCTGCTTGGCCTGGACAGTTAGGAGTTTTTTCTGGTTAAGAAATCGGTTTATTGGTTGAGGGGGCGGAAGCCCCACTCCGGCAATATCCACAATCTTTGTCAGTGTGAACCACAAAATTTACTAAATTAACCTGTGCCTACCCTTCTGATAGTTTGGCACAAAGCTGTCAGGCTTAACTTAGAGGCAATGTGTGAAGTGTTTATGCAGCACACAAACAGTAATAAAGTGAAAACGCAACACAATAAAAATCTCAAACCAAATTAGAAAATAATGAATATTTCAATAAATAAACTGAGACTAAAACTACAAAGATTCAATCAGGAGAACCAGAGATATATAATTTCAAAGTTTTAGGTAAGTATAGTGCCTAAAAGCACAAAGCGCCACTCGCCGTCACCTAGTTGTGCTAGACCGGGGTAAAGTCACAAGTTCAGGCCAACCACAATAGAGTGTGGGCCGTATACAGGGACCAAGTTAGTCCTGCTGAAAAAGTTACCTTCTCAAAGTACAGTGCGAAGAGGGGTGTTGGTGTTGTGTTGGAGGGGGCAGCGAGGAGCAGGGGAAGCGTTGTGGATGGTCATCGCTGTAGCATTATGAGCAGACCTATTTTTGTGGATGGTCATTGCTGTAGCATGGAAGATGTGGTCGGGCATCACGAACAGTGCTGGTGGAGCTTTGCATTGGCAGTCACCACAGGCTTTTATTGCTGTAGCACAAAGTGCAGATTGCGCGTTGCTTGTCGGTTGCTGGCAGTTGCTGGCGGTTGCTATAGCGTGAACAGTAGGGTTCACAGGAAGTTAGCATTGGCTGTTGTCACAGGCGGCAGAGTCTTGGGGCGAAAGGGCTCATTCGCAGTCAAGAAGAGCCTAATACTTCAGGATTTCTCTTTTTCCTGCTGTGGAGTTAACTTCTAAAGTCAGCTAAGGGTCCAGGACCTGTTGGGGTACCTGTTGGAGATCAGGGACTCACTCTAGTAGAGGCCAGCATGGCTCAGGCTGGTCCAGGAAGGTCCAGTTGCAGCAGGTCAGTTTTGAAGTTGCAGGGAGGCCTCTGGAGCTTGTTGTGTCTCTGTAGCTCAGAACAAAAGGTCATGAAGGGAGAAGGTCTAGTCTTCCTTCACTGAGAACAGGGCAGGTCTCAAGCTGCAGGGAGGCCCATTGGTGAACAATACAGGCCTCAAGCATCAGGGCAGACCTCTGGGGAACAAGGCAGTCCTTCTTCTGTAACATCCACAGGTCCAGGACTGTAATAAAGAGTTGCTCTGAGGGCCCAATATTAATACCTGGTACCAGCCTTTGAAGGATGGGAATCTTCTAGGCTACCCCCACATCTGGTGTTTGAAAGTTCTTCTCTTCCCCTGCCAAGGCTCCAAGAAGTCTGGGAAGACAAAAGAATGGTGGAAGGTTCCCTTGTGTGTGCAGATGGCAAGCTTTTTGTAATGTAAGTGGGAAAGAAATCAGTTCTACCCAACCACCCTGCCAACATCTAGTTCCCCTTTGTCTTACTGTCTGGGAGGAATATACAAAGGTCAGCTGCTAAGCTATTCACAGTCATGTGACCCAGGACACAGGTAGCAGGCACCAAATTATTAGGACAAGAAAATGCCAACTTTCCAGCCTGATCCAGCTGCTGCCTTTTAACCAAGTGACACTGCAGTTTTTCCTCCTCACCATTCTTCTCGCTAACAGAATGCCCCTCCCAACCCAGGTCCTATTTAATGCAGGCTGAAGCACAACCATGCAGCGGGTGTGCAGCGGGCGTACTGAAGGCGTGCCAAAGGCAAATCCATCTGCGCCCATCCATGCCTGGACCATACTCAGCACCAGGAAACTTGGTCCCTGACCATCCAATGCAACACCACATCACAGCCACCACCGGATTCAATGAACACTGCAACTACTCCTCTGCCATCCTCTGTGACCTCAACAACACACATGGTCAAACACACTGCTTCAGCACGTACCCCAGCACCACAATAGGACCTTTCTCCTGCTCCCACTGCGATTTTACCTGCAACACCTCAGACACCCGACAACATCACCTCCAAACAACCAAGGCACGCCACTTCCACCACCCCTCACCAAATGTCCACCATGCTACTCAACGTACGATCTCTTGGGAAACACTCCACCGAAATCAGGGACTTTCTCAACAGCAACACACCGACCTACCCTTCCTGACTGAAACATGGCTCAACCCAGCCTCCAACCTGGACATCGCCACAGCCATCCCGCCCGCCTAGAAAATCCTACACCAAGACCAAAACCACAAAACAAGTTAAAGACTCACGATCATCAGGACAATCAAACAAGATTGACTGTACCACTTCCATGGACTTGGTCACCAGCCTCATGCAATACATCCTCCTCAGGGACCTCAATTTCCACCTTGAAATCACCACAAACCCTAACTCCATGGCCATCCTCGACAGCATCAGCAAACTTGGACTCACCAAGCTCACCCAAGAACAAACCCACAAAGCAGGCCACAGCCGCTACCCTATTTTCTCCTCCAACAACAGGATCAGCACCACCCACACGACCCCGCTCACAGGGTCCGATCAATGCATCACAAATTTCAAGATACCAAGCCAGCCCACTAGAAAAGCCCAATGCACCATCAAGACACTGGGGCAAAATATCTAAAGAAAACTGGACCAAGACCCTACAGGAATGCCTACCAAACCATACTGGTAACCTCGACACCAACCTCTTCAATAAATAGCAAATCGACTGCGGCAATCGCACCTCTTCCACCAGAAATAAGACCTACAAAAGCAACAAATGGCCCAGCTGGTACAAGAACAACCTCAAGGAGTCCACGTACGACTACAAGCAACTTGAGAGAAAATGGAGACTTGAAAAAACACCACTGCAAGATCCACATACAAAGCTGCCCTCCCTGCCCTCAACCTCTGCCATCAACAACTATGAGATGCATGGAAAAAGGCCCTAACTCTCAGACCCAAAGCCAGCTCCAACGACGGCAAAGAAATTTTCACCATCACCAAGGTGTTCTCCAATCCCGCAACTGCCAACCACTATATCATCCCATCCCAAGCACTCTACAACGGCCTCTCAAACTTCTTTGAACAGAAGATTATCAAGATCTACAACATATTTGAACCACTGCCTACCCATACGAACTCCCCCAACCAGCAGGACACCTCTTTCATCCTAAAACAACAGCTAAGTAATTGAAATCCCTTCTCGAATGAAGAAACCACTGCCTTGATGAATACCATCCACTCAGGAGCCCCCTCAGACCCATGTCCCCACTTCATATACAAACTTGGAAGAACCATTATCTCCCTCACCCTAACCGCTTTGATCAACACCTCTATAACCACTGCCACCTTCCGGTCTTGCTGAAAAAATGCAGAAGTCAATTCCCTATTGCAGAAACCAACAGCAGACCCCAACACCCCTCAGCAGCTACAGACCTATCTCGTCCTGCCTTTTCCAACTAAAGTCATTGAGAGAGTTATCAATACCCAACTCACAGACTACCTAGAGCTCCATTAACTTCAAGATAGACCAAACACAGCACAGAGACAGCACGCATTGCGGCCACCAATGACATCAGAAGCATCCTCGAGTGAAGAGAAATGGCCGAACTCATCATCCTCGACCTCTAGGTAGCTTTCAATACGGTCTCCCACTAGTCAGAGATATTCAGCATTTGGGTATCAGCAGACCCTCAAGTGAATATCCTCCTTCTTCTCAGACAGGAAACAATGAGTTAGACTTCTCCCCTACATATCATAACCCAATAAAAAAATCTGCGGAGTCCCCCAAGGATCGTTGCTCAGCCCAACTCTCGTAAATGTCTACATGAAGCGCCTTGCGGACCTCGTCAGAGCCTACAACACCAACATAGTATCCTATGCCAGTGACACACAGTTCACCCTCTCCCTTACCAATTGAACCAGGTCAGCCAAAGCAATTTTCACCAACTGCATAAGCAACATCGCGGCTTGGATGAAAAAACAACTGCCTCCAGCTCAACACAGACAAAACAGAAGCCCTAATCTTCGACAACGACTCCCCTTGGGATGCCTCTTGGTGGCCCTCCGAACTTTTAACCCCACCCACCCCTGCTGACCATGCCATGAACCTCGGGCCATTCTAGACACCAAGCTCTCCATGAGCAGACACATTAATGCTGTCTCCTCATCATGCTTCCACATCCTGCGAATGCTTCGCAAGATTTTCAAGTGGATCTCACTAAACACCAGACAAATGGTTTCTCAGGGTCTTATCACAAGTAGACTTGATTATGGAAACTCCCTTTATGTTGGAATCCCAGCCCATGTCCCACGTCAACTCCAAACCACCCAGAACACCGCCACTAGACTCATCCTGAATATCCTGCAAAATAACCACATCTCCCCACACCTCAACAATCTCCACTGGCTCCCAGTCCAGGAAAGCTGAAAGTTCAAGCTACTCACCTACACCTACAAAGCCCTCCACAACACCAGTCCAGCTTACCTCAACAACCAACTCAACTACTACCCAACCACCAGACTCCTTTGATCTTTGATCTGCGTCCCAGGCAAGAGCACACCTCCCTCGCATTAAAAAGAACAGAAGCGGAGGATGCCCCTTCTCATACCTCACAGCCAAGACCTGGACAACCTCCCAAAACACCTCAGAACTTCCCCCTCCGTCACTTCCAAAGGAATCTCAATACATGGCTCATCCAGACGAAACAGGCATGATCTCCTCCTCCTCCCTCAGCCTGCCCTACTCAGTGCCTGGATACCCTCACAGGTGGTTAGCCGCGCTCTACAAATTCAAATAACATAACATAACTTAAAATCCAACCTTGAATTTGTTCTCAATCAAAGGTTATCACTTATTAAATGCAATAAGGTAACCAAATGTTATACAAAGGCAGCGATAGACCTTACAGAAGTGAAAAACAAATTTAGAAGTTTTCCTCTACCAGGACATATAACACTTAAAACATGTCCTTATTTTTAAATACAATACAACCTGCCCTATGAGCTTTTTAGGGCCCACTTTAGGGGTGATTATATTGTTTTAAAATGTCAGGCTAATTCTTGTAAAAATATTTATTTATTGTTTTTACAGGGTTCAATGGCAGGCCTTGGACATGCTTTAAAGTGCTACTTAAGTGGGTGGCACAATGAGTGCGGAGGGCCCACTAGCAGCATTTATTCTACAGGTCCTGGGTACAGGTAGACCCATATACTAGAGACATCTAAGTAATTAAATATGCTAATCAGGCATAAGCCAATTGTTCCAGGTTTTAGGGAGAGGGCACAATCACTTTACCACTGGTTAGCAGTGGTAATGTGCACAGACTCCTAATGCCAACAGAAAACGAAATTCAGAAAGCACGAATGGTGAAGGCAAACGTTTTGGGGGAATGCCCCTGCAGAGAGGACCAAGTCCAACATCAGATCTCCAGCATTTTTCCCTCCCACTGAAATTATTTTCTGGAGCAATTTCATTCTGGTATCTGGGTTTGTTTCTGAAGATAGTAGGCCGTTCCTATTTCCCAAGAGGACCGTTCACGTGGTGCCAATAAAGCCTGCAGTTGGCAGGTTGAGACGTCATCGTAATCTAAAGATGGTTCAGGAATGATCAACAGTGGTGAAAAACTTAACTCTTCAAGTCCAAAGCCTGACCACAGAAAATGTTTTCTTACGTCACTATTTTGTTGTCTTGCAATGTCTTGCTGTCTTTGGATCCTCCTTTGACTGGTTTGGCAGACCTAACATTTGAAGGAAGTCCCAGAAAGCTAAAGGCTTTCCTAAGCACTTGTCTGGTTCATTTCACCTTTAAAACTCATATTTAAGCCAGCCATTGATCTAGAGTCTGGATCACAGTGAGGAATACACTGGCATGGGCTGTGTCATTTGTATCTGATGATAGTCCACTTCTAGGCAATATTCCAGTCTTCCTTTCAGAATTACATAAAATGTTTGAGCCTCAAGATTTGAAGTTTTCTGCTCAAGAAGAGATTTTAGAAGGTAATTAAGGGTCCAGGTACTTGCATTCGTATATCTCAAACATCAAGGGCTTGGCTAGAGAGGTTGATTGGCCTGACTCAGCCCTATGCATGTTATTCCATGAAGTCTTAAAGGATGACATGAACGTTGAACTCCCTAGGGTCACTAAATCAGCGGTTCCTGTGGGACTTAATCAAGCTAACCATCCAAATTGATATTCACCTTCAAGAAAGGGAAGTTTAAAACAATCTCAGTCCAAACTCCCTCAAAGGCCTATATTCAAGATACATTTCAAAGCTCCTAATCCTGCAGACGAGAATATCAGGTGGGTTTTACTAAGCCCTTTGATTGAATAAGAAATGCCAAAATAAAGTAAGCAAGGGATCTGTTTGTACTGTGGTCAGAAAGGTCATCTTCTGAGCTCTTGTCCTATACGTCCTTCTTGTCAACTTAAGGAGTTAGAAAAGTAGTAAGCTCAACCTTAGTGCAGGGAAGGGGTAAGATTTAGTCAGATACCCCTGCTCTATCCTCTGTAATCCTCTGGTTTGTACTACTGAAAGGGGAACTTCAGGTTACTCTCAACATCTCTTAGCTCCCATTCTTGTAGACTGTGGAGCATCCAATGTCTATATGGATATTCAAAGAACTTCCAACCATCAAATACCAGTCCAAAAGAAATACATTCTAGGTGCAGTAGAAGCTGTTGATGGTGTTTTAGTGACTTCTGGACAAGTCACTGAAGAAACTCAGATTTTGTATCTCAAAATCACTGTCCATTATGAGAAGCTCACCTTTGATTTCATTTCCTGTCCTCATTATCCTAATTCGGTTGGGCATTGTTAGACTTGGCATCTTTTGACGTGTTTCCCCTGAGTTTTTGCTTTCTGACCTCCCGGTTTTGACTCTGTTTGTGCTGGCTTAGTGTTTCTGCGCACTTTTCTCACTGCTGATCAGTGGTAAAGTGCAAGTGCTCCTGTGGTAAAATGTGTTATGGATTGGTGTTTTCATGATTGGATATTTGATTTACTTGTTAGTCCCTAGTAAAGTGCACTGAGTGTGCCAGGGGATGTAAATCAAATGCTACTAGTGGGCCTGCAGCACTGATTGTGCCACCCACGTGAGTAGCCCTGAAAAGGTAACTCAGACCTGCCATTGCAGAGTCTGCGCACAGTCTGGTACTGCCCTGTCGACTTGGCAAGTACACCCTCTTTCCAGGCCCCAACCTTCCCTTTTCTTACATGTCAGCCACCCCTAAGGTAGGCCCAAGGTACCCCTTTGGGCAGGGTGCAGTGTATGTGAAAGGTAGGACATGCCCTGGTGTGTGTGTGGCATGTCCTGAGAGTGAATTACTGCCAATTTCGTTTTTCACTCTTGCAAGGCTACCTGTTCCCCATAGGACAGAATGGGAAGTTTGTTTATAACATCTTATAAACATAACTGGCCCTGGGAACTAGGTAAGAAAATAAAGTTTAGTATGCCTGAACTCAGAATCTAAAGATGCATCTTTTAGTGAAGGTGATTTTTACATTCTGTGTTTGAAAATACCACTTTTAGAAAGTAGGTATTTTCTTGCTCAGTCATCCTGTGTGCCTCTGTTGGAATGTGGATTGCCTGTCTGGGTTTTGGATGACAGAAGGCTGGGGAGCAGGAGTGGCTCCAGATAGTCTAGGTGGGTCAGGAAAGGGCTGAATAGACCTGGGCTGCAACTGGGGAAGGGGAGGAGATTTCCTTGCACCTCAAAGGGCCTGGTCTGCCTCTGACAATGCCGTCTCCACCTCCTGCCAGGAAGTCACACCAGAGAAGGCAGAACTGGTTCTGGCTGGGCACAGACACTCTCTGCCTAAAGGATCAAAGGATTTTGGGATATAAATATTGGGGCCCAGACCCCTGAACTTTAGAACTCTTTTGGATCAAGAAGACTGCCAAGAAGAAGAGCTGGAGAAGCTGTGAGGAGGAACTACCACTTTGCTGTGTGCTTTGCTGTGTTGGCCTGCAGTGGCTGCTTCTGTCTTGGGCAGTGAAAGGACTGGACTGAACTTTCTGCAATCTACTTTTGTGAGTTTCTCCAAGGGCTTGAGGTAGAGCTTGCCCCCTGTTCAAGAAGTCTCAGGCACAACAAAGACTTCAAGGTCTTCTGCCCTCAGCACTGGGGACTGTGTGTTTTGTGCTGCAACAGAAGAAAATCAACTCGACGACGTCTACGACACCGCTGCCGACTCCGTGTCCCGAAGGCACCACCGAGGGCACTGCTGCAACGCCGCACCGTGACCCTGGTCTCACCGACGACGCCTGCTGACGCCGCCACCAAGCCGCTGCTTGCACCGCGACCTGTGGGCCCGCACGCCTCACCGCTTCACTTCACGATATCGCCTTGGCACCGCAGAGGGCACCGCTGCAATGCCGCACCGCGACCCTGGTCTCACCGACGACGCCTGCTGATGCCGCCACCGAGCCACTGCTGCAACTCCCTTCTCACTTGACTATCCTATAGAATGGTGCGAATCAAAAGTGCAGTACCTGGGGATACGTGTCGCAGTGGATCGTGCAGATCTAATGCGACTTAACTACAGAACCGCTTTGGTGACTATTACAAGCTGTGTCACACGCTGGATCTCATTGCCCCTGTCTCTGGCGGAGAGAACCTCTCTCATAAAAATGCTCATAAAAATGGTGCTGTGGAGATCTATACAAAGATGGGAAATTCCGTACACTGGAACAGTTTTTTAACTATTGGATCCCACCTCCATGGATATATTCCTATCTGTGAGATTGAGACAGGGCATTAGGGAGAACACACCCTCCTTCCCACTGGAACCACCGGTATTATCCCCGCTACATACACTATTGCAATCTGAAGCACCCACTCATGTAGTCTCCTTGTTATATCACACTATCCAAACTAACCAGGTGCTGGACCAGTGTGCTGCACGAGAGCAGTGGGATAGAGATCTTGGCCTTGAAATAACAGATAAACAGTGGGAATATTTCTGTACGCAAACAGGACAGGTATCCGCAGGTAGCCGCTTACGCATTATTCACTTCAAATTTCTTCATCGCACTTATTACACGCCTGTCAAAATGTACAAATTCAAGCTTAGAGATAATGACCGATGTAACAGGTGTGGAGTGGAAGGGACGGACATTCTACATCTTGCTTGGAGCTGTAATAGAATAAATCAATACTGGCAACAAGTGTTTACAACACTGGCGCAGATGATATCATTGCCATTATTAGCATCCCCGTCCTTAGCTCTACTAGGATACACTGAACAAATTGATGCAGGATATAGAAAATATGTGTCGCTTGGGCTCCTACTTTCTAAACGTAGAGTTGCATGACAAAGGGGACGAGATAGGGCCCCCAAGTTTAAGGAGTGGATCAGAGACCTACTATTCTGGCAGGAGCAAACACTTACATATATGCAGAGCTGCTTCCGCTCACTTCTCGTCCGAAGGACATATAGGACCCTTTAAAAACAAATTTATTATCCCACCCAGTGGAAGTCGCGAGTGACCAAACGTCACGATGAGGAAAGATACATGGGTATGGAATATGGCACTGGATGTAGGAAGTCAAGAGATACAAACTAAGGGGTCATTACGATGTCGGGCGGTTCGTCCCGCCGGGCCGGCGGTAGCCACCGCCCGGCCCAGCGAGGCGAACCGCCCGACACCACACCAGAAAGACCCTCCGCCATATTAGGATGGCTGGGGGGTCCGCAGCGGACGGAAAGACCGTCCGCTGCATTTCCGCCGGTCGACACGTCGACCGGGCGGAAAACACCATTAATATGGTGGCGGTGTCTGCAAGACACCGCCATCCATATTATGATACATGCGGAGAGCAGCCTTTCCGGTGTTTGCTTTCGGGGGCCCGTTGCCAGGGTGTTGAGGGGGTGGGGGGTGCACATGGGGGGTACCTATGGTACCCCCCTGCATTTGCATGCACAAGGTGGCAGGCACCGCGCGGTGCCTGTCACCTGGTGCATGCAAATGCACAACATGTGAGCACCGCGCGCCACAATGCTGGGAATGGGGGATGCCACTGCCACGGTGGCGGTGGCATCCTAATAGCAGGTGCGGGACCGCCGCACCCCTGGCGGACGGTCCCGCATTCCGTTACGGTATCGGGCGGACTTTGCCCGCCCGTCATCGTAATGTGCCCCTAAGTTGGAATTTATAACCATGTTTAGAGTGAGCTCATTGCAGGCGGTTGTCCCATGACACATGAAGGAATGAAGTAGGAGACCTGTATGAGAACAAAAACATTTTGTTTACCTATTGCAAATAGATGAATACGCCTGTATATATGACTAAGCATATTGTATGTTACTACTGTATATGGAAAAACAGAAGGAAAAATATATATATATTTGCTCAAGTACTGGATATAGCAAACATTTGACGCATATATGTGAATTACGTGTTTCTTTCTGCCTATGTACCATTGTTAAAATACGTGATAAATGCTTAATAATTTTTTTTTTATAAATAAAACGTTATTCAGATCTGCTGGAAAATAAAGACTTGCAAGGTAAAAATTAAACTGAAACACATAGAAAAGCAGGATTATTATTGACATCTGAAATCCCCTTCATGCCTTGGAAAATAAACATTACTGATTTATTCGTACCTCCATCCTGAGAATTACACCACAATAATTGTTATAGCGCATTCATAAACTAAAATAGCTCACTCTTCTGCTCTTCCCAAATTACCAGCTTTGTCAGAAATACTTGAGATTGCCTCTCTCTGATCATGGACTTCTGGATTTCATCCTCAAGCAAAAAGAAAAACGAAAAGATTAGATCGAACTCTTAACAAATTCATATGGTGTTACATAACTGCTGCCCAAACAAATGGTAAACTCTCCTACCTGCAGCACAATTAACATACAATAACTTTATCCTTACTCCTACTGCTTTCTCTCAATTCTTCAACTTGACTGAATTCCATTCTCAAACTTTTCTAAACTTCTTGGAAACAGATAATTGGGTAGCTGCAGTTCAAGGTTCATTGGAAAAGATAAACCAGGTTCAAAAGAAATAAGGCAAAATTTGCAGGCCGCTAAGTCAAAACAAAGATTACAGGCCAATCGGGAGACCAGTTCCTACCTATAGGACTGGAGACAAGGTTTGGTTATCCTCTATCATTTTACCCTATTCCATCTGTAAATCTATATTTTTGCTGGGATATAACAGGCATGTTGAAATTTCCAAGATCATTAATCTTGTTATTGTAAGACTAATCTTCCACTTACCTAGAAAGTTCATCCATCCTTTCATGTTTCCCAGATAAACCCTCAGTTTAAAAAGAGGCCAGCTACCATACTTATTAATGGGCAACCAGAGTACGAGGCTCAGGATATATGTGACTCCCAGTACTCTAATGGAAAGCTTCAATATCTTGACTGGAAAGGGTATAATCCTTGGGATTGTTCATGGGAGCCAGTAGAATAAGTTCATGCTCCCCTTTTGGTTAAAAATTCTATTCAAAGTGTCACTCAAAGTATAGAGGTCCCAAGATGAGGCAGACTGTAAGGGCTTTGCCCTTACCTTGCTCTGCTGCAGTTCCTTCCCAGAGTACACTCCCGCCATGGTCAGTCAGGGGCTCTGCCGTGGTTCCTTCCCACTGTCAGCTTCCACCTGCATCCCGGCGTCTTGTTTTTAGCATGTGCCAGCATCCTCATGGGCCATTTTGTTTTTTTCCTCCATTCATTGGTTCAAACTGAACCTGTAATGAGATTTATAGTGCTGTTCCTTTCCTGCATGCAGGCATTCTTCTAACATCGCTTGCAAGGAAAATTTCAGTACCAACAGCCTCATGGAGATTGTCATTGTTTCTATTATTTGCATAATTTCGATAAACACTGTGGTATAATTTAACCTCGACTACTTTTCATATGTATTATTTCTAGTTACTAGATTATTCATTCCCAATCCAAGATGGGAGAACCTCTTCTGGAATATGTCACATCCTCATTTGACACTATATAAGCAAATTCCATTTTGAGACCAGTTGGACTGGAATTGTTTTTGCTTAATTACTCAATCACTAATTTTGTGGATTATCTGCCTTCTCCAGTTCCTTATTGTTTATTTTCTTCTTGCTTTTCACCTAGCTGTTTGGCTTGAACAGTTGGAAAGTCTTTCTCGTCTCTAGTTTTTTACTTCTCCTTGGAAATTATTTTCTGGAGTAATTCTAGTCTCCCAGTTTCATTCTGGCATCTGGGCTTGGTTCCAGAGATAGTAGGCTGTTCCTATGTCCCAAGAAGATCCTTCCTGTGGTGCCAAAAAGACCTGCTCCCAGCAAATGTACGAAATGTGAAAAGCGTAGTAAGTTTCCTGTATACATCTGATCAAGACCTAAACACCTTCAATAGCTATCTCACTCATTAAAATGGTTACTCATTGGGTCAACTGTTGAAGCTCTCTTCTGCTTTCCAGCTCCACCTGTGTTCCATACAGTTAGGCATAGTGCACTATGAAGCAAATGCCCTTCCACCTTTGGACATGCCTTCTCTAGGAAAAAGTCTTAACAAATTCTTATGGTGCTACCTGTGTGTGTGCGTGACTTGCATGAAGCCCAGAAAGACTGGGGGGGATATTCACAAGGACTTATCGCCGAGTTATCGCCACCTTAACGCATCAAAAGTGGAGATAGATTTAACGACCCATTCACAAGCGGTTGCAAACTGCAGACAACGTAAGTATTCCCGCGATAACTGCCGCAAAATTTACCTCCACGGGTGACACCACCAACTAACCCTAATGAGATGCAGAGTAGGCGTTCCCGTGCAAAAACACATGAAAACACCACTACACCACTTTCACAACGAACTGCCAGATCTGCGATGCGAACCAAAAACAGGCGATATGCCGCGGTAGCAGCAGGGAATTAGCACCTGCCTTTTGCTGGTGTTGAGCAGGACGACTACCTGCAGCATGAAAGGGAGCCCAGCCAAGAGCCACATCTGAAGACCCACAGATGCCATGGAGACAATGATCATGCAGCTCGGAGACCCATGAGGGCCACAAAACCCACCGCCACCACTGCCTGGCCCCCCTTCCCGGGGACAAACACATACCTTGCACGACACAAGAGCCACAAAAAGCGCACGAGGTCGCACAATAACAACAAGAAACACATGTGTGGGCAGAAGAACGAGAAACAGTCACTCATCATTGAAGTAACAATCAAAAACTTTATTGAATACAACACAAAACACCAATGCGGAAGACTCCTGTCGGGTCCGTCCGGGACAATCTTGATGTCACAGCCTGGAAAATAAAGCACAAAATCAGAACGGGTGTCATGCGCACATCAAAGGAGCGAGACACAGAGAAACAGAGAATGAAAGAAAGGCAGAGAGAGAAAGAGAAAGAAGGAAAGGAAGGGAGAGAGAGAGAGAGAGAGAGAAGGAAAGGAAGGGAGAGAGAGAGAGGGAGAAGGAAAGGAAGGGAGAGAGAGAGAGGGAGGGAGAAGGAAAGGAAGGAGAGAGAGAGAGAGAGGGAGAAGGAAAGGAAGGGAGAGAGAGAGAGAGAGGAAAGGAAGGGAGAGAGAGAGAGAGAGAGGGAGAAGGAAAGGAAAGGAGAGAGAGAGAGGGAGAAGGAAAGGAAGGGAGAGAGAGAGAGAGGGAGAGAGAGAGGGAGAAGGAAAGGAAGGGAGAGAGAGAGAGGGAGAAGGAAAGGAAGGGAGAGAGAGAGAGGGAGAAGGAAAGGAAGGGAGAGAGAGAAGGAGGGACACTGCCGCCCCTACGCACCCCGGCACCACTGCTCACCTGCTGCCACAGATGTGTCTCCAACCACGTGCTGGTATACACTGCAAGCCACCAGGTCTGCAATCTGTAATCGAGGCCAGAGTCAATCATGGCAGAGTCCATCTCACTGCACACTGCAACAACGCCTGTCCGTCCTGTGCACACATGCAGCCGCACCCTACCCCCTCCCGCCGGCCAGCGCTGGCTGTCCGCACTTGCGCACCCAGGCCCCACTGCTCACCTGCCGCCAATGGTGTGTCCACCAGTGGGCACACCACGTGCCCGTGTAAGCTCCAGGCCCAGGTTCCGCCACCATGGCATGCTCCACATCATGCGGACCCGCACCGCTGCCCAGCAGGTCCCACACATGACGCTGAGTCCTGAGGCATCAATGGCAGAGGCCACATCAGTGCACATGTCATCAATCCAGGCCGCACACCCACTCAGCAATTTCGGTGCCACTAACCCTGTGCAACCCCAGTCAGCGCCACGTGTTGGTAGGCCCGTGACGGCCGCAAGGCTTCGGGTGCCACTAACCCTGTGCAAGCCCAGTCAGCACCATGTGGTGGTAGGCCCATGACGGCCGCAAGGCTTTGGGTGCCACTAACCCTGTGCAACCCCAGTCAGCGCCAAGTGGTGGTAGGCCCGTGATGGCCGCAAGGCTTTGGGTGCCACTAACCCTGTGCAACCCCAGTCAGCGCCACGTGTCGGTAGGCCCGTGACGGCCACAAGGCTCCGGGTGCCACCAACCCCATGCGCAACAACTCATGGGCCCTTTATGATTGAGAATCGTGGAACGTCCATCATCCAGTCACCACCGGCAGTGGGGAATGTGATGTTGTCGGCCCCTTATATTGGCGGGGTCACATGGCCTGTGACGCTGTGCCGGATGGGTGTGGTGTGTGTGCAAACCTGCCCTCAGGGAGTGGCCGTGACATGCTGACAACTAGACCAGCGACCTGCAGACCACTAGCGTGTAAACCTGCGACTTGTAACTATGTGGCCCCCCCTTGGAGCGTAAGCGGAGTGGTCGGGCCTGGCGTACGCCGGACCAGCGCAGGGCTTGCAACAATGACACGGGGGCTCTGGGCGTGGTTCAGTCCATGTCTGGACAAGGAAGTGACTAATGTGTGTGTCCCTGTTGTAGTGTCTACGGCACCCGGAACGCAATCGGCAATGTAGCACACTGTGACTGGAATCCCACTAGATGAGCATCATTGACGTTAGGGGGAATCACTGACCCTACATTCATCCACGCATTCATACATGAATGATGTAAGACATGACACAGCAGTGCGTTTCTGAATGTTTAATGCACATCCAGTGGAGTTTTGCAGCTGGAGCAGTACAGGGCCATGCCAACCCCACTTCACAATATGGGCCTGTGGAGGGCCAGCCAGAGTCCATCGGGGAATGACAAGTACAGCGGAAGAGGAAGGGTACAGTCCGCAGTGTGGTTGCCGTGTCATTGGTCACCAAACAGGATATGGCAGTCCATGTTGCGGTCCAAGGTGAGTGCAGCAGAGTGCATCGGGGGTCAGTGGAAGGTCATGGGGCGATGTGCTGCACCAAGCAGCAACAGGCCAGGTGGCGGACATGAATGCTAGTGCCTCCTTCTGAACTCAAGCCCATCCACATCCTCGTCCTCGGATGTGTGCTCTGCCCTACCTGTGGGTGGTGCAGTTCCGGCTGCGGCACTGTGTGCCACTGACACATCAGGGGCCGGAGGTGGATTGTCGGCCGCACTGTGTGGCAGTGACACATCAGGTGCCGGAGTGGAAAGGCCTGCCGCACTGTGAGGCACTGACACACCAGGGTGCGGAGATGTGGATGGTGTAGGGGCAGCAGCATTCATCTGCGCCACGCCTTGTGGCAGCAATGCCATGATGAGGACATGCAGGGCATGGTAGATCCCAGCTACATTTTGCTGATGTGCAGCAGTGGCTGCCATCCTATCCGCCTCCATCCGCACCATGTCCTCCATGAGCCTCCGCATGTGTGCCATCTCACAGCTGAGATCGCTGGAGCCACTCTGAGCGGACAGGTGTTCTTGTCTCCGAGTCATAACTCCAGCAATGTCAGCCAGCGCTCGTTGGAGACCATGGAGTGGCGTGTGGGTGTCAGTTAGGGACTGGAGGTGGTCCCTGATGGGACTCAGACACCCATGGATGGCGTCAAGTTTGGTAGCCATGAGGTCGAACCCCACCGCACCTGCTCAGCCATCTCCCTCAGGACCTCCAACACACGGCGTTGGAAGGCCATGTGTTGTTCGGGGGGGTCCTGGGAGACAGCCGGAGTTATGGGTGCCTCCTGCTGGGTGGTTTGTGGAGTGGGCGGGGTCTCCTCGATGCAGCTGGGCTGCCCTGGTCCTGGAGGTGATTGGCGGATGAGTTCAATGATGTCTTGGAGGGCTTGGGTGTCGATGCTGGTAGTGTCCTCCTCGTCATCAGTGAAGAGTGGCTGGGACTGCCCTGCAGGAGGTGTTGACGGTGCCCCTGCAATGTGAAGGGGAGATGCTGTGTTACAATGTGTCCACATGTATGTAGCCTCATGGTACATGTTCACATTCAGACAGCATGGCAATGTACATTGTGACAGTCTGTAGATCAGGGCCATGATCCAAAGTCATTGTGGGTGTGCACTGTGCTCTGCTTGATTGTGCATGTGTGCCATTGTGGCCATCTCCCCCGTCACCCCAGTACCTGGTGGTTACTCACCCTGTTGCTGTTGTGTTGTGTCATGTCGAGCAGTGTCCGGTTCCCCGACTCCTGCCACGGTCTCCACACTGATGACTGTCGACACCAGCTCCGTCATGTCATCCAGCTCCAGCTGTGGCGCTGGGCTCCCACCTCCAGTCTGCATTGCTGCCTTCTGGTTGCCTGCGAGTTTCTCCTTGGTTTTGAGCTTGATGTCAGTCCATCGCCTCTTGACCTCGTCCATTGACCTCTTGGCTCTCCGACGGCATTCACCTTGTCCATGATGGACCGCCATAATCCATTTTTGGTGCCCAATGACACATTGGAGGCGACGAACAGTTGTTGATGGTGTTCTATCACCTCCGTGACCAGGATCCTATTCTCCTGCGGACTGAACTTCGTCTTCCTCTTCTTCTTGTCCTTGCCCTTCCCTGTCACCGAGGTCCCAGGCTGGTTGTCCGGGGTGCTCGTGGGGTTCCACTCGTCCTCTGTGCCTGCTCCGGCTGCCTCCATGGTGCTTCGGTGTTGGTCATTTTGTGTTGGTGTGTTTTTTCTACTTTTGTAGTGATTTTCCCGCCTGCCGTGTGTGTATGGCAGGCCTGGCACTGCTTATCGCTGATTTCCTCATCGCAGATGGGCTCATCGCACGTTTTTTGGTGTTGGGGTTTGTGTTTTTATCTCTGTCACAGTGGTTGTATCGCAGACTTTGGCCGCGTTTTCGGGAGACTATCGCATGGTACCGCCGTGTTGTGAATTACAGGTTAACACGGGGTTATTTTCCCGCGATAGACTGTGATGTGTAAAGTTGCGTTAACATTTTTTGGAGATGTTTAGCGCACTTTCTTGTGAATATCCCCCTGGACCTCTTCCCTCGTTTACCCAGGATATAGAAGTGGACTCCAGAGGTCAGTTGGATGACCTGTGTGGCTACAGGATACATAAAGTTTCAAGAAGCCTTTTCCTGAAGTGTCTAGATGACCAGTACCAACTTGACTTGACCTTCTAGCGGGAGCAGCTGGAGTGAGTCTTGACACCCAAGTGCTGTTCCTGAGGTCCTTTTACCCATGGCTATGTCTAACTAGACTTCTACTGCACCTCTGAAAATCTGGGACCAACAACATTTTTAGACTTCCATAACTCTGGTAGACCAGAATAAACTACTGCAGACTATCTAACTAAGGTGGAACCTTGCTGGGCTAAGGATTCAGCTTGTTTCCACTTGGACCTTCTCTGCAGTGGAAAATCCAGTTCAGGCGACACTCAGCAATAAGGAATCTGACCCTGTGGAACTCAAGATCAGATACAACTGCAGACTTGTGCTGCTGAAGGACCTTAAATTCCAAAAAAAGAGACTAACGGCCTGATTTTGTCCCTGGCGGTCTAACCGCAGTCTTGGCATGGCAGAGGCCCTACCTGCCTTATCTAGATGTTGCGGCTATAGACAGCAGACTACTGTGGTGACTGTCTTCTCTGCTTGCTAGCAGTACTCTATCGCCGTAAGGATGGCGGGATTGCGCCCAGTCGATTTAGATGTTCCCGCCATACTGGCGGTGTCTTGGCAGTGGAGTCCTGATGTAGTGGGGCAATGGTGACATGGAGACAGGTAAGTACTACTTATTTACTTCTCAATACACATATATGTTGTGTATATGCCAACATGTACATGTAGGTAATATGTACTGGCCATTGTTTTTACATATAGCAATGCGCACCAACAACATACACACCCCATTGACTGTACACACACACACCTACCACAAAAACCTACCATAGAATCTGGCAGCAACAGGGTGGCTGAGCGTTGTGGTCAAGTAGCAGCAGCACAGTGAGGACCTGGACAATGGCGTTGAAGAGGAAATTAGAGGAGGGACCTCGAAAAAAGGTGAGTTTTCACCTCTTTTTCTTTGCTTCCACTAACCCGAGCTTGGAGGTTTCCCCACCACAGTTGCTTCCACAGAAAGGCACTTTGTAATCTGGATGGCGAGAATCTCGACAGGACTCCCTTCAACAACTGCTTCAGGGCCTTATGGCATCGACACGGGAGACAGATCCTGGTGGAGTTGGAGGGACCACAGCGGTCTTTCCTCCAATGCCCAGCCAACCTTTACATCAGGCAGGCGGACCGCCAAGGCAGCGGGCGGGAAAACCACCAAAAAAGTGACAGAGGGACTAGTCCCTCCAAGATATAAATCAGGCCCTAATTCTGAAGGCAAAAATCTTTACTAGGGCAAAGGCTCCAACAGCGTCCAAACAGAGGGAGGACTTCATCAGGCACTCATTTTTAATTTCTCCCTCTTGCAGCTATTCCCACTCAAAAAAAGGCATCAGCGATATGTTTCCCAACACCTATCTGACATTGTGAAGACTTCCTCAGACCAGCCTACTGCCTTACCCCGCTGAAGGATTTTGACTTCATGAAAAAAAGTCCAAGTCATAAGATAGAGGCTTCAATCGGGGCAAACCAGGTTGTATCCAACCAGGGCTCCATCGAGGTCGGCCTCAATCGCGCCCAAGTCCCGGTCTGCCATGGCCAGTGACTACCATTCATGCTTTGGTCTTTTTGATGCTTTTCTTTATTTAAAACTTTGAAATTCATATGTCTGGTTCCCCTTTTGGATTTTTGTCAGTTTGGTATAATTTTACCAATTAAATTATACAGTGCAAGATGCCCAGAGCAAAAACAGGGAGAGCAAAGCATTAAAGTCAAATTTCCTCACAGCCAACATTTAACATTTAAATATGTTGCTATGCTGTTTTATGTTGCACTATTTTTCTGTTACCTTTTGGTTGTTTATTAAGGTTTGATGTCTGTGACATTATGGCCTCATTTATGAGTACAAAATTTTTTATTGATATCTTGATCCCAATTGCACGGTGTGTGCCTGGTAATTATGTGGTACAGGAATGGCTGTACCCACCCTATAAAATACTGCAGCTCAAACCAGTCATAATTTAACAAGGGAAGAAGTTCTGGTAGCTACTGAACAAAATATTTTGGAATGTTTAGTACCAAAATATGCATTATCCCTCATTTTTAGGACAACACTTATAGAAGTCACCTTTTCTCTTTTTTGTACCCACTAAATTCCAAATGCCACAGTATTACTTATGGGGGGAGGAGTGTAAATAACCTAACCCTTTTGCAGCACTCGCAATAAGGGACTTCACATGCTAGAGCCTTTTGCAAATGCCCACTTTTGGACAGTGTATCCTTTTCTGCTATTCAACAGTTGTTATGCAGATTTGTAGAGCACTCTATCACAGGAGAGGGCATTCTGACCCTGAGCATTTGTGAGTGTAGCGAAACCTAGAGTCTAGTGGGACTACTCAAAAAGACAGGTCTTCAGCTTCTTACGGAATTCAAGAAATGAAGAAATGGTCTTATGTGTAGTGGCAGGGCATTCAAAGAATTAGGAGCCATGTAGGAGAATGTCCCACCAGATGTGGTTTTTTGCATGCATGGGATGTGTGCAAGTAAAAGTCTGGATGAGCGGAGGTGTCTGGAAGGTTTTTGAAAGCAGATGCACTTGTTGAGGTATGCTGGGCCAGTGTTATGTAATGTCTTGAAAATGTGGGTATGGATTTTGAATTGTTCCCTTTTATGTATGGGGAGCCAGTGGAGCCCCCCCATGTGTGATGTGAAGTGAATGCGAAATGGGAAGTTGAGAGTGATATTGGCCACCGAATTCTGAATCGTCTGCAGCCTTGTGGTGAGTTTTTTGTTGATCCTAGTATAGAGGGTATTTTCCTAGTCCAGCTTGCTTGTGACCAGGGCATGCATGACCATTTTACGGATGCTGATTGGGACCCATTTGAAAATCTTCCTCAGCCTCTTTAGGGTATTTAGTTGAAGAGCTTCACCCCGGCTGTAGAGTAAAGGGAAAATTAAAAAATGTATTTAACTAAAAAATATCAAAAATATTTTTAGATTAACTATTAATGTAAATTTATTTCATATATTTATTTCAAATTGAAAACAAAATGCTGCAGCACTATTAACTTTTGAAATACATTTTTAATATTGAAAATATATCATAATAAATTACTTTATTTCTGAAGTTTACATTAAAAAATCAATTTCCACCTAAAGAAAGAAAATATGCATAATTAATTATTAAATGTGATGTAGAGAATGTAATAAAAATAATTTAGTTATATTTCAGTTTTAATCAATTTTTCACATACAACAACGTAGTTGACATACCCACACTTTTAAACGAAATGGTCCACACAGAACGGTGTGTACCTAAGTTCCAATGAAGCCCCCTTAACCCGGTGCCACCACTGCTCCTGTTTAGTGAGTGAGACTAACTTTCTTGGCATTTGATTCTCCCACTCATTTAAACATAATTGGTTGTGTGCCACATATAGTGTGATGGCAAGCCTAGAGCTCTGAGGTGGCAAAGGCACGTAAGATCTCTATTGCCTTGACTAAGGTATTGTAAGATAGGGTCCCACATCATGGTGAAATTGTCAGAGATGTCCTGCATGTCATACACTATTTTTCCATTAACTAAGAGGTGCCAGATTCTCTGTAGCCACATGAAGGTGTTCGGAATGGTGTCCCTAACCCAGAGACCCAGTATGATCTGTTTTGCCACCAAAGGGAGATGGATATCCTCTTTCCCTTGGTAGAAGGAAGAGTGTATGAGTGCTTCTGGGGTAGCCCCTTGAAGATGGAGGCTGGGTCCCTGGCCAGATGTTTCCCCTGAATGGTCTTGATAGTTTCCAGAACCTCCCCCCAGAAACGGTCCAGGCAGGGAAAGGTCTGCAAGATAAGGTCTAGGGTCCCCGTACCCCCACATCCCCTCCAGCAATCACCTGATCTGGAGTTATCTTACCTGTGTAACTGTGGTGGAGTGTAATGCCATCTATACACAATCTTATATAGAGATTCCCTGCCTGGGCATGCCTTGCGAAGGCAGTTGTGCTTATGTGTATGCCCCCCCATTGGATATCGTCAAGGGCAATGTCCAGGTCTTGCTCCCATCTAGTCTTGTATGTGGGCCAAGTCTGATTTGTATTAAGGAGTAATGTGGAAAATATTTGGAATATATCTGAGTGACTAGGTGGTGCTGTGTTGCAAGAGTCTGTAGGCACTTGGAGCCACTCCACCATGTATCTGACCTGTGGTGCCAGGTAGTAGAGTTGAATAATGGGGACCCCTAGCCCACCTCACTTTAGATGGTGTGTACTTGTGTGATGCTGTGGAGCCAGTGGGCGTCAGTCGGCCCAAATGAAGGTTTTGCAGATGAAAGATAGCTGGTCGAGGTCCGACTTCCATAGTGGGATGTAGAGTGCCTGGAACATATATAAGATTTTAGGAAGGGCAGTCACTTTGAAGGAGGTCCAGAAGAGTGCATGTAGATGCCAAGAATTTGTGAGTGCTTTGAGGATCTAGGCGAGATGCCCAAAATTTGTCCTAGCACAGGTGTGTAGGTCTGGGACTAGGGTCACCTCCAGATACTGCAGTGAGTCCAAGGACCACCGAAAAGGAGTCTCCAGCTGTAGTTTCCAAAGAAGGGTCTCTCTCTCCGAAATCACCAGCCCTACCGACATTCCCAGGTCGATTTTGAGGCCTGCAACAGCACTATGTTCCTCCAGCAAGGTCGGCAGATGTCATATGGAGTGTACTGGGTCAGTCAAAGTGAGCATGATATTGTTCGCAAAGGATGAAACTTTGAAGGTGTCTTGATGGAAAGGGACCCTGCAGATACCCCCATGATCTTGGATCCTTTGGATGAGGGGCTCCAAATAGAGCACAAAGAGCACAGGGGAAAGGGAGCAGCCCTGCCTGGTACCCGTATGTTTCAAGATCTCTCTTGACTGGATTCCATTTACATGAGCCCTGGCCCGGGGGAGACATACAGCTCATCAATCCAACACTGAAAATGCACTCAAAATCCTCCCTGATGCAGTGCTGACAGTAGCATGAACCAAGCAACCCACTCAAATGTTTTTTCCGCATCAATGGATAGCAATATTGCCTCCCTGTGGCACCAAATCTATGACATGGAAAGCCCATTTGGTGCTATTACTCATAGACATGGTCGGGACAACATCTGTTTGGTGCCCGTGTATCAAGTTAGGCAAAAGGGTCTCCAGGCATGTTGCTAGGACGCTGCCCATTATTTTAGTGTCTAGGTTCAGTAATGAAATTGGGCGATAGGACTGACAGTGCACAGGAACTTTGTCTGGCTTTGCTATGAGTGAGATACTGGCATCCGCTATCACGGGTGAAAGAACGTAAGATCAGAAAAATGTGAAGTAGACCTCGGTCAGTAATGGGGCTATCTGGTGTGTGGTATGCTTGTAAAATGCTGTGGGCAACCTGTCAAGTCCTGGGGCACTGCCCCTTTTGAGATGCTTTATAGCATGGAGAACCTTCAAAATTCAATTGATGCTAAAAAGTTTCTTGAGAGTCTTATCACATAAAAATAAATTCCTTCTTAGAAATCCAATAAAGCGGGAGCGATGATATTATGTTTCAATCCCAACATTTTCTTTATTCTTTTTGTAATCATCCATATCAGCCCAGCCAACATGTTTTATCCCCAGAATGGGAATTCATCAGGATTTTATTCAGTTTATCTGATGTCAGGGCTCCTCCGATGGATGCAGCGAGCTCACAGCATGTGGTCGCAGTGTTGTGTCGGCTAGGTATGGGATGCCCACTTGGTTGCAGAAATTTTAGGAGATCAGCCTTTTTCATCAAGGCTTATGGGAGAACCCGGAAGCAGCCTAGATGTGCAACAGTGGTTGCAGGTCTAGTTTCTCGCGGTCATCAGAAACCGCCAGAACAGGTGAAGCAGTAAAGTTCACGCGTAGGGTTCAGAGCAGGTCACTTCACCTTGTTTCCCTCAGTGAAAGTGTTGTTGTGGCTTCGCGCTTGCATGTTTCAGTCAGAAAGGGGGGTAGTGTAGACTTTTCAAGTATGTGCATAGAAAATTAGCTTAGGGTTATGTCTTTCGTGTTTGTCGGTCTAGTTAGTCAAAGAGTTTACCGGTCAATGATTCTTTCAAAGGAAATTCAACTTGAGAGAAAGAATTCTAAGACAGAATTGAACTAACAGAAGAAAAGAAGTCTTACCTGTACTCTCCGCATCCAGTAGCAGGGAAGGAATTCCAAGACTTGAAGACAACCAAACGCAAGTACTCGGACTGAAATGAAATGATAGCATAATGATTAATTATACTCTAAAATAATTCAGAATTTCTAACCTATTAAGAACAGCAAGAAAAGAGAATTAAAGAAAAAGGTGTGACAAAAGAAAAACAGAAAGGAAGTAATTACTTACCTTGAATAATAAATTATCAAAAGACAAAATAAAGAAGAAATGCTAAAAGCCTTAGTCTAGAGGATAAGAGTAAGAATGTTATGTAAATACTGAACAGACTAGGAAGAAAGACTGAAGTATTTTATTTTCAACATTGTATTGTGTTGCTATTGTGTTGCAGTTCATCTGTGAATCTCAAAAAGACATCAATCTAACAAGAGTGATAGCAGTATGAGGGAGTAGCAGTGAACCCAAGAACAACTGGACACGACAGTCCCCTATCTGTTTCCATCCCCTTCCCCCCACCCTGGGGTTCACTTAGACCTTCTTCGTCCTGAGGGGTCTGAGCAGAATACTGAGTTGGGAGTTGAGAAATTAGCTTCATTCTGCTCTTGTGAAGTTAGAGGTGAACCGTGAACACTTTAAGATTCTGGCATTGCGTGATTCCTCGTCAATAGTATATGTCAAGAAATGGTAGGGTTTCCTTTTCCTCAGTGGTACCTGTACCTATTGTATAGAGGGACGCTATATTCCTTCCACGCGAAGCCTTCTCATGTTTCGTTCAAAATCTCAAAGCCCTAGTTAAGTAATAATCAGACCATTCATGTTGCCCAGAAATTCAAACTTAATGGCCAGTTCCACTTCTCGACGGGCCCCGGTAGGATCAGGTGCTGCCATGTTCGGCACCTGGCCATACCCCCCTAGATATATCTTAATAAAATTATAAATACCTACATTTTTAAAATACGAAATCGGTTACGAAAATATTTCTTAATTAAATAATGTTCTTTTTTTAAAAAATGACATAAAATTATATTTATTTATATTTTTACCATTTAAATAATTTAATTTCTTTCAACATAATTTGTTATTGGCTTCCCTACATCCATTATTTTCTGTGGGAAGGTGTTGCAGTACAAGTGGTTAACCTCGTGTGGTGCTGGGCTTGCTACGGTTTTTTCATTCTTTTTAGTAGTACCTTACACTCGCCCAGCCCTCCTCCCCATATAAAGTCATGTTGGTCCCAGAGGTAGGCTCCCTGGAGCGTTTTGAGGCTCGGCAAGGGGAGATGCTTGGCCCCCCTCCCCATATGAAGTAATTTTGTCCCTGGGGATGGATTCCCCTGGGCCTCTGGAGGCTCAGGGTGGGGTTTGTATGGCCCCCTCCCCATGTATTCTAATTTCAGTCCCAGGGGTGGGCTCCCCAGAGCATCTGAAATCTTAGGGACAGGGGCCCTGCATCCCACTCCCCTTTATGAATACAGCCCCGGTGGTGGGCTCCCCAAGGCATAAACATAGTAAGTGGTTTTTTTCTGATCCAGCGGGAGTCCTGCAAATAAAACCATTTTTGGCTGAATTTCATTTATTTTGGCCCCAGGGAGGATCTCTCTGGATGCCTCCCATGGGACCTGGGGGTAAGGGCATCCCTACCCTGCCCCTTATATTATTATATTTTTTTTCTTAGTCCCTGAGTTCTGTAATGGCTGACAGCAAAATTTTTCTTATGTTGCTGGCAGCCAATTAGATTGCTCGTTCCTGAGTCTGACTCCCACGGGAGTAGGATGGCCTAAGGGAAATAAAGGACCCTGGACCAATCAGAATGCTTTATTTTTAAAAAATTGCTGCTCCCGCAGGAGTCTCTCGGCCCAAATGTCCATATATACCTTTATTTTTGTCCCTTAATTTCTCAAAAGCTACTGAATGGATTTACACTAAATCACAAAAACCACAATCTGCAGATCAAGATCTAGCTTCCTGCTGATTTTGGTGTAATGCTGTTGAGCACTTTTTTGCTGTAGCCCTGCCTAAAGAAGTCTATGGAAAATGCATGAGGTGTTTGTCTTTTGGGACCTCCCTTTTTCCCAGCCCCTGCTTGATGGATCATCCCGAAATTTTGCAGGAAGGAGTTGAGGTAGATGAACTTATTTTTGGAAGGTTTTGTGAAGATTCATCAAACAGGACCAAAGCTATTAGAAAACAAAAAGCACTTTACCTACCTAGTGGCCCCCGCCATGCACAGTTTTTTTATCAATATTTTGATTGGAAATGTTACAGTGATATTATCAATGATGTCATGGAAGATGTCATGACTAATGTGAGGTAATTAGCAGTGCATGGCGAGGGCACGAGTTATAGTTTCTTGAGACAAGTATACTGCTGAATTTCTATGGTTTTTTGTGTATAAAATCTGAACCTGTAACCTTTGGTTTTTTAGTGAATTTGTGAGTTTTTTAAATTCTATTTCCTAGCTACAACGTCCATGTAACCTTTGGTTATATATGTATAGGCTGCGCCTTTCATCACTAAACCATGCTTGCTAATCAATATGCAAAAATTTACACATGTCTGCAGCCAGTCCTTACAGAGATTAGATTTTCAGCTTTTGCCCATCTGTACAGCCTGCCCAAAACTAAATTATATTGCCTAATAACATAATCAAAGAGTCTATCAATCTCTCAATCAATCATGTCACTTATAAAGCGCACTACATACCCGCGAGGGTCTCAAGGCGCTGGGGGAAGAGGGGGTGGTGCTGCTACTGATCGAAGAGCCAGGTCTTGAGGAGTCTTCTGAAGGCCAGTAGGTCTTGGGTCTGTCGGAGGTTGGTGGGGAGGGTGTTCCAGGTCTTGGCGGCGAGGTGGGAGAAGGATCTGCCGCCGGCAGTCGTTTTCCGGATGCGGGGGACTGTGGCGAGGGCGAGGCTGGTTGAGCGGAGCTGGCGGGTGGGGGTGTAGAAGCTGAGTCGTCTGTTGAGGTAGGCTGGTCCGGAGTTGTGGAGTGCTTTGTGTGCGTGGGTGAGGAGCTTGAAGGTTATCCTCTTGTTGACAGGGAGCCAGTGCAGGTCTCTCAGGTGGGGTGTGATGTGGCTGCGTCGGGGGATGTCGAGGATAAGACGTGCAGAGGCGTTCTGGATGCGTTGCAGCCGTCTCAGGAGCTTAGCCGTCGTTCCTGCGTAGAGGGCGTTTCCGTAGTCCAGCCTGCTGGTGACGAGGGCCTGGGTGACTGTTTTTCTTGTTTCGGTGGGGATCCACTTGAAGATCCTGCGGAGCATTCGGAGGATGTTGAAGCAGGATGAGGAAACGGCGTTGACCTGCTTAGTCATGGAGAGGGTGGGGTCGAGGATGACCCCTAGGTTGCGTACGTGGTCGGTGGGTGGCGGGGCTGTTCCCAGTGATGTTGGCCACCAGGAGTCGTCCCAGGCTGAAGGGTTGGAACCAAGGATGAGGACCTCCGTCTTGTCCGAGTTCAGCTTCAGGCGGCTGGTCCTCATCCATTCGGCGACGGCCTTCATTCCTTCGTGGAGGTGGGCTTTGGCGGTGTGAGGGTCTTTGGTGAGGAGAGGATCAGCTGGGTGTCGTCGGCGTAGGAGATGATGTTGAGGTTGTGCTGTCGGGCGACGTGGGCGAGGGTGCCATGTAGATGTTGAACAGCGTTGGGCTGAGGGAGGAGCCTTGGGGTACGCCGCAGATGATCTTGGTGGCCTTGGATCGGAAGGGGGCGAGGCGGATGCTTTGTGTTCTGCCGGAAAGGAAGGATGTGGTCCAGTCCAGGGCCTTCTCTTGGATCCCGGCGTGTTCGTAGTGTGTGGTGGCAGACCGTGTCGAAGGCGGCTGATAGGTCCAGGAGGATGAGGGCTGCTGTTTCTCCGTTGTCTAGCAGGGTCCTGATGTCATCGGTGGCGGCGATGAGGGCGGTTTCGGTGCTGTGGTTGCTGCGGAAGCCGGACTGGGAAGGGTCCAGGATGTTGTTCTCCTCGAGGTAGCGGGTCAGTTGTTTGTTGACGATTTTCTCGGTGACCTTCGCGGGGAACGGGAGCAGAGAGATGGGTCGGAAGTTCTTGAGGTCCTTGGGGTCTGCCTTGGGTTTCTTGAGTAAGGCGGTGATCTCGGCGTGCTTCCAGCTTTCCGGGAAGGTTGCTGTCTCGAAGGAGATGTTGATTATTTTCCGGAGATGGGGCGCGATGGCTGTACTGGCTTTGTTGAAGATGTGGTGAGGGCACGGGTCTAGCGGTGAACCGGAGTGGATGGTGTTCATGATCTCGCTGGTGTCCTCGTCGTTGATGTTGGTCCAGGAGAGCAGGCGGTTGGTGGTTGTGGGGGCAGTGGTCTCGGTGGTTGCCGGGGCGGTCGTGGTGTTGAAGCTGTCGTGGATGTCGGCGATTTTGCGGTGGAAGAAGGTGGCCAGTGAGTCGCACAGGTCTCGCGACGGCTGGATGTCGTTGGTGTTGGAGCTGGGGTTGGAGAGTTCCTTCACGATGTTGAAGAGCTCTTTGCTGTTGTGTGCGTTGTTGTCTAGGCGGTCTTTGAGTGAGGCCCTTTTGGCGGATCTGATGAGGTGATGGTGACTGCGGGTGGTGCTCTTGTGGGCGGCGTAGCTGTCCGCTGTCCGTTCGTGGAGCCAGATCTTCTCCAGTTTTCGGCATGTTCGTTTGGAGGCCTGGAGGTCTTCGGTGAACCAGGTGGCTTTCTTGCTGGTGTGGCTGTTGGGCGGATTCTTGAGCGGGGCGAGGGTGTTGGCGCAGTCGTCGATCCACTGTCTGAGGTTGCGGGCGGCGGTGTCGGGGTCGGAGGGTTCGGCGGGTGGGCTCAGGGCGAGGATTGTGGTTAGCTGGTCTTCCGTGACTCTGCTCCAGCAGCGGCGAGGCATTTGTTCGGTGCGTGGTGCGTGGTGGGCTTCCTGTAGGTGAAGTGGATGCAGTGGTGGTCAGTCCAGTGGGGTTCGTAGGTGTGGTTGAAGGAGACGTGTGGGCTTGCGGAAAAGATGGAGTCTAGCGTGTGGCCGGCGGCGTGGGTGGGTGTAGTCACGAGCTGTCTGAGTCCAAGGGTGGCGAGGTTGTCGATCAGGGTGGTGGAGTTGGTGTCCTTGTTGTTCTCGAGGTGGAAGTTCAGGTCCCCGAGGAGGATGTAGTCCGTGGAGGCGATGGCGTGTGTGCTGATGAAGTCAGCGATGGAATCGCTGAACTGTGGTCGGGGTCCGGGGGTCTGTAGATGAGGGTTCCTCTGAGGGTGGTGTTGGGATCGGTGTGGATCTGGAAGTGCATGTGTTCGGCGGTGCTGAGGGTGTCGTCGGTGTTGGTTGAGACTCTGAGGGTGTTCCTGTGGACGATGGCGATGCCTCCTCCGACTCCGTTGGTGCGGTCCCTGCGGGTGATCTTGTATCCGTCCGGGATGGAAATGGCGATGTCGGGGGCTGAAGCGGGATTCAGCCAGGTCTCCGTCAGGAATGCGACGTCTGGGGAGGTTGAGTCGAGAAGGTCCCAGAGTTCGATGGCGTGTTTGCGGGCGGAGCGGGTGTTGAGGAGGATGCATCTGAGGTAGTTGGGTTCTTTCCTGGGCGGTGGTTTGGCGGGGCGGGTGCTGGCGAAGCTGCAGTTCCGGCAGGTGAAGGGCCCTTGGGTGCGCTTCGGGGTGGCCTGGTAGCAGGCGTGATCTTTTCCGGGGTTGAGTGCGTGGAGGGTGCTGGCGTCGTATCGGCGTCTGTTGATGTGGCGGGCGCGGGGGATGCCCGGACCAGGGGGTCTGGCGCTGGGCGCGGTCACGGCGCGGACGGGCGCAGACGGGCTTGCCTTAGGCGCGCCTCAGCAAGGGGGGGCACAGAAAGGAAAAACGAGCACAATCAGGGGCAGCAAGGGGGGGCACAGAAAGGAAAAACGAGCACAATCAGGGGCAGCAAGGGGGCACAGAAAGGAAAAACTAGCACAATCAGGGGCAGCAAGGGGGCACAGAAAGGAAAAAAGCACAATCAGGGGCAGCAGCAGGGCACACAGACGGAGCTGTGTGGTGGGGAGCGACCTACCAGTCAAGGTCAGGGGTCGCTCTCTTCACCACGCAGCGGCCGCCATAAATGGGGAGGTGGGAGGGAGGAGCAGGGAATGGGGCAGCGAATGGGCAGTGAGGGGCGGGGCCGCAGGGCGCAGCGGCGGGAAACAGGCACAGAAGGGAAAATGAGCACAATCAGGGCATCAAGGGGGCACAGAAAGGAAAAGAAAACGAGCACAATCAGGGGCAGCAAGGGGCACAGAAAGGAAAAAACGAGCACAATCAGGGGCAGCAAGGGGGCACAGAAAGGAAAAACGAGCACAATCAGGGGCAGCAAGGGGGCACAGAAAGGAAAAACGAGCACAATCAGGGGCAGCAAGGGGGGCACAGAAAGGAAAAAGCAGAGCACAATCAGGGGCAGCAGGGGGGCACAGAAAGGAAAAACGAGCACAATCAGGGGCAGCAAGGGGGCACAGAAAGGAAAAACGAGCACAATCAGGGGCAGCAAGGGGGCACAGAAAGGAAAAACGAGCACAATCAGGGGCAGCAAGGGGGCACAGAAAGGAAAAACGAGCACAATCAGGGGCAGCAGCAGGGCACACAGACGGAGCTGTGTGGTGGGGGAGCGACCTACCAGTCAAGGTCAGGGGTCGCTCTCTTCACCACGCAGCGGCCGCCATAAATGGGGAGGTGGGAGGGAGGAGCAGGGAATGGGGCAGCGAATGGGCAGTGAGGGGGCGGGCCGCAGGGGCGCAGCGGCGGGAAACAGGCACAGAAGGGAAAACGAGCACAATCAGGGCATCAAGGGGGCACAGAAAGGAAAAGAAAACGAGCACAATCAGGGGCAGCAAGGGGGCACAGAAAGGAAAAGAAAACGAGCACAATCAGGGGCAGCAAGGGGGCACAGAAAGTAAAAACGAGCACAATCAGGGGCAGCAAGGGGGCACAGAAAGGAAAAACGAGCACAATCAGGGCAGCAAGGGGGGCACAGAAAGGAAAAAACGAGCACAATCAGGGGCAGCAAGGGGGGCACAGAAAGGAAAAACGAGCACAATCAGGGGCAGCAAGGGGGCACAGAAAGGAAAAACGAGCACAATCAGGGGCAGCAAGGGGGGCACAGAAAGGAAAAACAGAGCACAATCAGGGGCAGCAAGGGGGCACAGAAAGGAAAAACGAGCACAATCAGGGGCAGCAAGGGGGCACAGAAAGGAAAAACGAGCACAATCAGGGGCAGCAGCAGGGCACACAGACGGAGCTGTGTGGTGGGGGAGCGACCTACCAGTCAAGGTCAGGGGTCGCTCTCTTCACCACGCAGCGGCCGCCATAAATGGGGAGGTGGGAGGGAGGAGCAGGGAATGGGGCAGCGAATGGGAAGTGAGGGGGCGGGGCCGCAGGGGCGCAGCGGCGGGAAACAGGCACAGAAGGGAAAACGAGCACAATCAGGGCATCAAGGGGGCACAGAAAGGAAAAGAAAACGAGCACAATCAGGGGCAGCAAGGGGGCACAGAAAGGAAAAAACGAGCACAATCAGGGGCAGCAAGGGGGCACAGAAAGTAAAAACGAGCACAATCAGGGGCAGCAAGGGGGCACAGAAAGGAAAAACAGAGCACAATCAGGGGCAGCAAGGGGGGCACAGAAAGGAAAAAACGAGCACAATCAGGGGCAGCAAGGGGGGCACAGAAAGGAAAAACGAGCACAATCAGGGGCAGCAAGGGGGGCACAGAAAGGAAAAACAAGCACAATCAGGGGCAGCAAGGGGGGCACAGAAAGGAAAAACGAGCACAATCAGGGGCAGCAAGGGGGCACAGAAAGGAAAAAAACGAGCACAATCAGGGGCAGCAAGGGGGCACAGAAAGGAAAAACGAGCACAATCAGGGGCAGCAGCAGGGTACACAGACGGAGCTGTGTGGTGGGGGAGCGACCTACCAGTCAAGGTCAGGGGTCACTCTCTTCACCACGCAGCGGCCGCCATAAATGGGGAGGTGGGAGGGAGGAGCAGGGAATGGGGCAGCGAATGGGCAGTGAGGGGGCGGGGCCGCAGGGGCGCAGCGGCGGGAAACAGGCACAGAAGGGAAAACGAGCACAATCAGGGGCAGCAAGGGGGCACAGAAAGGAAAAAACTAGCACAATCAGGGGCAGCAAGGGGGCACAGAAAGTAAAAACGAGCACAATCAGGGGCAGCAAGGGGGGCACAGAAAGGAAAAAACGAGCACAATCAGGGGCAGCAAGGGGGGCACAGAAAGGAAAAACGAGCACAATCAGGGGCAGCAAGGGGGCACAGAAAGGAAAAATTAGCACAATCAGGGGCAGCAAGGGGGGCACAGAAAGGAAAAACGAGCACAATCAGGGGCAGCAAGGGGGCACAGAAAGGAAAAACGAGCACAATGAGGGGCAGCAAGGGGGCACAGAAAGGAAAAACGAGCACAATCAGGGGCAGCAGCAGGGCACACAGACGGAGCTGTGTGGTGGGGGAGCGACCTACCAGTCAAGGTCAGGAGTCTAGCATAGAATTGGCCTATAACAGAAGGTGGCACCCTAATCATCTTATTTAAAGACAAGTATAATGATTGCAGGATACCTGGAGGTGTGAGGGAGGTAGGTGGGAGAGAGGGGGAGGAGACCCCCAGCTCCTCCCATCCTCTGTCACAGCATCCCTCCCTCCCAATCAACAAAGAAACATATCAGAAGGTGAGGCTGGGATTTAAATGGATAGGCGTCCCTGAGACCTCTAAGGGCTGTCGCAACAGGGTCCGCCCATCCACTTTTAATGGGCCAGCCAAACATATATAGACACCAATGATGCAGATATCTCTAACTTTTTACCAGTGCTATCTTCTTGTACCCACTCAAGCACCTTTTAAAATGCTAATTTCTCTAAAACAGCTACACTGATTTAACTAAATAACCAAAAGCACATTTCCTGAGTAAAGTTCGAACTTTTGTCAAATTTGGTGTTATTCTGTTGCACAGTTTTTTCTGTATCGGAGAGAAAACTTCCTTCTGAGAATTAACAAGGGAAATCACACATTTGGGAATTCCCTTTTTTTGGTCTTTGCTTGAGAGATAGCCATGAATCTTTCCATTAAGGAGCCAAAGTAGATGACATTTTTTTTCTGGAAACATTCATGCAGATTAGTCAAATAACAATAGCTGTGAAAGTCTTTAATTTATTGACAGCATTTGAAAAGAGACTGTAGTTCGGCTGATGACTTGGTCACCTGACAGCCCTTTACTCGCAGTGCATATTTTATCTAAAACATTTCACAAACACACTAAAGACCTCAACTTTATATCTTTGTTATTCATTAATAAAAAGAAAATACATTCTGTATAATGCATCTTATTAATTGGCAATTTTACAACTATTAAGTAATAATAGACATGTCATTGCAATTCATTAATAAGAGTTACATAATCAAAATTTCTAATACTAAAAAGCCCATGGGACTGCTTTTCTTGCACATACAGTATTATCATAAAGTGAAGCCAATAAGTATTCTAGAGAGTATATTCGATTTTTATGTATAATAGGCATAGAAAAGATGCTTCCCATTGCCACCTCATATGGTGTTTTATTGCAGTCAAACCAAATGGTATTCCTGGTCAATCGACATGTTCCACATTTCAACATTTAGGCTTTCATGAATAACTAAAAACTATTTATGCTATTTCATCTAATGGTACAATTTCTATTACAAATGGGCTCAGAAAAAATATGATGACTTCAATCTAATGCAGTACTTTGAATTTTCACCATGAAGCCATGCCATATAATCCCATTGAGCACATTATGTCTGAATTATAATTCCTCCATTTTCTAAAGCATTCCTTGTGCCTCGCGAGCCAAATAAAGAACTAATAATGCATTAATATTACTCAATACAAACTGATCATTACTCCTCAGGTTCTCTAATTTCATCTTTGGAGTTATAATTCAATTAGCTTTTTGTTGTATTCATCAGATTAACATAAAATCATATTGCATCCACCCAAACAAGTGCCCTAATTAGTCATTTTATCAATTGCACAACGACCCAACCCCATAATTACATCTAGAGTCTTTGAACATGGAAATTCATAATATTGGAGTTATGCCCCACTGGTTTATAGATTAGATTGACACACCTGATGAAAAACTATAAAAGCAAACAAAAGAATTCAAAAAGTCGAAAAGCATTACAGTAATCACATCTATGAGTTCAACTGGTCTTGCCTTGATCTATTAAATGTACTGGTAATTCCTAATTCATATTAAATCTATTGGCTCACAATAATCCATTTGGATAATATATTTTAATTCTAATCTTCTTAACTACAAGACTCTATTATTTCAACCAAAGGATTTAGGTATACTGCCAATTTAAAACATCTCAAGGTTGTCTCATTGCTGTTGTATAGTGCCTTGAAATGTCACCAGCCTAGATAATTATTTACTTTGCTCCTGATTGCACATACATGCTCATGTACCCTTTTATGTGTAGGTTAAAATGGTGTTGCCTGTGTACTTCTAAGTGCCTGGTGTTAGAAATGGGGGTCTCTAGTTGGCTGAGGTAGGTACCTTTGTCCAAATAGGGACCCTTGCTTCTAGTCAGGGTAAGGGGGATACACTTCTAAAATAACCCCTGCTCACCCCCATGGTAGCTTGGCACGAGCTGACAAGCTTATCTCAGAGGCAGTGTGTAAAGCATTTGTGAACACATACAGTAATACAGTGAAAACACTACAAATGGACACCACACCAGTTTAGAAAAATAAGTAATCTTTATCTAAACCAAAACAAGACCAAACAACACAAATCCACAATACAGTTATAAACATATGACTTCCATATGGTAGAAATAGTTCAGTTAAAAGCAAATTGCAGATGCAACACTTTTCTCACAAAGTACCTAGGATGCGTCACGCAAACAAACAAAATGGGCCGCAGGGAAGGTGATGTGTCGGTTCCTTACACTCATGGAAGGTGATGCGTCGGTTCCTTGCTCCGGGGAGATGATGCATCGGTTCCTTACTGCAGCGCAGGGGAGGTGATGCGTTGGTTCCTTACCGGAGAGGAAGTGATGCGTCAGTTTCTTACTGCGAAGGTGGGTGATGCGTCGGTTTCTTACTGCATCCCCCAACGATGTGACAAACTTGGCGTCGCGATGTGATGATCCGGAATGATGCGTGAACTCTTGCAGTCGCACCGCAGGCCTTGTGTTGAACTCGGTGCAATGGTCTCGGACTTCGGAAATCGGTGCACTCAATGCGGCGTGCAGCGATTTTTCGAGCCGCGCCAGGCGCTGCAATGGTTTTTTCGGCGATGCATCGGAAACATGTGCGGATGCGTCTTACTTCTTCAAATTTGCATTGATTTTCCAGCTTCCAGTGAAAAATAGTTCTCTAGAGGCCCAAAAGGACAGCAGGCACCTCTTTGCAGGTCAGAACTCCCAGCAAGGCAGTTCAGGGGAGCTGGTGGTGAAGTCTTTGTGTCCCTGAGACTTCAGAACAGGAGGCAAGCTCAGTTTCAAGCCCTTGGAGATCTTTTCCTCAAGCAGGTGACAAAGCAAACAGCAAAGTCCTTTTCTCCTTTCCTTGGCAGCAAGTAGCCACTGCAGGCCAACCCCAGACAGCAAACAGCACAGGGGCAGTATTCCTCCTCAGCTTCTCCGGCTCTTCTCCTTGGCAAAGGTTCCTCTTGATTCCCCAGAAGTGATCTAAAAGTCCGGGGTCTGGGCCCCTCTTTTCATACACAAAAATCCTTTGTTCTCTGAAGGCAGAGAGTGTCTGTACCCAGGCAAAACCAGTTCTGTCCTCACTGGTGCAGCTTCCTGGCAGGAGGTGGAGACAGCATTGTGGAAGGCAGACTAGGCCCATTCAGCTGAAAGGAAATCTCCTACCCCTACTCTAAATGCAGCCCAGATCTATTCAGCCCAGCCCTGACTCATCAGGCTCTCTGGAGCCTCTGCTCCTCCCCAGCCCCTGTCATCCAAAAGCCAGATATGCAATACACAAACCTAGCAGAGGCATACTGGATGGCTAAGCAAGAAAATACCTACTTTCCAAAAGTGGTATTTTCAAACACAGAATGCAAAAATCACCCTCACTAAAAGATGCATTTTAACATTCTGAGTTCAGGCATACTAAACTTTATTTTCTTACCTTGTTCCCAGGGGTAGGTATGTTTATAAGATGTTATAAACAAACTCCCCATTCTATCCTATGGGAACAGGTAGCCTTGCAATAGGGAAAAACGACATTGGCAGTAATTCACTATCAGGACATGCCACACACACCAGGGCATGTCCTACCGTTCACATACACTGCACCCTGCTCCCAGGGGTACCTTGGGCCTACCTTAGGGGTGACTGACATGTAAGAAAATACAAGGTTATGGCCTGGCAAGTGGGTGCACTTGCCAGGTCAACATGGCAGTACCAGACTGCACACAGGCTCTGCAATGGCAGGCCAGAGTTACATTCACAGGCTGCCTATATGGGTGGCACAATCAGTGCTGCAGCCCACTAGCAGCATTTCTACAGGCCCTGGGCACACACAGTGCACTGTACTAGGGACTGACTAGTAAAGCAAATCAGCCAATCATGAAACACCAATCCATAACAACAATTTCCAAAGGGAGCACTTGCACTTTGGCACTGAACAGGAGTGGCAAAGTGCCCAAAGCATCTAGACCAGCAAACCGGAGTCCAGCACACTGCAAAAACACAGGAGGCAAAGGCAAAAAATGCAGGGGAGACCCACGCCAATGGTGCCAGGTCTGGGGATAAAAAAACATAAATAGCATAGTCAGTGTGACAGTGTAACCTCTTTTATATGTGATGTGTGTGATCGGTGAGGTGAATGATATATGATCTATATGCTATGCTGGTCTTACATTCTTTCCACTTGTTACAGTTCAGAAAGCCCAGGACTTTTATTAACTACATTCCATCTTTTTTTTCGGTCCTATCAAATGACTGGTGCAAAGCTGATCCCTAATGGATCTAGATGTACAGAAGGTTATACATGGTTATACGTGGTCTAGCCGATTAGCTGCCTCCTATTTCCAGATATAACTTCAGTAAATATCAGTGTCTTTACATGATGTTTCTTACTTCACAGTGGTATTATTAAAAGTAGTGATAAACCCCCATTCTAAAAGACCCTCAGAAGTTGTTTAACTTGGAAAATCAAATCCTGCAAACTCAACTTTATTCCTTGCTTGATTAAGAACTCTCCTCATGGTGCCCTTGATATTTAAATGTTCCAATGTCTTCCCCTGTTCTATCTGAAACTATTACTCCTCACTACAATTCCTTTCAATATGTAGTAATTCCCAATATGGGATACTGTTCTTCAGGGCAACTGGATGTCCACTTGTATAACATAAAACACTCTTCCCAGCTGTTTCTTTCTGAAATTATGCAGTCTAGATATAGACTCCAGCAGTCATAACTTTAACATACAAATAGTTCACTTCAGAGTCACTGACTGGTTGGCAGTTTCTCTGCTCCCCTTCCATATTAAAATGTCTCATCAATGTAGCTCATCCCGATCATCACATGCTGTATATATGCTTTCACAGAAGTTTCCCAAGACACCTGCACCTCCTACCAACCCATGAACTGTGCCTTGCTGTTGTCTATACATTGCTAAAATAAATATATTCCATGTCAGAAAATACTCCATTAGTTGTAATAACTCTTGTATATGTTGGTAAAAGTGTATGGGCCTGGACATCAGAGAGTGTGTTCTCGACTTCTTACTATAGTTTTTTTAATTTAATGCTGGGATACAGCAGGACGATGTATGAAATTGGGTTACTAATTGAGGGGGGTAAAATCCTACTCAAACAGCAACCACAATCCTTGTCAAGGTGAAACCAGAAGGAAACCCCAAATTAACCTGTGCTTAACCCTCTCGCAGCTTGACACAATAGCAGTCAGGCTTAACTTAGAGGAAATGTGTTAAGTATTTATGCAGCACTTCAAACAGTAGTAAAGTGAAACACAACACAAAGAAAGTCCCACACTGATTTAGAACAATAGAGTAAAATGTAGTAAATACTTTAAGACCAAAATGACAATAATCAGATCAGTAGAACCGGAGATATACAATAATGATTTAAGTGAGTATAGCACCATGGGTGCATCACTCAGCGGCGGTTCCTGGGAGGTTGTGGGCTGTGATGTGAAGTCCTGCACCAGGGATGTGTCACACAGTGGTTCCGATGCAGAGTTTAGTGAGGTGAAGCAGCAGCACCTATGAGGACTTTCTGGGAGGCGATGTGTCACGATGTGTTGGTTCTGTTGGCATCACAGTTGAGCTGGCAGAGCACCTTTAGGTCCAGGTTCTGGGTTCAAGATGGAAGAATCCTGTTCTGCCCCTGAGGCTACTGATCAGCAGGCCAGCCAACAAATCCTTGGAGTCACTCAGTGTGCCGTGGGTACAAGTACAGGTCCAGTCCTTCTCACTCAGGCAGAACGGCAGCAGGGCAGCAAAGTGCCAGTCTGTCTTGCAGCAAAGCAGCACAGCAGTCCTTCTTCTCAGCTTCCACATCCCTCAAACTATCAAAAAAATCCCTTTTAATTATATTGAGATGTTGGTCAGTTCCATCACATACTGGTCCCTGGCCCACATGACCACACTGCCCTCCCAAATTGCTTTTTAATAATAGGCTAATCTTCTTTTAATATTTTTAGAACCTTAGTCATTTCATCATTAGGATTTGTTTTGCCATTTCACATTTTACCTATAATTTCTTTAAATCTGCTATCACTGCTTGTGAAAGGACAGGACATTGTTGGTGTCCTTCTGAATGTGTGGAATAATCGTGGAGTTAGACTTAAATATACTTCCACTACTTGCATTGAGTACCACTCCTATCACAGAATCTAATATCTCAACACCATAACTATATGTATCTAATTCAAGGCTCACTAAGGTTTATCAATACTCAATATCTGAAACTTGCAAACTAAAATAAGATGGCATTGGGTGAGGGACTATTCTCACTGATGTTATGTGTGGAAAAAAATAGCTTCAGTTTCCTTATGAGCTTGAAACCATGGATTCTAGTTCGAGAAAAATCAAAAGAGTCTAGCCAGAAAGACAGACCCGTATTTAAAATCTGTTTCTCTGCTACTTTTAATGGACTCTCAGGCAGATTTATAATTATTTTCTCCTCAGTTAACAGTCAGATGGTCCCTTGTTCATTCTTCTACCCATCCTTGTCTCGGCTCCTCCTCAGTTGTTCCCTTTTTCCCCTTCTCTGCCTTCGATTCCTCTGCCTTTGAACTTTCTTTTCTTTGTTTGCCTTGATTTTGTGTTTTTTTTTTTTGCTGAGTATGGGAACTTGAAATTCTTCTAAAAAATATGTTCTTCTTTCTACAATTTCAGCTGATGACCCTTCCCCAACATCTGAGTGTATTCTAATAGCTGAACTCACATCAGTTGCTACTGATTGTTGTCTTCCTCGATTCATTTGTTCATTGTAATCCTGACGCACACAATCAAATCTTTGTGAGAAAGTGTAAACATATCAAAAAATCCATACTGTCCTAGTGGAATTTTTGCGCTTTCCTCGCCCTGATATTATTTTCAAGTTTCTTAGGTATAATTTCCAATTCCTTCCAGAGTTTCAGAATATTCGCTTTCATCATTAGGTAGTAATATTTTTGTGTCCAATCAATAATATGCCTATGGGCGTTTTCATTGTCTTTCAAAACATATCTCGTCGATATCCTCAACATGCTCACTGTGACAGTTGCATTAATATTCTCGCAATTCGGGGTCTGGATTTTCAAAACTGGGGAGTTTTTGACTCAGCAGACAAAGCGAATGCTTTAGAATATGGATGAATTATAAAGTCAAACACAATATGCTCAATGCTATTATGTTGCATACGTTCTTGATGAAAAATCAAGGCACGTCAGTAGTTTGAAGTAGTCATATTCTTCAGTTTATGCCTCTGTTATTATTAGAAAAGGCGCCATTGGATGGAATAGCACTACTAGGGGGATATTCTCAAGAACGTGTGATAATTATCGCAAAATTAGCTTAACGCAACTTTGCACATCGCAGTCCATCGGGGGAAAATAACACTGTGTTAACGTTGTATTCTCAACCCGGAGGCACCATGCGATAGTCTCACGATAACGTGCCAAATGACCGCGTTAAAATTAACACGACGCCGAAAAAATGCGAAACACAAACGCGAAAAAGTTGCGATGCCCCAAATCGCGATACAAAAATCAGCGATAACCAGCGACAGGCCTGCAATTCCCATGCGTCATGCGGGAAAATGCACTATAAAAGCACCGAAAAACACAAACAAAATAATTCAAACTGCGTAGCACCATGGAGGAAGCCGGAGCAAGTACAGAGGACGACCAGAACCCCACAAACCCCTAGGAGGACTAGCCTGGGACCTCGGGGTCACGGAAGGGCAAGGAGAAGAAGACAAGGAAGATGAGGTTCAGTCCGCAGGAAAACAGGATCATCATCACGGAGGTGATAGAACACCACCAACAACTGTTCATCACCTCCAACGTGTCATTGGCAAATAAAAATGCAATATGGGAGTCCATCCTGGACAAGGTGAATGCAGTCGGAGTGAGGAGGAGGACAATTGGAGAGGTCAAGAGGTGCTGGAATGATGCGAAGCGCAAAACCAAGAAGAAACTCGCTGACAACCATCAGGCAGCAATGCAGACTGGAGGTGGCAGTCCAGCGGAATACCAGGAGCTGGATGAGATGGAGGAAATGGTGGCCACAGTCATCAGTGGGGAGACGGTGGCAGGAGTTGGGGGTCCGGACACTGCTCGACATGACCTGACACAACAGCACCAGGGTGAGTACCGAACAGGGACTGGGGGTACGGGGGGAGATGGGCACAATGGCACACATGCACAATTAAGTAGAGCACACTGCACACACACAATGACTCTGGATCATGTCCCTGATCCCCAAACAGCAATTAGGCCCCCTCCACTATGGGCACAAAGCGGTCCCTCGCCACACAGCACCAATCTCACAACCAACCCATGCACACGTGTCAAAACCAGCAAAGCTGCGTGTCTGTGAGCCACACTGACAATGCAAGTGACATTGCATGACGAACAGCATGGTGCACGCCACGACACTGAGGTGGCTGAGTGTGGAACACATCCGTAAAGGAGCAGGTCACACTCTGACACATCCACCTGCACAAACAACCCCTAACGTCAACAACACATCTGCGGATACACCATGCCCAAGAGTCCAAAATCCGAACTAGAGCCAAAATTAGCCAAGTCTGCAACATCTCAGCACTGTAGAAGCACAGAATTTAAAGGCACACCGCCTCAAAGGGATAAGGGGCAGCAAAATCACAGCTGCAGGGGCGACTCTCCCACACTGCAGCACACACACATAGCAATAACAGCACATCATCATTGACGGCAATGTGGTACAAAGTGCAACACTCTCACTACAGAACAGAGGACACAACTTGTTCCGCTTGTGCGTAGAAACTGGCCAATCACATCTGGCATAGCAGGAAACTGTGAGATGATAATGTACGTGTACAACCTCACATCTGTGATGTAGTTCAAATGTCCACTGTCCCGCATCAAATAGTCAGCTCCTCCCAAACAGTCACAATGTACATTGTCATGCAGTCTGTATGTAAACTTGAACAATGCATCAACATACATGTCAACACAATGTTAAAATGCATCTCCCCTTCCCATTGCAGAGGGACAATCAACACCTCCTGTAGAGCAGACCAGACAACTCATCAGTGATGATGAAGAGGACCTCCACACCTTCGACACCGACGCCCTACAGCAGCTCATGGACAGCTACGGCAACCCACCTCCAGGAGCAGTGCAGCCCAGCTGCATTGAGGAGACCCCACCCTCTGCACAGACCACACAGCAGGAAGCACCCACCACCACGGCTGCCTCCCAGCACCTCACCGAGGAACACATCGCATTCCAAGGCCATGTGTTAGACTGCCAGAAGGAGGTGGCTGAACAGGTACGGGTGGGGTTCGACCTCATGGCAGCCAAACTAGATGACATACGTGGGTGTCTAAGTCCCATCAGGGACCACTTACACTCCCTAACGGACACCCACAGTTCGCTCCATGATGTCCAACAATCCATGCCCGACATCGCTGGAGTCATGACTCTGAGAGGAGAACAGCTGTCTAGTCAGAGTGGCCTCAGCGATGTCAGCCGAGAGTTGGCACAGATGCTGAGGATAATGGAGAACATGGAGCGGATGCATGCGGAAAGAATGACTGCCACGGATGCACACCAGCGAAAAGTTGTTGGGATCTTCCATGCCCTGCAGATCCTCATCATCGCATTGCTGCCACTAAGGCATTTGCTGATGAATGCTGCTGGTACTTCTACACACACATCTCCGGCCCCTGATGTGTCAGTGGCACACTGCTTCAGACCAAGCATCAGCACCCACATGTCAGACAGATGGCATAGAGGACGAAGATGCGGGTGATTTCACCTTTGTAGTAAGAAGGAGCCAGTAGCATTCTTCTCCACCATATGCCCTGTTTCAGCTTGGTTCTGCCCTCTGCATCATGCCCTGTAACACCACCTCCCACTGTCCTCCGAAACACTCTGCAACACTCACCTTGGACCTCGACATGGACTGCCATATTTTGTCTGCTTACCAATGACACAGCAATCAGACTGCGGACTGTACTCTTCCTCTTCCGATGTACTTGTCAATCCCTAAATGACTCTGGCTGGCACTCCACTGGGCTACAATGTAATGTGGGGTTTGCATGGCCATGTACTGCTCCAGCTCCGACACTCCACCGAATGTGAATAAATCATTCAAATTCACACAGATGTGTCATGTCCATAATCGATCAAGTATGAAAGTATGGATGAATGTAAGGACATTGATTGCCCAAAAGGTACACCCGGGAAAATGAAAGCAATGCGCATGTTTGACCATGACACACATAGGAAGTGAGATGACTGAGAATGTGTGCACTAGCTGTGGCCTCATTGATCTGAAACAACAATCGCGCAATTCCTCAACTTTGCCCCACGCAATGTTAGAAATAGGGCTGGGTATGAAATGTCAAAGTCGTTGGCAGGCCTAAAGTAGTGTCCCCATCACATTTGACAACAGAACATCTCTTCGCATACCTACTCACACTCAACTGGGTGGACACGGCCTGTAGTGATGGATCACATTGATCCACAAGGCAAGAATATGGACACCATACTCACATTGCTGAAGACACTTAAGAGCACAGGTCTATCAGGAACTATCCCAACCACTATTTCTGGCTCACAGAGGTGGAGCTGGCAATAGGGACTCACCCCTAAGTGAAATGCGTCAGTCAGTCCCTCCCTGTGTACGGACAATGCTCATTGAGGCACACGATTTGTCATTCCAATCAACACTCATCACAGTTGAACACTAGTGAAGTTGCGTAGACTTTATTGCCATGTGCGTGTCAGTACGGGCAAGACAAGGGCCACAACATGCAGACCAATGCATCAGACACTAACAGGCAGCATTCAGTCATGGTACAGTTCCACGTGACAGGCGTTGTGCATGCACCCGGGATGTTCTGCCATTGCGTTGGTGGCTCTCGTAGAACCGGCACTCTTCTGACCTGCGGCAGTTATGTGGATGATATGCCACAGCTCGGAGCAATGAATTGTATGTGTGTGCAACGTTTGGACGTATGGGTTGTTGTGTACGTAAGTGTCAAGGGCATTCCATGCAAGAGTACCTCGAGCAAGGACTTCTGTGTGTGGGGTGTGGATATGTTGGTCTATCATTAGCGCTGTGCGTAGTGTGGGAGTCGTCATCATCTGCTATGGTATCTCTCTCAGGGGTGTGACCAAGGTCGGAGGTGCAGATGTCCTTCCGCCTTATGTATTGAGACAAAGGAGCTTTCATCCCTAATGTTAGTCTGACTACTGCTTGCATTCTGGAAATGTGATGTGGCTTTCGCGCTGCAATTGAGGCTAGGCCTTAGGCTTATGGTGCACCAATAGCAATACACACACAACAGTTGGCATGCATGAGCCAAGAGCCCGAGCGGCCTTGCGCTCCTTGTACAATCCCTTTGTGTGCGGCCGCCCTCCGGGTGCATGCAACATTGCAACATTGTCGATTGCGGGCCATGTGGCGCAGACACTGCAACAGAGACACACGCATCAGTTGGTTTCCTGTCCAGCCCAGAAATGAACCACGCCCAAAACCCAGGGATAATTATTCACACCCCTATGCTGGCCTGGCGTACGCCGACCCAGCCCACTCGGCGTACGTATAAAGGGGGGGACGACGACGCTACGTGTCCCAGTTCTTCCCCACTGCCGGAGGTGACATGGATGCGTCCGCCTGGCATATCACGAGACTCAATCAGAAATGGTCCATGACTTGCGTTGCACAGAGTTGGTGGCACCGGAAACACTGCGGCCGGCACTGGCCTACCACCACGGGACGGTGACTTTCGGTGCACTGAGGTAGGGAAACCTTAGGTGCTGAGCGGGTGTGCAGCCTGCGATGATGCGCCATCCTGGCGGTCCGGACTGGTAAGGGTTTGTGTGAGCCCTGCTGGACCGCAGTGTAGGCCTGAGCCAGCGGGCAGCACGGGCCTACCGCCACGTGGCGTTGCCTCGCGGTTCACAGAGTTAGTGGCACCTATAGAGTTGAGCGGGTGTGCAGCCTGCGATGATGCCGTGTGCACTGATATGATCTCTGCCATTGCGAAATCAAGACCCAGAATCACGTGTGTGTCCTGGTGGCCCGTGGGGCTGCATGATGTGGAGGCTGCCAAGGTCACGGGCCCCGGGCTTGGAGCTTGCACAGGCACGTGGTGGGCCCTCTTGGAGACACGCTGGTGGCAGAAGGTTAGCAGTGAGGCCTGCATGCGCAGGGGCAGGAAAACACCACTGGGCGCCGGGAGAGGCTGGGGTGCAGCAGCCTGTGTGCGCAGGGGCAGCCAAGCGATGATGGCGTGTGCACTGATATGAACTCTGCCATTCATAAATCTGGACTCTGTTTCAGATAAGGGACCTGGTGGACTGCAGTGTATACCGGCACATGGTTGGAGACACACCGGTGGCAGCAGGTGAGCAGTGAGACCTGGGTCCGCAGGGGCGGGCAAACACCGATGGGCGGCGGGAGGGGCTGGGGTGCAGCAGCCTGTGTGCGCAGGGGCGGCCAAGCGATGATGGCGTGTGCACTGATATGAACTCTGCCATTCATAAATCTGGACTCTGTTTCAGATAAGGGACCTGGTGGACTGCAGTGTATACCGGCATGTGGTTGGAGACACACAGGTGGTAGCAGGTGAGCAGTGAGGCCTCGGTCCGCAGTGTCGGCACTCTCTCTCCCTCTCCCTCTCTTCCTTTCACTGTCTCTCTCTCTTCCTCTGTTACTCTCTCTCTCCTTCTCCCTCTCTTCCTTTCACTCTCTCTCTCTCTCTCTCTTCCTCTGTTTCTCTCTCTCTCTCCTTCTCTCCCCCTTCTCTCTCTCTCTCTCTCCCTCTCTTTCAGTCTCTCTCTCGCTCTCCCTTTCTTTCTCTCTCTCTTTCTCTCTCTCTCTCTGTCCTCTAATGAGCGCATGACACACCTTCTTCTCTTGAATTTTGTCTTGCAGGCTGTGTTTTACAGATTGTCCAGAGAAGACCCGCCATGACTCTTCCGAATTGTTGTTTTGGGTTAAATTTGAATAAAATAATTTCTTTGGAAATTCAAAGATGAATGAATGATTCTCCTTTTACTGACCACACATGAATGTTAATTGTTGTACTTGTGTGACATCAGGCAAATTGTTTTGTTCATGATTTCGTAAAGTTGATGTGAAATATCTTTGTCCGGGGTAGGGCCCCGGGGGGGGGATCCTGGGGGGGTGGCGGTGGGTGTTGTGGCCCTCTTGGGTGTCCGGCTGCATGATCAGTAGCTCCATGGCATCTGTTGTTCTTCTGGTGTGGCTGTGGGCTGGTCTCCCATTTCTGGTGCAGGTTATCATCCGACTTAATACCAGGAAAGAGCAGGTGTTAATTCCCTGCTGCTAACGCACCTTATCGCATGTTTTGTGATCTTATCGCCGATCTGGCTGGTCGTTGAGAATGTTGCGAAGTGGTGTTGTCGCGGCTTTTTGCACGGGAACGCCTACTCTGCATCTCATCAGCGTTAGTTGCCAGTGTCATCTGTGGCAATGTTTTTTGCGGCTGCTATTGCAGGAAAACTGACGATATCTGCTGTTAGCACCAGCTTGTGAATAGGGCGATAAATCTATCGCCACTTTGGCTGCGATAAAGTGCCGCTAACTTGGCGATAAGTCCTTGAGAATATGCCCCCTAGTTTGTAATTACTCATGATAACATGGAAAAATACGATATGTTAACCTGTGGGTTATCGAGGCTTTTCCACAACCAGTGCTGAGTGTTTTTCTTTCATTTTCAGGGCACTTCACTCTAAGGCTTTTAAAACTCTTTTCAACAAAATCATGGATTAAACTCAAATCTTTGTGATTGGGGTGAATGCTTGCAGTGATCAGCATTCCGTCCGTCATTTGTTATTTTTGTTTTTGTCGCACTAAGTGGGAAGGGTATGCCAAGACGTGGGTCCTGTGCTCACAACACCACTGGATTCAAGCTAGCCTGGCTGATGAGGGGTGATAGCCCGAAACCAGTCCCAGGATGCTTGTTCACGGTCCAGTGGGAGCCTCGATTCAGTTCGGGCTGGACTGTTCCCATAAGAAGCAGGGCCAAGACTCATTTCCATATGGCTGGGTCCAAACTGGGGTGGTGTGGTGGGCAAAAAAACGATGGATTAAACCCACATCTTTGTGACTTGGGTTGAATGTTTGCATTGTTCAGCATTATTCTTTTTGCTTCTTTCCACAAAAGTCATCCAGACCTACTTTGCGTCCTTTTTTCCCACATCGTGGGAATTTTAATGGTACCCAGGGGCGTATTTATGAGAGGCTTGCGCTGCCAGACCTTCATTTTTTCTGATGCTCTGGTGGCGCAAACCTCTCCAACATATCTATGAGGGCACGCAAAACCACTTTGCATGGCTTTGCATATGCTCATAGTAATGGAGTAAGACAAACCAGTGCAAGTCGCTGCATTGCCTTACTTTGCTCCAGAGAGGTGTTCCATGGGCATGGGGTTTTCCCACGCAACACCCACGGATTTTGAGGCTGCCTCAGATTTTTTTAATCATGTAAAACTGGGGCACTGCCAAAACCTTAGACCTCCCTGGAGAAGGTGTAACAGAGAGAAATATTTGTATTTCTTCTTGTTTTTTACTCTTTCCATGTGTGCTGCATTCTGCAGCACACATGGAAAGCGGAAAATTACTTTTAGGATTGTTTTTGTGCAGGAAGGTGCCCCTTCCTGCACAAAAACAATCCTGCATCCAACGCAGCTACCCTTGCACCATAGGGTGTCTGCTTTGGCTCTAGGCAGCAAATTGTGCACCAGCTCAGAGGGAAAGGACAGGAATGCACCATATTTCATAAATACTGTGCATTCCTGCCATTTCATATTGGCCTAGGGCAGCCCAGCAAGAAGGCTTGTGGTGCAGCCCTACGCCAATTCTGCATAAATGAGTGCCCCAGGGTCTGTGGATTGTCCTTGAGAGAGCCCAAAAAATAGTCAAAATAAAGCAAAATGTTGTGTTTTGTTTGAAAAAAGTAAAGAAAGTGCTGTGCAAATAAGCGTATGATTTTCCCCTAAAATGGCATCAACAAGGGTATGCTGTGCTAAGGTTACCCTCTTCACAGCTTTCAGGAACAAGCAGAATTGTATGTCGATTTATAAAAGAAATACAATTGTTATCAAAGTTTTTACATTTTTCGGACTTGTATTTCATTTTTCCTATTTTATGCAGATTGAAACTACTTGCAGTTTGTAAAATGTTCTACATATACATTTCTGAAACCTAGATAAAAGTCTGAAGGCATCAGTGTGTCATTTTTATAGAACGCTCTTGGTTTGCCAAAAAACACTAATCATTGAAATCAAAACATAAAGAAAATAAGTAGGAAAAAGTAGCAATTGGAGTCCATGTTATCATCTGTAATATCTTTCCTCGATTGTCAATCAACAAAACGAAAATACTGTTATGTCTGTTAGGCCCTTGTGGATGCAGGGATATATGAGGTTTGTTATTTGTCCAAAAACAAACACTGCCCAGAGCCAACAATTGACTTGCAGCTGGTAATGATTTTTCATTGTGTATCACCATGCAGCAATTAATATGGTGAAATCTAATGAATGAAAATTGATTATGAAGTAGACCTATGTGTTTTTGAAATGTGCACAAGATGCAGAGTTAAGGACTCATGAGTATTTGTGCACCTCTAAATTTGAGGGATACCCATACTATTATGTGCTTCGGAGAGCAATTTGCAAAATGATTTTTCTTGCATGCTGGATTACATTTGGAAGCCAATAATGGTGAGAAATTCTATTTATAATATTAAACTTTATAATACTCTGCATTCCCACAATTCTCTCAATAAAACGCTACCCCATTTGTGTGTGCGGTGAGAGCCTGTGACACACAAGCCCTCAAAGGACAACCTGAAGACATTAACATTTAAAAAAAAAAAAAAAAGACTTGTTATGACGATGGGGGCAGCTGCAGTATTTGGGTCAGGGCCCGTCTGCCACCAGTAGAAACCTGCTGAAACAAGACATTTTTCAAAACCAGACACTAAGGGGAGTACAGGCTGGTGTGTTGTGCATTGATCACATAAACTTTTTATACCCACAATGACTTGCCAACCTCAAACTTGGTGGCCTAAAGTCATGCATTTCCCTCACATTTCTATGAGGGGACGTTCCAGATTTGCGCGGATCCACATATTTCCTACACTTCAGTGTACCCACACTTCTCCAAATAATAAAATAGTACCCCATTAGTATATCTGGGCCTAGGGCATATGAGAGGAATATTTCAAACCAGGTACCCTAATTTTGTTCAGTATGAAAGGGCATTTTATATTAAGATTGTGCCTAGGGTTTTGTTGACAGGCCCAAAGAAAAATGTTGTAGTTTTTACCGAATATTTTGTATTTTTAGGTGTCATTGTACCGTGGTAGCTGAAAGGTACTGGGTTGCTGCATTACTAATGGCCCATAATAAACTTTTTTGTGATTTTTTCCCTGTGTCTGTCTTTATTGATTTTGAAGTAGTTTCTGCAGTATTACTGTCATTAGAGATTTGCACTGAGTGAGTTCAAATTTATTTCTGCTATTGTGCGAGTTTTCTTATTTTTGGTAGGATTAATTACATTCAAAAAGTTGTTCACCATTGCAAATAGAGGAGAACAGGGAGAACATCAATAGTCTCTGGATATGGAAGAAGTGGAGAGGACCATTCCTGAGTCTAATGTGTGGCAAGAGAGACGAAGATCTCTGCCAAATTGTTGACTTGCAATTTATGCCAGAAATAGTTTAGCCATGGGACTGGCAATAAATATTCTCTCAGCACTTCCGGGATGCAAACGCATATAAAACATTGTATTCCGATCAGTTCAATCCAGTGAAACAGAGATGACAAGAACATGAGGGGGCATCTCCATTGTCTGAGTCTCCAAGGTGTAAATACTATTTCAGCAAATGACCTTCTTGTCTAACAGAAAGACTTGAACCATTCCTACTTTAGGATTGGACTGTTATGTATGGACTGTGAGTGAACAGCATGCTGCATATTGTGACAAGCAGGCAGATGCATATGAAGCTACATGCAAGAAACATTTTTACTCAACTTGTGACACCTTGTTTCCTTGTTATTTTTAGTTAATTCCCCAAAATAGAAAAATTCTAGAAAAAAATTGTTGAGGATAAAAAACATGGTTCTTGTTAGAGCCATCTTTATTGGTTAAAAAATGTTTGCTGTTTGTCATTTCTGTCATAACATTCAGATGTGTTCACCACGTGTTCACTATGCACAACCCTCCCAAAGAGTGGCTAACCCAAGCTACACATGGCCTTTGGCTGAACCCAGCAGGGATTTGCCGCAGCACCTAGCATGTTTTCTCTAGGGGTGTGAGAAATGTGTGCAATTTAATTTTGTGAAATTATGCATAATTATGTAAAATGCTAATCTGACATTTAGCACTATATCCTGAAATATGTCAATTTTTGATCTGAGGATGTATTTCGCATCAAACAATTGTGCAAAAAACAAAAGCACCTCAAACAACTGCTTCTCTTGTTCTGCTTTTCTTGTGTGTTCACATTAAATTTTTACTGCGAATGTCAGCAATTACCTGACGTGGAAAAATTCCCCAAATTACATGAATTGCGCTGGCCACTGTAAAAATGCACACAGCCTTAGGCCGTGCACATCAGGGATTTAAAAAAATATATTTTTCTGCAGTACCACATTACTCTTGTGGTACCACAACCAAGAATCACCCCATAGTACTGCGGGTCCATGCAAGCTTCACCCAGTGACATTTGCACAGTCCTGCAGTATGAGGCATGCAGGCATAGTGTGTAAAAACAATTTTTTTGGGCCCTCTGGGTTCCCTCCAGAAGTGTCAGGGGGTCGGGGTTTCCCTTCCTCAACTCCCTATATTTTTTTCCTGAAATTCAGGACATGGAAACCAAGTCCCTCTGTGCTGTAATGGCGGCCACCCCACTACCCATGGGAATGCTGTGTGGTAGGAATTTTGTTTTTCCCACAAATTCCATTACTTTCCTTCACAGAAATGTGAGGAAAATGTATGGTTTTAGCCAAAATCTGAGTTTTTCAGGACATTGCGAGTGAAAAATTCCAAGCCATCATTTACAGCTGTCCCTAAAGAGGTCAGATTTTATTTAAAATGTGAATGGATATTTTGGGGTTATTGAAATCCAGGGCAAATGTGGAGTTGATGGTGCTACCTGAGAGCAAATAAACTGTAGGAATGATGTTGGTTGATAGGAAGATCAGAGAGTACTTGCAACAGAAGCATTGTCAATAATACAGCTGTTCCCAGAGCAGCGGCGGGACATACCTCAATTTTTGGCAGATGCCTAATGTCTAAATGAGTCCTTCAGCATAAATATCAGTGTGCTGACTTTTTAACATTTATCCTTCATAAGTTCAATTTGAGTATGTACAAAAGCAAACAGGATATCATAGGGGTGAGGAGAGTGGGTAGTAAAGAATTCCCATCTCATTTGGAATGTTTGCGTCAGCAGCAGATCATATGAAAATACATAAGGAAATTGCTCCAAGAGAGGAAGAAAGTAAATTTCAGCGGGGCCAGGCAATGGGCAGAGTCCGAGGAGGAGGATTCATCATTGGGGCGCTTCTGGATGGAGTTGTGGTGATGATTACTATGTACGGATTGTGTTCCTTTTTTGGAAATCAAAAACCTTCAGCAAGACAAAGCTGCATTCTTTAGCCGATGAGGGTTTCACAAGGCTGAATACCTTGGTGAGAAGACCAGCTGAACATGATTTGCTGCTGCGGAGAAGAACATAGTGGGAGCTACCACAAAGTCAGGTGACCGGCGAAGCACATTAGAGGGGATTGGCTGGCAGGTAGGTCCTGGTCTTCTGTCAGTATTTCTGGTACTTTTTACTGGATTTTATTCTAAGTCACACGTTTTAGGGTTAGACAGGAGTAGCAACTCTAACACCAATTCCAAGGGTCCAGGACCTGGTGGGCACAACTTTGGGGATTAGGTCTCACTCCAGGCATGAGGTTAAGTGCAGGGTTCAAGGTCTCTGTTGCTTGTTATAACCATGTACCTTGCACAGGAGTTCAGCCAACAAGCCATTGAACTCACTATGGTGGCCCTAGTTCAAGGAGCAGGGCCTGTCCTCCTTCAGTCAGCAGGTCAGCAAGCTAGTCCTTCCAGATGCTGGGCCGTCCTTCTGGTACCAGGCCAATAGGCAGTCCTTATGAATCTTCCACTGGTCCATGAGTGCTGCTCAAGAGGTGGTTCAGGAGGTCCAATATTTATACCTGGGCCAGCCTCTGAAGTGGGGGTGATATCATGGCTACCTTGACATATTTTTCTGGAAAGTTCTCCACTTCCCCTGCCAAAGCTCCAAGTAGCCTAGTGTGACAAAACATTGGTATTAACTTCCTTTGTGTGTGTGCTAGAAGCAGCACCTTAAAATATAAGTGGGGCAGGGAACATCTCCCCCCCCCACCGATCATCGCAGGATGGCCCATCCTGCCAACATATAGTTCCCCTTTGTCTTACTGTCTGGGAGGAATACACAAAGATCAACTGCAAAGCTATTTACAGTCATTTGACCCGGGGCACAGGCTGCAGGCACCATATATTTGGGATAAGAAAACACCAACTTTCTAAAAGTGGCATTTCCAGAATTGTGACTTTAAATCCAAATTTAACATTAAAGAGGATCTTAAATTACAATTAATTTGAGTCCAACTTGAAATTCCTACCTGCTCCCAATCAAAATTTAGTGCTTAGTAGGTGTCATTAGGGAAACCAATGTTATCCAATTGGAGAGATAGGCCTTACAGTAGTGAAAAATGAATTAAGGAGTTTTTCATGACCACGATTTGTAAAACCTAAAAAAATGTCCTACTTTTCAAATACACTGCAGCCTGCTCTAAGGGCTGTTTAGGGACTACCTTAGGGCTGACTCATAAGTAATAAAAAATAAGTTTTAGACCTGGAAAAGGTGCATTTTGCCATGTCGAAATTGCAGTTTAAAACTGCACTACAGGCTGCAATGGCAGGCCTGGGACATTTTTTAAAGTGCTACCTTAGTAGGTAGCACAATGGGTGCTGCAGGCCCATTGGTAGAATTTAATTTACACACCCTGAGTAAATGTAGGTACTGTCATGAGCACTATGAACATTAAAATGGTTTTACAGGGGGAAGTGACAGGAAAGAGTAAGGGCAGAAGGAAACATGGGACTGAAAAGCCTTACCTTTACTAGTGCTGCACATCATGCAAGCAATGTAAATGAAGTTTCATTATCGGAAAGGAAATCCTGGAACATCTACCAAGAGAACTGAAATGGTTGACTGCCATTTTAAACCCGCTGCTAATTTTGCTGATGCTTCCCAATCTGGTCGGCATCTTGGAGGAGACAGATTCTTTTTTGTGCATTTCTAGTTTGTGAATTGAAAAAAAGCGGTGAGATTGTCAAATCCTAATTGGCATTTCAGGGGATTTTTTGCCAAAATCTTATCTAGCTTGCAGAAAAAAAGTTTGGTTTTGGAATATTGTTTTTTACTCTGTTTTCTGAGTTGAGTTTTTGGCACATTTGTAAATCAGCACAAACTGCAATTAAAATTTACTGAGAGGAGACTTGCTTTGAGGGCTAAGCTTCCCACATTGTGATTCGAGAAGAATAATAGGACTTTTGGGAGCATAATTATTACCTGATTTGACACTGATGAACTACATATTTACATGTGGCTTCTAATGTACACTTCAACTGATGCTGGATGGGTAAGTTTTGGTGTTCTTTTTCCATTTTGACAAAATGAATAAATATTACTTATGAAAGTATTATTTCTTAAAATTCTATTTAGATGATATTAGCTTACAAAAGTCATGAAAAACCAGTGGCGGCCGGTAATTTTACCAGGGAAGGGGGTCACACATGCACACATACACATCACTCTCACCCACACCCATTCACAACATTCACTTACAAATACACACACATTCATACATACATGCACGCACAAAGCATAAAAAAAACTTACCTTAGCTGCAGCTCTTCAAGAGAAAAGCCTCAGAGGTGCAGGAACGTTGGACCTGCTGCCTTCCCTCATTGGCTGACCTCACCCAATGAGGAAAGGCATGGTCCCAAGCCTCTGAGGTCCCAGTAGGGTTGAGACTGCTGCCTTCCCTCATTGGTTGACCTTAGGTCAGCCAATGAGGAAAAGCAGCAGTCCCAACTTCGTCACAGAATGAGATGGGGGTCAGTGAGACTGCTGATCAACACCGCTCTGTGATGAGGTGTCACTGATTGACACTCAAGCTTGAGCACTTCAGGGCTTAAAATTGAAGCGCCCAGGTCCGAGGCAATTGGTGACACTCCCCCTTGTCACATTTAGCGCATGTGTAGCTCAGTAGCGGCTGAAATTAGGGAAATGTAGTGGGTCAGCATGTGGGGGCAGCACGGGGGAAGGTCGCACGTGGGTCAGGGTGAGGTAGCTGAGATAATTATTTTAAAATACTTACCTGCCGGTCTTCTGCTCACTGGTCCTTTCATCCTCTGGAGACAGGCTGAAACTCCCAGCTTCTCCTGCAGCCAATCCTGACACTGCTCCCACCATGAGAGCAGCGTAGGGATTGGGAAGAGCGCACTGGTTTTGCACTCCATCGGGAGCTGGGAGCCTGTGCCTGCCGATCTCTCCACCCAGCAACACAGCTGGGTTGGAGAGATGTCAGTGCGCATGACGGTTTGGCCTGCTTGAGACAGCCAGCCAAACCATCATGCGCACTGACAGCAGGGCCCACCACTCCTCCTCCCCCAGCTGCAGTGATGTGGCCCCACCCCCAAGACTCAGCCATAGGATGAAAAATAAAATGATCTGCATTTCGATCATTTTATTTTTTGTTTGCCTCAGTGGGCAGTGGTGCGACACTGCTCCGCCATAGCCTGAACAAGAAGGGTGTCTGACAGTCTGACCTATGCTCTGCCTGACAGACACTCTTCTTTCCTGGAAAAGGTGGTGGGATGTGACACTTCAGGTAGTATGGATGGGCCACTGCTGTGCATAACAATATACTATTGTCAGGTAATAATGAGTTTAAGAATATCAATTTACAGATTCGCCTTATTTAGTTCTTTTTACTCATATATCAAGCTATTACCATATTTAGATTGAACCTACTTGGGCAAATTGCTTTGTGTAGGGCCATCATGATTTATCAAAATGCACCTTTTGGTTGGTGTAAGTCCTTACAGCACCATATGTGATCTCAGTCAAGGTAGTTTACTGATTCAGTTGGTTAAACACAACCTTTTCCATACGAGCAGGCCTCAGCATAACATCAGTAAGGCACACCAACGAAAGGAAGTAAACAAATTAACCCTAATTATCAAGTACAACAGTAGCTGATGTTAAACGTATATCAGGGTACTACCTTTGTAGTAAGTGTTATTGCAGTTGTTGCTACTCTTATTATTATTGTTATTAGTGTTATTAATTTCTTGTTGTTGTATCATTATTATCAGTCAGTCAAATTCACTTTATTCGGTTAATTTAAACCATAAAAGCATACTACATAAAACACATTAAATACTACAATTACACAAACACCAACAAGGTACAAAAATGCATCTAGATCATCAATCTACAAAGAAACAATTCATATTGTAATTAGTTAAAATTCACCATAAATATTTAAAAAATTTCTAATTAATAGCAATCCCTCTCTTTTTCTTTATTCTGACCCCTGCAGTCAGAAAACTAGCAATATTAAAAATTTCCCAGACATTAGTCAGCATCTGTAAATATATAAAAGCAGGTCTAGCCTGTAAAAATCCTTTGCCCCTTAAAATAGGTCAAATGAACCGGTTCCGGATGTGCATAAAGTACTCACAAAATAAAACAAAATGCATTGAGTCCTGAGTGGAAAAAGTATCACACGTACATACACCAAGGTCCTCAATCTTTTTCCATCCCTTTGGTTCAGCAAGAAGTAGATGCAATTGATTAAATCTAAACCTCACTAGAAGGAAACGATGGTACTGATTAGTTACTATGTTTAGATAGGGTTCCATTGCACATGAAGTGGATAACAATTGATGTGTCCGCACCAATGGCTTTCTCAGTTCCCTGGCCTCTCTATCCGTCTGTGACACCTGCAAATACGTATTTTTAGCCCAAAGCATATCTGCCTTTAAAAGCTTCTCTGGGAAGTTAAATATCTCTGGCCTTCCTAAATAAGTGGCAAGCCTTTTCACAAAGCTCAACCAGGGGATACTACTTACATGATCAAGTGCTAGGCAATCGCGAATTATTTCGCGATTCATCCCTAGCTCCGGGTTTATCCAAATTCTTATCCACTTGAGTAGAGGTGCCATACCGATTAGGTCTGATATAAAAATTAAACCGGTTTCTTGGTGGATTATATAAGAAGATGTTAACTGTGGCACAGATAGCACATTTCTTAGGAATTTGTTTTCTACTATTTGGATATCCCTAACTTCTCTGTATCCCCATAGGTCAGAGCCATAGCTTGCTATGGTAATACATTTGGCCCTGTATATATTTAACATTGCTTGTATTGGCTTTGCCCCTAATCTGCGTGCAAAGTCAAGGACAGCCAGGGTAGATCTGGCCATTACATTTCTTTTTGCTTTCATTTGTGGTACCCACGTACCCCTTTCATCAAATAAACCCCTAGATATGTGAACGAGGTCACCCATGATATTACGTTTCCATCACAGTAGTGAATGTTGGGTTTTCTAGGCTTTAAACCCATAATCATTGTGTGAGATTTAGAAAAATTTACATCAAGGTCCAGTGACTTCATAAAATCGGCAAAGGTAGTTAAAAGATGCTGTAGGCCAATTGCTGTTCTAGCTAGCAGGGCAGCATCATCCGCATATAGGAGAGCCGGAATTAACCGCTCCCCCACACGTGGGATGTCCCTACTAGCTCCCACTAAAACTGAATCAAGATTGTTAATATATAAGGTAAATAAAAGTGGGGCTAAAATGCATCCCTGTCTGACTCCTTTAATAATACGGATGCCTTGCGTAAGGTTGCCTTTTTGGTCAAATCTCACTGCGGCTGTGAGATCCCTATGCAGATCGGCCAGAAAGTTTACAATATTCTTGTCCAAACCTAATTTTAATAACAGATGCCATAATCTGGATCTATTTACTCGGTCAAAGGCCAAAGAAAGGTCCATAAATGCCAAATGGAGTGACCCTTTCTTCGTGATCGTGTACTTCCTGGCCAATAAAAGCAGATTTAGACACTGGTCCATGGTTCCTCTCCCTTTCCTTAACCCATACTGTAGATTTGGGAGGATATTAGTGTCATTTAACCAGTCAGTGAGTTTGCCTAGGACAACTCTTCCTAAAACCTTCACTGCAGAGTCTATCAGTGAGATTGGCCTATAACATCGTGGGTCTCCTCTATTTCCCTTTTTAAAAACCGGAACTATAACTGACTGGGACCAGGATTGTGGCAGGCCAAATTCACAGGCCGTATTAAAAACATTTGCTAATAATTTAGACCATAGTAATACATTAGTTCTAAAAAGATCAGCTGGGACACCATCCGGTCCAGGTGCTTTATTGCTTGACATTTGGTCAATAGCCACCGCTACTTCCTTATCAGTAAAAACTAAAGTGTAGTTCTCAACTACATATGACGTGCCAGGGGATCCATGGTCCCCCTGATCACCATATATCTGTTTGAAATGGTTAAACCACTCCTTTTCCAAATGATACATTCCAGTGGGCTATTGTTATTATCTGGAAAAAACGGTTTATTAACAACATTCCAAAACTTGGCGCTATTCCTAATTACATCAGTGGACAGTAACTCATTCCAAGCCTCATTTTTAATTTCTGACTTACGTGTATGTATCGCTAATTTATCATTTTTCCTGAGGCTAGCTATAAGAGGTTTATCTTGTGGTTCATTTTTTAGGGCAACCATCAACTTCTGATGAGCAACTGTACACTTATGGTCAAATTACCTCTCACCTCTATTGGGGGATTCCTTGCAAATGTATGTTAGGGCTCTAGCCACCTGATTACATATTTCAGCATAAGCCATGAGTGTCATGTTATCCCTTATCCTGATATCAAGACAGAGCTCCATCTCCAATCCCACTTTGGTGACTAGTTCATTACAGAACTCTTCCGGAATGACCCTACACCATTTGAGTCTGCGACCCTGATCTTTTGCTTTGATGGTTAGATTAGAGACACATCTATTAGTCTCAGAAATGAGCCCAATTCCCCCTGCCAAAATCAAATGTATAGGATTGTGATCACTAAACTGTGACCACATAGTCGTATATTCTTTAACATAGGCTTCCAGGGCAGTATTAATAAAGATATAATCGATGGTTGTGTACATTCCCCTCCCTTTAAAAGATGGTATGTTGTCTTTCCCACACAGATCATTTGGATATAGAAGGCCAAACTCCGCTAGGGTGTCCTCTAACAATTCCCCTTGTTGTGTGTGTTCAAAATGTGTTTCCATATACTTGCCAGGCCCTAGGCTGTCGGCAACATGACAATTCTTTAAACATAAATGTCTATTAAAATCACCTAAAATAATAACCGAATATGGTGTAACTTGTTTCTCCTTATAAGACTCCAAAAAAGATTTAAAATTGGACAGGTGCTCAATAACAGAGGTTCTGTCAAATGAATTATAATAATTAACAATTAATACCTTGGTTGAATTATTAGGCATAATTTCAACTGCTAAACAGTTTGCTGACCCGGAGTCCAATTTACGATAGTTACCTGCAACCTTCAGGGAAATCAGTGTTATTAGCCACCTTTCGGTCTTCCAGCTATAGATGGCCTTGCAGGTTCAGAGTAAGTTGCATAACCATCCAGCCAGAAAATATTTTCGATTTCCCAGGATTCTTGGAGCCCAATCACATCATGCTCCCTTAATAAGTCATTCCATATGGAATCATTCATTTTATTTCTTAATCCTGCTATGTTCCAGCTAAGGGGACGATTCCGATCTGGGTCGGAAAACTCTCCGACCGAGCCGGATCCAGAGAGATTTCCGACCGAGCCGGACTCCTGCAGTCCGACCGAGCGAGTACGATGCGGCCACATGCTGCCGGACTCGATTCAGTCGGACTCCCATTGAAGTCAATGGGAGCTGGTCGTACGACGCATACTTGGGCTCCCAGTGACTCAATGGGTACGTCGCGAACAAGTGCACCCCCTACCGTGTGTACGCGTCGGTGCAACTCGCACAGTACATGCATGTTTAGGGGACCCTTGGGTCCCCCTGTGTTCGACTCGTGCGGCTACGGGTGCAGGGGGTCCGGCACGGACCCCACAAGTCCGGCTCTGGGAGCTTTTCGAGCCGGACGCTCCGACTCGATCCGGCTGTCCGACGCGTCCATCGTACTGGCTCGGTCGTAAAACGTCTCCATTGCGCGCCACGAATCGAGTGCGAGCGAGTCGGACGGAGCAGGTCGGACACGGAAACGAGTCGGTCGGCGATTTCGCGTTCACTCGCATCGTACTTGCTCGCTCGGACGACAGTACGAATCGGTCGGAAACAAAGCCTCCGACTCGGATCCAGTAAAGCCGAATCCGATTCGGAGCCCTACTGACCGAGATCGGAATCGACCCCTAAGTATTTTGACTAATCCTACCCCACTTGGCTCATCTCCACGGATCAGGTTATTTATGTACTCCCTCTGTATACCAACTTCCTGCCTTTGTGTAGGGAAGCCTGTAGTTAGTCAGTCATTACCATCCAACTGACTCAACGGGGAAAATCTATTTGCTAATTCCAACCTGCTGTTAACTGTACTTTCTTTTGCATCATCCACCAGAGTTAAGAGAGCAGTGGAATGCCCACTCACCCTCGTCTGAGGGAGATAACCGCCACTCAGCTTTATTCTAATACCCGGCTTGTTCCTATCTTCTCCCAGTTGTTGTTTTAGAGGGGGAGTTGGGTTATTTGGCCGATCAGCTATTTTAGGCGGGTAAAAGAAACCCAAAGGAAATGCAGTGATTCCCCCTCAACCACAGTATTGGTTACCCTGAAAAAGCCAGCCCGCTACTTCCCTCCGATCAAAATTGACAACAACACAATCTCCCTCTTTTTGTTTAGGACAATGACCAACCCATCCAACCCGTCTGGCCATTATAATATGTGATGACGCTTTAGACCCTCCCTCAGAATGTGTAGTACACCAAAATTTGACTTTACGAATGAGCTCTTCAGGTGTTTCCTTACCGTTTTCCTTGAGAGGGGGTACCCCAGTTAAAACTGCCACCAATGGCGTAGCCTCATGGGGCAAATGGAGCCTAACTTGATTGGCAACCCCTTGTGAGTTGCCAATTCCTGCCATTAGCCTAACTTCAGGCCTCCATGGTGGTCCTTTGCTATCCACCTGGCTATCACTTATTTTGGTTTCTGGGGAGGACTTCCGGGGCCAGGGTCCTGAATGGGAGGCACTAGCACAATCTCCCCCCGGGGGTGTCACCTTATCTACATGTGATATGTTATTTATACAGGGTGGTTTACAACCTTTTACAGTCTCACCCTTCCCCCTGGTTGTAGCGTTAAGACATGCCTCACCCTCCCATTTTCTCTCTAAGCAGGACAACTTCTTCATTATGCCATCTACCCCAAATTTCATACAGTTAATTAACTCTACTCTTAGTGTCTCAAACAGGGTATCAATATGAGTTAAAATTAAGTCCATGGCCATTGATGTAGTTTCAGGCTGGAGAGGCAGCCACTCCTCCATGGTCGGATGACTTTGAAGCCCCTCCTGAGTTACCAGTTCCTTATTATTCGATCCCGCCTTGGCACTCTTCTTCCTCTTTTTCTTTATAGGTGCTGTGATTGATTCCAACAGTGGATTCATATCCGGGCTACCACCGACTCCAGATTGTATTTCCTGACATGTATTCAACATAATTTCATTGGCCCGAATAAAGTCACAAGCCCCCATTATAGAGTCAGCGACAGCTTCAGTTCCTAAGGTTGTGCTGGACGGGGCTGCCAATAGAGGGGTATTGCTAACCACTGTCTCGACTCCCATACCCAACTGCGCTTCTACATTATGGATCTCAGTTGTTATGGCACCTACAGCAGTAGTTAGATAAGACATAATGGAGGCGTAATTGCGAGGAAACTTTGCTTTTGTTTTCAACAAGTTGTTTCAACAAGGCAGTTTGCGCTTACCCATGTTGGCTTCAACACGAAAGAGGGGTTGCCCAGCCCGGCCTCTGTCTGTCCCTGACGGGCACGGATGGGCCCGGGCTTTGCCCGCGCGCGGTCCCGGGCACGCTTGCTCACGTCCCGCCCTGCAGGAGCCCTGGCTGGCTTAAAAGAGCCTCCTGGCGCGAAGTGGGACCGTCGGCGGCATCCTCGCCGCAAAGCTACCTGGGAGCTGTAGTTCCTGTTCCCAGGCAAAGCAGTGATGGTTGGCGGTTTCCTGCTCCCGGTTCCTGGCCCCCACGCTGGCGATGAAGGCAAGTAGGACAAGTATGGGATCCCGCGCTGCGGGAGCCCTGGCCGGCTTAAGAGCGCCTCCTGGCGCGAAGCGGGACCGTCGGCGGCGTCCTCGCCACAAAGCTACCTGGGAGCTGTAGTTCCTGCTCCCAGGCAAAGCAGTGATGGTTGGCGGTTTCCTGCTCCTGGTTCCTGGCCCCCGCGCTGGCGATGAAGGCAAGTAGGGCAAGTATTATCAATTATTATTATATTTCAGGCTTTAAATTTTGACACGGAAAAATACTCATGGTTGAAATTCAAGTAATTTTTATTTAGTTACTGGTTTATGCTAGCAATATAGGCTCAGACTAGCCTACAGGGAATAGGCGGGGTTTAGGGCTGGTTTCAGTGCATTTGTGGGCTGGTGTTGGTACTTGGAGCCGGTAAAACCGCTGGATTTTTAACATGCTTTAAAATCAACTGCAAAACCGACAGGTCTTTAAGCATGCATGCCAATCAGGGATCAATATCTATCTGCATGAACTTTAAATAAACGTTTGTTTTTGCTATTGGTTTTAATGTCCATAATTCTAGCATAGACAGTGATTATTGGCACCAGGCAATGAGCAGCATTGCCGAGCCTTTCTACATTATGAACCTGGACTTAAATATAGTTCATTTTACAGAATGATGAATGAAATGCTGTCATAGGAGAGTGGAACGGAAATATATTTTAGAGACACATGGCGCTCACCTGATCTGGGGTTTGTGTTGTCCTGTGATAGTGCGCTGCCCCATGGCTCTCCTCACTATGAGCCCTTACTTAGAGGCATAGCTATGAATGTGCAGCAGGTGCAATAGCACTGGGAAGCAGAGGCCTGAGGGACCGAGTGAACACTGATTATTGCTGTAGTTTACTACCTAGGGGGCCCATTTTGTTTACTTGCACTAGAGGCTATCATGCCATTGCTATGCCACTGCCCTCATTACATGCCTGGGACTAGAGAGGACCATGCACTAATGTTCTCTCTGTTCATTCATTTACTTAATAATATACATATATATATATGAAATTAGCACCCAGTGGGTGTGCCTGCTTGATGTGCCAGCTTAGCTTGCTACATACAGTATGAGTTCCCAGTCTGGCCTTGTAGCAATGTTGTTAATTGATGGAATATGTTTAGGTCTGACATTAGTTAAGACCTTTTGATTGTACTAAACTTTTATGTATAAAATATTTGATTATAAAGGCTTTCAGCCAGGTTTCGTCATTCATTGGTCTGAAGGGTAAGTAGACATAATATCGAGTTTAAAATATCGTTGTATCATAATATCGTGTTTTTTAAAAAAAAGATGTTTTTATTGTTTTATAAAATTAAACAGTCACCAGTGAGACATTATCAATATCTTATCAGACATCTACATAACATGTATTATAGTTGTCATACATTAGTAGGTCCACATATATTGATTTATAGGTAGTCAGTTCTTTGTTGTTCTCGCATCTCCATCTCAACCGTAGGAGAGGTGCATATCCCCCCCGATAAATGTTCCATTTGCCCCATTTTTTGTCCCATTTCTTGGGGCATCCTCTGGATTTAAACACCTCTTTTTCTGCAATCATGCATTTATCTAGCTCCTTAGCCCAACCCCTTGGCCCAACCACAGCACTCCCCCAATGCATAGCAATTGCTCTTCTCACTAGTGTATAACCCAGGGTGACCCATTGTTGTTCCACTTCAGTAAGATCTGTTGCCTCCCAAATATTCAGCAGCCCCAATCTCTGCGTCAGTTGGATCTCTCTCCCACTGGCCCTGCACATGTGCCGTGTGGCTTCTTTCCAAAGAGTCATATTGTGTGCACAGTTCCATAAAGTGTGGTAAAGGGTTGCTTCCTCTGTGCATTGTCTAAGGCAAGAGGTGTCTTCCCTTCGCCCAATTTTCATGAGTGTAGCCCCAGTAAAATACGATCTGTGCAGTACCTTCAGTTGGATAAGTCTAAACTTGAGTAGTATGGCTGATTCTCTCAGAGACATGAGTGCAGCTTGCCAATCCTCGTCCTCTAATATACCTAAGTCAGCCTGCCATTGTTCACGAAGGCACCTAAGTGGGTCAGGCAAGTTATTACATAATTTACGATAAGTTAGTGAGATCGCCTTTCTCGGAAATGGTTCCGTAAGTAACCTTTCCTCCAGAGGGGAGGATTCTGGTATCTCCCCAATCTCAGATAGGGCGGCTTGAAGAGCATGTCAAATCTGCAGATAACGGAAAAGCTCATCGCGCGCCAACTCATAATCTTTTGCTAGTTGTGTAAATGATACCATTTTTCCTTTTTTCGAAAGTGGACCGATGTTAGAAATACCTATGGTATCCCACCTATTGAAGCCAGGCTGATGGCATAACATCCCAAGTTTTTGAGTGGTCCACAGCGGGGTAGACTGGGTCATGACGTCCAGCCAGCCAAGTTTCTTATTAGCTTGCTTCCAGATTGCTAAGGTTTGAGCTGTAGGACCAAAGAAGCGACCTCTTCTGGTCCTAGAATAGAGAGCCCCTAAGTATCCCTCTCTCCCCATCTGGTATTTATCTAGGAGATAAGCTGGGTCTGACGGGAAACGATATACCCAGTGGTTTAGCACCACCAATTGTGAGGCCCAGTAGTAGAGGCGTATATCCGGGAGAGCGATACCTCCATCATACCAGCTCCTAGTCAACTTATGCAGGGCTATACGGGGGGCCCTCCCATCCCATAACAGGGATCTTACTTCAATCTTGACGCTTCTGAAATAAGACTCTGGTATTTTAATCGGGCAGTTTTGTAAAATGTAGAGGAAGCGGGGTAACGCCAACATTTTAAAAAGGGCCGCTCGGCCTACTAAAGAGAGGGGCAAAGTCCTCCAGTGTTTCACGTCGGACCTCAGCCTAACCAAGGGGCTACAAGATTATTAATATAGAAAATGTGAGGATCCGGGGTGATGTATATTCCCAGATAGCGGAACCCAGTCTCCGCCACTTCGACCGCACATCCGGGTGGGAGTTTAGGAACTGGCCCGTGTAGTGAAAAAAGCACGGACTTAGACCAATTGATTGAGTATCCCGAGTATTTCCCGAAGTTTGTAAAAATATTCAAGATTCTGTGGAGCGATTTCATGAGGGCTGCTAGATAAAGCAGGATATCGTCCGCGTAGAGAGATATCCTATCCTCTTGTCCCTCAGCCCATTTCAGGCCTCTTAGAAGAACGTCCCCTCTGACCCATGCCGCCAGAGGCTCCAATATCAGAGAAAATATCAAGGGAGACAGGGGCATCCTTGTCTGGTGCCCCTCTTCAGTGGAAACACACAGGATGTACGGTTATTGACTTTGATCTGACCTTTGAGGTCCATATATAACAGTCTGATCCACCCCAGGAATTTTGGTCCGAATCCCAGGCGCTGTAGCACCGCAAAGAGGTAGGGCCACTCTATTGAGTCGAACGCCATTCTGGCATCCAGTGATAGGATTATGGCATCCTCCTCGATGACGTGTTGGTGGCCAAGCACATTGTGGAGCCTGCGGAGATTAAGGGCTGTGCTGCGGCCCGGCATAAATTCGGATTGATCTGCATGCACGAGCGAGGGGAGGAGTGGTATCAGCCGAGAAGCCAGTAGTTTTGTGAGAATTTTGGCCTCAACATTAATTAATGAAATCGGCCGATATGAACCACATTCATCCCTGGGTTTCCTTGGTTTACGGATGACAACAATGGAGGCAAGTCTTTGATCCTCTGGTAGGTATCACCTCTCATAGCTCTCATTATACATGTCTTTTAAATAGGGTGCTATTATGGAGCTAGTGGATTTGAGAAATTCAATGGGGATCCCATTGGGGCCCATTGCCTTCCCAGATTGTATGTTCCCGATCGCCTTTTGGACTTCTTTGAGAGTAATTTCATCCTCCAGTGCCTCTCTTTTACTGGGGGACAAAACCTGCAGTGGCAGATCTGCCAGGAACTGTCGGGAGTCTTCAGCGGTGGCAGTAACTGATGGAGTATAAATTTGTTCAAAGTAATCTGCAAATGCCTCCGCTATCTCTTGTGGATCTGTTATAGTCAGGGTACCGTCAATAATTAACTGTGGGACCCACCACTCGGTCAGCTCCCTCCGCTCCAGCCATGCCAGTAGCTTCCCGGCTCTATCCCCAAGCTCGTACAGTCTGTGTTGAGTTGCCAGTAATTTGGCTCCGGCCTGCTCACGCACCATGTTTTTATATTCAAGCTGTTTAGCTTGTAATTTATGTTAAGTGTCCTCGGTAGAGGATTGCGTATATTCCGCCTCTAAAATCTGGAGATCATTTTCCACTTGTTCTAACTCTGCCCGTTGTTTCTTAATATATCCCATTTTAAGAGCTAGTGCCTGTCCCTTTACTACCGCTTTCAATGTCTCCCATATTGTCTGTGCTGAATCTACAGACCCAATGTTTTCTTTAAAATAGTTTTCCGAGTGCTCTTGCAAGCGTTCTTTGATATCTGGTATTTTGAGTAACCACGGATTTATAGTTATTGTAGTTCTCTGGTGCTGTTTATTAAGTGAGAATTCAGCCCATACGGGGAGTGATCCGAAATACCACGTGGGAGACAACGTGGGTTCCAGAAGCTCCCGATGTTTGCCGAGTGGGTCAAAAGGTAATCTATGCGAGAGAGGCTGCGATGTGCATTAGAGTAATATGTATATTGTGTCAGGTTAGGATGAAAGTGACGCCATATGTCTGTGAGGCCCATGGCAGCCAAAAACTTTGATAGATGCCCGCCTCCCCTTGGTGTGGGGTGCGCCGGTTGTCGATCCACCTGGTCGTTGGATGTCATATTGAGATCACCCCCTAGGATCAGCGTGCCAATTGGAAGATTGAGCATGACCTTTCCAAGGTCTACCAGTGTTTCTTTGCCCAAAGCTGGGGGGGCATAAACTGAGATAATATTAACCAGCCTCCCTTCCCAGCTAGCCTCTAGGATCGCGAATCTACCCTGGGGGTCTGCCCTAGTGTGATTTGGGGTTAATGCTAGGCTTTTCTTGATTATAATACCTGTGCCTCTAGACCCGGATGTATATCCCGCATGGACCATGAGTTTATACCCCATCTAGTCAGAGCCTTACAATTATTGCCCACCAAATGCGTTTCTTGTAGGAGGACGATATCGGGAGCCTGGCGTTTGAGGTATTGCATGACAATTCCCTGTTTAATTTTATCGCCCATCCCATTGACGTTCCAGGTTAGGATCGCTAGTGAAGTGTCTATAAGTTATGTAGACATTCTAGCTGTTGAGGGTCAAAGCCGAGCAGCAAGCCTCAGTCATCATGATTATTGTTAATGGCGAGAGCCCGCTGTCCTGTCTGTAGGACAAGAGGTGGGGTATGGCCACGCCCACTACCAATATATTTGCTAGTTCGTGCTGGCCTTGGATGGAGAATTGCGATAAGCTTAGTGTATGTGCATAGCATAACGTGACTTGTAAGAAAATCAAACATAACAAATCCCCCCCAGAACAGATCCCCCCTCCGTGCCCCCCTGCCAGTGGATTTCAAACTACCCACTCCCCAACGCGGCAGAGTGCCCGTCGCCCCCCCTCCCTGAAGAAGTAGGTGTATGGGAAGCAGCTTCTTCCACCCCTCGCCCATCCCTGTTCTGGTCGACACTTCTAAGCTGTAGACGTTTTACATGTTAACCACAGCCCATCTCAGTCGTAGCATCAAATAACATACGGTCATTAATACGCCCCCATCCCCGCCCTGGATAGTAAGACAATGTCATAACCGGGGTCTCGTAAGGCGACCCTCCTAGGTACCCTTGGTCTCCCCTCTTCCATCCCTGGGCCCCCAATCCCCCCCCACTTATCTGTATTCTGAGTCCATCACTGGTAATTATTCCACACTGCCAGTTCAGCTGCCAGGAGTTGTGCCCGATGCTCCCCCCGTTGGATTGTTACTTGGGCCTCGAGAATTGTCCGGTCTGGTCCCCCTTGCTCCAGTGTGTCTTTCCTTGCTAGGCTTCCCCACTTGTCGCCAGCCCTCCAGCCAGTCCCAAACCTCCTCCGGGGTGGGGAAGAACCAATTTTCCCCTCTGCTTTGACGCGTAGTCTGGCTGGGAAGAGCATAGCATACTTTATATTCTGATCTCTGAGCGCCCTCTTCACCTCAAGGAAACTTGGACGTTGAGTCTGGGCTTTCATTGTGAAATCCGGAAAAAAGGAAATCTGACTGTTCTCCAGTGATATAGGTGGGTTATTCCGTGCTGTCTGAAGTATCACGTCCCGATCTCGAAAATTGAAGACTCTAGCAATTAATGGACGAGGCGGTGCCCCAGGTCTGGGACGCCCCACTGGCACCCGGTGAGCCCTTTCAATTGAGAAATAGTTAGAGAGGCGTTTTGGATGTAAATGTTTCGTTATCAGCTCCTCGATAAAAAGGCCCTCGTCCGGTTCCTCCGCTCGCTCCGGCACCAACAGGATGCACACGTTATTTCGACGTGCTCTAACTTCGTAGTCATCAAGCTGCGCCTCTATTTTTTCAATTTTTTCGGTTAATTGCTTAACCTGCCTTTTGAGTTGGGAGGTATCCATAGTGATTTGTTTGGTAGTTTCCTCCACCTCCTTAACTCTCGTACTCATGTTCCGGAGATTGGCCCGCACAAGGGATACCTCAGCATTCACAGAGTCCAGTTGTGACTCTAGGGAGGACCACACCCCATTAATGGCTGCCATAATATCTTGTAGCGTTGGATCTGGCTGCTTAGGGGGTAGCAGTGTGTTATCAGGGTCAGTGGGTCTGGCGGCCTCAGATTCCACGCTAGCTTTGTTTCAAGCGTATTTATCGAGTTTTGTCTGCATCGAAGATTTTGATCCTTTTCCCCCGGCCATCCTGGAGTGTTTGCCGTTCTCATGGGGGTTGATTTACAGGTATAGGATTATGCGCGGTAGTCCCCGCTGCCTGCCTGGGGGCCACGTGCTGCCAGCGGGTTTCCCAGATTAAAGTGTACCATACTGTTTACCCTGAGTTGATTCGGGGGGCTATATAGTGCCCTCTATCCACTTGCCATTATCCTGTCCACTGTCTCTTATCTCCTTCTTATCAGCCTCTGGGGGGCATCAATAACCGGGGCTATAGGTTTTGTAGCTGAGTCCACCCTTATCTCATTCAAATGTACGGCCTGTCCCTCTTCGTTAGATTGCCCGGCCCGCTGGGAAGGAGTACAAGGCTCACTATGGCAGGGGCCTGCACTGCCACACCACAAGCTCTGCCGCCTGTCCGTTGTGCAAGCCAGCCGTCCCTTCTCTCCTTCTCTGGGACCTCGCGCCGGCTTCCTGTAGTGTAATTAAGAGGCCCAGCCAGTGGATCAATCAGTGCTCCAGTCTAGCACACTAGAGCTGATTTTCTATGGGTGCCCCAGTTCTTCACCCTGAGTTATGTTAGGCAGGGCACTCATTTGGTTCCCTCCACACCCCGGTAGGGCTTGCACTTAGTTTGGGGCCCAGCAGGTGATTGTCCTGTGCATGCGCTCTTCTCCACTCACCGCAACAATTTGGGATCAGTCGCCGGTCCCCTCACGGCTCTCCCGCTGCTCCAGTCGGCGGCCTCGCCAGCGTCACTCTGCAAGGGGCCGCCGCCTCGATCCTGCCAGCCTGAATCAGACCATGTGGGGAGGGCCTGTCCTCGATACTCCGCCACAGACCTGCGAGGTGCTTGCTTGATAATCGCCTCTCTAGAGTGCCTCCGCATGCAATCCCATAAGCTATTTTTAATCCTCAGGCCGTCTGGGCTGGCCGATTTGCTGTATTGTCTGTCGGTGGGTCTACGCAGGTTCCATCGCCGCCATTTTTGTTCCTCTCCTCCGCAGCTGAATCAGGGTGATCTACCCCATCTCACGTCTGCCGCGGATGGTCTTGGCCGGTATACTAATGCCCTGGAGCTTGAGGGCTGCGGTCCCGCTTTTTACGGGATCAAAGCTGCTATTATTTTCAGGATATTTGCCGGATTAGCGGGCGAGGGCTCTGGACCCGCGCTAGTGAGCGGCCATTCCCTTCGGCTGCTAGCCACGCCCCCATAATATCATGTTTTTAAAGTCGATAGTCAAAAATATCATGGTATGTAATATCGATGTCAAGAATATCGATTTAGTATGTTTAAAATATCATCGATGTTGAAAATATCGTTATAAAAATTATCGATTTTTAAATGTAATGTAGTTTTTTATAGTATATATTTGTAAATATAATATTTAATTTTTAAAATTAATTTAAAAAAATAGGAATGGGATGCTGGATTTATAGGGGCTAAGGGTGGGGAGTGTTTTAAAATATTAACAAAATTAATTTGCATTTTTAAAAAAAATTAAACAAATTTAAAAAAACTTCATGGGGAAGATCTGGGGAAGGCAAGATGGAGGCTGTCTAATCACGGCCGCTGGGAGCCCTCCCGTTTGGCCACTCCATAATCGTGTTTTCCAGCCCTCTCTGTGATCGGCATGTTATGGGGAAAAGTGAGCGCTGCCGCCGGACGCACGAAACGCTGTGCGAGGATCTTTGGTGTTCTCTCGCTCCGGGCTGCCCTGGTCTGCCGTGTCTCGAGTCGCTCTGCCTGGCGGGTGGTCTCTCTTATTAGCGGAGTTGCTGCGGCCGGTAGCGGCACTCTTCCGGCTCCTATCTATGCAATGCCTCCAGCCAAGGTGAAAACAGTCAAAACCCACATGGAGACTGGAGCAGTTGCTAAGAAGCCCACAGCAAAGGTGGACCAGGGCTGCTCAGCAAAAGGACCAGCTGTAGTGGAAACGGAAGGCATCTGGCCTAATTTTTTTTGTTTAAAAACCCGCACCACTATGAGGGATTTAGGGAAGACCACTAACAGGAAAGCCTCAACGGTGCTAGATCAGCCTCCCACCCCCCACAAATCTGGCCTCACAAGTTCAAAATACCAGATCCAGCAGTTTACACCAGGCGGAAGATTCGTGTTCTGGAACACAGCTACAACTGACACCTACGGGCTCTGAGGTGAGCCAGACCCTAACTCTTGGTAGTACAGAGGGGCAAGAGGTGGCGCAGGCTCCAGAGGGATCTGGTGGTAATGGGGGCTATCTCTACAACAGAATGAAAATGAGCTACCTATGTCTGGGGGAAATGAGATATCTCAACCGGCCGGTCTCTCTGCTAAAGTGGATGGGTTAAGAGGAGAAATTGCTGTCAATCAAGTAGTGGTAGCAGATGGCGGAGATAAATTATTTTCCCTATCTGACATTTGTAGACTGGTTCAATTCAGACAGTTAGGGTCATGTATTAGACTCCAGTAATTCGAATGGGGGGCAAGATGAAACCTCGGCTGATGCTGCCACAGTTAAGAAGGGGAGGAATCATCATGACAGAGGCAGTAAAAAGGAAAAGAAAACTCGGCGTCTTCTCTGGGACTACTCTATCTCCCCAGTTCTAGAAGGCAACATGGCCACAGCTGGAAACAATGTAGGGGAAGCTGAACCTGCCTCTTTGGAGTCTATATACCAAAGTATCATGGCCCACAGAGATGAAACGCACGTTGAAAGTTGGAGGGTCCAGACAGCGTGTTGGAAGTTGCAGGGGGCCATTCGTAAGATCTCTAAGACCTGCTCTGAGTTTCTGGGAAGAATGGATGAGGTGGAGAGCAGAGTGAATGTGCTGGAAAATGAAGTCTCAACCCATAAAGAGATGACAGTATCGCTGGAAAATCAAATGTCAGACACCCGTTGGAAGCTGGAGGACTTTGAAAATCGAATGAGACATAATAACTTGAGGGTCTTGGGCATTCCAGAGGGGGCTGAGGGGGGCGATGCTTTAAAATTCACTGTTGATCTTCTGAAAGGGGCACTTCCCCGAGCTGGGAAACTGGGACTGGGCTCAGGAAATACAGCGTGCACACAAGTTCCCATTCAAGCAGAAGAAATATTTGTTGTCGGCAGGGAATAAACCTCGTGCTACTTTGATCTATGTAGGGAACTTCCTCCTTCGCCAAGCAATTTATGATCTAGCCCGCCTGGACCGGCATCGTTCTTTTAACGGTCATACTTTTTTTGTGAGGCCTGATTATTGTAATTCGACAGTAGAACGCCGCTGGCGACTACACCAGTTGATACAACCTTTTCAGAATAAAGGATCTCAGATGTTTTTATTGAATCCGGCCAAACTTAAAGTAATTTGGAGGAAAATCCCTCATTTTTTTTCATCAGAGATTCTAGCTAAGGAATTTTTACAATCCCTAGAGTAAACTCTCTGAATGCTGGAGGGAATTAGTTATGTTTCTGTTTTTTTCTCTCTTACCATATATCGGTGGTGGTTTTTGTTTTCTCTCTTCTGTCATCTTGTTTATTTTGGGTACTAGCAATAGCCTTTTTGGCTGGGGCGGGAATACGGGAGGGCTCCCTCTCCATCACCGGACCTGTCAGGTCTAGCCGTTAGTGAAGGGTGGTGGGGACTAAGGGGTGGTAAGGGGGAGGGGATCAGGGAGGTAGGTCAAGGGTGAGGGGGGAGGAAAGGGGTGGCGGGGCAAGCAGATGTTGATTTGTTCTCTGTTTAATATATGTCATGATATTTGAATATGCTTAAGGAAGATTGAAATGATTTTTATGATTAATTGTAATCTAGTGTACTTGATGGAGAGATTTGATATTGAGAATTCCCAACAGAAGGATGGTGGGTAAAATTCATATTTGCTCATTAAATATATGTGGCCTCAATGATAAAAAAGGGGCATGCTGGCTAAGAACCTTCGTTACATGCAGATTGATGTAGTCTGTCTTCAGGAGACCCACATACCCTGGAGCAAGGGATGGTGAGTGAGGCACTTAGGGTTTGATATGTTAGCATGCACTCGGCAGGGGACAACAACTAGAGGGGTCACAATCCTTGCAAGGCACGGTTTGGAGCTCTGCAAGAGAGTTAAGGAAGATAAGCTGGGGCGATGGGCCATAGTGGAATATAAATTACCAGCTAATAATGATTCTATTACAATATGCTCTATCTATGGGTCTAATCTAGATGATCCGGATATACTGTATTATTTAAGTGTTGAACTTGCCCTATGGCCACATCCCTTGATCCTCTGTGGAGACTTTAATATTCACTTAGATAGTAATTTTAATATAAATGCTGATCTACCATATCAGGGCAGGGAGGTAAGGGTATTTAAGGCCCTGCAAGGTTTGGTGAGAGAACAGGGTCTAATTGATAGCTGGTGCAAGTATAGATCACCGGACCCAGGATTCGTCTTTTATTCGGCTCCTCATAATAAATTAGTCCGGCTGGGCTATTTTTTTTTATCTCTGACCAACTAGTCAAAATAGCTAAAGTGGAGAGCTTTCCAAGGGCCATCTCAGATCATAATGCTTTAGTAGCTGAATTCTCATTGACTGGCGTTACTAGGGTCCAGAGGTCTTGGACCTTCAAAAGAAAACTTTTGGGTGTTCAATTATATTGGGATCATATGGATAAGTGGATTGTGGAATTTTTTGATACTAATTGAGGCTCATCCTCTGATATCATGGATTGGGATACTTTTAATCCGGGGGTTCGAGGAGAGAGCTTGAGCTTCTCCATCTCCCGATAGAAAGTTCTGCAGAAGGAAATTGAGAAATGGTTTGAGCAGTTAAGAGTGGCGGAGCTTGAACACATGGGGAAAGTAAGTAAGGGGCTTAATATCGAGTAGTGTCAACAGGAAATTGTGATTATTAAATCTAAAATACATCAACATTTCAGATCAGAGGTGGCAGCTAAATATGTACAGTATTGGGGTAAAATACCAGGCGGGTCCTGGCAAAATGCCTACGACAACGAGAGGTGACAATTCAAATTGTTAAAATTCAAGATTCTCCAATAGAAGTTTTAAATGTTTTTAAAAATTATTATGAACAGTTGTATACTGAGCGAGTGTCTCCACCAGGGGGGAGATCTCTGGCAGACTTCTTGAAGGATTTAGAAACGATGGAGGTCACATAAGCACAAAATGAAATCCTTGCATCCCCGAACTGGAGACTGCCTTAACTTCATTAGCCCTCGGTAAGGCTACCGGCCCAGACGGCATTCCCCTAGAGTTTTATAGGGCATTTTCAAAGTTTCTGCAGCAAAAGATGCTGCAAATCTTCCATCTGGCCCAAAGGGGATACTCCCGCAGTTCAAGGCAGAAGACAGCTATAGTTGTGCTTAAAAAAAAGGGGAAGCCTGACCTGACCCTAGCATCGTATTGACCCATATCACTTATAAACTGTGATAGTAAAATCTACTCTAAAATACTCGCAACCAGGTTGGGTAAGGTCATCATTCCTCTGGTATCACTCCGCCAACACGGGTTCATCCCCGGCAGAGACACAACAGATCATGTCTGCCGGGTTATAGCCCTCCTTGACTGGGCTCAGGCCACGGAATCACAGCTGGGGGTAGTCCTGTTGGATGTTGACAAAGCGTTCAACAGGGTCTCCTGGCGGTATCGGTGGTCTGTCTTGCAGAGAATTTACCCAGGCAATTTAGGCATTATATCTTTCACCAAAAGTCGTAATCCGCATATCAGGGCAGGATTCAAAGGAGTTCAATATTAGTAGAGGCACAAGGCAGAGGTGCCCATGTTCTCCTTTTCTCTTTACCCTCTATATTGACCCCTTTTAAAAAACATTTGAGCTGGATATTAATATCAAGGCAGTGAAGGTCAATGATATTGACTATAGAGCATTGGCGTACGCGGACGACATTGCAGTGCTCAGTACAGATGTCGTTTCAGCAATCCCAGAGATAAAGATCTTAGTTGAACAGTTTGGTACCCTATCAAGATATAAGTTAAATATGGAGAAAACACAGATTCTCTGTTCCACAACTGCTCAAACTGCAGGTCTCTCGATCACTCAAGAGGCAATCTACCTGGGGGTTAAGATCACAGCTGCCGTAGATAAAATCCCTGATATGAATATTATTACAATAATGGACAATGTGAGTAAAAAACTGGAAAGGCTAGACCATCTGCATCTTTCTTTATGTGGCCGAAGCAATGTTATTAAAATGTTGATAAAAATGTTGATACTCCCAAAGTTTTTATACATTTTTAGAATGGTTCCTTTAGATTTTTCCTCGTCCTCCTTAACAAAGATTAATAGGATCTGTCAGAGATTCTAATGAGGGTACCGTAAACCAAGAAGGGCGGCCAAATGGATGACCCTTCCAAAACAGCGGGGGGCTGGGCAATTCCCAGTTTTTTTCTCTACTACTGGGCATCTATTTTACAACACATGGGTATCCTATTAGTCGGGCATAAGGCAGAAATTCCAGAGGAAGCCAGACCGACAATATATGAAATAGGGTTGGGGACTGGAGCTAAGGGCTGTCTGGTCAGGATGCTTGAACCCAGCTATTATAAAAAAAACTAAATTCAAAATATTGAAAGCGGCTCACAGAGTATGGAGACAGGTACGGCGGGAATTGAAACTTTCAAATCTGAAAGCATATACTCCATTCTTCGCTCCGGGTCTACTTCCACCAATTTTTCAGGACCAAGTTACTTTTAGATGGGGGAGAAAAGGAATTAGCTCCCTGGGTGATCTATGTAGGGAAGGCCAGCTTTTGTCATTTACGAATCTGCAGGAAAACTTTGGGGTGGATAAAAGAGACTTTTTTAAATATCTGCAGATACAGAGCTTTTTGGGGGGAAATGAGAATAGGACAAATCTGATATCAGAAAGGATACCCCTGGTGGAGATAGTGAGGAGTAAGCCCCGGATTGGGAAGATTTATCAAATGTTAACTCAAGCTTCCCCAGATGATATTGATGCCCAGAATGCGAAATGGGAAAATAGGCGTGGAAGGGAAGCAATCTATATTGTGGACTCACTGGAATTGGCAAACTAGGTGTTAGTAACTGGGAGTCTCAGAAGCCAGCATTTTATGTCCGTTTTTGATTTGTATTACACTCCAGCAAAGGTAGCTAAATGGGGTGGATGGAGAGGAGGGAAGTGCTATAGATGTGGCCTAGATGCTGCTGACACCTTACACATGTTTTATTCTTGCCCAAAAATGGATATTTTTTTGCAGGACCTTGAGGCTTTCCTAACTAAGCCCCAACTCTTTTTTATTTTGGGGCTATCAGATAGCACAGAGTCAAACAAAAGAGCTAGGCCAGAGATAGGCTTTTTGTTTATTGCAATGGCTATTGCTGCTCATGTGTTACTTCTCAATGGATAAGCACTGACCCTCTGACTTTTTCCAGCTGGCGGTCTAGAATGCTGGCAATCTATAATATAGAATATTCAGTATACAAGCTAAGGGGCCAAAGAAAAAGGGAGCTCGGGCAAAAAATTTGGGCCCCAATAAGAAGCTTGGTTAATTAATAGTTGGCATTCAAATAAAGTGTTGGAGGGCTGGAAGTGTGGACACCCAAGCTAGGAATGGACTACGTTACTTTGTCTTGTAACCTGCGGGTACTGCCTGTCGGGGGATTTTTTTTTTCTTTTTTTTACTAATGAAGTTTGTAATTACCAACCTATTTATTGCACATGCACTTTTTTCCTCTATCAATTGTAACTTATGAGGTGATCTGAGCTGCTATTTCTTGATATTTCTTATATATTTTGAATGAACTATGGGCCCGATTCCGATAGGAATGGCTCCGACTCGCATCGGACCTGACCGTTCGGATTCCTTTCCGACCGAGCCATTCCAATGGGCTCGGTCGGAAAGGAATCCGACACGGTTTTCCAGGTGGCTTCTGACGGGCTCGGAGAGCCCGTTCGCTATCCAGAAAGCCTTCAGTACTCCCCCGGCCGGCGCTTTCCGGCCGAGGGAGTACGATGGCACTTTCCCACGGTCTTTCCGGCACAAAAAGGCAGTGGGAAACTGTATTTGGGGGCCCGCAGCAGGGCCCCCATGGGTGCGTGGCCACCGAATGGCGGCCTAGGTGGCACCTACAGTGCCCCCCTGTTGATCCCTGCACCCAGTGGCAGGCACCTTGGGTGGCCTGCCACGGGGTGCAGGGATGAACTGCACCTCTGCACATAACGATGCAAGCATGCATTCCATTTGGAATGCATGCTCCCATTGTTAAGTATAGGATTGCGACCGAACAGGGTTCTGTCGCATCCTACTTGCAGGTCTGTAACCAACGACAGGAGGTCGGTCGGTTACAGTTCCTGACCGATGTCGGACGGACAGTCCGTCCAACATCGGAATCGGGCCCTATGTATTTTATCTCTTTTCTCTCCATATACTTGATGCACTATGTATTATGTATGAAGAAAATGTCATGACATGTATTAATTAACATTTTTTCTGACTTTTTGCAAATGAAAAAATCAATAAAAATCTATTAAATAAAAAAGGATAAGTAAAAAATATATATATTTTGAAAAATTGTAAATTAAATTTGTATAATTAATTTAAACAAAATTAGGAATGGGATGTTGGGTTTATAAGGGATAAGGGTGGGGAGTGTTTTAAAATATTAAAAAACATTTTTTACATTTTTTAAAAAAACTTTAAAAAACTCAAAAAACTTTTTTAAGAATAGTGGGATGTTGCGTTTATAGATGATGGGGTGGGAAATTTTATTAAAAATTAAATCAAATAAAAAATATAAATACAATTACATTAAGAGTGGGATTTTGTGGTTATTGCAGATAAGTTTATGGAGTGATTTTTTAAATTTAAAACAAATTTAAAAAAGAAATATTTAAAATGAATTATTTTTCAAATGTAGTGGTTAGATGTTGTTTTTATAGGGGATAAGAGTAGTGATAAAAATAAACCATTTAATAAAAAAAATTAGAACATTTTTAAGTAGAGGTGTGCTGTGTTTAGATGGGATTAGTGTAGTGTTTTGGTGAAAAATAGGTAATAATAATTTTAAATTTCAAAAATTTTATAAAAAGAAATTTAAAAAAAGATCTTTGAGGAGGTGGAATGTTTGTGTTTGTAATTATTAATGTTATAAAAAAATCAAAATTGTGTTGGGATGTTTATTATTTAATAAACAGTTTTGTAATTAAAAATTAAATTTTAAAAATCTATAAAATTTGATATTTTGTATTATATTATATTTTCAAAATTATAAAAAATGTTTTTATACATAATTTAAAAAAATTGTATAAAACTTTTCCTGATATGTTTTTAGAAGTGGAAATAGGATAATATATATGTGTAGTGTGTAGCATTTGTTAGATGTGAATGTAGGTTGGAGTGGGAATATTATATTTTATGAGTTTATTGTCCAGCACCTTCCATGTGTTAATGTAGTTTGGAGTGGGAATATTCAATTATATATGTTTACTGTCCAGCACCTTCCCTGAGTTTTTGTAGTTTGGAGTGGGAATAGTATATTTTATATGTTTATTGTCCAGCACCTTCCCTGAGTTAATATAGTTTGGAGTGGGAATAGTAAATTATATATGATTATTTTCCAGCACCTTCCCTGATTTAATGTAGTATGGAGAAGGAATAGTTAATTATATATGTTTAGCGTCCTGAACTTTCCCTCATTTTATGTGGTTTGGAGTGGGAATATTAAATTATATATATTTTCTGTCCAGCAACTTCCCTGAATTATTGTAGTTTGGAGTGGGAATAGTATATTTGATATGTTTATTGTCCAGCATCTTCCTTGAGTTAATATAGTTTGGAGTGGGAATAGTAAATTATATATGTTAACTTTCCAGCACCTTTAGTTATTTAATGTAGTTTGGAGAATTAATAGTTAATTATACATGTTTAGTGTCCAGAACTTTTCCTCCGTTAATGTAGTTTGGAGTGGGAATAATAAATTATATACATTTACTATCCATCACCTTTCCTTAGTTATAGTAGTTTGGAATGGGAATAGAATATTTTATATGTTTATTGTCCAGCACATTCCCTGAGTTAATATAGGGCATCATTACGATGGCGGGCGGACAAAGTCCGCCCGCCACCGCAACGGCAAACGGGACCACCCGCAAGAGGTGCGGCGGTCCTGCCATGACTATTAGGATGCCACCGCCGCGGTGGCGGTGGCATCCCGCATCATTTACATTGCGGCGGGCGGTGCTGTGAGCAGCACCCGCCGCAATGTGAATGAAGCATGTTGCGCATTGGCATGCACAACGTGACAGGCACCGCGCGGTGCCTGCCACCCTGTGCATGCCAATGAGTGCACCCCCCACCATCTCCCTCCCCCAGGGGCCCGCAACGGGCCCCCATTGCAAAAGACCACATGCCTTTCCATGGCGGCAACGCCGCCATGGAAGGTCTGCTTTCCGCCATCATCATAATATGGATGGCAGTGTCTTGCAGACACCGCCACCATATTATGCATGTTTTCCGCCCGGTCGACGAGTCGACCGGCGGAAATGCGGCGGACGGTCTTTCCGTCTGCCGGGGTCTCCCCCGCCATCGTAATATGGCGGGGGGGAAATGGAATGCCGGCGGTGTAATATAGCGGGCGGATCGCCACCGCCATATGGGCAGTGGCGATCCGCCCGCTATCATAATGACCCCCATAGCTTGGAGTTGGAATATAATTTTGTATATGTTTAGTGACCAGCGCTTTTTCTGAGTTAATGTAGTTTGGAAGGAAAATAGTAAAATATAGTTCTTTATTTTGGAGCAAGATTAATGAAAATAATGTATGTTTAAGTGGTAATAGTATGAAATATATGTTTATTAAAATAATAATTTATAACAACTATTAAATGTAAGATACTTATTTAATTGCAAATATAGTATAAGAAAAATAACATAGACAGTAAATACATTACAATATTTATATTTTATTAATTTCTTTAGTTTTATTCAAAGATTCAGGTAAAGAAATGTAGTGCATTTTATTTTATTTACAATCTTTCATATATATTGTTATAAAGCAAAATAATAATACATTTTTTATTTTTTGATATGTCATATATTTAGTAAATATTTCAACAGAAATAATACAATTTTTAAGTATAGTAAGTATGAAACAATTTTATGTTTTATGTAATGTAGAAGTTGGTAAATATGTACATTTTTTACAAACATAAGATGTAGTTATCCACCGTTTGTATACGTTTATTTAATATATTTTTTTTGTAACAGTTATACAATTATTTTTATATTGTAAATATGTATTAGATAATTATATACAGTTTACATTATTCTTAATATACATTTTTTAAAATTATTTAGTTGTATTATCTTTTTTATTTATTTGCATAATTGATACTAAATAATATTAATAATATATTGTTAAGAAAGCATTTTGTAAAAAAAACATTTTAACATTAATATTAATACAATTTTTCACCTTTTTGGCAAGCAGAACAATTTATTTTCTTATAATAATAAGTTCAAAAAGATTTTTTAATGTATAATAATAAATATTATCTGTGTTGCAATATTTATTATTATACACTGTACAATTTAAAACAGAATTGAATAAACATTTTTTACATTAGTAATATTAATAAATATTTTTAAAACTTTTTTGTATAACATTTCTAATTTACATTGAGTTTAATTTGGAAAAGTATGTCTGCTATTTCAATTACGCAGCCATTTTTTTAAACTAAATTCTATTTTCTAGGCTATCAGTGTTATGTTTTTGTCATTTCTGAAGGGAGAAGCTCGCGGTTGGAAGCTGTGTCTCATCGGTTAAGGTGAGTTTATTTTAATTACTTTTAAACTTAATTTAGGAGTAGAGCGAAGGTAGTTAGGTAGTTTATAGTGTATATAAGGTTTGGATTTTATCTTTGTTGTGAGGTTTCGTTTGTAGTTTAGCGTATGTGAAATGCTGTTAGAGCGTTGCTAGTTTAGTGTTATGCTTTGCTATATATAGTTAATTCTATTTAGAGTACTGTGTTAAGGAATTATAAGTATCCTTATGTGTGTTTTTAAATAATATTACAGTATGTTTGTGCGGGAGGGATTGTCTTTTTTTTTTTCACAGGTAGTTTACGTTTCCGAATTGGCATTGGGAGAAGGATGAGGTTTTTTTTTTTTTAAAGGAAGTGTGTATTAGTTTCGTGTACACTTATAATTATTTTACATTTCCTTTATTTCTTGGGTTTTCTTGGAGAGTTTCTTTCTTTAATTTTATTTTTAGGGTTTTTTATGGTTCTATACTACGGATATTTTGTCGGCGGAGTTTGTTTTACACAGTTGTATTTTTCCATTTTGTTTTGGGAGTTTTAACCAAGTATTGGAATACCTATACGTTTGGATTTTTTTTTGCTGCCTGAATTATATTTTTCAGCTACAAAAATGTAAGTTAATTTAAATTATTTACAGTGGTAGCGAAATGTTATTTGTATAATTGTTATTGTTATTTTTTAAGATATAAAATATATTTATAATGTCAAATATATTTATAAAAAGGATAACATTATTTGACATTATATTTATATTTTAGATGTTAGAAAAAAAATGATTAGTTAAGAACTCAGTTTACAATTACGATTTTTCTATGTTTATGTTCTAATGTTTTAATGTAGGGATTTTGCTATTGATTCTAAATATTCTAGCCCTTTAGTGTTTGGGTAGAGTCTTACTGTGTCTTGTAAATGCTCATACAGTTAATTGCAACATACATATAATTGCAACTCGGTCTATGTGACTGTATGTTTGCAACTCTCTAACTATCTATCTATCTATCTATCTATCTATCTATCTGTCTATCTATCTTTGCAATCCTCTCTCGTCGTTTGCAATAACGATTCACAAAAACATTACAAAAACGCAATGGCAAAGGCAAGAGGCTTGCAGCCGACTCCTGACCTCTTTGCAGTACTTCTGTTTTTAGTGTTAGACATCGATAGAACACCCTAGGATTTCACTCAAAAAACGATAACTAATGGTGAAGAAGATACTGCAAAATAAAACGATTTCATACTGTCCACGAATGTGTTTGAAAATTTAAGAAAGCAAATAAGGATTGTATTGTAAAGCGGCTTACAATTAATGCTAAATGATTTTCTTTCTCTCTGACTTCAGAGGTGGGGAAGTCTTTCACTCACTTGCATACCTAAGCTGTCTGATGGTGGAACATGCCTTGTCTACATTTGTAGTATTTATTTCATCTTTTAGTATACCTCTCAGTGGGAACATTGCATTGTGGCTGGATAGAAAAAAAGAATAGGAGCGCAAGACAAATTTAGCCAGGAGAAAAATATTGTTTATTTTCAGTATTTCATGTGGTGTTCCTTCTCTCTGTCAGAACTGCCTTTTGAAGTTGTATAATCGGCTAAAAGAAGGATTATCTGGAGAAACCTGTTTACTTCTTATTTTTCTCTGGTTTTAAAATTAATGTTATCCTTTTATTGATTGGGTTGTGTGAAATAAATACTTGTCATCACTGCATATCAACATAATTTTTTCGTTTCGTGTGCATGCTTTTTTCATGAATACAGCAGCTATTGAATGCAAAAACACGCGATGGAATATAATTCTAAAGTTTAATAACTTGTGTATTGAAGTGTTTGCACTGGTACATGAACAGCTCCTTTCCTCAGGAGTGATTCCTATCTCTGGCGTGCCTTCCATTTTTTTCACGTTTTACCATTGCATGTGCTTTCTGTCTGTTCACGCTTTGTAATCGGATTTACTCTCATTGTCATTTGTCGACCAATATTTGCGAATATATATTCTAATTGAAAAACAAAGTAGATAGGGGTAAGACTGTGACACGATGTTCGCTTGGATAGATTTGGAAGAGGTTAAATTGACCCTCAACAAATGCGGATACGACAAAGATGTGCATGAGATCGCCACTTTAAGACATGAGGGGGATGTGGAGAAATGGATGGAACGTGGGAAAAGAGAAAACAGAAAGATAATTTGGACAGATGCCAAGTTGATTTTGGAGACTGCTTATCATATTCATTCTCAGATCTTGCAGCATCAGTCAGTGTTAGTGTATAAATAAGCATGCTTATCTGTGAATTTTGCCTTACTTTTACACATCATTTAAGCACAAAACCTGCCTCGGCCAAGTCAATGTATCACAAACTCCTCATCACAGGAAGACCATCAGACCATTATCTAGGGACCCGTCCAGTAATCCATTGACCCTACACAAATCAAACAGTGTATGAGGAAGTAATGGGGAAATTCATGTCTCATACAGTCTCTGGACAGGGAAATTAGAGTGAATATGAATGTCCACCATGCCCGCTGATGACAGCAGGTTCCAAGGGAAACTTAAATTCGGGCTATTCTGTAGGTTAGCAGAGTGGCATCGCTCCTTCCAAAATGACACCATTTAATTGTTAATACCCACAGACTCTTTTTGGTCTCTCACCAATATCATTAGCTACATCTCCACTTTTCCTGCTCCTAAAGAACACCTCCTTGACCTGAGCTGCTGGGGTTACCTTCCGGCTCTCTTCTATTTCCCTTAATCGGACTCGGCACAGTTTCACATTATCCTGTAATGCTTTAGCCCTGCATTCCCTGACATGGGGTCCCCATTGGCACACACTGAGCCCTTAGTTCTGATAATCCCAAGCACACTATTACCAATAAAAGCCCCCTTAATGTAGAAAATCAGGCAGCAGTTGTGAAGGTGCTTTGTCTTTAAGAAATGCTTGGGGAAGGGTGGCGCGTTCGCCTTGCTCCCCGGACTCTAGTTTGCTTTGGGAGCCTCCTTATTCAGGTCTTTGTTCCATGGGAGATGAGGTATGGAGGGCTGTAGATCTTTTTGGAGAGGGGGCCCTATGCACACCTCCTTCCATTAAAATTAAGTACAAATAAAGAGGAACTGAACCCCAGCCGATGGCAGAGCACTATGTGCTTCATTCATGGCTAGTCCCCCCAGGGAACCAGGCTTATTTCTTAATTTTCCCCAGCCTAGTAGTATCGATTTTCATAGGAAAGGTATTTTGCTCTCAGTAGCCAGCTCTAGCCACCAGGAGTATTTTCCTCAGGCTCCTGGCCTCTAAATTTTGCTTTCCTTCAGGGTGCTGGATTTGTATAGCTCCCTTCGATAGATCTGCACTCTGCCTGGGATCCTGATGCTCTCTCCAGCTAAGTGGGAGTATTTCACATCCCCTCCACAGTAAACAAGTAGAACACTCTCCCTGCCACAATCCCCATGTCCCATAGTCTCTTGGCGTCTTGCAGGTCACCTGTGTGCCAATTGGGTCAGGGGCCAGTCAACAGAAGTCATAGAGGAACCTTTATAGGTCCTGCAGCATGTCCATTTCCCCAACTGATCCTCAGGGGACATAAGGAAGCAATCACCACTGGCAATGGAGAGACCCATCCTAGTCATGGGTGCAAGCTGAAGTTTCAGAGTACCAAAGTACATCCTTGCAGAGGTTCAGGGGTCTTCTGTTGGCCTTTAATCTGGCCTCACAGCCCCAAATGTTCTCAAAAGTAGGCACCGCTGCCCATTCCTAAGTTGCCACATCACCACTTCACCCCTGCTCCAACCCTCCTGCACAGCATTCTGGAACATGTAATGATAGTGACTTTAAGTGGTCTATGAAAAGACCTTCTCTGGGAACCTAGCCATGCCCCCAACTGATAGAGCTGTTCGATCCCTTCCCATCAAATCTTCAAAAGGAGCCTCTCCTTTGTTTGGATTCAGAGGTCTGGCCTTCTCCTTTATATCTGTGGGTTTCGACTTTCCCAGGCCAAGTGCAGTGTGAAGAGTTACTTAACATATATAGATTTCCTTCCCACACCTTCCTTTCATAGGAACCCGGTGTAGAACTGTTGATGATTCTACTGAGTGGGGATGCCTTTGATCCTCCTGTGGGCCAGAAGAGTAATTCACTTGGCACAGTGGAAGGGAAAAGGCCTATAATATGATAATGGTTGGGCCATGGATATATGATAATGCTTAAGGTGCCATAAGGAGTATAGTGATCACAAAAGTGACAGTGGATCTGCACTTAGGGTAAATGTTAATGCTAAAACCCATGCCTGGCCAGTATTTCTAAGCCTGAGTGTGGCAAAAATGTGCACCAGCACAGATTTCACTTATCAGGTATAAGCATTTTCAGTAATCACTACAGATGTCCACTATGTATACTCACTCACATTAGAAGGCGTGCACAGATATCGAGTTGAGCTAGAAGGTAAGGTATTCTTACATTCTCAGGCAACACATGTGGGCACATATGTGTTCTCAAGTGTTCATGTATAACAAGCCAAGAGCCCCTTACCATGCCTGCTCAGCAGTGGCCTTAACTGATAAGGCGGACACTGGCATTAGCACTATCAGTTCATTTCCACAGAATTTACAGTGAGTGAGACTCAGTTGGTGAGACTCACCCATAGAAAAAGTCTAAAACCCTGTGGTAAAATAGATCCAGGTGGATTCAATGGGCAGAACCCATTTCCTACAATGCAAAGTGTCTTTCAAGGAGAACAGGGTCCTAAACAAGGATTTGTGTCTTTGTAACTCAGTTCATGATGAGCTAACTAGCTGAGTTATAGGTCTTTCTATAGAAAGTGGCTTTTATCACTTAGGAGTAATGGTGTTAAATGGCGGGCTTCTGCAAAATAATCCAGTCAGAACGTCCACCCCGGATGAATAGGCTAAAACTATGATTTTGTTTTCACATAAATTATATGAAATTCTCACAGTGTGCATTCTTCACTACTGTATTACACGTACGATTGTCTCCTGGAGTTGAAATGTTCTCTTGTTTTTACCTGCAGCCTCCTTTTGTACTTTTGTTTTGCCTCATTCATTGTGCAACCCCTTTTCTTCATAAACTGTTGAATATTTTTTTGCTTTTTTCATTTTTTTTTTTTTAAGTTTTTGACTTTTACATTTTTGTTTTAACTTTCTAGCAGTATTGTATTATTTTTTTTCAACAGTATTACAGACCAAGAAGACCAGGCAGAGGACCTCTGTCACCTGTTGCTGCCATGTGTCATGTAGCCTGCTGCAGCCTGCCATTGTTCTTTTATTTGTTCCAATCATCCTTCCTAATTGGTTTCCGTCCATTCACCACTAATTTCTGTTTTTTTTTCTCTTATATTTTTTCTATTTGGTTTTGTGGAACTTTTTTTTCTTCCAAATTTAGATTATTTTTACTTTTTTTCTGCGGCATGGTAGAGCAAGAAGACCGGTTAAAGTGTGACCACTCCATGCAGCTTAAAATGTTCTCTTTTGGTGATTTGTGCATAAATCTGTTTCCTACATGTTAGTGGCTGGCGGCAGATGGTGGTGGCATGCCTTTTATGTACTCCATACTCCTAGAAAGGCATGTCCCGTTAGGGCATTGTGGACTTCCTGTCCTAGGTCATACTCTGCTAGGAAGATGCTACTGCATGAAAGAGGGGCTTTCTGAAGCACATGGTCCTTGAAGTTGGTGCACCAGCTAGTAATTCATTTTTAATATTATTAATTTAAACTTGTTATAATTGTTTAATGTAATTATGTGACTTATTGTGTCTTTGACCTTTCATTTTTTTGCCACAGCACTCCCCTGTCGTTGTAAATGTGTGAAGTCTCTAAGACACTTGGGCCCAAATTTACTGAAGTTTTGTGCTGGTGTTACACAAAGCAGTACAAAGCAGTCCAAACAGCAGTGGCAAACAACTTTCAGAAGCTAATTATTTTTCACACTGAAAGATGACCCTTGTGCAGTGGCAAATTTCAACACTTTTTTGCACAACAATTTGACCTATACCCTGGGCCAAAACAGTTTCGAACCAAGCACATTTAATGTATTCAAAAGGGCGTCTATGGCTGAATAGGGCAAATACCAGGTACAGGTGAGGGGCAAAGCAGTTTATTGCCTAATAGCTACATTCAATGTGTGATTTTCACTAAAACATATATCTTACATGTCCGACTCCTGTGAGTGGTCAGCACATAGGAATTTTTACTGGAGAGTGTTCCTTCAATACAAATACAATCAGACACTGCGTGTTCACTTTGTGCCATAGCACAAGGCTGCACATCATGCAGAGCAGCCACTTTTAGCATTTGCTCTACTGATGATGTCATTAGGAGATTTTGCCAAATCTGTTGCTGCACTACTTTGTCCTTCATGCAAAGAAGCTCTCCAACTTTTCATGCAGCACTCTATTACATCAAGAGCAGTAAACTTGATTGTTGGTATACAACTTCACATATTTTTTCAAACTTTTTCCAGCTTTCTTCAGTTGTGCATCTGTTGAAGTTTACAAAAGACAGAAAAAATGTACCTGGGTGACCTCTCTCTACCACTCATAGTGGATAGAACACTCCCGTCAGTCATAACAACGGCAACTCACCATCTCCCTGCATCTGGGATACCCTGCAAGCCGCATGCTTTCAATTCTCTCACTGATCAAGGAGTTATGGCAGCAGATTGTAGGGGGATAGGAAGTATGCTACTTGTGTCCACCAGTGTTGGTGGCAAATGTGTTCATTGCTGCTATTCAGGCAGCCAAGAATAGTGCTGATTGACAAGTGTGAGAGCAATACCATGCAGGTATGTCCCATTGTGTGTGGCTCTATTTCAGGCTGAAGGTATATGGGTTGGGGATAGGGTTCTAAGAAACACTTTCTCAGGTGTAGTCATAAAACTTCACCCATCTTCATGAAAGGCGGGTTTGCAACCCCTTGGCCACCTCTTTGGGGTCAACAAATTATCGCTTGTTCTGCAGGTTGAATAACCTAATAAGTGACTAGACTGAGTAGGTTTCTACTTAATCTTGCTTCTTAAAAAGCAAAGAACAAATAAATATTTGCAAAGTGCACTGCAACTTCAAGAGATATTGTGGTGCTGATAGATGGATTGTGGAAGCTTTGGAGAGAAATACTTCAATAAAGATAAAAGACAATGCTAGAAATGTGTGGCAGTTGTGATCTAAACAAGAGTGTTAAACAACTCGGTATTGAGTTGTTTATTAAAAACAAAGACAGATGTAACAGAGTTGCAGTTTTGCACTGAGCAGTACAAAAAAAGCTCCACCTACATGAAATAACATCTGAATCTTTGATACGTAAGAGAGTGGTTTTGAAAGAACGTTGCTGGTCTTCAGTTGATATTGCAGAATGAGCTTTTGAAGAAAGAAGAGGTGATGTCCATTAATGGCTCTATGGCATGTGGTGAGTCATTTATGGATCAATTCACTTATCAAGTCACAGCAAATTGTGCACATATACAGCTAGTTGCCCACAACCAGGGTGCCGGCAGTGTCAAGTAAACATCCGAGTCAAAGCTTACACAGCTGTTTGCCTACAACCCTGGGGCTGGTAGCATTACTGAGGCAAAATTAACAAAGTCAACACAATGAAACCCCAACATACCACCCCCCAACATTCCTTCATAACATACATCCAAGTGATCTAAAGTAGAAAGGTGCCAGGCCAATGGTGAAAGTTTAAGTGGTCAAGAAGAGGGTGAGACTTAGGAGGGGGGATGATTCTCAGTAGGATTGGTCGGTGGGAGTAAACAGAGCAATTTAAGATAAGTTGAGCATGTTAATTCATTGAATTTGGATGAGAGTATGTAAATGAATGGTGCCCACAAATCGGAATAAGAGGCGCCCTTTTGGTCAAGATTTAAGGATTAAGGACAGTTTTTCCATACCCAGCATGAACCATAATTTGCATAGCCAAGCGGTGTGATCAGGTATCCTCTCGGCACTCCAAAGGGCAAAAATCACTCGGTGAGCCACCCCTAGTGCCAGTGCTATTCGCTTCCTGTGAGGTGAGCAAAGTGGGTATGTCAATGGGTCAGGAAGTCCGAGAATGGTGTAAGCTGGGAACCTCAGTATCGAGGTCCCAAAGGCTTGCTTTGTGTCATCAAGCACATGTTCCCAGTAGCGGGCTAGTTTCAGGCAATTCCATAGCATACCCGTCCCATCACAGCCCTTCCAGCACTCTTTTGAATGCTCAGGGTTCCAGGCTCAGAGCTGTGCTGAAGTTAGCCACTACTAGAATGCTATCTTGTACGCCGTCTCAGTGCTCGCCATGTTATGTGCTTTCAGTGAACCGGGGAGCAAACCACAACCCCCAGGCTCCTCCGCTCTCGGCAGCCTCATCTCCTTGTGCCTGGAGGTGCTTATAACCAGCACAGAGCTCCTGCAGCGTGGGACGTGCTCGGGAGGTGCCCGGGCGAAGCTTGGGCCAAGGGCTGGCCCATCCTTGCCCGTCACTGACCGGAGGAGACCGGGCCAGGCCCCCCCTCTGACAGTGCTGGCTTAATATCACTAGAAGGAGCTATCTATCTTCTTCTCTTCAGCATTTTGCTTCAGTGGTAAAGCTCCCTCTTGCTGTGCAGGGGAATTGGCCCATTAGCATGGTATTGATCAGGGGTGAAGACAGGAGTTGCACAAATCCAAAAAGCTTGAAGCGGACCTGCCCGGAAGAGGCCAGGCTGGGCCCAATTCATCTCTTATCTGGGTCTGAGTAAGTTACAATTCTTTATAACTTTTTATCTTACCCGCTGGGCCAGCCGTGGCCGCTGCAGTTAGGAGTGGTGGGGTCGGCTGGGGAGGGATTTTGAGAGACGACCACAAGGGAAAATGAATTACTTAATTTTTCCTTGTGGTCGTACCTCGAACTCCCCCCCCTAGCCCGCCCCACCGCCCCACCGATCTTACCTGCAGCGGCCACGGCTTTGCTGGGCTATCCTGTGTGAAGGTGTCTGCCCACATTATGTCATGGGCAAAAGAAGAAGCTGGTGACTCTATTAAGCCTGAGACCAATGCCAAGAAACCCCGGAAGCCAGTAAATAAAAACTCAGTGGCCACTCTGCACTCTAATACCAGCACACTGGCTGACCTTGACTCATTACCTGAAGAGGTAGAGTCCCTTTTAAATTCAAACACTACAAAGGGAAGGGCAACCCCTCAAGGGTTCCCGTTGTGTTTAAAAAAAGAAAAAAGAAAAAATTGTCTGCCTCAGTTACTGTTCACACAATAAGTCCTGTTATTTCAGACCATTACTGTGAGACTATTGAGTCTGCAGAGCACATAGTCCCTGATTTGTCTAAATTGAAGGAAGCAATACCCATGGAGTCACTCCCCCGATCTCATGTCCAATATTACCTGAAATTATTATTGTCTCTAATGTTCCCTGTCACAATCTATTTGCTCCTTTACAATCCCCTGAGGACATCGGAAGGCCTCATATACTTCAGGAGCATCTTGGTAAAAATTGTGCCGATCAAATTGATAATGGGTTACATCAAGACATAGGGGTGTCTGAGGAGTTAGTGTCCTTGCAAACATTAAATTCTAAATTGGCTCATCTCAGCAGTTTGATTGTTTCCTCATCGGATCAGGTCACATCCCTACAGTTAAAAAAGTTTCTTGTTGTTGCAATCAAGCATGTCCGGCAGGTTTGCCTGGACCCTCTTCGAGTCCCCAAGAGGTCCGGAATCCCACTACTTCAACAGTGGACCCAAAAGGAACAGTGTGGACTCCGGGTCTGGCTGCAAACTTAAGCTCTGCTCAAATGGCCAAACAGGTATCAGTAAATATTCCACCCACAGGGGCCCCTTGCTCAATGTCCTCTTCAAGACCTACAAGGCTCCCAACTCAATTTATACTTAATAGCAAGGTTACAAGACCATCTTATGCTGAGTTTAATAAGGGCACAGTGGACCCTATCAACAAAAGTCCTTCCTTTAATCCAGTTATTTCTAATGGAACTACTTCTTACTCCTCTCAGGATTACTATCTGCAAGCTCCACTCGTTTACGCTCAAGGAAGATCAAGTCATGACTCTAATAACTTAATCTATATGACACGGGTGCCCAAATTAAAGTCTGGAGCTTATGAGGACACTGATGCATTAATTAACAAAGTATTATTTTGGCTCAGGATAAAATGTAAATGTCTTTCTGTGATTAGATCTGACATTCTGTATGCAAGGCAGGGTTCTTCTGACACTTCATTTTATGATTTTATTCAGGTTACATTGTGTGCTAATCAGTTGGTTGAGAATCTCATTAACTTTGAACTTCGTACCTGCAATCTTTCGGAGAACAGTGCATTGGGAATCAGACTGAAAATATCCCCTCTCTGATAGAATTTTTGAAGGTTCTATTGTGTATTCTCCTACTTTAACTGAGCAGGTTAACCCCACTACATTGTCTAATGATGTTTCAAATTGGAACTCAATTGATTGAATGAACACCCAGGCCATATTGTCTCCTGGGACACTTCTTGCAAGCACAGTATCTGAGAGAGTATTAGTTGACCAAACTGGTGCTATCATTGACTTTCCTAATTGTGGGAATAGAAATCTCGGACTGGATGTCACTGGATGTTCTGTGATTCCAGAGGTAAATGAGGATAGAAGCTGGGAAAAAATATGACTAGATGCTCGGCCATGCACAAGCAGGTTAGACGAAATGTCTGCCAGACATAGACTTGATGGAGGGAGAACAGAGGATAGCACAATTACCACACTTGCAGACGGAATTCCATGCCCAGTCACTAAAGTTGACTCTGAGGTCATTCATTTACAATCTGGTATTAGCTTAATATCTTGGAATTTGGCAGGAATTCCATCCAAATTGGTTGACCCTGATTGGCTATTGTACATTGGTGAACACGATGTCTGTATGTTTCAAGAGACCTGGGCCACTGAAAAAGTGTTTGTCGATGGGTTCACCACCTTTAGTGTGGAAGCCAAACCCCATGAGCACTATGAGAAGGCAATTGGGGGGTCTTCTGATTTTAATTAAGAACAATGTATTTGAATCTTGCACTTTATTGCAATTAAAATGTCCAGATCTAATGGGCATCAGTGTTAATTTCTCTTCAGGGCTGAGCTTGGTATTTTTAAACATTTATGTAAGATCAACTGAGGCCTGTACTGAATCCCCTACCTTATCCATTCTCGAAGAACTTTTAGATTCCTTACACCCAAACACTAAAATGATACTGGCGTTAGATTTTAATACATCTTTTGAATCATCATCCTATATCAATGAGGTTTTAGAAGAGGAAGATGAACAGTGGAGTATCCCGGTACTAACTGGAAAACCCTGGGTTAACTTTATGGCCACCGGACTCAAACTAGCTTCCCTAACAGACCCTAGAGCGCTGACAGCATGTAATGGATGCACTACCTCTGACCCTGATCAAGCCCCCACACTTAGAAGAGGTCCCCATACTAGTGTTATTGAGTTTGTTATTTTAGATGTAAGATTGTGGCCACACTTGGTTGACATGAAAGTGGCTCGGCGCCCTGACAGCGACCACGACTCCTTGATTATAATCTTGACCGGAGCTTCACTTGCCAGGGAATCACCTACTTGCCATACAATAGTGCCTGAATCCATATTAGCTAACTGTCGACGTTATGTCTCATGGCCTAGAGTTCTGTCAAATCTGAAGTTGTTGTCACAGATATATGGGCTTTATGTTAAGTTTTTGTCAAACTACGTAGGGTCACATGAAATAGAAATTCCTATTTTGAGTATACATAACTTATTATTTAAAGAGTTACAAAAGGTATTTTACAAAGATATGGTTTTCAAGAATCCAGCCTTGGGTAAAGATGTTAAATGGTATGACCTCACCTGTAGGCAGGCCAAAAGCTCCTTAAGATCCGCTGTCTTAGGCAGTGACAGGAACTCAATTACCCAAGGCAGACACACTTAAAAAGCCTCATTAAATTTCGCAAAAAAGAACTGGGATGACAAAATCTGGTATGACATGTCGTCTGTTGTTAAAACAAATTATTATAGCCTCTTTTTGGCGCATAGTGGCCCAATCTAGAACCGATAATGTGAAAAGCTATCAGCATCATATAGCAGCTGATAAATGGGTATCCCACTTCTCTGATCTTTATGAGGCAAAGGCTTCAGATACCTCAGGGCTCTGTAGCGACCCGATGACCACCTTAAACACATTTCGTCACAACTCTATAAAAGCACATGACTCAGCGTTTGCTTTCAGCCTAGAGGATGCTGCCAGAGCTATCACCTCGTTAAAATCTGCCAAGGCACCGGGACCGGGTAAAACCCTGGGTGATTTATCTAAATCAGAACCTCAGATTTGAACAGTTTACCTTAATTTACTCTCTAATTCTATAGCACAAGGGGGTGAGATACCAGACTCCTGGAGAGGAGCCGAGATTGTTACACTATATAAAAAAGGTGCTGTATGCATCCCCTCAAGCTATAGACCAATTAGCTTAATCGATAATGCTCAAAAGATTTTTGCTAAGTAAATCCTTGAAAAACTGTTACATTGGGTAGACTCTAATAATATTATGTCAGCCCTTCAAGCTGGGTTTCGTTCAAAGATGAGTACTCTTGACCAAATTTTTAGATTTACCACATTATACTAGAAATATGTTTTATTGCTCGATCAAAACCTTTACGTGGCTTTTATAGATCTTAGAGCCGCTTTTGATCTAATTCCACGTACCAACCTATGGCTTGTTTTAAACATGATAGGGGTCCCTGGGAATTTGATCCATCTTATGTCTCAACTGTATAGTAATAACTTTGCCCAGGTATGCTGCGTCATATGGGAGAACTAACTGAACGCATTCCTATTCAGCGGGGTGTACAAGAAGGGTGCATTCTTGCACCCACGCTCTTCACCCTCTATATGAATGACGTGGTTGATATTCTGATGAGCTGCAGAAATGACTCCCCTGTTCGGAATAATAACAAGGTACTGATTCTTTTATTCGCAGATGATTCCCTTCTCATTTCTAAGACACCTATGGGGCTCCAGTTCCTGGTTGACAAATGTACAGATTTTTGTGCGTCAAGGGGCTTGGAGCTCAATGTTAATAAGACCAAATATATGTTGTTTGGAAAGGGAGTGGTTAAAAACTCCATTATTCGAGTAGGTGGAGAAGCCCTTGAGAGGGTGCAGAGTTTTGATTACCTGGGAGTAAAAGTAATGGAGAACTTCAAGTTAGCAAAAGTACACTACTAGTTGAGCACAGAGCAAATGTTATTACTAGATTACACAGGCAAACAAGCTCTTGTGTGGTCTCACCGGCCCTTGAAGTATATCGTGCTAAGGCACAAGGGGATGCTCTTTAGGGTGCTGAGCCCTGGGGCTTAACTGACGTTTCTTCACTCACCACTGCAGATAATACATTTGCCAGACAGCTGCTTTCTGTCCCAAACATCTCACTGTTAATTCCTCTATTCTTTGATTTAGGATTAAAAAGAATTGCAGATCTGGCCGCACTTAGGGGATGATTACGATGGCGGACGGAAAAGCAATCCGTCCGACTTGGTTGCGGAAAAAAAACGTCCGCATGTACAGCGGCAAAACCGGCAGTCAGATTAGGATGCACTGCTCGAAAAATCCGACCACGGCGGACGGCTTCCACAAAACTCCGCCAGGAACATCTGGAAAAGCAGAAAATCCGTCTGCGGCGGTTGGAAATGCAGCGGAAAGACCCACAAACGCCAATCATCCAGCGGAATGACCGCAAGTGAAATTATGATACCATGGCGGAGCCAGCGGAACGATCAGTTGTTCTCAACCGCCGCAGTCGCGTGAAATGATGAATGGTAGAGCCGGCGGAAGGACCATTGCATTCAGACTGCTGCGGTCGCGCGGAAAGAGGAATGGCGGTCGAAAGCAACCACACAACAAGGCTACCAAGTGTGGCTCTTTTTCTGGCGCAGACAGCAAAAACATCTGACATCTCCCAATGACACATCCCCATGGCAAGAAAAAAATACAAATCCCAGGTCAACTCAGATGACACACTGGACATGAATACTCCATTTTGACCCACCGACATAGCTGAGTATAAAACCAACCCCTTCCCTGCCCAGCATCCTTTGCACGACTCCAGCAGGGAAGGGCCAAACACCACAGCATAAAGGAGAGGCAAATCAGCACACATCACACCATCACAACCACCCACACACCACACACATCTCCACCACCACCTTCACGCCTGCACTTTTCACCCATTTGCACATCACACACTATGGCACAGAAAAAATGCCGAAATTCACTGACAATGAGTTGTCAGTCATGGTAGATGAGATAATCAGAGTAGAACCACATTTGTTTGGAAGCATGGTCCAACAGACACCAGTAGCCAGAAAAAATCAAATGTGGGAAAGGATAGTCAACAAAGTCAATGCAGTAGGGACCACCCTGCGCAGCCTGTGTGACATCAAGAGGAGGTGGCATGACCTCAAGAGCAGGGTGAAAGAGCGTGCCAACAAGAACCATGAGCTGGCTCAGAGGACTGGCGGTGGCCCTCTCATTCCACCACTAACATTCACCGAATGGGAGGAGAAGGTGCTTGCCATACTGCATCCAGAGAGTCTCACATGGATACCCGGGGGAGTGGAGGCTGGTAAGTACCAACAAATATCTCCCATTACACTGCTCTGTACTGTCTTGCACAACTAGAAAGCTACACTTCCTAGACACAAATGCACTTACGTACAACACACTCTTCCCAACACATGTCTCACATATCTAAGATGTCCTTCCTCTGAATCACCTCAAAGGTAGCTACAAATATTTTCATGGGGGCATGTGTACAGGCAGGCAGCACTACAACTCCCACCAGGCACCCTTGTCCCACAGCTGGGCAAGATGGAACATTCCTCCCACCCAGAACCATGTGGCAGCCATTTAATTGCTCTACTCAAACTTACAGGTAGGTAGCCATCTTAACAGGGAGGGGGGTTATGGGTAGGAAGCCAGCACTACAACTCCCACCAGGCCCCCTTGTCCCACAGATGAGCAAGATGGAGCACCCCCCACACCCAGAACCATGTGGCAGCCATTTCATTGCTCTACTCAAACTAAAAGGTAGGTAGCCATCTTAACAGGGAGGGTGGTCTGTGGGTAGTAAGCCAGCACTACAACTCTCACCAGGCTCCCTTGTCCCACAGCTGAGCAAGATGGAGCACCCCCACACCCAGAACCATGTGGCAGCCATTTCATTGCTTTACTCAAACTAACAGGTAGGTAGGCATCTTAACAAGGAGGGTGGTCTGTGGGTAGGAAGCCAGCACTACAACTCCCACCAGGCCCCCTCGTCCCACAGCTGAGCAAGATGGAGTACCCCCCACACCCAGAACCATGTGGCAGCCATTTCATTGCTCTACTCAAACTCACAGGAAGGTAGCCTTCTCATGCTCTCTTGTCTCACCCCTGAGCAGGATGGAACACTCACCCCACCAAAGAGCCATGTGTAACCTATTCTCTTCCTCTGCTCCACTTTCACAGGGAGGTAGCCATCTTAACAGGGAGGGGTGTTTGTGGACAGGCAGCCAGCACTACAACTCCCAGCAGGCCCCCTTGTCCTACAGCTGAGCAAGATGGAGCACCCCCACACCCAGAACCATGTGGCAGCCATTTCATTGCTCTACTCAAACTTACAGGTAGGTAGCCATCTTAACAGGGAGGGGGGTCTGTGGGTAGGAAGCCAGCACTACAACTTCCACCAGGCCCCCTTGTCCCACAGCTGAGCAAGATGGAGCACCCCCCACACCCAGAACCATGTGGCAGCCATTTCATTGCTCTACTCAAACTAACAGGTAGGTAGCCATCTTAACAGGGTGGGGGGTTGAAGGAAGTGGACCTTAGGGGCCACCTGGGTTACTTACAACCACCTGCTATGCCTTCCCAAGAATGAAGAGTCAGTCAGACAGTAGAGAATACAAACAGGCTTTTATTAGCAATACTCTGCAGAGGAGTCCAATCTGACTTGCACCCTAAGATGTCTGTCGAGGGACTCACCCCCCCAACAGCCCACAACACATAATCATTCCTCCCAGAACCTCCAACCACTCCCACAGTGGAAAGTTACCGGCTCAGGTCGAATGTGAACAAAGCAGGCACAGAAGGATGGGCTACCACCTGCCAGATGGGTACATACTATCAGTGTCTCAAGGTTGCCGTGCTAAGGCTCGGCGTCTCCTAACGTGGGAGCAAAGTTACACACAAGGATAGGAATGCGAGGGCAGAATGGCCTATTCATTAGTAAGTCAGAATCCAACCTTGAGCAGGGAAGGAAATAATAGCTGAATACAGTGTTCTGCTGAGGCAAGCAATACAAATAATGAGGCCTAGTTCAGACACAGCCTAATGGGGGTTGCGAAATACAAAATGGAGTCACACTTGCTAACTGAGGCTTGCGCATTGCAAGGATAACTCAGTGGGTTACATAACGTGAATGCAAATGGAACATCATTTAACCTGCTATGGCACGGAATAAGTATATAACAAGAATGGGGTTTTTCAAACCTAACAGACCCTCCTTTTAGCATGGGTGGCTAAATGCTTTATTGGCGCTATTCGGTAGGGTCTTTACAATTCTAATCAGGAGGGGAAATCTCTATTCACATGATCAATATCTTAATACTCAGAAGTGTTCAAATGCTCGCTATTAAGCGGGGAGACTATAAGAGACATGTTGACCTAAAAAGTGTCTGCATCAATGCTCATCAACCCATCGATCTCTTTCTGAAGCATGATCTTAGCATTTGTATTGCATGGATATCCTTTTTCTTGGGAGTCGGTGTACTTGCACAGCAGGCACAATGAGCCGGGAGATTGTGTATACATGGGCATATTCTTTGCGTTAGCAACCCCTTTTGACTAAGGGCAGAAACCTACTCTCACATTGTAGCTGATGGAATGTATGATGCATAGACGAGGCAACAAACATTGGGGAGAAAGGAAAGAGAGGCAACATCTGTCAGACCATTTCCTCATAGGTAAAACATAATTGTGAAAGTAAACATTATAAAGTAAGATCCAAGGCAAACTTGTTATCAAGCAAGCTATAAGTCAGCGGGCTGCAAAGAGGTGTTCTTCTTCAATAATGGAACGACCAAAAGGATACATGGTAATTGGGAGAGAAATGCAATGCAATAAAATTGATGACCAGGGAACAGGGGGATGGGCAAAACTCTTTTTTCCAGTATCTTTCAGAGAGCCGTCACTGGCAGGCTCCTATTGTTCATCTGGCGTAGGCGCTGTTGAGCACCGGCGGTGGAGCTACTCGGTTAGCTCTTTCTGGAAAAATCCTCTTCGCTCAGGATAGGGCACCCTCCCTCCTTGGAGGACACCCTCAACTAATCCTGTCCAGTGTCCAGGCCAGTGCACCAATCTCTTTTTCCCTACTCTATCGCTGGCACCTTAGACAGGGTACCTGCACCCTATTCTTCATCCATGAAGTCCATCCCTACTAATACAACTTTCCCTCTGGTGCACTGTCCTTCCATCGGGGCGCAAATGGTGCCTCAATACTCCGGGCACAGGGGGTTCAAGGAAAAATGGGGTCATACTCAAGAGGACCAGGGGGCAGAAACTCAAACACAGGTGAGCCCACAGGCTGGGCTCAATGGGCTAGGACTCAAGCACAGGTGGACCAACAGGCTGGGGCTCCTGGACAGCCCCTCTCTCTGTTTGTTTTTTGGTGGTACTGCCTCGTCCAGCACTTCTTTGCTCTGCAGCTCCGCCTCAATCATATTCATGGATGTTCCATAACAAGCAGCCAGGCTGTGCATCACGTCCGGGGCCCCTCTTTCTATGACTGCAGGGTGTCCCGGGCCTATTAGTGGTTAGAATGCAGAGTTTTAATTAACTGGCAAGGATAAAACGTTGTACAATTAATTGTTTTCTCTCCCAATACCAAGTAGCGGGGTAAGCCTTAATTCATTTACTAAGCTCTAAAAGAACAATCCGGACATACTTTGAATCATTGCATCTGTCCATTCCTATATTATTCATCTGAAGATCCTCAAAAAGGGAATTTCAAAGCAATGGCTTGTTTGTGTTTCTTGTCTTAGCAAGCTTGTGTTCAATAAGTCATAGAAATCACGACACAGCTTCTACTTTGTGAACCTTCGCTGCTGTGCAGGTCTACAGACACCTCACGAATTATTTTTCCAAGGAAGCCAACATAAATATTGCATTTGTGACCATGCTCTCAAGTTATAGTTGTGGCAGGAAATTTAAAATTGCTAATTTAACAGAGATCCTGATTATATAAATAACTGACAAATTAAGCATAATGTAGCAAGTACATGAATTCGCCAGCAAAACTTGTTGTTCCAAACAAGCTCTTGTAGAGCTATGTGCTCTTCAAACTGTTAACCACTAAAATATTTGGTGCACAATTACCGGGGGCATACAGGTACCCTTCCTAGTATTGTGCATCATGTGCACCATACAGTACACGAACTGGGCCATGCGTCATCATAACCAGGGGAAAGACATAGGCTTCTAGCAACATTCTTTTTTTTTTCTTCTGGCCTACCAATTCACCAGCTCTAGTAAGGGATGTCAGCTCAATTACACAGGCTAACTGATAAGGGACTCGTGATGTCCCTGCGACTGTATGCAGTGTTGCGGTAACATGAGCAATAGTGGTGTTGCCACCTGGGAATTTAAACAGAAGCCATCAACCTATAGTTCCCCTTAAGGATCAGATAAGGGAACATCAGCCTAGTTAATCCGTCCTTTCATCTTCTTTTCAATTCAATTCCATCAATTTACAGAAAGGAGGGGCAGTAACATGGCTTACTTCAAGGTGACACACTTCTAATCATGACAATTTTTCCCAACATTACCTTTTTTAGCCAGTTAGACATGCACTGGTGAGGTGCTGTGTCTCTATTTATTCAAGGGCATGTTCACAGCATGGAGTACCATATCTGTGAAATTAGTGGCTAAAGTAACCCTGGGCGGGGTTCGCGGAGTTGCACTACGCAGAACACCACGAAGTGCATAAAAAACTCCGTCGCACTACGCAGAGCTCTGCGAGCGGCGGAGTATGATAGAAAAATGCCGTTCGCGGTGATTGCACAGTGCCGGATGCTTGTCCGCACTGTGCAATCATTGCGAACGGCACCATGCACAGCGCAAGCTTTCCTTTTCTGCCGCTCAAGTAGATTTTTAATCGAGCGGCAGCTTTCTCAACGCGAACGGGCAGTTTCTCAATGCGAGCGGTCGCGAGCATACGCGACCACTCGCAATGAGAAACCTGACCCCCCCGCATTGAGAAATCTCACCGGGATGTTGATTTTCCATGCTCGCGCTCGCCAACTTGATGTTGACGATTGCGAACGAGGAAAAGTCTTGCTGGGATGTTGATTTTCCACGCTCGCGCTCGCCAACTTGATGTTGACGATCGCGAATGAGGAAAAATCTCGCTGGGTGGTTGATTTTCCTCGCTCGCGGTCGCCAACCTGACGTTGACGAACGCGAGCGAGGAAAAAAACTCTGCTCCACACCGCGAAGCAGAGTTTTTGGAACTCTGCGATCTCCGTGTAACGCAGTGTGCAGAAAACTCCGCAAACTCCGCGAGCGGAGCGGAGTTGACCACCCAGGCCTAGGCTAAAGTGAGTCTAACCGATTGTCTTATGGAGACGGCCACCGTCATGACCGTCCCAAGACCGCTCAGAAGGGCTCTTGTGATAGCGTCAAAGACAGAAAGCGCGCACAACAAACCGTCTTGTGTACTTACAACACAAAACAGCACACAACAATATATGTACCAAGCACAGAAGCCAAAGAAAAATGCAGTTTGTTAGTTGCACAAAATACTTTTTCATGCACCTCATGCACCTCATTTACTGTGTTAGTTCGCCAAGGAGCTAATCTCCTACCCCCTTCGACAGTAGGTGACCTCCTGTCGACGATACTTACCCCTTTTAAAAAGCAGACTCCCTAGGCATTCAGAGCTAAACACAAGAACAGTTTGTTAGAAATGGGGGTCCCTAGTTGGCAGAGGTAGGTACCTCTGTCCAAACAGAGACCCCTCCCTCCAGTCAGGGTAAGGGGGTTACACACTTTAGATAACCCCTACACACCCCCCTTAGTAGCTTGGCACGAGCAGACAAGCTCATCCGAAAGGCAATGTGCAAAGCATTTGTACCAACACTCACAATAACACTGTGAAGATACCACAAAAGGACACTATACAAAATGCACACCCTCTTCCTCTGTCACACTGAAACAAGACAATCAATTCACACAAAAAAAAAAAACAGAAACACACAGAAAAGTTGGACAAGAAATTATCTGCTTCCTAAAAGTGCTGTGTTCAAACACAGACTTTAAAAACCATACTTACTAAAAGATGTATTATCAAATTCTGAGCTCATTCCTATTTTCTATCTTATCCCTATGAAGGATATACTTGTTAAATGTTACAAAAATTCCCCATTCCGTCCTATCAGCAGGACAGCCCTTCAATAGTGATAAAGGAAAATGGTATCTTTTCACCACCAGGACACGCCACGCACACCAGCACACATCAGCAGATATCCCACTCCTCACATACACCGCGCCCCACCCAGGGGGGGCCCTGTGGACAAACTGCGCGCAGGCACTGCGGTGGCAGGCCCGAGACTTTTTTTTTTGGGCCACTCATGTGGGTGGCACAATCAGCGCTGTAAGCCTACTAGTAGCTATTTATTTACCAGCCCTGACACAATCAGTGCACTGCACTAGGGATCTACTAGTAAAACCAATATGCCAATCAGGGAGAACCAAGCACAATATCAATTTACACAGAAAGCACTCGCACTGTGATACTGATCAGCAGTGGCAAAATACCCAAAGCATCTAAGCTAGCAAAAACGAAAACCAGCACAGCATCTAAACATAGGAGGGAGAGGCAAAAAGTCAGGGGAAACCACGCCAAGGATGCCATGTCTAACACCATGCAACTGCACTGCCCTACAACTTTGCTGTGTCTAAAACGATGAGCAAGTAACTACCTTGTATTTTGAAACCTTTTTATAGATGCCCTGTCTTTCTGCACGGTCCTAAAAGGCGCAGCAGAGCCAATATCTTTTACCAGCCAATGCTATCCCAGACAAGGACCTATTATATATATTCTATAAGCAATACTGCCAAAGAATGCGCTTTAGATCAGCGACAGAAAAATATTGAGCAGCAGAAAAAGCATAATAATAACCAGAGCAGCAGACAACTGGAGGGCCACATTTGTATTTTTCCTTTGAACTGCACACAGGTCAGTCACAAATTGTAAACACAATCGAAATAGTGGGATTATTACAATGTACCAGCCTTCTCCTCACTGACACCTTTCACAACCAAATCCGGAATCATACACAACAAGGCTCGTGAAATCTGTAGGAATCCCAGCTCTACATCGCCTGTTGCCCACAAAGTGGGTGGCACATCCGCAAAACTGGGGGGAAAACAAACACTACTCCCTACTTACATTAAGGCCCATCATCAGACATTCACCTGCCTGAGAGCAGTGATAATAGGATGCCAAACTCATCACATGCTCACCACAATTAGGCATAAACTGAAATGAAAAATTCACAATAAAAAAAAGACCAATAATCAGAGCAAGTGAGCGCAAAACATATGCTACAACTAATGCGTCTGAAGCACCCACCAATACACGCATAGCACTGTACTATGTTAAATACATAACAGAAAGAAACAATATAGACCAATTACTTCCCAATATCTACAACCAAGTCGCTATTGCAAAAAACACAATAAAAACGAATCTGCAAATAAACAATCAAATTCCTCTTTTAAGACACAAATCCTGTCCACTAAAATCTAAATAACACCTTCACTCTCTCATCTTTCCTCTGACAGCAACAACCAGAGCAGCCTGAACATCACAGCAGGAATAGGAACAGCAGAAAGAAAAGAACAGCTGAATGTTTAAAGCAATACAATCAGAGGGATATTTGCAAATTGACATTTCTGAAAACAATGCTACGGCTGTCTCCTGCTGGGCCCCTCTAGACTGTACATACGCATTTTAACTCACTTTTCATTCCCTGCAAACAATTTTTCTTATCAAACCCTCTCTGTACCATCATATTAATTCCTTTTTCTTAAACTCTTTCTACTTCATTCCTTGTCCAGCACTATTGTACCCTTCATCCTTCAGAATACCATCTATCAACTTTCTTTGAAAACAAACCAATATTTACTGTACGTGCACCTTAATCTGATCAGAGAACATTACTCCAATAACCAACTGAGTCACAAAGAATCTCATGCCACCGGCTCCACGACATTCTATCCCACAGTGTTGTGGAAACTCTAGATACACACTTTCACAAAACTCATGAACCAATTCTTTTAGGTCCTGTGTTGTTCTTTTAATCTGTACCCAATTAACATCTTTTGCTGGCACTCTGCCCTTCAGGAAAGTCTGGCTCTGCGCTGTGCATCTCTGCCTGTCTGTGTCAGGAGCTGGGCATGGTCCCCACCTTCCTTTCTGGCTTTACAGAACTCTCTCCCCAGCGTGAGCCCCCTCCTTGGGAATTCCTCCCTTATCTCACCGAAGGCCATAGCAAGCCTGCCACACACTGAATTCACAAGCTATGTTTTTCAACTTTGAAAATCCTTTTATTCAGCATAAAGACACACTGCCTGGAGTGCTTAAAAACACTTTTCCCAAATTAAATACATGTTCTATTGTGGGCAAATCTAAATGAAACACCCCCACTCAAATCAATCATATGTTAACGTCTGAGCATTGCACTGGATTTCTAGTGCCAATTTTCCAGAATGCAGTTCGTGTCTGAAGCTGGAAAGCTCTAAGTACCAACACACTGCTCCCTTTTTACCTTTCCAGAACTCCTGCCCCCCCCCCTTCATGGAGAGACCGAACACATTCAGCGCTACTGAATTACGAACGTGTATTTCACCTCTCCTTACTGCACCTTTAGAATGCATGTCTGTTCAGCATAAATATACATTACCTTGAATCGTCACAACACTGTTTTCAATTTAAATGTACATCCCTTCCTTACATTCTTCTCATGTTGTACTCTTCCTATGTCAAAACAAATGTACATGCTTGCTAGTATTTCTGATCAAACCAGATTTTTATTTATTTATTATTTTTCCATTCTTCAAAATTTAAAGTGTCGTCAGGAGGCGCTAGCTAACCTCCTTCCAATGGGCATCTGCAGACCAACAACGACAACAAGAGACCAAATTAAACTCATTCCAGACATTTTCAAGAAGGGGCCGCACTCATCATTTTGCCTGGCAAAGGAATTGCAAGTACTTTTCCCAAAGACGGTCCTCAGACCGTGTCAAACAAAAACCCCACACAACACAGCTTGCTGAGGCAAGGCATCCTTACCTCCACACGAAGAGCACAGTCGATAATCACTCAAACAAGCATTTCACAAGCACCACCACCGACGTCGGTCCACAAACCTCATAGCACCTAAACACAACAATCAAACCACAAGTGAGCCCGGAGACTGTACCAGAATAAGACAGTCCAAAGACTGCACCAAGTTCAAGCACCAAGTTCAAGAAGACAGTCCAGAGACTGCACCAAGTTCAAGAAGACAGGCTCTAGCCCCAGGCCTTTTCAAGCGTAGACCAAATTTCCAGTTGGCCTGGCAGATTGTTCGCAAACACTCTGGGGCCGATTCCGATCTCGGCCGGTAGGGCACCTAACAGTATTCGTCCGGAAAAAAACCCAGCCGATTGCGTGTTTCCCGACCGATTCGTACACCCGTCCGGACGAACAAGTATGATGCGTATAACAACCCATTTCCCGAGCGAACCGTACTCACCCAATCCAGCTCCTGTTCCCCGCCCGAGCCGGATCCGTAAACGCCGAATCGAGTCGCACGGAACCAAATACACAGCACCTTCCGGCCGGACTAGTGCGATGCACGCTCCGTACGCGCCGAACCAGTAGCTACGTCCGGCACGTTTCAGCATCCGGGAGAGCCGCACATAAGCTCCGTTTCGCGCCACAAGACGATCCACGGCTACGAGACGAACAAGCCAGCGACGAGTACGAGTCGAAGACACGAGAAACCCGAACGAGATGACCCAACCATGAATCCCATCGCGCAGGTCCTACCTATACTCTACATCTATTACCGGGACCGGTACGGACGCGTACGGCGCAGACGGTAAGTCAAACACCAACAATACAAACAAACTACACGTACCCAAAATATGTCACACACACATAGGGATGCACAAATGACGTACACTAGCAACAGCACAACCATAGGGGTGGGATGGGCATCACCAATGCCACACACACCCATAGGGGGATGGATGCCTACCACTACCACCACCCCTACTCAGGGGGGGCTGGATGCCTAGCACTACTACCATCCCCACCCATAGGGGGATGGATGCCTACCACTACCACCACCCCTACTCATGGGGGCCTGGATGCCTGCCACTACCACCACCCCTACTCATGGGGGCCTGGATGCCTGCCACTACCACCACCCCTACTCAGGGGGGGCTGGATGCCTGCCACTACCACCACCGCTACTCATGGGGGCCTGGATGCCTGCCACTACCACCACCCCTACTCAGGGGGGACTGGATGCCTGCCACTACCACCACCCCTACTCAGGGGGGACTGGATGCCTACCACTGCCACCACCCCTACTCAGGGGGGACTGGATGCCTACCACTACCACCACCCCTACTCAGGGGGGGCTGGATGCATGCCACTACCACCACCCCTACTCAGGGGGGCTGGATGCCTATCACTACTACCATCCCCACCCATAGGGGGTTGGATGCCTACCACTACCACCACCTCTACACAGGGGGGGCTGGATGCCTGCCACTACCACCACCCCTATTGAGGGGGGGATGGATGCCTGCCACTACCACCACCCCTACTCAGGGGGGGCTGGATGCCTGCCACTACCACCACCCCTACTCAGGGGGGCTGGATGCCTGCCACTACCACCACCCCTACTCATGGGGGCCTGGGTGCCTATCACTACTACCATCCCCACCCATAGGGGGATGGATGCCTACCACTACCACCACCCCTACTCATGGGGGCCTGGATGCCTGTTACCACTACCATCCCCACCCATAGGGGGATGGATGCCTACCACCACCCCTACTCAGGGGGGGCTGGATGCCTATCACTACTACCATCCCCACCCATAGGGGGATGGATGACTACCACTACCACCACCCCTACTCATGGGGGCCTGGATGCCTGCCACTACCACCACCCCTACTCATGGGGGCCTGGATGCCTGCCACTACCACCACCCCTACTCAGGGGGGGCTGGATGCCTGCCACTACCACCACCCCTACTCATGGGGGCCTGGATGCCTGCCACTACCACCACCCCTACTCAGGGGGCTGGATGCCTGCCACTACCACCACCCCTACTCAGGGGGACTGGATGCCTACCACTACCACCACCCCTGCTCAGGGGGACTGAATGCCTACCACTACCACCACCCCTACTCAGGGGGGCTGGATGCCTGCCACTACCACCACCCCTACTCAGGGGGGCTGGATGCCTACCACTACCACCACCCCTACGCATGGGGGCCTGAATGCCTATCACTACTACCATCCCCACCCATAGGGGGATGGATACCTACCACTACCACCACCCCTACTCAGGGGGGGCTGGATGCCTGCCACTACCACCACCCCTACTGAGGGGGGGATGGATGCCTGCCACTACCACCAACCCTACTCAGGGGGGGCTGGATGCCTGCCACTACCACCACCCCTACTCAGGGGGGGCTGGATGCCTGCCACTACCACCACCCCTACTCATGGGGGCCTGGATGCCTATCACTACTACCATCCCCACCCATAGGGGGATGGATGCCTACCACTACCACCACCCCTACTCATGGGGGCCTGGATGCCTGCCACTACTACCACCCCTACTCATAGGACGGGTAATGCATGACACAACCAGCATACTCACACATAAGGAATGACAGAAAATTACATCCCCCCCAACACCATGACAAGCGTGTGTAGTCTGTGTCAAATGCCTACAACACTGAACATGACATTGAACATACAATGTGACCCACTATCACATGTGTCACACATAAATGTGTGTGGTCTCCACAATGCAAGCAGACCATGACCACTGTGGCCATGGGGTCGAACACCCCATCATCATAGTGACCAAAAGGTAAGTGTGGGGTCCATAGCTGATGTACCTCTTGAACGGTGTGGCAATGGGGCCAAAAGCACCATCACCACGGTGATCATAAGGTAAGTGTAGTCATGGTAAAAGCTGCGAAAGCCAAACTGTATGGATGAATCCTGGTCACACAACAACAAACACATCAGTGGCATAGTAGTGCTTGTGTCCCATAGCAACATAGATTGGGCGGGGCAAACAGTGCAGTGTACAGAAACATCGTTTTGGCCATGTGCATACAAACATCACCCATTGGGGACCACATTGTCAATATTCACAAATAACAAAATGACAGAAGTGACCATCATAATGCTGAGCCACATATCTGCACCAATGGACACACAAATGTAGATATCCTGTGGAGACTGTCGATGTCACGTGAACAAATACCATACCATGGCATCAATGGGACATACAAACCATGATCACTGTGCTGACTGATGACCTAGGAGTCCCAGGGACAGCTGGGGAAACCAAACAAACAACATACAGACAATGGCACACTACAGAAATGCCAATGCAGTGGTGCAAATGCACAAACACAAACAGGCAGACTCACACTGCATTTCAAACACAACAGGTGATGGGGGGGTGTGCCAGTGTCCCCAGGCAACCACACAACACATGAGGAGGCCTGAACTCCAATCACACAGATGTGTATACAGTGCCATACAAAAGTTACTCATGGATCGGATACCCCTATGTGGGCAATCAGGCTTCGTCAGCTGAGAGGGAGGCCAAATTACACGTCACACAAGCTTGTAGGAACAGCAACTAACACAGCAAGAGACAGACCCACCACAGCACTACCCCCAGGGACCCCACATTGTGCTGACACTAGCCTGCATGACAATCCCACTGTGATGACAAAGGTAGATGTCATTCACACTGTGAACCACAGCCATGTGTCCTGAGCAACAAACTACCATCACACCTACACAAGCTCCAATCAATCAGCACGGCCTGCCAGCCAAGGCCAATATGGAGGTAGGGGTCTAGCCGTGCAACAACTCACATTTGCACACTCAACACCACACACCCTGATCTCCACCAATGTGCAGCAGTGAAGCTCACATGGGCTGGTGACAGTGCACATGCACCCATGACAATTCCAGGGGTGGTGGGGGGAACTAAGGTGCAGATACCCATCACACATGGCCAGTCAATAAGACTCGTCAATGTCTGACACACAGTACAGTACGCCGTACATGGGCATGATGTAAAATCCACCACAATCAATGGGATCCTGGCCATAGTCACACACCTACGAAGAAGCCAAGGTGACACACAAAGAACACACGTACACAACTTCCAACATTGCAGCTCTGACCCTGAGGAGTGGCAGCAGTCACACACACACACACCGTGTCACAATCACTGAAAGCTACCACAAACTGAAATTCACATGACTTGTGTAAACAACAAGTGCCAAGGGGAATCCAGAATGTGTCCCATCACCGTTTGCCCACATCCCCAGCCCTGACAACAAAGACAACCTGGGATGACAACCTCATGAACATTAGTTTGCCATGCAACCACATCACAGAGAAACCAGGTCCAAGATGCTGGATGAACACAGACCAACTCTGCAAGCAACACAAACAGGAACATCCCTAGGGACACAGCCTGTGTAGGAAAAGGGAAGGGAACACGCACAGACATGCTTACACAACACACAACACGGGCACACGCAATGTCACGGGATTACACACTGCCATGAGGGCACTCCACTCCTGTGGAAGGTCCGCTGTGCCAAACCTTGTCTGTGCACGACTCAAACGTGTCAGCAGGACACTCCGTCAGTGAGTCAACAACTACAACACACAGAAGGCTCTGCTCACATCAGCCTGGGTACGGGAGTGTCACGTCAGTCATCTGCATACACCCAAAACACGTGTCAAGCCAGTTGCACTGTATACACAGATGAGTCCTTCAACATTGATGTGCAAAACTGTATGTCCAGTGGAGATGGGCACACAGTCAGGGAAATCGGAACATTGAACAGTGGTAAGCCCACCAGATGTGCATCAGTGTAAGACAAAGATGTTCCTTTAAAATGCAAAACGTACATCCCTGTGTCAAATGCTGAACATTACACCCTCAGACTGCAGCAAAGGATTCCATAGATCCAGAGTAGAACAGGACACATATCCCATGGACCACATGGAGTCCATCACAGCAACACTTCATTTTCCTGAACTGAACACTATAACAACTGCAAATGCAGGATGCTACTCATCTACATCATGTACATCAAAAGAAACACCTCAATTAAACAAAAAGAGGCTTTATTCAGCTAATGTAAAATTAAAAGTTGACGTCCAAAAGAAACTAAGGCCAATGGCCAGTCCAAAATCCATGTCCCAACAGGGTGACAAGTGACAACTGGTCACCCATTGCTTGCCCGCACTGGTACAGACAGGGGACATCCCCCTTGGAGGGGCATACAAGGGGCAGGCCAGGCACCACAGGGACAGGATCAGGGGTTGGCAGAGTGAGGCAGTGAAGGGGTGGTGGGGGGGGCCAGCACCACCGTGCTACACAAGTCAGTTGGTGTGGGTGCTGCAACCACTGCAGTGGGCTGGTCTGATGTAGTGGACTGGGTCCCCACTGCAGTGCCCAAGTCAGACGGGGTGGTTATGGACTCCACTGCAGTGCATAACTCCAAGGGAGTGGAAGGGTGGGCAGATGAGGTGGGCAGGACAGAGGGGGGACCCGGTCCCCACACCAGTGGCACTAACAGGCAGAGCGTCTGGGTTGGGTGTGGAAGAGCAAGTGGCAGGGGGTAGGGCCTAAGCAGTCTGGGGATGCGGTATCGGTGTGTGGGGGAACCTGGGGCAGGGTGTGGCGGGGGAACCTGTGGAGTGGTGGCCTGGGGGATGGAGGAGAGAGACTGGGTGGTGGAGCTGGGTGGTGGTGGTGGTGGGGTCTTGCTCTTCCTGGTCCAGGGGGACTTCTGAATGGGGTCCTGTGTCTGCCTGCGCCTAGGGGAGGGTGTCCGGGGGCGAGGGGCACTCCCCTCTGTGTGGGTGGACTTCCTCTTCCCCCGGTATGCTGGATCAGCAGGATTGGAGGGGAAGAGGCCGAGGTCACACAGGAAGAGCTGCTGTGTATGTGGGGTAGCAGGTGAGGCAAGGGAAGGGGTCTTGGAGGGAGAGGATTTGGAGGACTGCGGACTGACTGTGGATGCCTGTGTGTGTGTGTGTTCCCCATCCTCTGTGTCTGTGGTATCAGTCCCCTGAGGATGCTTGTGTGCACATCTTGCCTTTCTCTTGGGTGTGTCTGTGCTGCTCGTGTCTGTGTGTTTGGGTGATTGTGCAGGTGTGCATGTGCTTTGGACAGGTAGGGTGGCAGGAAGTGTGGATGGGGCAGAGGTGGGAGGGGTGAGGGACTGTTGGAGGAGGGACACTGCTGCCGTCAGGGAGGAGTCCATGGACCTATTGCTCCTCTGTAGGGCAGACATACCCGTCGAGATGCCCTCCATGAACGACACCAGCTGTGTCAACAGAGTGGTGTGTGCATGGAGGACAGTCAGCATTGCTGTCTGCCCTACATGGAGCTGCCGAAGGAGGTACACAGACTCCTCACTCAGGGCAGCAGGGGATGCGGTGCCTGGCATGAAGGAGACACGCTCCCGAGCACGGGAGCCTCCACAGACCTCAGGAATGGGAGCCAATGGGAGGGCGGTGGTGGTGGTGGCGGGGCCAGACAGACTAGCTTGACTTTGGTGGCTGCTGACACCCGCCTCCACAAGGGAGTCATCCTCCGAGCTGCTGTGGTCCTCAGCTGAGGTGGATGGTGCTGAGGACTCCTCGGTGTGGCTCCCCTCGCCCTCCGTGCCACTGGGTCCCTCTGACCACTCGTCGGACGCTGACCCAGTCTGGCTCCGCTGCTCCTCCTGGTCCGTGGAGCTGTCCCCTCCTGTGGCCGTGGATGTATCTGCAAACAATTAGGGAAACAGACAAACATCAGTCACCTGCACTGAACGCACACACCACAGTAAGTACAGCACATCACAGAGCCAGCCCAGGCATCCTTAGTTGAACATTGCCTAAAGTCCTCACACAGATTTGTGGAAGCCAATTGTCAGTCTGATGGTCAACCATGGGACTCACACCCCTCCTGCCCTTGCACCCATCTGTCTGGTGCCTGTCTGATGGTAAGACCTCAGTGTGGACACATGCACCACCTACACAGTTGTTGGACATTGCAGGGAACACGGTGAAGTATGTGAACATGCACACAACACATCTGTTGCCACTAAGTCAGTGCAGGTGTCCGGATGAAGGGATGGCCAGAGTCCAAATAGAAATGCATGTGATGCATACCAGCAGCACACACCATGATGCACCCATGTCCGGATAGTCAATGCCACAATGGGGTGCATGTTGCACATGTCACTCCCCTGCAGGATCACTCTTAGGAAGTTTAATGCCATCACACAGGCATGCGTGCAAAGTCATACATCACTGTCTCCAGTCACATGGGCATGGCAGCCAGCCAACAACAGTCTGCACTGTGTCACAATCCTAGGACATGGGGAATGCAAGTTATGTAACTGACAAGTGCACATGTCCATCCCCCAAAAACCACATCATCAGTACTACTACTTGTCCACGTCATACCAATTGGACATATGGGGGACATGAAACACAACTCTCTGAACATGAGCACCTCACAGTGTGCTGTGAATGAGAAACAGCTGCCTGAAAGTCACAGTCGCATACACCTGTGTGCACAGTCAAGTGATCAGACACCTAAAATATCACAGAAGTTTCGTCTATCATGGTCACATCTCCGCTGGCATGCTGAGCCCTAACCGATAAACATACCAGTAGTCCTGACAATGAGGACACAGCACAATGACACAGAGGCAGACACCTGAGGGAACATTTCACTGATCACAACATGCCAGATGGTACACGGGAGTGGGAGTACAGAGTGTATTGTATGCCCTGGAGTAGGCATGACTGTCCAGCTCCACCTGTAAGAGGAATGAGTCCTGGACAGTAGGCATGTGGCTAAGCACGTGTGACACACTTGATACACATACTCCTGAGGCCCAAACATTGTTCCCACCGGCAGCCTGGGTGTGTGCCAAATTCCCCAGGGACATGTGGTGATTCAGATCAGCAAGTGGACCACATATCAAAGTTACACCCAGATTACATGTCAGAATTTAGGCATTGTGTAAGAAATTGACCCACACATGAATCCCACAACATAGTCATGGGAACAAATGCTGTCCCCCACCTTGAGCGAAGCTAAATGCAATGACACAGTCCCCAAGTGACACAATTTCCTGACTGTAAGGGCCACACATATGCGTATCAGAGGAGAAGTGGGCATGTCACAAATGAGGGATATGGGTCCTGGACCAGATGACTGATGTACTGTGGAAGTTTAACCAGGCCAGAGGAGGGCACATAGCATGTCAGACAAAGTGCACAGTGCAGTCATGGACTCACCCCCTCCTTGCTGCTGTCTGGCCTTCAGCTGCCCATCCAGGTCAGGGAAGACCACCGCCAGGATCCGGAGCATGTGGGGGGTCAGGGTCCGGTGTCCGGCCCTCCTGCGAGGAGGTGACAGCTTCAGCTGGACCCTTGCGATCCTCCGGGTCCAGCCACGAAGGTCCTGCCACCTCTTCTGGCAGTTGCAGATCCTGCGCCTGTAGACCCGCACGGATCTTACTTTCCGGGCGATGGTCAGCCAGATTTCCTGCTTCTGGTGGGCATCGACCTGTGAGGATGACAAAGTGAAAAAGGCCATTACTACACATGCAACATATCCGTGCATCACACAGTTGGATATACATGTCTCAATCACAGGGGCATATGATGTACATAGGCAGTGCAACAATGGCTATGAACAGTTTGCCAGCAGTCACTACATGGTGTCATTGCAAGGGGAGTAAACCTTTTTGGAATGCACTGTTACTGCACTGTACCTGTTCAGTGCATGTAACTACACACTTTGGGGTGTGACAACTACTCAGTGAGCATGCTAGCCAGTGGTGTGCACACTGTAAGTCCTGCTAGTCAGACAACATGCACAATTGGTAAGGCAGTGGACAGCACACTCACCTGCTCCCCTGGTTTCCCATACAGCTTGCTGTACTGTGGAAGGAGGCTGTCCAGCAGGGCCTGGTTCTCCTCAAGGCTGAAGGCTGGGGCTCTATCCACAGTACGTGCCATTGCAGTAGCCAGAGGATGCAGAGACAGCAGCAGTGTTGTTGGCAGATGTCGTCCTGGTGCATGTAGTGCAGGCAAGTGAGCTCTCAGGGGAACAGCCAGCATTATATGTGTGCTGCAGAGGCAGATACTGTCCCATGTGTCCAAAGTGATTGGTCCAAGTCGTTTGCATCTTCTGAATCTGACCAATCCATGGAATTGCAGCACTAATACACGCCCACAGCATCCTTCAAATCTTCAAATTCATGACATCCATGATTTTGCAACATTGTTGTGGCTGGCCAACTGAATTCACTGCATCAGACTCGTTGGAGCCACGAAAACGCGTCCGTTGCCATGCCAGGCCCCAGCCAATGCGTGCGCACCGATCGGTCCATTGCTGTACAACGCGTATTTTGGGGTACAAAGCGTACTCGCACACAACACATGCAATGGGCCGGCCGGGCAACCCGATCGGTCCATTGCTGTACAACGCGTATTTCGGGGGACAACGCGTACCCGCACACAACACATGCAATGGGCCGGCCGGGCACACCGATTGGTCCATTGCTGTACAACACGTATTTCGGGGTACAACGCGTACCCGCACACATCCCATGCAATGGGCCGTCCGGGCACACCGATCGGTCCATTGCTGTACAACGCGTACCCGCACACAACACATGCAATGGGCCGGCCGGGCACACCGATCGGTCCATTGCTGTACAACGTGTATTTCGGGGGACAACGCGTACCCGCACACAACACATGCAATGGGCCAGCCGGGCACACCGATCGGTCCATTGCTGTACAACGCGTATTTCGGGGTACAACGCGTACCCGCAAACAACACATGCAATGGGCCGGCCGGGCACACCGATCGGTCCATTGCTGTACAACGCGTATTTCGGGGTACAACGCGTACCCGCACACATCACATGCAATGGGCCGGCCGGGCACACCGATCGGTCCATTGCTGTACAACGCGGTACCCGCACACAACACATGCAATGGGCCGGCCGGGCACACCGATCGGTCCATTGCTGTACAACGCGTATTTCGGGGTACAACGCGTACCCGCACACAACACATGCAATGGGCCGGCCGGGCACACCGATCGGTCCATTGCTGTACAACGCGTATTTCGGGAGACAACACGTACCCGCACACAACACATGCAATGGGCCGGCCGGGCACACCGATCGGTCCATTGCTGTACAACACGTATTTCGGGGGACAACGCGTACCCGCACACAACACATGCAATGGGCCGGCCGGGCACACCGATCGGTCCATTGCTGTACAACGCGTATTTCAGGGTACAACGCGTACCTGCACACAACACATGCAATGGGCCGGCCGGGCACACCGATCGGTCCATTGCTGTACAACGCGTACCTGTACAGGTCAGTCGCATATGTCACCATGCTTGTCACTGGTGAACATATGCCAGCCACATATACCTGCCAGAGACACAGGGGCACACCTACAACACCACACCCACTCCACACTGTTTCCTAAGGCATGTAAGGCTGCATTACCTTTTCTGTGTATGGGGGTTGACATGTGGTTTCTGTGGTGGCACTGGTGGGCATCCACACCCAGGCTGTGCATGTGTTCATGGGGACAGGGTCCTTTATGTGTTGTGCACATGACCACTGTGATGTGCAACAGTTCATTTCAAAGCATGTGGCATGGTCACATTTCCAGGTTGTGTATGTGTGTGACATGTCACATACCCCCAGGGTCCCATGGGGGAAGGCATGTACGTAACAGGATGACCCATTGCCACAATAGTGATGTCCCTCCACAGTCTGTGTGCATGTTGTGTTTCCGATGTCTCTGATTCCATGTGCACGATGGGAGACAGTCTCCACAGCAACGTTGTTTGTGCATGGACTTTGATGTTGTGCGTGTGTGTGTCACTGACGTCCATGTCTGTCCTGCGGAGGCAACAGGGGCCACTACCTGTGGGAGTCATGTTTGTTTTTCTGATGTGTACATGATACGCCATGTCATGCCAGTGTCCATGTGGCAAGACAGGGTCCCTGGGAATCTACGTGTCAATGTGCTGTGATGCCTGTGGCGCATCTGTCCAGACATGTCACTGTGGTGTGTGTGTGGAACTTGACAGCAGTAAATGGGTACTGTGATACGGCCTAATGGTTTCCCATAGCACAACCTGGTACCTGTTGTGCACACATGTTGTACTGAGAACTTAGATGATGGCCATGTAGGTGCGAGTTATGTCCGAACAGAACGGCACACACATCAAGTACTTGTGTCTCGTAATGATGTATCATGTGAAATTGAGTATGGTGAAAGGCACATCTGTGGGGTGACTGACAATCTTTCTTTCTTCATCCTATGCACTGCAGGGCTCCAGCTGTCCATAGACCATTCCCTGACCTGGCAACGATGGTGGAACGTGACAGCATCCGACGGTACCGCTTCACCAGGCAGCTGATTGAGGATTTGGCAGTGCGCTTGGCACCACATCTGCAACCGGGCCGGCCGTACCCTACGGCGCTGACACCCAAGGTGAAGGTAATGGCAGCCCTACACTTCTTTGCCATCGGTACCTTCCAACACACTGTGGCGACTGCTGGTGGGATGTCATTGGACTATGTTCAGCCGTGTGCTACGCGAAGTTTTGGTGGCTATATTGAGGAACCTGAACCAGTTCATCTATTTCCCCAAACGTCGACAACTCACTGACGTTAAGAGTGACTTTTATGCCCTGGGGAGGATGCCACATGTAATTGGCTCCATTGATGGGACACATGTGGCTTTGGTACCACCACAGGCACATGAGCAGGCCTACCGTAACCGCAAACACTACCATTCGATCAATGCGCTGGTGGTATGTCTTGCAGATATGACCATCACACATGTGTGTGTGCCCGTTTCCCCAGTTCTGCTCACGATGCCTACGTGATGAGGAGTAGTTACATCCCGAGGATGATGTCACAGATGCGGAACCAGCGTGCCTGGCTTGTCGGTGTGTACTGACTTTGTACCATTGTGTGTGTTCTGCTATGTTGTATTCCGCCCACTTTTTGAACTCAGCTAATGTGCAATTGTCTGTCTGTAGGTGACTCCGGATACCCCAACATGCCGTGGTTGCTGACACCCCTCAGGAACCCTGTGACACCAGCCCAGATGCGCTACAATGGGGCACATGGTCGGACCAGGAGAGTGATCGAGCGGACCTTTGGTCTCCTGAAGAGCCGCTTCCGCTGCCTGGACAAGACAGGAGGGGCCCTCCCATATGCCCCAGCAAAGGTGTGCAAGATTGTCATCGTTTGCTGCATGCTCCACAACCTGGCAGTGCGGAAGGAGTTGCCTCTCATCCTGGATGACGATGACCAACGTCCGCCACCTGTGGAGGATCCTGGCCTGGACCACGATGCCAGTGATGATGATGATGATGGTGGTGATGTCCGCACACAGCTCATCACCAACTTCTTCAGCTGAATGTGAGTATCCAGGGAGATGCAATGTGAATGATGTGAGTTTGCATGATATGTGTGGGTGGTGCCCTGGTGCTGTTTTAGTGTGGCTATGTGCCACTTGACTGGATGCGTGCAGCGATGTGTCCTTACAGGTAGTCTGTACTCCCCAACAGTGTTGACATGCAAAAGTGCTTTTGTGTAGGTATCTTGTGACATGTTTAGGGCATGAGTATTGCAGTTCTGTCCTGTTCTTCAGTGGTTTTGACTGTGTGTCATGTCTGTCCTTCACAGGGTGCTTACAGAGTTGTTTGGTCAACTTGGATCCCCCAACACCATGATTCAGCTTTCAGGGTGCCAGCAGTCGTTTCCCTACAGGTGATGTGCCACACACCCCTGGACTTCATATCTTCTGCACTTGTTGACTGTGTGGCCACTGCCACGTGGGATTAACTTGCATTTGTAGTGGTAACAACATGTTACAAATGTGTACTAAACCATTGCTTCACTTTGGGATGTGCGTTGTCTGTGGTCACACATCTGACTGACATTTGCTTACTGCACCTGTGGGCTAGTTGACACAGACTCTGAATAGGTGTGGTGTCTGTGCATTCCACTGTATTTCCTGGCAACATCACTGTGGGCGATGAGTCCGATGGCCCTGCTGTCTGTGTTGTGTAGCCCTAGTGGTGTGTCTCCCTCATATGTATCACGGCACCATGACTCACACGACGGTGTTGTACTTGCTGTAGCAGTTAGCATACACAGTATAATTTAGCAGAACATCATCACCATAACAGTATCCACATTTGAATAACAACAGTGGCAAGTATGGTGTACTAGTGATTTTATTTACAGAAATGTGTGTGTGTATAGTGCACAGGATGGTGGGTGCTGTACATTGTGATTGTGATCCAAAGTTCCCAGATGAGTTGGAAGTCTTGGTAGCAGAAATGTCCTGAGTGAAGTCCACAGTCATATGATACATTAGTCCAACTTGAACTCCCCATGTCATGTGGGAAAGTAGTGTTGCATTCGACAGGGTGAAACGTTTGCACACAAAGGAGAATTTCCGGAACAGGTGTTGGCTTCCTGGGGATGTACGTGGCCATCAACCTCTCAGTTTTCCTTCCTCGGACGACCCCTCTTCTTTGTGGGGGGACCCTCACGTGCAGGCTGCTGCGGTGCAGGGGACTCTGCACCAGAGTCCGCCTCCCTCCCTGTGGCGGTGTCAGTTGTTGCAGCACCAGATGTTGTGGGCACACAGGGAGGTGTGGCCATGTTGGTGCTAATCTGGCGGAGGCATGTCAATATGTCCCTATGCACCGCTGTGAGTTCTTGCAATGTATCCCACTTGGACTCCATGCCCGACATGTGTGTCTCCACACGGGCCATGTGTGTCTCCACACGGGCCATGTGGGAGTCCAAGCAGGCATGATGGGCAGCCTGCTGCTGTTGTATGTCCTTGAGGATCCCCACTACCTGTCTGACCTCTCCGGTGCTATCCTGGTACGCATCAGCGATGCATGCCAGTTGTGGGTCATCATGCAGTCCAGACCCCTCTGCAAGCAGCGACCTATGTCTACCACCCCTCCCACCACCCCTGGCGACACGTGCAGGACCTGCGGTGGCACGAACAGGTGACCCGAGGCCCACTTGGGGGTTGTTAGTGGTGTTGTCATCCGTTGCTCCAAGGTGGGCCTGGGACCCTGTGCTGTTGTCAGCGGTGGTCCTTGGTCTGTCCGTGTCGGCGTGGGTGGTCTGTATGTTGGCAGTTGTTGGAGGGGTGGGTGCAGGGGGTGCAGATGTTGGTCCAGCTGGTGCTGCATGATGGCTCAGACCGGAGGTGCCAGGTAGGTCTTCGCCATCCGAGGTGGGCAGAGGCTGTTCCACACCAGTGAGCTCTGTGTCCCCCGGAGCCTGGGTCAGGGACTCCTCCTCACCTGCTGCTGTGTCCCCATCATCGTCACCTGTATTTGGAAGAGACACACATTGTATGTAATGTTTCTACAGGCATCAATGGTTCACACACCTGACAGTTGTGACTGTACCTCTGGATGCGAGCATGTACATTGCATTGTCCTAAGTTGTCACAGTAAGAGGTTGATATTGGTGTAGCACATTGTCATGCATACCTGGGGCATTTCACTATGAATGTTGAGGTGTGTGCATGGCCAGCATTGGTTGTATTTGGTGGACATCCGGCCATCCTTCTCCACCTGGCCCAGTTATCCCACCAAGAAGCATGCCACCCTTGCAGTGGGTTCAGGTTGACTCTCAGGATGTCATTCAGTGGTGTTGTGCTGTTTGTTGGTGCGCAGTTCCCAGCAGGGCCTTTTGCTCCCCACAGCAGTAGCCAGTGTCAGCCATCTTGTAAGTCCTTGTCCACTCCCTGTGATGTGAGCATGGTTCAGAGTGGTGTTGATGGGCCAATTGTGAGGCTGAGCAGTATCTGTGACTCCAACTCCCATCATGCTATTGGCTACACCCCCCTTCCCAGCATGCCCGTACTTCCTTCCTTTGGACTGTGCTTCCCTGTGGGGTAGTGTGCCTGTGCTGACAGGAAGGCTGACAGTGTTGTCCTTGCGTTTGTTTGGCTACAAGTCCCAGGTGTGTCCCTGTGCTTCACACAGCATTACCCAGGGTGGTGGTTCTTTGTGGGATCTTCATTTGGTATGTGAGGCATTGCATTCTCCCAGGTGGGTTATGTGGAGTTTGTGTTGAGGGGTGTGTGAGGTGAGCTGCTTGTAACTATGGTCAGTGCTGTGAGTCCTCCTTCCCACCCAGCCAGATATCCCACCATGCTACGTGCTTGCATTGCAGAGAGTGCAAGTTGGCTTTCAGGATGTCAGGCAGTGGTGTTGTGCTGTTTGTTGGTGCACAGTTCCCAGCAGGGCCTTGTGCTCCCCACAGCAGTAGCCAGTGTCAGCCATCTTGTAAGTCCTTGTCCACTCCCTGTGATGTGAGCATGGTTCAGAGTGGTGTTGATGGGCCAATTGTGAGGCTGCCAGTATCTGTGACTCCAACTCCCATCATGCTATTGCCTACACCGCCCTTCCCAGCATGCCCGTACTTCCTTGCTTTTGAGTGGACTTCACTGTGTGTGAGTGTGACAGCAATGGCAAGATGGCTGACAGTGGTGTCCTGCTGTTTGTTGGTGCACAGTTCCCAGCAGGGCCTTGTGCACCCCACAGCAGTAGCCAGTGTCAGCCATCTTGTCAGTCCTTATCCACTCCCTGTGATGTGAGCATGTTTCGTAGTGGTGTTGATGGGCCAATTGTGAGGGTGAGCAATATCTGTGACTACAACTCCCATCATGCTATTGGCTACACTGACTTCACCAGCATACACAGATTTCCTTCCTTTAAGTGAGCTTCCCTGTGAGGTGGTGTTCTAGTGGTGGCAAAATATCAGGCAGTGTTTGTTGGTTATATTTGTACCACTGCCTTGCTCTATTTGTTGTTGTGTTTGTACATGTCATGACACAGTTACATATCACTATGAGATGGCATGTATTGTGTTAATCTAACTGACATACACATCTTGGGATGATTATCTTTTGGTTGCTGTCGATTTGCTAGGGGTGGATGGTTTGACTGTCCCCTTGAGAGTGATGTGTGTGTATTGGCACACAACATTGTGTAAATTAGTTGTGTACTCACCAGGCTCTGGGATGTCTGTTAGTCCATATATGCTCACTGGTGGTAGGATGGCCCGCACCTTCTCCTCCCAGGGCCTGAGGTATAGTGGTTTTGCAGGAGGGCCACTGCCGGTGTGCTGGCTCAGGAGGTAATCCTTCTTGAGTAGGTCTCTGACCCTCCTGCGCTCATCATACCACCTGTTCTGGATGTCTTCCTTTGTGCGCAAACATGGTGATTGTGCGTTCACCCTGTCGACGATCCTCGCCCACATCTTGGTTTTCTGCGACATGGGGGTCTGTTGGACCAATGTGCCAAACAACTGTGGCTCTACCCTCAGGATCTCGTCTACCATGACTTCCAATTCACTATCTAGGAACTTTGGATTCTTCTTTAGGGGCATGGTGATGGGTGTTGGTGGTGTTTGATGTGTGTGTGTGTGCAAGTGAGGGTGTGTGAGTGTAGGTTTTGCTGTGTGTGTGTGAGGGTGCTATTTGTTGAGGTGCTAATGGTGTGTGGCTTTTGTGTTGGATGAGCTGTGTGTGTGTCTGTGTTTGATGTGTGATGGTGTTGTGTGCTGGCAGGTCAGTGGAATTTGCAAAGGATCATGGTAGGGATTTGTGGGCTTTATGTAGGTGGAGTTGGGGGTGTGTCCTTGTTCCATTTTTTTCTCCCCCTGTATTTATTGGCTTTGTCATTGCTTGTTTGGCCCTTTTTTTTTTTTTCATTAGTGATTATTGTGCATGTAGGAGTCGTTCTTCTGACCGAGTAGGACGTTGCAGTTGTCTCGTGCGCGCCTGTCCGAGTCGTTCCCACTGTGTTTCAGCTCCGTTTCATATGCGGCGTACGCGTCGTTCGCGGGGTATTGTGTTTGTTCGGCTGGCTTTTGTATGCGTGTCATTCGTACGGCTTGGGCTCCGTGCGAGTCGGTCTGATTTTGCACCCATTGCATCGTACTGCGCGGGTCGGAGTTCGCTGGTACGTTTCGTTCGGGTTGTTTCCTGGTGCGTGTCGGTCGGTGCGATTCGCGTGGTTTCCCGGACGGAGAGCTTGTTTCCGGCCGGTTCGGTCGTTCGCCTTGAGTTCCGTGCGAGTCGGTCGTGATTTCCATGCATTTCATCGTACTTCCCAGGTCGGGCAACGCCGGTACGTGTCGGTCGGACTATAATCCCGTACCGAGTCGGTCGGTATTTTCTCCGGCCCGAATCGGAATCGGCCCCTCTGTGTCTTTTAAAGGGTCCGCAAACCCACCAAGTTCAAGAAGACAGCCCAAAGACTGTACCAAGACACAGCCCGTCAGCTCGTGCCGTTCAAACAAGGCAGTCCGAAAACTGCACCAAGAAAGTCCAGAGACTGTACCAAGACACAGCCCGTAGGCTCGTGCCGTTCAAGAATGGCGCCATTTTTCCAAGAATCAAATAACTCACCTGGTGAAAACAGGTCAAGTCAAGTTATTCTCCACTGCCGACTCTTCGGACCAAACGGTCAACTCCAAGGTTTCGCCTTCTCAGGACCCCAGCCGGTGAGTACTAGACGAGGAGTCGCCCGATCAGATGGGTGGGGCAGCTGCGAGAACCAAGCTCGATTGTGTGGGGTACCCCGATCCGCCCGACCGACCGGACGCAACCCCGACCCTGCAACCCGATTTCAGGTGAGTTGGGTCACTTTGCGGGGTCCCTGTTTGGGCGCCATCTGAAGGAAGTGGCCCTTAGGGGCCACCCGGGTTACTTACAACCACCTGCTATGCCTTCCCAAGAATGAAGAGTCAGTCAGACAGTAGAGAATACAAACAGTCTTTTATTAGCAATACTCTGCAGAGGAGTCCAATCTGACTTGCACCCTAAGACGTCTGCCGAGGGACTGACCCCCAACAGCCCACAACACATAATCATTCCTCCCAGAACCTCCAACCATGCCCACATTTGAAAGTTACCGGCTCAGGCCGAATGTGAACAAAGCAGGCACAGAAGGATGGGCTACCACCTGCCAGATGGGTACATACTATCAGTGTCTCAAGGTTGCCGTGCTGAGGCTCGGCGTCTCCTAACGTGGGAGCAAAGTTACACACAAGGATAGGAAAGCGAGGGCAGAATGGCCTATTCATTAGTAAGTCAGAATCCAACCTTGAGCAGGGAAGGAAATAATAGCTGAATACAGTGTTCTGCTGAGGCAAGCAATACGAATAATGAGGCCTAGTTCAGACACAGCCTAATGGGGATTGCGAAATACAAAATGGAGTCACACTTGCTAACTGAGGCTTGCGCATTACAAGGATAACTCAGTGGGCTACATAACGTGAATGCAAATGGAACATCATTTAGCCACACACTGCTAACCTACTATGGCACGGAATAAGTATATAATAAGAATGGGGGTTTTTCAAACCTAACAGGGTCTGTGGGTAGGAAGCCAGCACTACAACTCCCACCAGGCCCCCTTGTCCCACAGCTGAGCAAGATGGAGCACCCCCCCAACCAGAACCATGTGGCAGCCATTTCATTGCTCTAATCAAACTTACAGGTAGGTAGCCATCTTAACAGAGAGGGGGGTTTGTGTGTAGGAAGCCAGCACTAATACTCCCACCAGACCACTTGTCCCACAGCTGAGCAAGATGGAGCACCCCCACACACCCAGAACCACGTGGCAGCCATTTCATTGCTCTACTCAAACTTACAGGTAGGTAGCCATCTTAACAGGGAGGGGGGTGTGTAGGTAGGAAGCCAGCACTACAACTCCCACCAGGCCCCCTTGTCCCACAGCTGAGCAATATGGAGCACCCTCCACACCCAGAACCATGTGGCAGCCATTTCATTGCTCTACTCAAACTTACAGGTAGGTAGCCTTCTCATGCTCTCTTGTCTCATCCCTGAGCAGGATGGAACACTCACCCCACCCAAGAGCCATGTGTAACCTATTCTCTTCCTCTGCTACACTTCACAGGGAGGTAGCCATCTTAACAGGGAGGGGGGTTTGTGGGTAGGAAGCCAGCACTACAACTCCCACCAGGCCCCCTTGTCCCACAGCTGAGCAAGATGGAGCACCCCCCACCCAGAACCATGTGGCAGCCATTTCCCTACACTGTGTTACCTAACAGGTAGGTAGTCAGTGCATGCACCCTGCCATCCTTCTCAAAACGCATGGAGCCATATGACAACACCAGCCCTCACATGTCAGCAAACTTGGCATAGATCCAAAATTCACTTCCAGTGTGCAGACAGCTAAGCGCATGTAACGGTCACAGAAATTACACTTTGACTCACCAAGTCACATGTGAAATAAATTCAGGGCCCAATCATACACAGCACAGAATGCAATGTGTAAGTGCCATGGTGTCAGAGCAAGAAGGCCCCCATGAACACAAAACATGCACGGTCAATTCCACAAACAAACCAAAGTACTTGATATGAAAGAACATTTGTAACATTCCAATGGCTAGTTCTTGCTTAGCGGAAACAGATTATATGAAGAGTAAACAAAAATGACGCATTATCAAAAGTTGATGTGCCGCAAGTTGGTAGATGATGACATGTCCTTATAATCACACAATCTGTACGTGGCACATGGTTTCAATTTACATGTCACACTATGGACAAGTAATGTACGTACCTCAACATCATGTCATGATGCTCATTATGCTTCCGCCATACCAAGTGATTGCAATGTAAAATGTTTGGTATATCAAATGTAACATCCAAAAGTCTAACACCAAGCTTGTGGAGTACACTTAACTGACAACTTAACCTCTGTTCAACAGGAGATCCACAAGCAACTGCAGCTGAAAACACCACCAACCCGCAGAGCCTGTCTCCCCCCCCCCCCCGGAACGTGAACTCTCTGATGCAGATTCCCTATGTTTCTCAGAAGAGGAGCAACAACCTTGCCCCTCAGGACTGCCAGGGCGCATTACGTCTCAGGGCCTCATTGTCCCCACCACCACAGCAACAACAACAGCGCTGACCCCTGCTACAATGACCTGTGCAGCAGCCACCTCCACCATCACCACTGCTGCCTGCAACACTCTCCTTGCCTCACTGGTTACCAACACCACCACACAATCCGAGGATGCCAGAGAGAGTGTGCGGGTGCGTCGAATCCCAACGCCACAGGTCCGTTTCAGCAGGGCAGGTGGGAGGGCAAGTGGTGGACAATCACAGGAGGACACTGAGACAGAAGCCCTGGCCACAGTTGCAAGAGTCCTTGGTGCGTATGAACAGAACCAGAGACAGATGGGCCAGGTTGTCGAAGAAGTGCGTGAGCTCCGCCTGCTGCTGAGGTCCAGGGACACACGTATGGGCCAACTTGTGGATCTCATGGGCCAGCTTGTGGGTGTTCTGAGGGACAGACATGCGGCTCAAATGACGACTCAACCCCCCTCCAGTAGCCAGCCTGCTGAATCTCCAACCACCTCAGCTTCGGCCACAGAGAGGGGTGAGCTGCGAGACAATGACTCCTCAGGCAGGAGTTTGTTGGACTGTGTGATTACATCAATGTGGTGACTACTCTATTTGTCTCATTTATCATCGCTGACAACTCATAAACTCACTTTGCACAATTTTGAAAACAATCACTTCTCTTTCACAATTTTTTTAGAAAATAAACACTCTACACACCTATGCCTTTGTGTCAGTTCCATGTTTATCACAGTACGTACAATGTCATCTCAGATTCCAATGTACCACAAGCAATGATTGTGATGAGGCATTGATAGGGTGAAGGAACCTAGAAAGACACAAGAGAATGACATTTACTTGTCAGGTGATGCCATTACAGCTAAAACACACCAGTAGTCCACAACGTACAAAGCCCATCACACATTACAATGACCAACACCATCAACATAGACATGAAGTACGTGGAAAACAATACACTGTGCCACACACATCAGCCATTAGCAGTGAGCCAACAACAGCCAGCAGTCAGAAAGCTCATCTATGCCTTGCCACTACCATCAAAGCCAACAGACAATGTCACTGTTGTACAATGTCACTTACACTCAAGGGAAGTAGTTGTCGATGAGCTGTTGACGAAGGTCAACACCTTCCTCTTCTCCACTATCATCGTCACTGGGCATGTGTGGATTTGCAGCTGGGGGCATCTGCTGCTCATCATCCTCCAGGAGCAGGGGGATCTCTTTGCGCAAGGCCAGGTTGTGGAGCATGCAGCATGCAACTATGATCTGACACACCTTTTGGGGGGAGTAGAGTAGTGCACCACTGCTCTTGTCCAGACACCGAAATCTCGACTTCAGAAGCCCAAAAGCACGCTCCACTACACGACGTGTCCTCCCATGTGCATCATTGTAGCGGCCTTCCCCTGGGATCCTGGGATTCCTCAGTGGGCTCAGCAACCAAGGCCGGTTGGGATATGCAGAGTCACCTAGGTACACAGACCAATTTTGTAATACAAACAGTTGATGAGAACAGCATGTCACACATACAGCACACTACTTGACTCTGCGTACTCACCAACAAGCCACGCACGCTCTGGATGCAGATTTGCCATCAACTGTGGGATGATGCTGTTACGCAGTATGTATGAGTCATGAGCTGAACCGGGAAATCTGGCACAGTCATGGGAGATAATCATATCTGCTTGGCATACCACTTGCACATTAATGGAATGGAAATACTTCCTGTTCCTGTAGATGTGCTCACCTGCCTGTGGTGGTACTAGGCCAACGTGTGTGCAGTCAATGGCTCCAACCACATTAGGTATGTGTCAAAGATCATAAAAATCAGTCTTCACATTAGCCAATTCATGTCTCCTTGGAAAGTGGATGTAGCGGTCCTTGTAGGTCAACATTGCGGACAGGACATCACGTAGCACCATGCTGAACATAGCTTGAGACATCCCACCGGTGATGGCCACCATGTACTGAAACGACCCAGTGGCAAAGAAATGCAGGGCCGCCATCACCTTAACTGTTGGTGTCAAAGCAGTCGGATAGGTTCTGCGAGGCCTCAGATGGGGCTCCAACTGAGCACATAGCTCTTGAAGGGTAGGGCGATTCAGCAGCAATTTCCTTATGATGTCCTCATCCTCCATGTTCGCCAGCACTGGGAAAGGCCGATGCACATTTGGTCGTCTTCTACATAACATGAAAGAGGACACATGTAAATTAAATTCACCAATGAGATGTGTCAAACATCTTACATATTGACTAACACAGCGCCAACATTGACAGGACTGTAACAACAGCTTAATGCACAAGTCACATACAGAGACACCTTGATCTCATGTAGTCGTACATGTGGTCAGTATGTACATACTGACTACTTCAAAATCAGATTCAGACTATGTGAATGACCACGCTGAGCGCACTGAAGCCACTCTACTTTCATCCCACTGGTTTGCAGGGCACATGCACCAGTGACTGGTTGCCAACTGTGGCAGTGTCCGCATTGAGTGCTTGGTATGTGAATACAAAGTTCAGAGTGGCTCCTGGGAAAAGACAAAATTATATTTGCAGCACCAGCCATGTTCACCTATTTGCTCACTTGCTTGTAACATTAAGTTTCAGTAAATCTGCATTTACATTTTGAAAACGAATATTTCTTTACAACATGGTGATTTGACCCGTACCTTCTTGTTTCCCTCCTCCTGCCTGCGGGAGATGCCTGTTCGCGGAATATGCCTCACTGTCCTTATGAAGCGCACAGCGGAAAGAACCACTTGGGTTTCAACATAAAGGATTATGTGGTTTACAGACACACAGGGGAGATGGAGTTGCTGGAAGACTGCAGCCGAAGAACTCTCCCACAATATTGAAGTATACTACAGGAGTGCCATGACCACTGCCCCGCCCCACGTTGGTGAATCCGCTGACTGTTGACCGCGGACCTGTGGGCTGTGCGAGGCTGGCTGTTGCTGCTGCTTTCCGTTGTGCTGTGGGAAAAGCGCACCGCAGCTGGGACTGCTCCACGTGCGCTTGGTTTGTTTCTTGTCCCTGGCGTTCGGTCGCCACATTCCGGGCACACACCGGGCCTCCTCTGTAGCCGGAAGCGGAGTAAGCCGAGTTTGGGAACTGCACTTGGGAATCCGCTGCTGGGAGTGAAGTAAAGCAAAACACTTCAAAAGCAGGTTGTGGGAGAGTGAGGCCTCATCAGTTACAGCCGGTAAGCGTGGTGAGAGTAAAAGGCTGAAATAAGATACAACTGCATCTTTAACAAAGAAGTAAGCGGCAAAAACTCGAGGGAGTTGTTTTTTTTCCCCCCTTTTTTTATTTTTATTTTTATTTTTTATTTTGGGAGTATGACTGAATCAGCATCTTAAGGAGCAGCGGGGAGAGCCCGGGAGCGGGCCTCGGCACCGGCGGGAATACCACACGCTGACAATTCGAGTCGGAGGACAGAGAGGAGCTACCCTGCTACATCCACGCTGGAGTGCATTCTTAAGAGTGTGGCTGATTCCTGGCAAACTCTCGGACGAGTGTAATTCGATCCTTTTATTTTCCTCGCAGGAGCGCGTCGAGTGTGGAACTGAGACATTTCATCTATCTGCGAGAGAAGCCTTGTTTTTGCCTTCTGTCGGTGTAATTAGACTACTGCTGAGACCGAGATGAGCTTCGGCGCCATGCCCGGCCTGTGCCCCTTTCGGCAGATGCTAAGCTGACCTTCGACCGCGTCTTCCTTGTTCCCGCCAAACTGCTCCCGCTTGGCCCAGGAGGAACACAAAGACAAGCCTGCCTGCTGCTTCACGGCGCTCATGTCATCCTGTTGCGCCAGGAGGAGCCCGTCCGCGGACGATCGAGGCTGGGCTGGGCTGGACTTGGCCCTTGCTCCCCTTGCTCCCCTCCCCTAAGAGGAGCAGTACTTGCGCTATTGTGCCACTAACACTTGATACTGAGATTATAGCATGGAACAAAGCGGAACTCGACAATGAGATTAAGTTGAGTGACCATTTGTTTATTGTTGATTTCCTTTATCTCACTTTTAAAAAATTATACTATATATTTTAACGAAAGTATTGTTTATTCATACCTTTCAAGGACTCGGTCGTGCATTATATGTGTGTACCCTATATAGTCATAGGGTTTCTCTAATTTTTAGCCTGTCTCTTAGACTATAGCTTTACGCCTTTGCACATATATGTTTTCTTTTTAAATCTTATCACTGATTGTGTACGTTACATGACCCTAGCACTTAGCACTTTATCTGCTCATAGCATCTTGTAATGCACCTAGTATTTTATATAGATATTAGGTACATTTAGATTTCTGTCCCTTGTGTCTCTTGTGTCCGTTACAAGATCCCAGCACTTAGCACCTTATTTGCTTATAGCACTTTGTATTACACCTAGCACTTTACACTGATATTGTGGAAGGATTCGTGGTTCTTGAATATACCTGTATACATCTTGCCTTAACCCTAATTTAATAAGTCATCATGGCTAGACGTAAAACTACTAAAGCTATAATTGAAAAACCTAGCTCCACTATAGATTCATTTTTGGTGCGAGCAGTTAGCGTAATTCCTGATGAAATTGACAGGACAGAACGGCGTCTATCTTTAGGCCCTAATTTGCCAGAGGGGGCATTGTTAGGTAACAGCAGTGTAACCAAACACGGCGAGATAAATCTTGCTGCAGAGGTCGTCCCCAATATAGCCCCTGGAATATCAGGGCCTTCTGCAACTGCATTAGACTCCGAGCAAGTCTTGCCTATCCAACCAGACTCACCTCAATTACATACCCCGGATAGATCGCCAACCACGAAGAGGAAGAAAGGGTGTAAAAGGAGACAAACAGGGCTGGGTACCTCGAAAGGCAAACCTAGCGTGGTACAGATTTCTAAAAATCAGACATGTGCCAACCAAGATGGCCAAGACAATATCATTAATCCACTATCAACACCAATGTTAGCCACAGTTTTATCTAAAATCGAGGAGTTACTTAGGCCTGTTTATGAGAAAATGGATAAATTATCTTGCGAGGTGACTAAGATCTGCGACTTACTGAGGGCTAGTAGTGATGTGACAAAGAGTGTTGGAAGTGGGAGAGGGTTAGCTGAGTGTTCTTCTAAGATAATTACATCTAGTGCTGATAGAATTAACATATGTATAGGTAATGAACCCTCCGGGGAAAGGAACGATATGATAAGCACATGATCTACTGGTAGAAAGAGTGAATCTCTAACACTAAATCCCTTAAGACAGAATGCCCAGATTAATCACTCGGTTCGAGGGGTAAGGATGGAGGAGAGGGATATAGACCGTCCAACTGTCACCTTGAATAAGCCAGGCCATAATGTCACTCAAGAGAGGAGAGAGGATGTTGCTATCAACTTGCCCCCAGAGTGTTGCCCATATGTTGCTGTACTGGTGAACGTACCTCCACTGCAACAAGGACAATCAGAGAACCATAACACCCTAAAAAATAGAACGGTTCACTGGTTGAATAAGAACTGTGACTTCCCTGTGGCCGAAGCAAATCAGATCCTCCTGACCCGAAGAGTAGGATGGGTGGGCCCTCTGAGCAAGTGTCTCCAAGGAGACTGTATTATCATTAATTTTCGGAATCCTAACTGGGCTAGAAATATCCTAACTAGAGTACCTCCATGGTTTCAGCTGGATTCGACTATGACACTCCTACCATTAGGCTTTTTCTATAGGCACTTACGGCCAAGGCATGCCATCAAAGATGACCAAACCTTACGGAGTATGATCCTACCTCCATTGACCTTACCCTACCAAGACCCAGCAGTTTTTATCCAATACCCCCGAGTAAGAACCAATTATCATCAACTCTGTTCTATCTAAATGTACCAGTTTTTAACAGATATCAGGCCCTGAGCTCCCTAGAAGTAAATGCTTGACATACGGATACTAACGAGCCCAGACCTGAATTACCACTAAATGGAGATTGGGTTGCCGAAAAAGATGTGGGAAGCTCACCTTTATATGAATTGAATAAGATTAAGCCTATAGCCACTGTACACACAGAAGGTACACCTTTAGAGGCTGCACTTGAAAATAGAGTCCATGGTAACAATGGGAAGCATACTCGATCTAAATCAGGGGATATATTTGAGCATGGCTACCTTTTTACTACTTGGAATGTTGCAGGCTTCAAAGGTAAACAAGATTTACCTTCTTGGCAGGATTTTATCACTAATGATCATGACATAATATGCCTCCAAGAGACGTGGAGCACAGAACCTTTATATGTAGAAGGGTTCAAATCATATTGGCTCCAGGCCGTGCCTTCACCAGCTGGCAGAGCCAAAGGGGGGCTTCTGACCCTTATCTCAAATAAGTTATCAGTTCTTTCTGTCAAAAGAAGTATTAGAGTGGGCATTCATTCTCAGATCTTATGGCTACATAGCCAAAAAGGTATGGATATGGTTTTGATAAATTATTACAACAATGTGTTTGACTCGACTCGACGTACTGTTGTTTCTGAATTAGATCATGAGCTAGATAAATTGTTAAGTATTATAAGGACATCTATTGTTATAATTTGGGTAGGGAATTTTAATATCCAAGCGTGCCCCCTGTCTATGACTAAGGTTTGCGGGAACACTGGTGGGGATGATGACAATAATAGGCATTTTGTGCATAGTGACTATGGTGGAGCTCTTAATCTGCTAATGGTCAAATATGATCTTGAATTGTTACAATGTATACAAGATATTCATGGGGTTCATATCCCTACATTTATAGGGAGAAATGCGGCCTCTACTATTGATCATATTCTTGTCTCTACCAACAGCAGTTATTTGTGTTCTACACCATGGATTACTGAACAGGTATCGAGCGATCATAATAGTATCTCTATGTTAACATTAAGATGGGGTCCCAAAATGATAGTTAATTGTGATCGTATAACTGACATTTCCCCTATTAGGCCCAATGGGACACATATCAAATGGGTTGGTGTGGACCCCGTAAAAGTTTTAAAAGAAATTCTTGTTAAATGCGACACAGAGATCACGTATTGCCTTAGCGAGGATGTTAATCCCTCCCTGATATTAGCCAACTTTTGCAAAATTAATGTCGTAATCGAGGGGATACTGATTGCACCATTCAGGAATAATGATGGTCATAATAGAGGTTGGTTTGACCATAATTGTACCCAGGCTCTAAAACAACTTAAAGAAGCCCTGGGCCATCGACCTAGAAATTATGAGGTCATTAAGAACCTACGCCGCAATTATAAACTAGTAGTTAAAGCAAGAAGAACTAAACTTCAAGAGTCAGCTTGGGAAAGGCTATCCCAGGCTGCTGATACAGCAAACAGTAAGTTGTTCTGGGATACAGTTAATTCTCCGTTTTTAAAGAACGAATCATTACCCGAACTAACCTCGCATGTCAATTGTGATGCGTGGGTGAATCATTTTTCTAATATTTTTAACCCTGTGTGTGACACTTTTAACCTGCAAAACACTTCAGGAAATCAGTGGCCCGTGCTACCATTAGATATTACTATAGAAGAAGTACATGATGGTTTGACCAGTAGCAGGGGGGGCAATTAATTTTATGGAGCCCAATTTTAACTAGAGTTTTTAACTCAGCAGTGACAGAGTCCATACCATCGTCATGGGGCCAATCTGTGATTGTCCCTATTTTCAAAAAGGTATCAAATCCGAGGCGAAAAATTACCGTCCTATCTCCCTCTTGGACTCTTCAGTTAAGGTAATGAGCAGAGTACTTTTGGAGAGACTTGAAAATTGGGCCAGAGAGAACGAGATTCTCACCCCAGTCCAATACGGTTTTAGAAAAGGGATGGGCACTCTTGAACAATGTATTAATCTAGAACTTTTAATAGGCAAATATACACATGCTAAAGAGGGTAGACTGTTTTTATGTTTTGCAGATCTTAGCAGTGCTTTCGACCTCGTTGACCACTCTATTTTATGGTCTACCCTTCTTAACTTAGGTGCCCCGAAAGAAATTATTTATTTTTAGCAAGGTTGTATGAGAAACTCTCAACCAAAGTGCGATATGGCCAGCGAGGGAATGCACGCAAATCTTTGATGTCAAAAGAGGCATTCGACAAGGCTGTGTCCTAGCTCCGTTACTTTTCTCTTTATTCATAAATGAAGTAGATAAAACACTGAGGTTGGTACAGGCAGATGCACCACAGGTAGCTGGCAAACCTATACCTATTTTACTGTATGCCGATGATGCAGTGCTGTTATCCAGGACTCAAGTTGGCCTGCAGCGACTAATTGATAATTTTAGCCTTTTTATCAAGAACAGGAAATTGTCTATTAATAAAACAAAAACTTTTGTAATGACATGTGGCCAGAAAGCAAGGAAAGGCATTAATACATTTTATATAGAGAATTCCTCTGTAGATGTGGTTGATACTTTCTGTTACCTGGGTGTAACTTTCTCAGGAAATGGGAAATGGTCAAATGAATTTGCTAATGTACGCTCTAAGATGGCGAAGAGTGCCCATGGGATCTTTCGATTTGCAGCTAAGCTAGGTAGCAGACGTATCAAGGATATGATTGATATATATAAGGCCAGATGTGTCGCTATTGCCCTTTATGGTGCAGGGGTTTGGGGTAATAACCAACCCCAGATATTACAGTTGGAAGAAAATTCCTTTCTAAAACGTCTGTTGTGCTTACCTCCATCAGCATCAACTGAAATTATACATCGAGAAGTAGGCATTAACCATCTATCGGACCTCATCACCCTGCGGCCCCTTTTATTGTGGAGATCGATCTGGGCTAAAGAGGAAACCAAATTCACTCAAACCATTATTAAAGATTGTTTACTCCTGGATAAATGCTACAGCATCCCCTGGCTCAGAAATATTCGGGATTGGTTCAATACTTTATTCAATATCTCGATCCAGGGTGATTCAGGTTCCGTGATTAATATATCGAAACAAGAGATCAAAAATTCCTTACTGGCCCACCAAAAAGAGATTCGTGAGAGAGTGAATAGGAGGCAACAAACTTTTGTATTTTATCAACAGTTGGAGGTCGGGAGAGGTTTCCAGGATCATCTAACAGTAGTGACCAGGTCATCACATCGTTTTGTTCTGACCCGCTTGAGACTAGGTATATTGCATCACTTGGTTGCTTTTCCAACTATGAAAACATGCCCGTCAATCGCATGCCCCTGCGACGGGATATCAAAACAGAGCACTAGTCACTTTATGCTATTTTGTAAGTTTTATTCTTTTTAAGATTATTTTACCTAAAACCTATACTCCTAAAATTGAAAGTGAGAAGATTCCATGCTGCCATGAATATATTGGTCTCTCTTAATGATGCGGGTTTATGTTTCTATGTGGCTTCTTTTATTCTGAAATCAATTGATGCAAGGAAATCAATTACCCTTGATATTTGATTGGGCTGTCTTCATGTACCGGATAATTTGTACACAATTTGCTGCTAGGAAATGTATTTTGTAATGATTAATTGGATTGTATATGTAACGAATGTTTCATATGTATGTTTTATTCTTGTTTGTCTTATGTAATATGATTATTTGGATTGTATATGTAATGAATGTTTTATATGTGTGTTTTAACTTTGTCTGCTTTTATGGTTGTTGCACAAACCGAATAAAGTATCTTTTGACTTTGACTATGTGAATGGTAAATGGTACACTCCTACATCTTGTGTCAACAGCCCTGGGTGTAGCTGACACAGCACATGTGGCAAACAGCAACACTGCTGACTGCTACGTAGCTGCTGTACCTGACACACCTTCTTGCTTAAGTCGCACAGAGCACATCTTTTTTACACAATGAGCAAGGTGTGCGTAAGCTGATCAACTATCAAAATGAATACAGCAATGTACACAAAGAAATAGGCACATCATGTGGTCAGTCCATCATTACTGTGGGTTGATTAGCCATGTTACACATTGACATGTTCACAAATATGAGACTCCATTACACACCAAATCTGTGTACATGCACACAAATATCATATGTGACATGTGAAGAAGTACATGCCAATGCATGTAATCATGTGCGCTGACATAGCATGTGTGGGCATCAGTGAGTTAAATGTCACACTTGCATTTAACTTTACAACCAGGTGCTAGTATACATTGTAAAGGTATAGTGTTCAATGATGAAAATTGGCTAGTGCCAATGCAATAGCACAATGTGTCCATAGGTGTGGTAGGTGTGCACCGCCACCGCGGTAACGGTCATTGGCCACAATTGAAAGATGCCAAATTGCGGTAGGGACCACCTGGCCCCCGCGGTGTGACAACGCATATGCCAATGCCATTGCAGCCAATGGGAGCCGCCATCGCGGTAGTGCAATGTATTTTTGAAACTCACGGTAGGCGTGCACCGCCACCGCGGTCCCGGTCATTGGATACAATTGAAAGATGCAAACCAGGCAGACCAATTGCAACAGCAGAGTACCACTGAAACAACCCTAGGGGCCTATAAATGTCTGTGAGAGAGCCACACATGTCACTTGCATGCAGACACTGCTGCCTGCTAGTCATCACCACCAACTGCTGCTGTACCTGTACTCTGGACCCAGTGATGGCGCAAACAGAGAACATCAGGATCCGTCCCTTCACCACAGAGGAGCTGGAGGTCCTGGTGGACGAGGTCCTTCCACAGTATGGGAGGCTATATGGTGCTCCAGATGTGCTGGTAAGTGTCTGAGTAAAAGTTTGAGAGTGCTCAGAATGCTCACATGATGTTACTGTACAGTAGTATGTGCCTGTGAGTGCAAGCCAATGTGCATGCATCAATATTTTGCCAACAGCTCCATACATGACCTAGTAATAATTGCACTTGAGTATGTGGGGAGGATGGCAACATTGACACTTGTCCAGCTCTTTTTAAGCCAAAATGAACATATACTGTTATAAGACTGTGTAATGTAAATGTGTGAGACACTGCCTAGCATGCTGACTTCACGTGAATGGGGTGTGTAGCCTTATTTTCACAGATCACTGACTGCATTTAAGGATGTGAATGACATACTGTGGTCTGGCAGTTACCCAGTTACCCTGCTGATTTGAGAGACTCGAAGTCTGAGCACACATTCCCTGTGCTATGTGATGTCCTAGTCTATTAAGTGGTCATATGCTCCTTTGAGACATTACAAATGTAGCTTGGCCAGGGGGTACTGAATAATGTTTTTACCTTTTTAAAAATGACCCTATGGAGATGTGTCCATTATGCACAGGAGTACAATGCCTGAGTCTATCACTCTTGGGGGTGATTCACCTTTGACACATCAGCTAAATGTGATTTGGAAATGTCATCCTACTATTGATTCCATGATGTGTAGAGTCTCGCATGTTTATGCACTGTATCTCCATTCATATTGTACATGCATGTGATTTCTGTGATGGGCCACGTTTATCCTCAGTGTGAGGCCCTCTGGCCTGCACAGAAACTGCTCAATGTTACAAGGACCCATCACCAAAAGGATTAAGTGAAACATATGTGTTGTCCACAACCCATAGTCATCATAGGCCTGAGGATTGCACAAGACAGGACTGCACCTTGTGAGAATAGTGTAAGATTGTAAGATCAGGGCCGTAAATGTGAGCACCATGACACATGTAGCTAGGCAATGGTCAGGGACATTATGGGGCTCTAGTGTAGGACACAGTGAGTCTGACCTCTACACATCATTTCCAGTGTATTGTATGTCACTCTCACTCACATAGTGCATCACAGCTGAGGGCAATTTTTACATTGGTTTCTGTGCTGGCACTCTGCATGTGTATGGGATGGGCATGTAGTGTGTCCATCATCATATATGTAACCATTGCAAGTGATATGGTTTGCTCCAAGTGTACTATGTGACATGCTGTATGGGCTCTGCTCTCCATTGATGTGTTAGTGTGCTATGTATTTTCATGCTCCTCTACTGTCACACAGTGGTACACAACACAGTTTCACAGAAACCTCCTCTTCTTGTCTCCCATGCCTGCAGCTTAAGGTCCATCAGCGTAAGGCCATATGGAGGGCCATTGCATGCAAGGTGCGGTCTCTGGGTGTCTCAAACTGACGTCATACGCACTGCCACAAGAGGTGGGATAACATCTGCCGCCTGAGCAAAAACGTTGCTGAGATGACGCTGGGGGTGATCCCTCGAAGTGGCAGGTTGGCACGCCGGAGCATGACACCACTAATGGCCCGCATCTTGGCAGTGACACAGCCAGAGCTGGGTGGACGCTTGAGGGCCCATCAGCAGCAAGTTGGGGCTGAGTGAATCCCAACCCTGAGCCTGTGCGGACCTCTGTTATGTCTCTAGTGTGATGCAATGGCTTCTAAGTGGCCTCAGTGTTGAGTGCAGCTGTTCTGCATTTGTATGACATTTTGTTTCTCATGTGTTGAAACCCATGACCCTTGTCACATAACATCAGCTTGCCATTTTTTCATCTCACATTTTATAAATGTTGGCTGAACTGAGACGTTCCTACACAGGATAATCCATTGTGGGAAGTGGGTAGCCCAGTACACTTGTCAGACTTGTGTGCGCTGTGTGGCTAGCTCAATAGTGTGCTCATGTGATGATGTGTCAGTGGCTACAGGCATGCACAGATGTGGACTCAGGGAGCAGTGAGTTGGTAAGGGTCACACCTGTCCCATGAGTCCCTTTTTCACAATCATATAGAGGACAGCACCATTGTGAAGTATACTAGCCCAATATCAGCAGCATTGCATAACATGGTGTACTTACCTGCCATAGTGACAGCAAGTGCACACAGGTGCTGAAGGGGTAGATGGTGATGATTGCAGTGATGCATTGGCTAAATTACCTTTTCCATTTGTGCACATGGCAACATGACTGTCACGGTTATACTCTGTGACTTAACTGCAATTGTAGCTGAACCTGGCTATTGCGAGATTGTTTTGGCATTATGGCTTAACATGGTTGGATGTGATCAGTGGGTATGTCAAATTGTGATGTGACTGAGGTGTTGTACAGTAATTTAAAGGATGATAATGAGCAAAGGTTACTCAGATTGTCATTCCTCAGTATGTGTGCATTGTGAAGGGGTGTCCTTGTGCATCAGTGCATGGTGAAGTTGTGGCTAATGCTTGTAATCAGTGTGTGAATTTTTGGCACATTGGTGTCATATGCCAGACCCTAGGTATTCTCACACATTAGCTGTCCGAATGGGATCCACCTACTTCTTCATCAACAGAAGACACAATCCTGCCTTGGATCAATGAGGGCCTGTCAGGGACTTGTGGACATGTTGGTATGTGACATGTCACAACCAATGGAGGCCTTGCATTAATTTCCCCTTCTCATGCTATTGTGCACTGTGTTTGTGACTGCATTGTTAAATGGTGCACATTGTCACTTCGTTAACAAATAAGATGTGGCCTTGTGACATATGCTGCAGTGTGAGTGTCAGAGACATCAACTGGCAGTGATCAGCATTGAGCATCATGTTAGTGTGCATTCCTAGATGTGTGCTGTGCACAACAAATAACTTGTAACATCTACACAGCTGCCACCAATATACAACTGTAGTTGTACTTCAAGGCCCTACATGGTGGATGTCAGGAGCTGGTTGCCCTTGCAAAAGGACATATTGTACTTTGTATCTGTGGTGTTCCATGAAAAAACTACATATGTGACTGAGCAGACATGTTTTGATGTATAGCTATCTTACCTACAGGCACGTAGGTGTGCATACAGAAGGTTTTATGTGTGTTTACAGGGAGGCACAGTCCCAGGTATTTGGCTGTGTCAACGCAACAAGGAGCACGACTAACAACTATGGATGTTTCCATGCATCATCTGCTAATTGCATAAATGTGGCATATGTAGAAAGTACATGGACTATTTAAACACGGTAGATTCATTTTCCTGTGTAGTTTTGATTGCCGATAATGTTTGTGAGTATGGCACTATACTGAACCTATGTCTCTGTCTCTTGCAGCATCTACCGAGTGCACAGAAGGACGGGGGCCCGACAGTGTTGGGGAAGCTATTGGCACGACTGGGACACAGGAGTTCAGTGACAATGAGGGGACCAGCGCCTCAGAGAGGGACAGGAGTGCCCTGGAGGATTCACGTCCGGAAACACCAACCTCCACATCCTCCCAGTCCAGTGGTGACTCCTTGATGTTGGGGGGCACCGGAAGTTCCAGATCGGCCTCTTCTTCCGCCACACCTCATCCAGTACACGCCCTCCCGGGTGCTCCCCCAAGTGCTGTCCGTGCCCGCAGCCCTAAGAAGGGTAGAGTCTCCTTCCCCCCGAGCACCGCTGCCCCAGCCCCTGTCTCCCCTGCTGCCCTCAGTCTGGAGGCCGTAGAAATTTTGCGCCAGCTGTGTGTGGGTCAGACTGCTCTCCTGAATGCCCTCCAGGATCATGGCAGCAAGTCGTCCCAGGTTGTTGCGTTCATGGAGGGCATTCATTCGGACGTGGGTGGCCTACACAGAACTGTCCAGTCTTTGTCCTCCACAGTGACGGCAGCCATTCAGCAGTCCCAAGCTCCCAGTCCAGCTCCTGTCCCTTCAGCGACCACCCTGCCAGTGGCCCCACCTGACGAGAGTACACACACGCCTGAGCCCTCAGGCACAGTCATCCACACGCAGCACAGAACAGCAGCAGTCTAAGCGTACCAGACACCATATACCATCACCACAAGACAAAACAAGCACACATGACCGCAAAACAAAAAGCCCATCAAAGGACACTCAGGGACATAGGGCAAAGAAGCATGCATCCACATTACCTGCGTCAAAATCATCACAATCCAAGGGCACTACCATCCCCACACCTGATCCCAAAGACACACAAACACTTGCCCTGTCTGCTGTGAACCTGGTGCCTGCCACAACTAAGTCGAAAGACATTCAGAAGGGAGATTCACCCAAAACTTCAACTCCCACCCACACCCCTGTGAAGCAGGCACAAGAGAGCAAAGTGGGGGCTTTAGCTCAGAAACAGGGGATGCAGGGGAAAAAGCAAGGCCCACCCAGCGTACCACCAGGTCCAGCAAATCCCCGTGTGGAGAGGCACCTGCACCTACTACACCTTAGGGGAAGAGTGAGGCTGTTGTGCCCACCTCACTTCCCACTCCGGCCAAGACACTTGTGGGATATCGGATCCCCAAACAGGTGCGACCCAGCCCTCAACATTCCCCCTCAGCCACTGAGCCTCCACACAGCATGTCACCACCTCCAAGTGCCACCACTCCACCCAGTCCAAGCAGCCCTCAGGCTCCCACATCCACGGATCCCTCTAGCTCAGCCAGTTCTCTCCCTCCCAGATCGAGTCCTCCAACTGGCCCCGACAATGAGCTCCCTCCCAGTTCAACTTCAAGCCAAAGTTGAAGCCAAGTCCCCCTCCCCACACCATTTCTCCCACAGCGGTGCCTGGAGTGCTCATTCAAAGCCCCTGACCTGCGGTGATTCCCATGGCAGTGGACTGTGTTACCCATTTCAGTTGCGGGTTCTCATGCACACATGTGCGGACTAGAAATTTGGACTGGCCAATGGCCTTGATGTTTAGCACTCTTGATGCCCATTTCATGTGCAAGTTCTCATGCACACATTTGCGGACTAGAAATTTGGACTGGCCAATGGCCTTGATGTTTAGCACTTTTGATGCCCATTTCATGTGCAAGTTCTCATGCACACATGTGCGGACTAGAAATTTGGATTGGCAATGGCCTTGATGTTTAGCACTTTTGATGCCCATTTCATGTGCAAGTTCTCATGCACACATGTGCGGACTAGAAATTTGGGACTGGCCAATGGCCTTGATGTTTAGCACTTTTGATGCCTATCCAGAGATAATGTAATAAAGACTGTTACTCATGTTGTGTGCTTTGTCGCTGTCCTTGCTAATGAAAAAGTGCAATGTATGTGTATATGTTCATGTGACACATGCTCTGTATGCCACATTCACATTGGCAATTACTTGATTTTCTTTTTCAGAGGTTGTCATAGGTTACATGCACTTTTGTGCTTGTTGACTCAGAGGCTTGAGGGTGCAATGATGGTTGTCTGTGAATGATGTCCTCTTATCCTAATCATTCTATTGTCAGGTCTCCAATTTTGTACACATGTCATATTCGGATGCTGTACCACAACAGAAGTGAATTCAGGATAACTTGTGTGGTGGCCAGGGTCCGTCATATCTGTGGGATCTCCCTTGATGTGTGAACAGCAGTGTAGATGTGTAGTCATCTTGTGTAGGCCTGGCTTCATAGTCACATGGGTACATTATAATGTGTGCACTTGAGAAGTCATACAGTGTGATTGGCCTGTCTTTGTCAGAAGTGTTGATGTGTATGTGCCCCTGAACATGACACCTACACACATATATGATCCAGGTAATGAGTGCCTGTTTGTTTACATTCTCAGCCATGTGCTTTAGATTGTGGGCACATGTAGGAGTTGTTTGTTGGGCACTGTGCAGTGTGTCAGTGTGACCTTGCAATCCTGGGGTACACCTACTTGTTGTCATTGTCAGTTGTGAGTATGCAGAGTGTGTCACTGCAATGTCTGTGTTGTGTTTGGTTGATCTGCCATGGCTCTTGTTTACATTTGTGCTCACTGTGCTGACCTGCTCATGCAAACTGACATTATATGTGAATGTTCTCATACATTGCTGTCACTTGACACATTTTAGGCAAAAGTATGTGGCATGAAGAGTCATACCAACCCCTATAGGGGCATTTGATGCCTACACATTGTGAGTTACTCCTCTATGTGTTTTTGCACTGTACACTCCTTACCTGTCCAATAGTGATGAACACAACACTTCAGTCTAATGTCTTCCACCCCATGCCTTGCAAGTGTGTGACCCTCCCCACCACTTCATAGTGTGACACTGTACTGTGGGAGGATGATCTGTGTCCAGGACCAATGTGCCACTCAGGACTGTTTCACCATTTGTTATGTGGTGTTTTCTTAAACTTGATTGCAGTCATGGTTGCTCATGTACAGTGCATATGTTTTACCAGCACAGTCCTCTAGTCTGTTGGATGCATCTGTGTTTTCCTGAGTTGTGCAGTAGTAGGTGATAGCTAAAGTGTATGTCTGTTTGCTGAGGTACTGCTACCCTTCCTGAGTGTGATGTGATCTGTGCCCTATGATGATTTGTGGTGTGGAAGTTCATGGTGGAGCACTCAGACATGTGTGATACTGGTTTTGTTGGTGTTCACATACTGCTTACTGTGCATGCACTGCTGTCAGTGTATGTTGCCTTGTCCTTGCCAGGTGCGAGTCCCCCTGATGTACAGCTGAGTTTGCTATGTGATGATTTTGGATGTGCATATGTTGTGTTTTTGCTGTCGATGGATGCAGTCTTTGGCCTGTGTTGGCTCTTTCTACTGACAGGTCCATACGTGTGTAATGTTATATTTGCATGACATTGTGTGTGAGGAGTTTGTGCATTGTAATACATTCTGATGTGTGTTGGATGTGTAGTGTGCTTTTCTTGTGTGAATGTCACATGCAGCAATGTGGAGTCTTGTTAATGAGCTTGTTTTGAGTGCACAATAGTGCTGTGTCCTCCTATTTTGACCTGTCACTTGTCAGGAGTGTGCATGTGCATGCTTGTGCTACACATGAACAGCATGCTCACTTGGTAACTGGTGTAGTGTGTATGTCTGTGTTAGCAGATTTGTTGTATTTATCACAGTTACTGTTCATGATTGGCATTTGATGATTCATTTTCAGATTGGTTTGGGGGAGGGTGTCTGTGCAGTTGACCAGAGTGTAAATGTTGTGTATTCCTGTGCTGTCCGGGGTCACATTGCCTATACACTGTTTGCCTGCACATGGTTGAGCTTGTTGGACTTCTTTGGATGTTGTTTGTGAGACATGTGTTTGGCAATTGGGTTTGGATCAGCATTGGTTCAGACATCCCTGAGTGGGATTATGACATTTGTAGAAACACACCAGGGTGTGGGATTGGTTATCAGGAAACTCACAGGACCTTATTTGCACCTTTATCTGTATTTCCCACAGGTGTTGAGTAGTGAAGGTGTGAGATGAATAGATGAGGGGTATGTGTGAAGGTCATACTGTTGCATGTCATGTACAAATGCTATGTGGGTTTCTCCATGTTTCCTGCACTGGGCACTACACTTTAGGCTAGTCTATTTATTGTCATACATTGCTGCTGACTTATGATATGTCTATGAGGCTAAATTTCAGTGTGTGAGCTGACTGAGGGCCTTGACATGCAGTGTGCACAGTTCCATGGTTGTTAATCTGCACAGTGACTCTTCATTTCTTAAATTACTCACTTTGATTGACATGAGTAGAAGGCAGGTGTGAGCATGAGGGTTGTCCTTAGTGTCAGGTCAGAGTTTCCTGCTGTCAAGATGGACTCTTCCTGACACTCTGGCATTCATTCACTACTTAGTAGTTGGTGCTCCCTTTGTTGAGGTGGAGTGATGGTGTGTGGGTGTTCTGTGAGTTGGGAGTGTAGTCAGTGTTGTTGATGTATTGGACATACTCACATGGTATCATTAATTTCAGCAGTGCACTTGTGAGTGAGATGCACAGTGGTGCGTACTTTGATTTTTCTGTTTGAGTCAGAAATGTTGTTCTGTGTTGCATGGTATAGGCTGTCATTGTGTGATATGATCTGCCTTGTATGTGATGGGCCTATCAATGTCTGCTTGGGGGCTGTGCTGATGTGTGATTGTGTGGCAGTGGTGTGTGATGTGCTGTGTCATCTACCTGGGCTCACTAACTCATTCCAAAACCTTGTTGGCCTACTGTGAAGTACACATACACACCCTACTTGGTCTGCCCTCCTCTGTTCCACATTGTATGTGGACTGACCCTTATTTGTGTGCTATGATGACTATAATCATTTTTAAGGGACTCTTGCCTCACCCCACACTCATGTTCCTATTCAGTTGCTGGTGATGTTAATGAGATGTCACTGTAGACAGGGTCCCTGCACATGACTTCTTGCTGCAGATATGTTATCTTGAGTGGTGCTTCTTTTATGTTACATGTGGTGTGGATGTTGTGATGTTGGTCTTGCTTTTCTGGGACAATGTCCTGGACTCCCACTACATTGTGGGCATGTTTTCCTGCGGATTCACCGCTGCGGTGACATGACCGGCACAACTGGGCTAGTTGCAGTGATTTCTATGGTGATGGGTGACCCCGATACAGAGGTGTCAAATTGTGACATCTAGGACATGTGTACTTACACTGGGGGATATGTTCCTGTCTCCACCAGGGTGTCTGATGTAGACAGGACACGTATTTCAGCACAACAGTTGTGTTTGTATGCGGGGATGCGTGGTTGACTTACCTGCGGTGTTGACCGCGACAGCGTCTTATCTGCTGGTAATGGATGAGGTACAGCAGCGGAAGGGCTTGTAGAGCTGGATCCATGGTGGACAGGAACATGTGGAGGTGCCTCGGATTCGAGTTTGTATCTCCGCAGTTGTGCTTCCGCCGTCTCCGGGTGGCTGGTTTCTCCTCTGCGTTCTGATGGGCTGTTTGAGGCATCGTGATTTGTCCGGCGGTCCTCACGTCATTCCGCACGGCGGTCTTTCTCTATTGGCTCCCTCCGCCACCGCTGCAGAACGAAAATTCTGGCGGATCCGGAAACACCGCGACGGATGTCGAATGCGCTATCTTTGCCCATTGTAATATGGCGGACGCGAGGACCGCCACAGGAGTGAGGAAATAGACATTTTCCGCCACCGCCAGCACCGCGGATGTGCCAAAAACCGCCATCCTAATCGACCCCTTAGACTGCTTGTCTATTGGGTTCGCCTATAGGTCACACCCGAGCTAAGCAAGTTTAGAGACTGCCTTGTAGACTTTGCTGAGTGCAGGAGGTGCTAAGTCAGTACCCTGGGTCAAATTTGTTTCTGACTGGCTAAGCAGGTTGGGATTGCAGAGGCTATGGGCCGATCTGATAAATATGTGTGAAGATAACCAGTCAATTGGCCAGTTGACAAAAAAGTTTTTTAAGATATTAAACGATTTCCTTGCTTGGAGGAATTTTTAGATTCTGTTACTTCTCCCTTAGTGAAAAGTCTTTATATCTGTTTTCATTTGGCACTTTGTCCCTTAGGTCCTTCACTACTAAATGGAATAAGGACTTAGCTTCTAGCATTTGCCCGGCGTGTGGCTTTTTAAAATGAAGAAGAGATACATATGCTGTTCTTTTGCCCTGTCTATCTAGGCCCGCGCCAAAAATGGGATCGCCCCTCTATGTCATGGTCTGGAAGTGACCAGATCTTTAGTGGCTTGAGAATTTTAAAGAGTGATACCACTCCTGGAATTGTTATTGCTATTAGCAAATTTTTACAGGCAGTCTGGTTTAAATGTGGTAGACTACAGTCCGAGATTGCCAGGGATTAAGATATATTTTAATCATCATCCAATTTCAACTATATATATTTAAAAAATATATATATATATTTTTTTACAAATTTTATGGAAAAGCCTCTGGACTTCCAATGTTGCTTGCTGCTTGTTTGCACATAGCCCTAGTTTGTTTTTTGCACTCCTTTTGTATATAGTAATGATTGCAGGAATGAATTCTTAGTAGTATTTGATTTTTTATCACAAGTCTGAGTTATCTGATGTTTTAAATGTGTATTTTAATGTTATTTATTGTATTATTCTGTCTGTACAGTTTGATGGTACTTGGATACCGAATAAAGTATTTACTTATTTATGGGCTGTATACTGGGCTCTGTAGTAGATATCATTTCAGTCGGTGTCTGAGAGTGCCCTACTGAGTTCCGTTTCCCGTCCCATTTGTCCCGCAGACCTTGCAGATGTCCCCCCATGGCCCACCATGGTGTAAAGCTCAGTGATGAAGAGCTTGTCGTCTTTCTTAAGAAGTATCCACTTTTTGAAGGACGTGCAAGGTCTATCGGCATGTGGTTTGATGGAGGGCTGCATCACCTAGTGGTGAACCTGGAGGTATTGGATATGGTCTATTTCCTCCAGGCCATAGTCATATTTTAATTGATCAAAGGGATGATTCCTTGGGGGTCAAACAGGCAGCCTATTCATTTGCATCCACCTTCTTGCCAGCACCGGAACCTGTCCGGTTGCATCCCTGGAGTAAAGTTCAGGTTGGCCATGATTGGAGTCATTGGAGATGGAAAGGAAGTCAAGCCGGCCTTTATTGCTACAGCATCCCACACATGGAAAACAGATATAGTCACTGGTGAGGAATAGTGTCCCAGGCCCTGTGTTTCCTGGGGAGTCAGGGCACTTTCCATATATGAAAGCCTGCAACCGCCTGATCCATGAAGCACCTGTGCTTCTCAGAGAGCAGCCAGCTCCATTCTATTAGAAATCATTGCTGAGCGACTTGGTACTATTGCGATAGCAAGGGCACTGTGAGTACACATCCTGAGGCGGGTGGTGTAGTAGCTGTTTCTGAAGGCGGGGTATCATCCCCTCCCAGCTTAATGTGTTAATTTCTATTTGCAGGGATTGCAGCGTGTGCCACGTTGGGGTCAATAGAAGGGCCTGGAAGAAGTAAAGAATATGCTGCAGAATTTTAATTTTGTTGATTGCGACTCTGCAAAGCCATGAAAGGAAGAGGTGGTGCCAATTTTTTATATCCGTTCAGATTTGCGCAGTAAGGGCTGCGTAGTTGAGTGTGATGATTTTAAGGACTGAGTGTGCCAGCTTAATCACAAGATAGGGTATAAAACGTGTCACCCACTCAAATGGGAATAACAAGTGGAGGAGAGTTTCATGAGGTGGAGTTACCAAGAGAATAAAAATTTGCGACTTTTGCATATTTACTTTAAAACCGGAGGGATTCCAAAAGTTTTGTTCCGTTACAATGTGCGGGGGGGATGTCATTGTGTCCTTAATGGTTAGGATCACATTGTCCGTGTACAGGCTAATAAGATGTTGATCTCCGCCAAACTGGATTCCCAAGATGTCTGGGTGGGACCTCATCCACTGGGCTAGGGGTTCCATGTAGATGGCAAAAAGGAGAGGGGCACCCTCTTCCACGCTGGATAGGTAAGTGCTGTGACATCACCCTGTTAACTCAGACTGAGGCCCTGGGCATACTGTAGGTGCTACGGATCCAGCCACAAAATTTATCGCCAAAACCAAAGAGTTCTAGGATCCTGAACAGGTAGGGCAAGTGGACTCTATCAAACACTTTCTAAGCATTGATAGAGAGAAGAAGGGATCTATAGATATTGTAAAGCAGGTGTAAGATGTGCTTGGTGCTATCTCTGTATTGACGGTTGGGTATGAAGCCAACTTGATCCGTATCAATCAGGGCAGGAAATAAGGGGCTAAGGCGATGAGCCAAAATGCTAGTAAATAGTTTGGCATCAATGTTTAGAAGTGATATGGGTCTGCCAAGCTTCGGGATGACTGAGATTGAGGCTTCTAACATGGAATCCATGAGAGAGCCGGAGTCAGCAAAGGAGTTAAACAGTTGTATGAGAACTGAGTCTAGCTTGTGGCAAAAGACCAGTAAAATTGTGAGGAAAAGCCATCGGATCCAGGGGACTTCATCAGTTTCAGGTAAACAATAGCCGATATGACCTCTTTTATACGTATGGGTTTTTCTACCTATTTGGAGTCCAGAAGTCTATGGGGGGGGGGTAAGCAAGTGATCTGTGAGGTACCATGAGAAGTCTGTGGCAGAACTATCTGAGGCTGTGTACAGGGTGCTATAAAAATTCCGGAATGCGGACGCAATATGGGAGTGTGTGTGTACCTTGGTGGATGGGCTAGGGTGAATCACTTGGACAGCCTGTATGAATTTTGGCCCAGAGGTGATGTGCAAGCATCTGGCTGCAGCAGTTGGTCCTTAACTAGAATTTGTGTTTTTGGCATGCCATTGCATATTCCTTCCTGTCCCAATCTAAGTGTTTGAGGAATTGTTGTGTTTTTTCCACCTCCCTCCATATTCGATTTTTACATGCCAATATGGCTTTGAGTTCCCCTCATACCACTAGTTTCAATGTTTCCCATACAGAGGCTAATGATGTGTTCCCATTATCATTGGTTTGGAGGAAATTGGAGATCACCTTGAATATGGATGTAATCGTGGATTGGTTTTCTCCCTAAGATTCCAGCATGGTGCCCTAGTCTGACTGGTGTCTATAAGTGCCACTAGGGTCAAAGGAGCGTGGTCTGATAATGATCTGGGCGCAGTGAAGGTGTCACATACAAGGGCCTGTAGGGCTGGGGTTGCTAAGAAATGGTCGATACAAGTGTATGTTTTGTGAGCCACAGAATAGAAGGTATAATCATGTGTGTTAGGATCAGAGATCTGTTAGACATTACCCAGACCACAGTCAGCTAACCATCAGAGTCCTGGGGCATAAAAGGCTCCCGCTTGGTCTGAGTTTTGGCCAGAGCAATCATGGTCATTGTCCATGAACAGATTCAAGTCACCACCACTTAATATGGCAGCGTCAGGTGTGTGAAATATAGGTGTGACTGGGCCTGTGAGAAACGCCTCTTGATGCTCATTGGGTGCATAAATGTTGGGAAGAATAAAATGAAAAGTGCCCACTCGGAACCTGTACGCTATGAGTTGTCCCTTAATTTAAGCAACCTTAGTCAGAATTTCGCCTCTAAATCCCCATGAGAGAAGGATGGCTACCCCCACCACTACCAGAATGTAGAAGATCACAGTTGGCAAGGGAACCATCAAGATTGCATTCGATAAATATCTTTGGACAGTGAATGGGTCTCTTGTAGGAGACAGATATTTCTACCAGAGCATTCTAGAAGAAACAGAAAGGCCGCTCGTTTGTTGGGATTAGAGAGGCTTCTTTCATCTGAGGCTCATTGCTTTAACTTGCAGGAAAGTGGGTCATAAGGGTTGGCTGGATGAGCAAGAGAGTGAAATGGGTTACCTGCGAGCAATGTGGGGAAAACCTGACCATTTCAGTATATCCTTTGGTGTCTCGAGTAGACCATGTAGAGTGAAGGAATAAAAACCCTACTAACACTTTCCCCTAAGAACAACATAAACATAACAATAATTTAGAGAAGTCCATCTTCAATAGCAGTTTGCATATTGGGCTAGGTCGGGGATGAAGAGACGTTAGTCCAGTAGCATGTGTTAACAATAGCCCCTGCCACCTCAGGCCGCATACAAGGGAGGGCGTGGCCAGCCCAGCATGTGTTGCCTGGAGATAAACTGAGTGGGGCGTCTGTCATGAAATGGCCCCGCCTGTACCTGCAGCCAGGCTGTCCAGCACCGCCTAGCACTCCTGTGCACCTTTCAACAAGCCAGAATGGGGGTGTTGCTTGCACTTTCCAGCCTTCTGCCAGGATGATGCAGAGACTCCAGTCGTGAGCCAGGCCCAGATTGGGGAGAGGACTCATCTAACAAGCCAAGGACATGGCGGGCATCTCCAGGTGACTTGAGTAGGTGGAGCTGTCCCTCCCATCAGAAGACCAACCTGAAGGGGTGTCCCAAATTGACACTTTTTGGAGTGCAGGAAGTCGGTTATTGGCTTAACCTCCCTGCGATGCTGGAAGGTAAAGATAGAGACATCCTGGTAAAGCCCGATTGCGTGGCCATGGAAGTAGATCGGTTGTTTGTTTCTGGCTGCCTTCAGAATGTCCTCTTTTATTTGGCAGTTATGCACACAGGCCATAATGTCAAGCTGTCTGGCATTGGGACCCCTGGACTGGCCAACCCGGTGGACTCTATCAAGCCGTAGATGTGCATCCTCCTCCCACTCCAAGATGGAGCGGAAGAGCGCCTGAGTGTATCCTCAGATGTCTGGGCCCTCCACTCCTGTAGGGACCACTCTGAGGTGTATATTGTTGCAGTAAGACCTGTTTTAAAGGTCTTCCGCTTGGCTCTGAGGTGGTTGTGCTGTTTGTTTAGGCGGAAGACTTATTGGCGCAGCATTTCCACTTCCTCACCTCTCGAGATTTCATTATCATCCAGAGTAGATACACATTCCCCCACTGAGGACAAGTCCTGTTGCAAGTCATGCATGTCTTGGTAGAGGTCCTCTTTGAGTGCCTGGATATCAGTCTTCAGCGAATCAAACAAAGAGGCTAAGAATCCCAGTGTCACCGGAGCTTGGTTGGAGTCGGATGCCCACTCCAATTCAGTTTGTGTGAGGGGTTGCGAGCTAGGGGCAGAATCTTTGACAGGAGTGGAGTGAGTGAGCATTTCTCGCACTAATTGGTCCCGTTTAGTCTTAGACACTGCCATTGTCGAGGTATGGTTAATTTGTGTGACCAAGTTCTATGCTCCTTGGTAGATCCGGGGGCCATCCCACAGCGCTTTCTCATGTGTTAAGTTATACAAGAGGGGCCAGTGAGATGCTCTTTGAAGTGGAGTATGCAGCAGGGAGAGGTGTGCAGGTCAAGGTGAGATTTAGAGTTCAGCAGGGTTTTCCAGCTCTGACTTGGAGAGGAGGGTCAGAACCCTTGAGAGCAGAGGACCAAATTATCAACAGTAACAAGCTTTACATGGTGTGGACTCAATGCCATGTGCCAAAGAAGGTTCAGGGCTTGGGGCCCACCCTGGGCCTTGTTTTTATGGCATAGTGTGGTCCGCCCACACTGAAGCCCTTGTACAGCCCACTCAGGACAGGTAGCCGTCGTCGAGATTGCCAAACATGATGTCCATATTTTAAATAAATTACTTTAAAGTCAATTATTTGTTCAAAAACAATATTCTTACCTATTTTGGGGTGATATTCTCTTCCACTGTATTTTTGACATAATCTTTCTGTCCTTTACATTATAATTATAGAAACACAATGCTTTGATAAACCATATTTTTTACATGATATTCATGTCAATCGATATAGTTGTTTATGATATTCTGTCGAACAGCCATGTTGTTGTCCTTTAGTTTTACCGCCAGTCAAATGCTTAGCATACACACCAGAAAGTAAATATATATGCAGATTAAAGTGATCAACGGGAAGTGCCATTTTTTAACTTATAAATGTTCAACTGCAGAGGCCTGTGTATGTCATCAGACAGCCACAGAATTTAATTCTGGCCAGCACTGTGAATATGCAAGTCAGAATGAAGGCCCAAATAGAGTCTCTGTTACACTCCCCACAGTTCCATTCACTGTTACTGACCTGAGGTTTGAATGAATGACAGTGAGTGGAACTGAGGGTAGTATGGTAGAGACATTAATAGCTCATGAAACACATCCTGCAGCATCAATGTGTCATGCCCACCGCAGTGTTCTCACTGGTGGCGATAGAATCGCTTAAACAAAAGTATGGGAACGAGGAACTTGAGTGCAGGGGTGTCAACCACCATGAAAGTGGAGGTATGGTCAGAGAAGTGGTGAATAGTTTTGTTGCCTTTTATTTCCCCGCCAGTCAAATGCATAAAAAACAGCAAACACATTTATTATTTTACCTAAAGAAAGCTCAATTGGCTTATGAAAGAAATTGGGTTGTTGAATGACTGCGGTGTGAGCCTTGGTGAAGATTTCTATGAACGGACTTAGTCTCTGAAATGGAAGTCGAAAGTCTCCAATGGGATGAGTCAGAAGGCTGTAGCCAAAAACAGTTCCACAAGGCCAGACACCCCTTTGGTGAAGGGTCGCTGAACAGCATTTGCTGCTGAGGAGAAGAACATAGCAGGAAAATCCGCGAAGTCAATCTGACCTTCGATGCACCTCGGGCGGATATTCGAGCAGGTTGGTCCTGATCTCCTCCTGGTTCTCAGAGCAGTTTTTAGCCAAAAATCCCCAATTTTGGGTCTGGTCACCTTAAGCACCACCTCTAAGGGTTCAGGACTAGCATGGCACCACTTGGAGTGTTAGTACTCACTCAGGCTGGGTTCAGGTGTGGTTCCAAGGTGAAGGAAGCCTTTTGTGTCCCTGAAGCCCAGATCAGAAAGCCAGCAAACTAGCACAAATCTGAAAACTACTGTTTTTTTGTTTCTGGAAAGAATCAACATTTTGGTAACTTGTGGAGAAGATTTGTAAAAAAAAAAAAAGTGTTAAAATAAATGGTGTTCACATCAATTTGGTGTGTGACCATGGATTAAGGTATCATTTGTGAGTAAGAGTCAGTATTGGTAATTGTATTGTTACTTACATTCATTAGTTGCCCAGCCTTACTGTTGACTACAGGGCCCAACCCCTGTGGTTTGTATTGAACTTTATAAAAGTGGCATTTTCAAAACTGTAATAAAAAACACAACTTGACCATTAAATACGGTTTTTCATCACAATTCCAAAGAAACAAATCATGGCATAGATGCCTGCTCACAATTGGAAATAACAGCTTATTAAATCTAATAAGGAATCTCCAATGTTATCTTAGGGAGCGGTATGCCTCACAGTAGTGAAAAACTCATTTAGGAGTTTTTCACTACCTGACACATCCAACCTTTTAATAACACAGCATCCTGCCTTACGGGCTAGCTAGGGCCTACTTTAGGACTGACTTATTTGTAATAAAAGAGGAGTTTAAGGCTTGGCAAGGGGGTTTTAATGCCAAGTCGACACGGTAGTTTAAAACTGCATTCAGGCTGCAGTAGAAGTTCTGGATCATGTTTTAAGGTGCTAATTAAGTGTTGAAGGCCCACTGGTAGCATTTAATTCACAGGCCCTCATTATATGGTATACCACTCTACGAGGGACTTATAAGTAAATTAAATTTACCAGATGGGTAGAAGCCAATTTAACCATGTTTTAGATTAGAGAGCCCAATTACTTTAGCACTGGTTAGTTCATCAAAATGAAGGAGGAGAGGCATAAAGTTTGAGGAAAGACCAGCCTAAGGCTGACAGGCCTAACAGTTAATGTGATCACTGCAGATATCTGTATATGTAACCAGAACGTCACAGAATTGCATCCTGGTTGGCAAAGATGGGAATAGTGACGTGTATTTATAGTACTAATAAGTCCCAGTCCGCAACTAAAAGCTTTGCCAATATACAAGTCACCATGAAGCCTAAAATAACTCAATCAATGAAAGCCATATTGGATCCCAAGGAGCCTTTGGATTTACTGATCAATCAATTGCACAATTGCCATGTTTCTTTCCGGTAGCAAGAACCTTGGAAAGAAGACCTATTTCTTCTTTCACTGTCTGCCTCTACATTGCAAATATGCAGCTTTGTGGATATGTCTAATAGAGGCAATTTCTGGGCCTATGTTATGTGTTTTATAGTGAAACAAGAGAAGACTCCATCTGTCTTGCATTTTAACCTCAACCCTTAATAAGATAGCTTGTTTGGCAAAAACAGACACTATATGACATATTTCATGAGTTTTCCTTTAAAAACGCATACAAGTACAGTAGTTCTGGTCACTTTTTTACATACAGTGTGCTGGAAAGTGTGCCATTTCACACCAATTTTTAAAAATGTTCTCATGGGAAGAACCCCCCCCGAAGCCTGCTAGAAAACACCTGGCGTATGTTTGTTAATTGGTGTTACACACCACTACTTTCAAATTTCGCCAGCTGTCACTAATCTGGACATAGACCAAACCCTGCAGGCAGTCACCGTTATGTAGGCCATATGGTGTGTGTATTGGGGGTTGGCTGACTGCGGTTCACAGAGGGTGGGTTTGTCATTGATAAGAAGTTGATGTAGGTTGTCCATGTGGGCAGTTGTTGGAAGGCCTTGATTCTTTCTCGGCTCTGCGCTCAACCTCAACAGATGACCTGTGTGCAGACCACTTCAGATCTGCATGCAATCCCTGCTGAAGACCTTGCACTGAGGGGGTTGAATATTTGCAGGGGGGGGGGGGTGCAGGTCCCTGGCCATGGCAGGGGTGTAGATGCAGGGCCTGGTGCTGGTATGTTATTTTATAAAGTTTTGTAGGGGACATATCAGGGCGCATTTGCTTTTAGAGATGAACTTTCTCCCAGTAAAGCAGAGGTTTTTCAAAACCTATAGACCTGCTCATTTTTTTGATATGTGCCAATTTTTCTCTTGTTGTCTGAAGAGTCACTTGTTATCAGCGAATACTTGGATGTATCAGTTGTGGATGGTTAGTTTCTGTGACCGAGGTTTGATTGGTGCATGGGTATCAGCTGTCATTATGAAGGTATTGTTGAAGTCAGATAGGAGAGCCTCAATGCTGTAGTTTTAGTAGGACGTGGTGGCTAGTGTAAAGAGGCTTTTTCGAAGTGTCTTGGTATGGAAGTTCTTGAATGATTTTGTGAGGATCTCAGTTCTATTTTGCAGTGTGTTAGTGACGTGGTAAAGGCAGCATGTGATGTTGGTCATGATGGAGCAGAGGATGTCAGGAATGTAACATTAGGTTTCCAGTAATCTTCAGCAAATCCTCAATGGAGGTTTCCATCATTCTAGTTGCAGGTTAAAGTCGCTGAAGATTTTAGAGTTGGGGTTGGAGCTAAAGGGCGTTAAGAGCAGGTTGGACATATTAGTGAGAAAAATGAGTTTGGTTTCATTTGGTTGGTAGGTGAGATGGAGTGTGTGAGTGTGAATTGCTGCCCGAGGGATGTGTAGCTCAAGAGTTCAGATGAGCTGATGGTTGGCTGTAGGATCACAGCGCAGGGCCACTATACCTGACGGATCATTATGATGCATCCTCATGCCATGTCCAGTGTGTTTTTTTATACAATGCTTTAGCAATATGTCACAAGGATGGACGTGGTTGTGTAAGTGGACCAGTATTTCAGAATGAGCATGTCAGTGACTTAAGGACCATAGCAACCTTGCTACATCACAGGACCTGAGCAAGAGTCTGTGCATACTTTTGACTGTGTTCCTATGGTTTAGTCCTAGAATTCCATGTTTATTTTACCTTTACTTAAGGCAATGAAAGCAAATGTAACTGCTAGAGCAACAGGTAGGACAGAGTTTGGTTAGTGATTGGAGCGATCCATTCCTTCTGAACTTCCTCTGTCCGCCAGCCTTTTATCATTGAAGTGTAAGATCCTGCGAGCTGCCACACATACTTTTGCCCTGCTCCTTGCTTTGAATAAGATATCACTCTGTATCTCATTTATAGATTAGACTGCGTGAATTTATTGTTAATATGATTTTCTTGTTGACAGTTAACACATTGAAGTATTGGACTACCTACAAACGAAAGTATTCTGTGCCCACATTATTAAAAAAGCATAATCCCTCAATACATCAGTCAGCAAGAGACCTGTAAACCATGAACACTATGGATCCAGGCAGGCAGAGATGTCCTTTGCTTTCATAAGCATTGAAACAATCCTTTTGAATGAAGTGGGTAATTTTAGGTAAGTCCAGAAAAACATTTGCAGCCTATTTTCAGTGTTTAGGTTGGTATTTGGTGAAAAATGTCACCATGCAATGTTTTAAAGGCAGATATTTTAAAGGGCTGTCGTTAGAATGGCAAATTTGACATTGGCTTGGCATAACACGGCGGTGAACAGTTTTGTGGCTTATTCTACTGTATCTCACAATAAGGGTGTGTAAAATTATAATTTTGCCAGTGAGTTCCATATCCTTCCAAATTCATGAAGTTCAGAGAAGTTTGTCACTTTTGCCTCTAGGCTACATTTTTACCGAAGAGATGAATTGCGTACACAAGGGACCATTTTACTGCAAACTTTGTAGAAGCAAAAGAAAACAGAAAATCTTTTTTGCAGCATTTCTCTTCTTAGGTACTACAGAGTGAGGGCAAACATGTTGAGCTATTTTTGTTGCTTGGATACAAAGGAGATGAAACATGGTCAAAGATGTCGATATTTACTGGGGTAAAAATGTTTTGAAATATGCAAGTGTGGAAAGCATCAAAAGCCCACAATTGAAGGGCTTGACCTGTGATCTGAGCTATATGCTACACCTGCTAAGTACTAAATCACTGGGCACTGAAATGTAAGGGGTATGATAAGTACTGCAACAATTGGTTGGGGACTCATAATCTGGGCCTTTATATGTTAAGTAAGCAAATGGTTCTTCATATAGGCCTTGGTCATGAGGATACTTCACTGAGCACGCAATTTCATCATTAGGTTGATGTCTTGAACCACACAAATGAGAACTCAGCTGTGCAGCCCTAGCATAAGCAATTATTGCAAAGTAAAAAACACCAAAACACGATTAGGAAATGACCATCTTTTTTGTGATGTCCCCCTTGATTATTTTTCCTATATCTGCTTTGCTGACTTTAGAACTCAGTGCACTTCATACCTGCTCACCAGGAGCCAAGTGCCTGTGCTCCCTCGTTAAACATGGTTTAATAGGTGTATTCCTAATTGTTTCTAATTGTCACATGTAACTTGCCTGTAAGTCCCTAGTATATGATGTAGAAAGTGCTCCCAGAGCCTGGAAGTTGCACGTCACTTGTGGCCTGAAGCACCTATTGTGTCATCCACTAAAGTGTCAGCGCAAACATGGCTACAGGCCTACCTTATATAGCCTGACAGCTACAGTGTAAAACATGCAGTGTGACCTTTTAAAATAACCCTTTTTGATAGGTGATGACCTTATTTTTAAATAATATTTAGTCATCTGTATGTAGGCCTGGTAGCCCACAAAGCAGTGTGCATGGTATTTAAAAGTGGGACTGGTAAAAAATGTATATTACCACGTCCTACAGTGGAAAATGCCCTCAAATCTATTTTCATTGTGGCAGGCCTATCTGTCCGTAGAACACCAGAGTATAGATTACATTAAAATACTGTATCTCAGGAATGGGACCAGCTATAAACATAATTAAGCAACAACTCAATATTAAAATATTAAGTATTAACCCCTTCCTTGCGCCCGTCGGCCAACGGCCATCGCGAGCACTACCTCTGTAGTGCTGCGCATGTCTGTTGGCCGACGCGGCCCTGCCCACTCAATAAAACCGCCGCACCGCGGCGGAATTGCTGCTGCGGTTACGCGGTTAAAGACAAGTAACTTTTAAAGGTGCTAATTTGCACTGACTCTCCAGCAATTCCTGGATTGTGCTCAGCCAGGGAAGAGGTGTGAAATTCCTCCAAGGAGCACAGAATAGGCTGACGTGAATGGGTATTGATAACTTTTCTGAACTCATTAGAATATGTAGGTTTGGGGGTTGTGGACAGTCTGTTGCCATCACAGTGTCAAATCTGCAGCACTCTGGCGCATATGAAAGGGAAAGAACATGATGCCAGGTCCATTCATGTGTATCCCTTGTCTGGTTGCTGAAGGAACCTTGCTTTTGTCCTACCTGATCTCTGTTTCTGGGCTGGTTGGGGGTACAGTGCCTCTTTGAACTGAATTTTAGTGTTAGATGTTGGAGGACACTAGTCTGCACCACAGGGCACTCACCTACAGATCCACAGCCCCAGAGCCTAAGTTTAGTGTGGCCAAAGACTTTCAGCATCTTGAAAATGCTGTGATACATGGCATTTTGGGCATGTTTTCAATAAGGTAAGCAGTAACTACTGAAAGAGTTTGAATAGTTGCCCTTGGGAACTTTTACCACATTGGTTAGGAGTCACTTCCACCCACTAACTGTTGCCAAGCATAAATGTGGCACCCAAATGCACTTAGACAGAATACTTTCTGGATCTCCAGAAGAACAGAAGAGGGCTAGACCTGCTGTCTCAGGCCTGAGATGAACACTGAAGTACGGGGCACCCCCCCTTGTATCCAGGACAAAAGCATGGATTCCAAGGGTAGTTGGTGGACCTCATGTGTGGCTACAGGAACCCATGGCAGCTGTGGATCAATTAAACTGGCGGGGTGAACATATGAGGCTAGCTTAAAATAAATAAGATAAATAAAAAGATTCACTCACCTCTGCCCTTGGTGCTCGCAGCTCCTCGTCTCCCCGTCAGTGGTTCCAACTCCCCTCTTCCAATCAAGATGCTGGTCTCATGCTGCACAGGTAGCATGACAGAATCACCAGGATTGGCTGAAACAGACTGGCTCCATGCTCACTGAGGCACTGGGGGCCTCTGCTTGCTCTCCACCGGGCTGTCTTAGACACCAGGGTCGAGAGGTTTACAATGTGCATGTCAGGCTGGCCGTCACAAGACTGCCAGCCAAAGTGACCTGTTCAGTGTAAACTGGTGGAGTGAGCACCACTCCCCTGCTTCCAGTCAGCAGTGTCCTCGCCCCCAAACATGACTCGGCCTGGGTAAAGGGAAAAATAAAATGGTAATAAATTCATTTTATCATCATTTTAGTTTTCACCTTTTGTGCCGCTGGCAGCAGGGGGGGCAACACTCCTCTGCCCTAATAGAAGGGCCGCCGCTGATAGTGACACAGCAAGCTGCAAGAGGCCTTTTCCTAGAAGTAAACAGCTAACCATGGCAAGTAGACCTGGACTGGACCCTGATGTTGACCTTTGCCAGATAACCTGTGAGTGTCTAGATACCTTACTTGGGTCTTGGGGGCTCTAGAAGTGTATTCCTGTGGTTGTTTGGGCACCAGATGAAGCTTTGGAAACTTTTGAAAATATTCCTCCAGACAATCAGGACTTTTTGAAACATTTTGACCAGTAACAATCCATTTGGTTATTAGAACCGGGTTCCATCTTGCTTGGCCTGAAATTGCTTCTCGGTCCGGATCTATCACAACCTTTAACTGTTATTGGTATTTTACTATTTATTGCTGCTCATCACACTAAAATATTTCAAAAAGTTATCTTAGGTTTCCCCTATTGGAATTTTGTTGTTTCTGTGTCATTTTTTTATTATATTTTGCTCTTGTTTTCTAATTCAGTTTGAGATTTTTATTGCTTGTTGTTTTGTCTTTATTATTGTTTTGGAACAGCATAAATACTTTACACATTGCCCTAAGTTAAGCATGTCTGCCCTGTGCCATAGCTATAACAGTGTTGAACTTAGTAACTTTAAGACTTAAACATGAGGTGCACAGCCATCCCATCCCAAATCATAATTCAATTTCTTAAGCCACGCTAAAACTGCATAAAGATTAATTGATGGTTCTCTGGTTATTTAACTGGGATACCAGAAGGATTATATACATACTTTTACAATATGGCCAAACTGCATTATTGTCTAAAACATTAAATGGAACAATAACAAATGCTTTAACATGTTGGAGAACTTATAAGTGCAATATCACAATCCAAATTCTATGATGTCCAGCAGAATAAACATACACTCAGCGGCTGTTAAAACGATTGGCTACATTTGCATTCATTTATATGACGATTTATGAAAGACGGTATAGGAAAACAGTATTATTTAAATTTTAAAAGTAATTTCCTCTTTGCAAAATAGTGTAAGTACCCCTAAACATCTCCATATCATCTAATTCCGAATCATCTAGTTCTGGCAAGTCTCGTTATCAATAGAAATCACGGTATTTACTTCTGTAGTACCAGTTCAAAGTTGTGATGTTTTGCGAAGGGATCTTCTCTCCTAGACCTGCCATTACGTACCTTCCTATGATATTCTTTATCTCCATCTCTGTCTGTCTGTCTGTCTGTCTCTCTCTCTCTCTTTTCCTCTTACAAAACTTGACTCTTACATATTAGCCATGGTATCCACCCATTACACTCTAGTTTCTGTTAATGCTCCCTTCAACACAGCTTTCTATGTTTAAAATATAGTGTGTTGGGTATTGATTTTTACTTTTGTATATTTTCCTGCATTTTCTGCATGAACTACTGCAGCTTTAATCCTTCCTCTGTATGCATGATCACCTGAGACCACAACTTGCAATAAACTAATGTAGGGATCTTTAAAACCACAAGGTGCCAGATCTGAGGCATACAAAATAACAGAATTGAATTCAAAGCCCTGAGCATTGCACATAGAGCCTTAAACGCCTGTGGTCCTCCCATCTTATGCCAGCTTGACATCCGTCACACCCCTAAAAAAGCTACTTAGATTCACCAACTCCCACCTGCCCCCCCCGCCCCCACCAGCAGAAGAGCCAGAAGTGGAGGTTGGTCTTTTTGTTTTAATCCAGCCACACTTTGGAATTCCCTCCCTTTGGCCATCCGTTTCATGGATAATGAGGTGTGCTTTTGAAAACTCCTCAAGACCTGGCTTTTTAAGCTCTGACCCTCCAGGTTGCACCTTTGGCCTTAGTGGAACAGCTCTTTCCCAAATAGCGCAGGGATGCCTATGGGTCGCCATGCACTTTACACATCCCCCAGCATAGCTGATCAGAAGGCGTTTCATATTTATCGATCTATTGGTTATCTATGATTTGAGTTGTTTGGGATTCCTCGTCTATGGGAAACAGCATTTATAAAAAATTGAAAGACACTTATTTGTATAATGAATGTGACTGTAACAGGTTGTGGGTAATCATTAATCTGTAATCATTGAAACCAGGGCATAGCTTGTTGAAAAGCATATTTAGCCAGATAGCCACGGGTGCATTTCCCTATAAATATCATTTGCTGTGGAGGTCTGCTCGGAGGGTTTGTTATGGGGCCTGAGATGGTCAGCTGCTGCTTGCGTTTTGTTGCTTTACCCTGAAGTGCTCTTGCTTGAATATGTTTATGGTCTGTTTATGTATCCATAAAACAGTTTCTAAAATCATAATATAACTCACCAAATGTTCAGTACTTGCAACATTGAAATATAGTATGCAACATCTCTTCAAAAGAGAGATTCTTGAACATGTATTTCCAAGGGAATTGCAGTATGAGTCCCGTTCGTTAATTCCGAGTAATATATTTAATGAAGAAGCCAGCCACAGTGCCTTGCCTACAGCTGTAAGATAATAATGGACCCGGATAAATTGCGAACACTAATGAAAACCCAAGCGGCTCCTACCTTTTCTAAAGGGCGATTTTTTTTTTTATCCAAAAGAGACTAATTAATTCCCATTTTTCCAGAATAACTGGCCTATTTCCTATTTTTAAATTGGCAATATTAAATAAAACTCCTGGAGGTGTAGAAAACGTAAGTGAATTGTGAATTCACTAATGGCAGATATTACAGTTTTATATGTTTGTAATCCTTGATCTTTGTAAAGTGCTGGTATTTTACATTGATCTCCTTTGACCAGACAAAATTATAGATGGGATATTTCGTATTTTGTACATCATCAAATGGGGGATCATATTGCATAACATTTTGCAAATTGGGAAAATTGAACAAGCACTTTGTGCACTTCTTTTACATCTTCCATTTTATGGGAAAGAGCAAACAAGATTTGAGCCAAACTTAAGTTCTGCACTAGAGGACAACAATTGCGAACGGATTTTACGACGTGAAAGGATCTGCTCATATGCTATTTTTCATTTTTTTATTTTAAGAGCAGCCAATTAAAGACAGCAAACTACGCTTCCCATTACCATTACGTACATTTTAACTAATAAATAAATAGTTGTACTCAAAACATTAGTTACTCGCGATAATAGTACAATTGACTGCAACCAGCATATTCTATTTTCTTGCAAGAGAATCAATAGATGTGATGATACAACAGAGCACTAAGGGGCCGATTATGATGGCGGGCGGACTTTGTCCGCCCGCCATCGCCCCGGTAAATGGGCCCGCCCGCTATGTGTGCGGCGGTCCCGCACATGTGATTAGGATGCCACTGCCACGGTGGCATCCCCCATTTCCAGCATTGTGGCGGGCGGTGCTCACAACACCGCCCGCCACAATGCTGGAAATGCATGTTATGCATCTGCATGCACAACGTGACAGGCACCGCGCGGTGCCTGCCACCTTGTGCATGCAGGTGCAGGGGGGTACCATAGGTACCCCCATGTGCAGCCCCCACCCCCCCAACACCCTGGGGGCCAGCAACGAGCCCCCAACAGCAAAGACCGCGAGCCTTTCCATGGTGGCGACGCCACCATGGAAAGGCTCATCTCCGCCGGCATCATAATATGGATGGCGGTGTCTTGCAGACACCGCCACCATATTAAACCCTTTTCCGCCCGGTTGACTGTTCGGCCGGGCGGAAAACATGCGGACGGTCTTACCGTCTGCCGGGGTCCCCTCCGCCATGGTAATATGGCGGGGGGGAATTTGTTGGCGGACGGGCGATTATGGCGGGCGGATCGCCACCGCCATGCCGGCGGTGGCGATCCGCCCGACATCGTAATCGACCCCAAAGTGAGGTCAGCTGGAAGTCAACAACTTCTTGGGAAACTTCCTAACATGGTTCACTGCCACATTAAAGAGAAGAGAATGATATAGATCATGCAAAGTGATTTAAAGTTTTCCACAGGTTTTCACAGAGGTATTGGATAATGCATCTGTGTCCATACTTGATGTAACATCTGTTAGACGTCGCAGGTGTCTCTGATAGGTGAGACGAAAAAAAAACAAAGTAGTGAGAGTGGGTGAACAGTATATAATATTATTGGCACTGAGGAAGGATAATACATGCCTCTTTGCTAAAAAAAAAAAGCTGGATACTGATTGTGACAAGAATGGAGGCTTCTGTATTGTGTGCTTATTGACAACAACCGTTGAAGAAGGCAGCCAACATGTGAAAATCATGTTGTTAGACAAATCTGCAGACCTGAGAGTGTTCTCCAAACTGGCTCTTACAAACATCGCTTTAGAAGCCATTGCCCGTCTAATGGAGTGGGGCTCCATATAGACAAGAAATTGGTCCACGAGGTTTACTGAATGATTTCAGCAGTTAGAGGGAAATTAGTTTCTCAGAATTGATGTTTTTTATCATATGTCTTAAGACAATAATCAAAGCATAATTTATGTTGGGCAGAAAAATATGACTATTGCACAGTCATTAAAGACATTTTTGATTTTTATCAGACATTAAAATAATTCCTATTAGGGATCACTGCCCTAATATCAGCAATCTTCCTTATTACAATTAAACAGAATATCGTTGTCAATTGTCACTATATTATTTTCAGAGATAAATTAAAATGTGTACATCACGACAGAAACAAATATAGCACAAAACTGACATCTGATCGCAATCATATTTTGACAGTGGTGGATTAGAAAAAAATGACCCCCTTAAAAGCCAAAACACTAATGGATGTTCTCTCCAGGTCTGCCATTCATCCATTCACATTTTGCCGAAATAGCTTAATGATAGGTGTCAATATTTCTATAGGTTTTGAAATGAATGGATAAAAGAAATAAAAACGTTTATACCTGGTATTACACCGGCCGAAAAGGATCATCAGTAGTGAGATATGCTGACCATGTGCATCTATCTAGGGTCCATCATTTTAGAATGAGATCTATCATCTCTGTCAAAATGGCAATGATTTTTCAAACCGAGCCAAAATCTCCAGTGCACCAACAATCATAATTTGACTTTCCATTTGAGATACTGGCTTTGCATATTCACATGGATATCTCAATATGGCTAATTGGATTATCTATTTACTTTTCCAGTAAGGTTCAGGTTCAGTGCATGACATGAAAATGAGGGTCAATCAGGGCTCTGTAGTGTTCCCCCATGCTTCCCCCACATTGTCCCACTCCCATTTCTGCCCCCTCTTCTCCCATGTTATCAATATACTTGGTTGAAAGTAAACATAGGGTCAGTCAGGCTCTGTGGTGCTGGGTCCAGGTTCTCCACTTCTTGTTCTATACTGACAATGCTTTAAACAGAAAGCCTTGATACCCCCTTGACAATTTGTTGTAACTCATAGGTGAAAAGGTGCTGACCATTACAATCTTGACATAGTTCCCCTTTGTTCTGGGAGACAGTGTGGCTTCCCAAGGGCAAAAACAGGCATGTTTTGTAGCCCTGGTCACAATTTCCTTGGGGGAGCCCTTATCCAGGAGTTTAGCCTTGAGTAACTCTGCTTCCTTAAATAAGTCTTCCTTTAGTTTATAACTCCTGCGTAGTCTTAGAAATTGGCCATAGGGTAGGTTGTCTATTAGGGCACAGGGATGTTGGCTATTGTACCTGTGTAATGTATTGGTGTCAATTGTTTTTTGTACAGGGTTGAGTATAAAATGACATTCTCAAGTCTGACTAGTGGGTCTAAGTAGCCGACCTCTACATTACTGTATTTAGCTTTAAATTTGTGATCTATGCTCTGTAAGTTGATCCATTCTATGAAGTTCATTCACATTCCCATGCCAAATCAAGAATATGTCACCAATATACTGCTTCCAATCCCTGATCTTCTCTGAAAAAGGGTTGTTGGTGTGATGTATCAGCCTCTCTTCGAACCTACCCACAAATAGATTGGCCACATTAGGCGCAAAACAAGCGCCCATGGCCACGGCCTTCTTTTGAAGGAAAAGCTAATTTGTAAACATAAAGTAGTTTTGTTTGAGGGCTATATTCATGAGTGTAGCTACAAACCGGCATGTGTCACTTTTCATCTGAGTTCTAGATAGACATCACTGTATCACTTCAATTGTCTCATTCTGCAGAATATTAGCATAAAGTAACTCAGTGTCAAGCGTCACCAGTATGTCCTCTGCCACGATGAAAGGAGTCCCCTCAAAATCATAGATAAATCACATACTGCCCCTGACATATGATTTAAGTTTGAGGCCATCTTTAATGTGGGTGTCAATGTTTCTACAAATTGGTTCCAGCACGGATCCACAACCTGAGACAATTGGGCATCCAGGTGGTTTGTCTAGTCTTTTGTGGATCTTGGGTAGCGTGTAGATAACAGGGGTACGAGGGTTAGCTTTTTTGAGATATGCATGTTCCTTCGCATTGAGGATGCCTTCTGTGAGTGCGTTCTGTTTGACCTGATTTATCTCTTCCTGGATCTTTTTCAAAGAGACATAGGTTATTCTCTGATAGTGTCTTGGGTCAGTAAGTTTCCTCATGAGCTCTTCATTGTAATCAGATGTGTTCTGGATGATGATAGCGTCACTTTTGTCTGCTGGTTTAATGGTGATTTCTCTATTGTTAGCTAAAGAATCATGTTCTCTCCTCTCATTCATCGAGCTGTTATAGGGGATGTATCGCCATTGGTTTTCTAGTGCAGTCACCTGTCTCAGAACCATATTCTTGAATGCCAAAATTTTGGGGCTCAGCAGAAGGCTAGGACGGTCAAACTGAGAAGGAGGCTGTAAACCTGTGCCTTCTATGGGAGGCGAAGGTGGTTTTTCCCTAATGAAATGTTTAAGTATGATTGTTCTGAAGAAGCAGTACAATTCTCTCGAGTTTAAAGAAGTCTGTTTTTTTGGTGATTACAAATCCCAGACCTTAGCTCAAAATGTTGTTCTAGTCATGAGTGAGGATGTCCTCTGAAATGTTGAAAGCAGGAGATTTGCAGTTCGACACACTAGTCAAGGGAAGGGTGTTTACCAGCTGTAAAATTGGTTCCTGGTCTACCTGTCTCCTGTCTGGTAATTGTTGTTGCTGCCCCTCCATCCTCTCCCTCTGCCACAATTGATATTATTCAGGAAGACAGAGGCATTCTAACGACAGAATTTATAAATTTCATAGTATTCCCTGCATATGAGAAGACAATTGATTACATTTGTCCACATTTAGTTCACAAACTGTATCTGTAGCTTAGGTACCAGACTCTTCCTACTTGAGTATTTTGTGCTAAATGGGCACTTGCTCATCCCGGAGGGGAAAATTGCCCAGCCTACAAAGGCCCCCGAGAAGACATCCCTCACCTCTTTTTCTTCTGCCCTTCTTATGGCCTCCAGAGGAAGCAATTGTTCTTGCCACTGTGGAGAGAATTGGGTGTTAGGAGGTACTTGGACATAGCCAGGATTCTAAGAACAGATTGCTCCAGGCTGGTGACGTTTTCAGTGGGAAAATATCTCATGTCCGCCTGGTTATGGCGAGCGAAGTGTATCCTTGCAGAAGAGCAAGAGCCACAATAATCCAATAATAATACGTGTAAATAATGGGTGGGCCATGGAATGGTTGTTTGTATATGGCTGAATCCTTTTATGTATTCTTTTAGTTTTTATTTTCCGTTTATGTGATTATATTCTAAAATCGAGGATATTTATGCTTGCTAGAAGAAATGTGCACTTTATTGCTAAAACTTGCACTGATGCCTTGTCTATTATAAAACGTTTTGCATTATTGGGGTAGTCTCAAGTGAATGAATAGGCCTAATTGTCTTTATTTAAATGGAGCAGGAGTGCTAAAGTATGCAGAGACATTGACTAAACTGTCCAAGTTTTTAACCCCCTGCTTTTATTCTCTATGGTCTTTTATGACATCACATTGCTGCTTTTTTGTTGTTTTAATGTACTTTTATGATCTTGATGAACAAATAAACTTATATGAAGATGGTTAACAAGGTCAGTGGTGGGAGAACATGTACTGTGGAAATCAGCAAGTGTGTCACACATGGCAGTATACTTGTATGATCAACAAAGTTTCAGGAGCAACACAGGAAGAATTATGTGGAAAGCCTATGTGTGGTATGCCATGTCAGTGTAGGCCCCATATAAGTGTAAATGTCAATTCTGATTACACTGTCACACCAATACTACAAAACACACATATGATTTAGCAATACTGACAATCTCTGTACACACATACATGTATCCCGACTGTTGCATTGACGGATGTAACCAATGTGACCATTTACCTGTTCTGTGTACTAAGTAGCCCAAATGAAAAGCCTTGGAATCCCGCAATATTAAACTCACAAAGTCAAACACAAGGCTGCCAAACATGTCATACATCAGTCATCAACATAGATTAATATCGAGCCTGGACAAGGCAACACTCAGGATAACAATATCAACATTCATTTGCCCCAACAATGAGGAAAACATCAAGGTATAGAAGTACACAATCCCATACAAGTTAGTTAGAGTCATGCATATACATGTAAAAACAGTACACAGCTCCTTGTAACAACATCAGTGTATTTCACATGAAGATGGCCCACATTGCAATGCATATGTGTCAGTCAAAGTGCACCATGACAACTTCTCTGCCAAAAACAATAGTTGAAGCCTGACAATGAATAGCATTACAATCCATGTGACATGCGAGCTGCACCACATGTATGCCCCTAAAGCACATGGACAAGTAAGTGTACTATGAAACGGTTGTACCAATGCCATATAGGCCACCAACGGCATATGTGGTTTACCATGGACATATGTATGTGTGAGTGTAATACATGTTGGCAATGTCACTACCTACGTAGGGAGGACCAACGAGCCAAATATCTGATCACCAATCTGTCATTTCACACATGTACTGAGTGCAAATAGCATACAGTGGTCAGGAAGATCTCCAAATAGCCATCACAGAAAATTACTAGATTAACATGAAAGTCAGGATGTTGAGGTGTACAGTGTATTGAGCCATGCTCAGCAAGGACAGGACATGTGCTAACCTATGGCCAACTGTATAAGTAACACATACTGTGAAATACCTTAATAAATGTGTATGAGTATTTCAGCAAACATAACACACATGGACAGGAATGTAGCTGTAACAAAGAGCAAATGCATTAACAGTTGGTACATCTAAACACTTGAAGAATATTGAGATGTCAAGAGTGGTATTAGACTGGATCAAAAGGCAGACAAAACTGTATGTGCATACACACAAACTCACTGCACATGTTTAGATTGAATGATTTTGACATGAACTTTTGTTTGCATGGCAAGCGTTGTGTACCTCTGCCCTGAGCATACAAGTGCATAGTAGAGGGGCTCATAAGTCTTGTTTCAACCCAAAGGTGAAATGTAAGTTGAGCGAGTCCCATTACATATGCCTGTGTCAGGAAATGTAGTATCCGTGGACCAGGAGGCACACACAAAGTCTGGCCTTCAGAGCAGATGGACTGCTAGTAACGTTGACATGAGTAAGACAGAGATAATGTGTGTATGCCATCAGCATGTAAATTGAACATCACAAGTAACTTGGACTATTTAACTTTGTTTCACTGCAGTGATGACTAATGGCTCACTTACCAACTCAAAATGTCTGTTGCTGTGTGACAGACTCACCCCAGACCTACATCATGTTTCAGAAAAATGTGTGCATCATAACACCATGTGCTAAATACGTGTGCCTATGCAGCACATACACAATAGAAAGTCAGCAATGTGCAACAGTGTGCACATGCAGAGACTGTGTGTGGTGCTACAGTGTGTTCAGCTACAGACCTCCCTGCACAGTCCTAAGTGAGTGAAGTTCAAAAGAGTGTGCCATGACTGAGTGTGTGTCCTGCACTTCATGACTGTCATGTACTCACCTGGTCCCAATCAGGGAGATGATACTGGAGCCAATGCTGGAACTCGTATCCCTCTCAGCTCTGCACAGCATCAAGGAATAAAAACTCTTTACATCTCACACTGCACCGGGGAAAAAGGGTTTCGGAAAAAATTGGAAAACGGAGACTTGCGTAACTTGATAGGCCCTGCCGCTGTGAAACACTGCATAACAGGGCTTGTTGCTTATGAGGCCTTCTTTGTTTGCGAGGTAGATGTGCACGGGACCAGAACCTCAGGTTTTGCAAAGACTTACATATGTGGACCACTGTATAGTCAACATGATGCTCTGAGATTGGAAATAGAGTTGGCCTGGGTGGTGAACTCCGCTCCGCTCGCGGAGTTTGTGGAGTTTTCTACACTTCGCGTTACGCGGAGATCGCAAAGTTCCGAAAAACTCCGCTTCGCGTTGCGGAGCGTAGTTTTTTTCCTCGCTCGCATTCGTCAATGTCAAGTTGGCGACCGCAAGCGAGGAAAATCAACCTCCCGGCGAGATTTTTCCTCGTTCGCGATCGTCAACATCAAGTTGGTGAGCATGAGATTTCTCAACGCGGGGGGTCAGGTTTCTTATTGCGAGTGGTCGCGTATGCTCGCGACTGCTCGCATTGATAAAGCTGCCACTTGAGTAAAAATCTACTCGAGCGGCAGAAAAGGAAAGCTTGCGCTGTGCATGGTGCCGTTCGCAATGATTGCACAGTGCGGACAAGCATCCGGCACTGTGCAATCACTGCAAACGGCATTTTTCTATTATACTCCACCGCTCGCGGAGCTCTGCGTAGTGCGACAGAGTTTTTTTTGCACTTCGCAGGGTTCTGCGTAGTGCAACTCCGTGAACTCCGCCCAGGGTTAAAATAGATGGGCATATATCGGCAATGGCCACGCAGTGCCGCATGGATAGTCTCCCTACATCACAGCTTGGTTTGCAAGCACAATGCAAAATGTGTACGCTATCCAACATTACACTTTAAAATGTTGCTTCTTGACCTGTGGTGGGCTAGAATGGAAGCCTAGGGCAAATGCAGGCACACTTGTTCCATCAGGCAAGGATGCAACTGTTACATGCAGGAATGGATGTGAGTGCAATGGTGCGTCTTGCTGATAACCTTTATATGCTGTCAGCCCTAGTGCTCCAACTGTGACTGCTGCTGTACACAGGACACCAATAAAATAGAAGTAAAGATGAGATGTTAAGGCCTAACTACATATAATATCACTCCATTGAAGGTAGCAGACACTGACGCTTTACAGGTTTTCCTGGTGTCATCTTTCGGTAAATGTTTCAGGGACATTACAGTTAGAAATTAGCATTTAAAAAACTTTAGAAATTCACGGAAAAAAACAAAGATTAGAGGGACGCTATAGTTAGTCTGACATTTCACTCATACAAAACCAGAGAAATTCAGCTGTTAAAGTTAGCTGAGCTAACTATAACTCGCGCCCCCGCAATGCACTGCTTATGACCTCACATATTATATCACTCATGACATGGCCAATGATATCACTGATGACATCACTAATGACATCTCAAATGACATCACTGATGACATCAGCAATGACATCATCCACAGCATCTCTGTCACACCCACTAACACCCTTATGGAATCTTTTATGCACCCACTGCCACTCCCACACAACCATTCACAAACCCATTCACAGAGCCATACCAGGAATTCCGATTCTTTGGACTTACTGGAGCTGCCAGGAGGGCTTCTTGGCCCCCAAGGTCCCTCTGGAGTAAAGTGGACTTCATCCCCTAACCAGTAGTGCACCAGGAGGCGCGTTTGAGTGGTGGACAAAGGGGGCGAAGACCTTTTAGCAATCCTACTGTGTGGGGGCCAACTACCCCTCCTGTCTCCTCCAGTAAGTCCCACACAGCAGGATTGCTGAGTTCTGATAGCAGGCCACGCCCCCTTTGTCTACCACTATGCAAATGCGCTTCCTGGTGCACTTTTAGTTGGGGGATGAAGTCCCCTTCGCTGCTGGGGGTCCTTAGGGGCCAACTAGCCTACCTGGTACAATATAGTGACTTGCAACAGGTATATCAGTGTTAAAATATATGAGGAGACGATTTACAGTAAGGTAACTTAGGTATTCCACAATGTGGATTTGGGGTAGACCAGCACAGCAAGTAGGCTTGCGGTGCTGCCCAACACCAAAGTTTAAGGGTAGGAATGCACTATATTCATCCAAGTTGGTGCATTCCTGGTTCTTCACCCTGCACTGGTGCCGTTTTGGCTGACTAGCCCCAACGCAGCCTCCATTGCACCATGGTGCAAGGGAGCCTGTGTTGTTGCAAGGATTGGGTTTGTGCAGGTAGTCGCAACTGCCTGCACAAAAGTAAAACCTGTGACCATTTCTCCTTTTCCCATGTGTGTTGCAGAATGCAGCAAACATGAGAACACGAGGAGAACTCAGATCATGTCTCCCCCATGCACCTCCCCTGGAGAGCCATATGGTTTTTGCACATCGCCAGGTCATCACTTTTGGGCCTATTACGATGTCGGGCAGACGCCTGACACTGTTGCAGAAACGGGACTGACCGACCTTGGGTCGGTGGTCCCGACCGCCTGATTATGATGTGACTGTGCATGGTGCGGTTGCAGTCCCACATTTCCCTATGGGAGCATGTTTTTCATTCGTAAACTGGCCGTAACACATGCTCCCATAGGGAAATGGGAGGTTGTGTTAATCCCTGCAACCGGGGGCCACAAGGGAGAGGGGGCCCTGCTAGGGGCCCCCAAACACGCTTTCTGACAGAGTTTTCATGTCGGAAAGGTAGGCATGGAAACCCTGCCAGAAACCATGCATCATAATCCAGAAGGCGAAACACCTTCCCTTTGGATTATGGGCCGGTCTCTGACTGGCAGACAGGCTCCTGGAGCCTGTCGGAAGCCAGCCGGAATGACCAGCTGGTTTCAATTACGACGGCTGTAGTGTTATTAACCTGTCGGAATTGAAACCAACGATGACCTGAGGTCGGAGGCTTTCTGACACTCATTGTAGTAGGCCCCTATGTCATATTTCTGGGCAGCCGTAATTATACATGGGTGTTGCATGGGTACAGCCCCCACAAGGCCCATGGAATCTCTCTCTAATGCTGAGTATGTCAACGCAGGGATTCTGGCCGCTTTGCCATTCTCCATATCTATGAGGCCATACTAAGCCACCCAAAGGGGATTTGTGTCCCCTCATATTTATGTGGCGTATTGATTTGGCCCACTGGAGCATCTCAAACAGTTATGCTTGACCGGTACAAGGGGCTTATTAATTAGCCCCTTAGGTACTCCCAGGGTAAATCATGTCACCCATTAGACTGCCCAGCATTACTCAATCTTCCTCATCCTGGACTCATGATTCAGGCATGTCATTATCGGTACCCCTAAAATCCAGCATCCCTCATGCTCTGGGCTGCTATTTGTGCAATGAGCTGGGCATGTTGTCATGTGTGTGTTTCTGCAGCAGTGATGATATTTCACATTGCTATGGCACATTAATTACATCAAAGTGACAGTTGAGAGTCTGGACCAGTCTTGTCCAGTTCAGAGGAACTGAATGGTTAATTTTTCTCACGGGGATGGTGTTTATAATGTTGTGATCCAACATATTATTACACGTTGGTTTGGCTAGGGACAGTGCTTGTTTTATGCTAAACACTACCCTGCTGCCTTACCAAACATGCTCTCCCGACATTTTGAATATTACCTTATATATACAATTGTGGCTTGTAAAGCCTTAATCAAACCCAAAGGAGAGAGGTTTGATAGACATAGGAATCAAGCATACGAATATACACTTAAAGATGGCGCTTATGACATCTCCCGCATAAGTGATCACCTTTAAATCAGTGTTGCCGATAAGGCCAGTGGTCATGTGACATTATCCACTAGATAATTGTCCTTTTATTACTTGGAAATTGTTTACAAATACTCAATCAAGTTCTGCAATCTTCACACAAAAATATAGAAGAATGAGCCTTTAAAGACATAGGAATCAAGAGCACCAACTTCCATTTAAAGATGGCGCCCACAATATCTACCGTGGGAGTTACCACCAGTCGAATCAGAATCAGGTGTGTTGGGACAAGCCGCCCATTTAAACCATGTAATCAAATTGATTCAGTTTTTACTTCGGCGTACATTGCAACCTGAAACTTTGCCCTGGAGCACTCAAACTCCTCAAATGTAAGTACGCAATGTCTACATTGCCCACAGATCAAGTCATGTGCATTCACTCTCCATGCAACCATGACACTTTAAACAAGCAATAGAACTTTGAGGGTTTTTTTGCATAAAATTACATTTGACGTACATTGTAGATCGGTTTTAATTTACCGGAGCACTCGTAAACTCGAGAAATGTGCACATAATAGTATCAATGTCTGCAGGCAAGCTATGTATACTCTCTTGCCTTGCAACATTATTGTTTCAAACATCATATAGGATGTCTGTGTCTTGCCTTGTAAAAGACACACAATTGATGGACGGAATGCAGAACAAATCAAAACATTCACCCCCAGTCAAGAGATCTGGGTTTAATCCATCATTCTTTTGCTCACCATGCCACCCCAGTTTAGACCTGGCCATATGCAAATCAGTCTTGACCCTGTGCCTCATGGGAACAGTCCAGCCCGAACTTGCCTTGTACCAAATAATGCTTGGCACCAGTAGCGGCCCGTGATGGGAGTGCTGCCGGGCAGTGACGTGGGGCGGGGGGTAGTAAAGTACGGAATGCGCCCGTATAGAGGTAAGTAGACATAAATAAATAAAACGAATTTCGTTGCGCGCGCTGCATCGCCATATGCGATGCAGCGCGCGAATGAAATTCGTTTTATTTATTTATATGTCTACTTACCTCTATACGGCCGTATTCCGTACTTTACTACCCCCACCCTGCCCCTCCCCGCCCCTCATTACCACCCGGCAGCACTCCCATCACGGGCCGCTACTGCTTGGCACACACTGTAGCCCATAAATAGTGTTCTAAAGCACTTACGTACTGTACACACAAGCATACGAGGTTTCCCATGCTTGTAGGCAATGTTATTTATATTCGTTGGCTATGTAACATTGTTGTTCCAAATGCTACATAGAATGTTTATTTTTTGGATCTATACTGAATACCTCAGCCCTCATCCTTTGTTTTGGAGCACCTATATTCTGGAGCACCTATATTCTGGAAACCTAAAGATGTAATACTATCAATGCTGCAACCAACATTAGGTATACTCTTTTGCCTTGCAACATTATCATTTTAAACATCACATAGGATGTCTGTGTCTTGATTTGTACCAAATAATGCTCAAAACACATTGTAGCCTGTAAATAGCCTTCTGAAGCACTCACATACTGGACACACAAGCACAAAAGCTTTCCAACGCTTGTTGACAATGTTATTCATATTCACTGGCTATGTAACATTGTTGCTCTAGATACTACATAGAATGTTTGTTTTTTAGCCCTATACTGAATACCGCGGCCCGCATCCAGCATTCTTGAGCACTTATATTCTGGAAAACTCCCATCAGCGCTTACAGATAATGTCATTGTGTTCTTCTGTCTTACAAACAATGTCACTTACATTCGCTTAATATGTAATATTGTTGTTCTGAATATTAGACAGAGCAACTGTGCTTGGCTTTATATTAAATAATTGAAGTACATCGTAGCCTGCAAATAGTGTTCTGGACTATTTGTATTCTGGAATTATAACTATGCAATAATTTTAACTCTTGTGGACAATGTTATCTATAATTACTTGCTATGCAACATCGCTGTTCAACATATTATATAGAATGTCTTTGGTTATATATCAAATAATGCCCAACGCACACTGTAGCCCTCATCCAGTGTTCTGGAGCACCTATATCCGGGAAACCTAAAGATGCAATGTCATTATCAGCTTATAGATAATGTAATTCACATTTAATAACATTTTCAATGCTCTCAGGCAATGTTATTTATATTCACTTGCTAAGTAATATTGTCATTTTAAACATTTTATAATATGTCTGAGCTTGACTTTGCACTAAATAACGTTCTGAGCACATTGTAGTCCGCAGTTAGAGCTTGAAAGTACCTCTACTTTGAAACATAAGCACATAACATCTCTAATGCTCCTAGATAATGTTACTTACACTTGTCTGTTATGCAACTTCAGTTGCTTCAATAATTCACAGAATGCTTGTTTTTACCTCTGAATTAAACAATGATCGAAGTACAGCGCAGCTGGAATTTATGGTCAGGAGCACTTTCAATCTGACAGAAAAACACAATGGTCATTCATAACAAATGTTTCTGTTAGTATGCATAGTGAGCTGTATGGATGGATTTAACAATGAGAAAGACCATTATATTAAAAAATCTTTCTCTCAATAGGTCACGAAAAATACACCAGTGAGTTATGAGAACATCTTTTGCACCAAATACAAGGTGAGGACTTATGTTTATCAGAGGTACGAAGACAAAGGATATATGTAGTCCTCATTCACGTGCTCTCTTTTATGGTATCCCCTCCCAAGTTAGCAATCTGTATCAACTGAACCCAATGGATGAACTCGGAACAATGGCTCTTTAACTCTCTGTAGGACCCAGGGGATAAGATCTTTCATGGAAATTGACCGAATATGCATGAGTTTATTGTCTCCAATAAGAACAGCCAGTTTTTGTAATAGAGGTAAGTGAATATTGTAATAGTGTAAATAGAACTGGCTCCATCCTTGCAGTCTAAATAATTTGTCCCATGAAAATCTTTTAATATTAAATAAATAAAAGACATATAGAATTAGGCACCTCAAAACCTTTTTCTTTTAATAAGATGATGATTGGGTAAAATCTTAATATTCAAAATAGAACCAACATGGCCGATTATTGTTTTAACTAAATGAATTGGATTTTAGCACCTATGTCATTCATGTTTATGACATGAAATTTGAAAACTTTATGCTAACATGCAATGGGTTCTTAAACTTTTGAATGTTTAATTTATTGTATGGTCAAGATTTTTATAAATATTGTAAATAAGTTCTTTTATATTTATATATATTTTGCCGTCCTGAAGAAGTCCATCTGGACGAAACACGTTGGCTACTGTGGCTATTAATTTTTAAAGAAGAAGAATGCAAACAAAAATAAACAATTTTGCTCAAAATAGATTTATAGGAGATGAATTATTTAAATTGTGCATGGAATATCATGAGTTTGGTGTTGACTATTTATGAATAAGAAACAGTACTGTTTATTGAAAAAGAGTGCTGAACCATTATAATTGTTTAGCCTAACTCAGTATTCATGAGGCCATTCAAAGCCACACAGGATGGCTTAGCGTGCCTTCATGATAACTCCTGCGTCAAGCATGTACCACTTTATGTGGAACAAAAGTGCTACAGGGCTCTCAGAAATAAGCCCCTGACTGAGTGAGGACTGTAACGTGTGCAGCCTTGTGAAAGTCCAGATGGGATATGACAAACCAAGCACACTGCCTGTACTGTATCACCTCATCCACGTACACTTATGTTCATGATCAATGATCTGCAATTTTGCTGGCCGCAACCTCAACCAAGTCCATGTGTCAAATTTTTGGCTCTGGGCATCTTCATGACTGTGAATAATTGGCCTGCATTATATGGAATATATCTCATTGTAACTTCTATTACAGTTTTTGCAACCACACAGATGGCACTTGACTCAGTTTAACTGGTACTAGTAGGAGACAACATATTGTCCATATCTCGATCCATGTTGCTGGTATTGTTATGGTCAGGAACAGTTTGATTGTCTTACAATGTCAAACTATTTATGTTAGACATCATGTACATGTCTTGACTGTGTTAGCAATTTATTTATATTTTCACTGTTCATGCAAACATGAGTGCTGATGAGACCCGCACCTTCGAGCTGTGCAGGGAAAGGTACAAGCATGTACGAAATGTCCAAAAAGCATACTGCAGATGCAGAAATAGCATACACTTGCTAAAGCTACGATACGTGGAACATTGCCAGACCCAGGACAATGTCAGTCACTACTTTGCCAACTGGCCATGCCAGAACAGGGCCAAGGTAGGCAAGAGCAGGGCCAAGCCACCTTTAAGTGTAGCTCCCCCAGCATCCACACATCAGGCCACATAGGCCAGGAGCCCACCTTCTTGGGACTCAGTGTTCCAATACACCATTATCCAGGAGCTCAAAAAACTCAACAGAAAACTGGACAGTGTCCCTGAGGAGCAGCGCCAGTAGGGAACCTGGTTAACAGACCTTAAGGAGGCTATTGAACAGCTTGCACAGCTGATGTGAACATTTTTTTTTGCTGTTGATAGTTCTGTATTCAGCATAGGATTTTAGGTAGATTTTAGATAGTATAGGTTTAGTTAAGGTAGCTTTTAGATTTTAAAATATTTTTTAATAGGTTTTAGTTTTTTCATCTTTTTGAGTTTTTAGGGGAGGGTAATGTTTAGGATTTGTTGTAATAAATAAAAACAAAAATGCCCCAAAAATATATATTAGGATTTAATGTGTGGGTAGTTTACATATAGGTGTAGTTGCTGTTTGTATTGTCTGACTACGTGTGTTAAGCGGGTAAGGGGTTGATGCTTAACTTGCTGTTGTGGTATATGTGTAGCACAGATTAAGATAAGATTTGGTAGGTTAAGGTAGAGTTAAGTTAGTTTAGGATAGGATAGGCTAAGTAAGATTAAGTTTAGTTTAGATAGTGATAGTTAGGGTAGAGTAGTTATTTCTACTTTTTGTAACTTTCAATTTCGTAGATGAGAAATAAAGTTTTCTGCTTTCATGACTGTTTGATGATTTACTGCATAGGAGTTGTCATATTAGCTTAAGGTTCATTTGAGCATGATGTAGGAATTCCCTACAGTGTTTGTAAATATGTGCAGTGAGTACTCAAGGGATCTTCAACAAATGTTGCCCACTGTAAGTGGGCCTCTTTGTGTGAATGGACACACTGCCCAACACAGGTAGTCAGCTACTGTTGCACTGTGTGTGTAAGTTTGGTCACATATATCATAGGGATGGATTTGTCAACCCATAGTCACCACTCATGGCTGTGTTGGAACAGACACTGATGCTTGCGACTTACGCACTCACCCTTCACTATTTTATCATGACATCAGTGTTCTTTACTGATTATTATCCACTGGAGTGGCCCCCACCTGGCAGGAAACGTCAAACATCCTTGCCATTAATTACTTGCTAAGTGTGGCACTTCTTGCGTGTGATTTTGTGCAACTACTTGCTAGGTTAGATGAACATTTGCTGGTTATTATCCACTGGAGTGACCCTTACCTGGCCGGAAATGTCAATCATCTTTGCCATTGACTATTTGCTAAGTGTGGCACTTATTGCGTTTGATTTTGTGCAACTACTTGCTAGGTTAGATTAACATTGGTCTCACGTCTCCTCTTCCCCTTGGCATATACTGCTTATTCCATGGATCTGTGACCTGGATGCTAATATTTGATCTGTGTGTATATAGTAAAATTGATGTAATTTGTAGTTACACTCACACTCATTACATGTGAGTACTCTCAGGGACTGAGGAACACATAGGTCATACGTATGCCAGTGTGCCTTTACTACACCATTTATCATTTGACATAGGAAAAATTACTTATTAGTTGCAGTTGATGCTTACTGACATCCAAGGGGTAGCATGGAGCTTCTACATCCTTCAGTGACATACTTATGATACAAAATAAGAAAGAGTCTGGCTATTGTTATTTGCTTATTCACGGTGCATGCATTAATATTGTACTTATGTGATATTTTCAATGTAAGCATTGAGGCTGACGTGTGCATGATGACATTGTCGTGATTACTGAGTGAGATATCTGTGGATGTATGAGAATGTGTTTGTGGCTCAAGTACCTCACAGGTCACAATTTGAGCATGTACGCAAATGTGTGACTGTTTCGTATTATTTACCGAGTGCCACTCTGATGCTTATTGTAACACCAAGAAGTTCAATAGTTCAAAGAGACTTTCAACATGATGCCATGGCAGTGGAGTTACATGATGCTTGGCCATGTCCAACCAGACCATGTGAGAGAGACTGAAGTGCAAACGCATCGGGCCCGATTCACAGAACTAACTTACGACAAAATCCTAAACTTACTACCATTTTGGTATTCACAGAATGAACTTACTCATTTTGGTATTCACAGAATAAACTTACTCATTTTGGTATTCACAGAAGACACTTACACATTTTGTGTAACTTACACATTTTGTGTAACTTACACATTTTGTGTAACTTACTCATTTTGTGTAACTTACACATTTTGTGTAACTTACACATTTTGGTATTCACAGAAGGCACTTACTCATTGATGAGTAAGTGCCTTCTGTGAATACCAAAATGAGTAAGTTAATTCTGTGAATACCAAAATTGTTGTAAGTTCATTCTGTGAATACCCAAATGTGTAAGTTAATTCTGTGAATACCAAAATTGTTGTAAGTTCATTCTGTGAATACCCAAATGTGTAAGTTCATTCTGTGAATACCCAAATGTGTAAGTTCATTCTGTGAATACCCAAATGTGTAAGTTCATTCTGTGAATACCAAAATTGTTGTAAGTTTAGGATTTTGACGTAAGTTAGTTCTGTGAATCAGGCCCATTGAGTTTCTGAGAAGTGTATTTTGTATTTACACATCCACCATGGTCAAGTTAGTCCTACCTGCAACAGACGTACAACACACTGGTTCATGTAAGTGCTTTTATTGACAAGTGTTGAACTAAGCAATTTGCAAGCACCAGTCCTTGCAGCAACAGCCCCAACATTGTTTGAGAGCCAAGAGATGTCCAGACAAAGTCCAAGAGGGACACATGTCATTCAACACATCGAGGAGAGGATTGTTCCAGTTAGGAGGAAGTCCAAATTGCCATAGTTAAGGTAGGCCACATTGATAGTCCACAAATGGATTTGATCAACAGGTGAGCATGCAAAAAGGGGACAGTACCGGGTAACAAGGGCAGTGGCATGATCCTATACACAGATCAAATGAAAAATTGGCCAAGTGGCACAGACAAATGTTAGTGGGGATTGGTCCGCTGGAGAAGATTGAAGTCCCCATCTTCATCTTCTGATGTGTGTTTTGCCTCCCTTGAGGATGGGGGTGTTGCTGCAGGGGGCATCTGAGGCTCACACACATCAGGTGCAGAAGATGTGGTTCCCTTGTCCCCATCAGCATTTACCTGTGCCAACAAGGAAGGCAGCAGAGTGCAGAAAAAGTACTGCTGGGTTGTCAGCAGAGCAACAACGTCGCGCTGAAAGGCACCCATTGTTGCAAAATAGGAGTCATGCTTCCACTCCATATAGTCAAGGATGGTGCATATATCCCCCAGCTGGGTGGCAAACTCAGCAGTGTCACATCCGCAGGGCTTTTTGTTCTTGCTTCTGCCTCAGGACACCAGCGATGTCAGCCACGAACTGTTCCAATCAATGGAGTGAAGGTTAGGGGCCTCTTATTGCCTCAAAGGTGTCCTTATTGGGACTGAGGCACCAACGGATCCCCTCTAGGGGGCCTGTGATGATCTCCATCCCCATCCACACCTCATCTACCAGATGCCACTGTACTCCTACCGTCTGTTGTTGCGAGACAACTGTGGGGTCCTCAGAGTCTAGAGCCGGGCTTGTGTTGGCAGATGGGGTATGTCCCAATATAAGTGGCTCCTCTGAAGACCCTGAGATGCTGTCATATCCTTCTGCGACTGAAGAAGGTGTTCCAATGGAGTCGAGGAGTTGCTAAAAGGTGTCATTGTCCTTGGGGGGCAGGATGTCATCGCCAGTAGATTTTTCATCCAGGACAGGTGGATGTTCAGGAAGTGTTGCTTCTCCCTCTGCAATAAAATAGACTTATGCTAATGGTGATCTATTACAGATGTTGAGATACAGATTTTATTCTCATTAACGATTGTATTCTTATTAATATTGAGTTCAACATTCATGTGTAGGACTAAAGTGACTCTTAGGATATGTGGCCAAGTTGCACTTTAGTTGTCTTTCAGATTGGAGTATCTCAGCCTTATTCCCACTACCACTGTGTGACAAGGGGGACTTTTCGTGCCAAACCACACATTGCAACAGAGTTAGACAGCTTGCTGGCCTGCCCTGCCTGTGTAGGTAAGTTAATGTAAGATCCATATCTGCCTTGGTGATTAGTTTTCTTTTTCATGATGGCTATTGCAAATGTGGTGTCACATATTAGCACCACTACTGTGCACACCTGGGTGCCTGCATTCCCTCTGGCCACTACTCAGCTCACAGCTCCAGGGAAATTGATGTGGGTTTGGTCATGTATTTGATTTGATCCTGCAGTCTGCCATTCACACAGTACACCACAGCAGTCTCATATTTCCCATACTGCAGGGATGGGCAAGGTCATCCACTTGGTTTTCCTATTTGTGTATACTCATGTGATGTCATTTCAAACACACGTCGCTCCATAGTTCAGAACAATGTGCACAGTGTACAAACTCTGAGGAGTTAGGCCCAGTCAGACTAGTTAGACTGCTAGCACTGATGCTCAGCCCATTTCATCATTGCCAGAGTTGGTTATTCCATTTTTCATGGAGTCATTTACTGCTCTGCCCAATGTACGAGGGATAAGTCTATTGGAATTGTGTTTACCTCTGTACAGTGTTTTTTCTGGGTATTCCCTTCTAGGCCAGTTTCTCTAGCTCTGATGTTCCCAAATATGTTAGTTCCTGATATAGAACTCAGCGGACGGGTTACTCCATCACAACGGTGACGGATATCCCATCCACCAAAATATAAATCTTATTACCAGGGCTCCAAGTCCTGAAAAAGAAGTGGGGGAACTCACCAAGTCAGACAAAATGTGCATGACATTACCGCGTGTGACATCACAGGAAGTGACTTCATGGCAAGTGACATCGCATGTCATGACATCACATGTGGCATCACAGGAAGTGGCATCAAAACCCATGACCTTACAGGAAGTGACATCACATCTTAAGACCTCACATATGTTTAGCAGGTCTATCATGAGTACATTTGAGCACATTATAACATTTAACAAATTAGATTTTGCATTGGGGTTATGCTAAAATACTTACGCAACCGTGACGCAAAATCTGGGCCTCAACTTATACATTTATTTTTTCAAACCCTGACACAAAGAAATTGGCAACAAGGAGAAACATGGCAGTAAATCTGATCTGCTTAATGGTTGAAATGTCTGTATTTGAAAATATCTTATGGGATTCAGGCACCTGCTGCAGAGATCTTTGTGTGCCAGCTAAATCTCAGGGAAATAATAATAATGGTAAGATAACTCTGGAGGATAACATATTTGCTGGAGAGACCTGTGTTTTGCCTAGTCCTAGTTTTGGATCAAAGTTGAATAGAGGGTTAATATGTCCCCTGCAAAGCACATTATATAACATGCAGATGACAGATTTGTATTTATGTAACTGGGTTACTGCTTTTAAGAGAAAGATCCTTTTGTTATTTGCAGTTCATAAATTGTAATCCTTCTAATATAGCACACTGAGGTATGAAGGACATGTGGCTCCTACACTTTGTAACCCTCACTGATTTATGTAACACATCCTTTATATTGATGTACACACATATGATTTATTGTCAATGTATAATCTGTAGTGTGATGTAAAACTCTCTGACACCCTGCATTGGGATGAGTAGTGCTAAAGCGCTATGAAAGAAATGAATTAAAATAGTGGTATTTAAATTGTTATTTGTGTAAATACTGGGAGGACCAACCCATCTGGATTTCTTACAGTGATTATCTCTTATATACAGGGACTGAACAATGTCAAAAGCACGTCTCTCTTAAGCACTGTGAAGTGATAAGAGGTGAGCCTTTGTTTCCCCTCCATTGCATCTAGGTGTGAGATTCCTGTTAGCTCCCAGCCAGGAAACTCCAACAAAAAGAGGCCTAATGGCCCCTTAACTACGGCTCGTTATAGGCGAAGCTGGAATCTGATAAGCCCCTTCCCCACCTGCAGGTAGCTGCTCCTAACAAAAGCAGACAACGTGATCTAAGTGCCGCATTCGACACTGTTTCCCACACTTCGCTTCTAAATATCCTTCAATCTAAGGGCATTTGTGGTACGGCATTTAAATGGCTGTCTAGTTTTTTATCCAAAAGGACCTTTCAGGTCTTCTCTTCTACTGCTCATTCCAAAACTCAGGTCTCCCCATATGGAGTCCCTCAGGGCTCCATACTTAGTCCATTGCTCTTCAACATCTACGTCAGCCCTCTGGCTACGATAGCAGAGCAAGCAGGGCTAACAATTTACTCTTACGCGGACGATACCCAGCTTATCTTTTCACTTTCCTCAAAGGAGACTTCTAAATCATCCGCTACAGACAGGGCTAAAAGAGATCGCTGACTGGATGCACTCAAATAAACTAAAACTCAACGGTGGGAAAACCGAACTCATCATCTTCGGTGGTAATAAAACGCTCTGGGGCCCCCAACATTGGCCACCGCAAATGGGCGATCTCCCCCTTCCATCTCAATCGGCCTGTAACCTTGGCGTCATTATTGACGACCAATTGTCTATGAGGCAGCAAGTGATCAAAGTCACCTCCACTTGCTTTGCTATCCTAAAGTGGCTCAGGAAAATTCTCTGGATGCTTCCCTCCGTTACACAAAAAACTGTCATCCAGGCCTTGATAGTGTCCAGGTTGGATTACGGTAACGTGCTCTACCTGGGCGCTAGTAAGGAAGTACTCCGTAAGCTACAAGTAGTCCAAAACTCCGCGGCAAGACTACTTTGCCAAGTACACAGAATGGCCTCCACCTCAGCGGCTCTTCGAAAACTACACTGGCTGAGAATTGACAATCGCGCCAAATTTAAAGCCCTTTGCTATATGCACAAAATAAACATAGACTCAGCTCCCCACTACCTAAGTACCCTGGTGCACCATTACCATCCCTCACGCTTACTACGCTCCTCTAGTCAATTAAAATTCCAGGTACCTAGGATCAAACGAGCCAGAATGGGAGGACGCTCCTTTGCCTATCCAGCTCCTTCCCTCTGGAATTCCCTTCCAATGCACCTCTGTTTTGAAAAACACTATCTCAAATTCCGCAAAGGACTGAAAACGTGGCTGTTTAATCAGTAGAACTTTTACTAATAGCCTTTCTCTCGTCCTGTATGTCCGTAGGCGCCGGGAAACCTCTGGGTAGCTGTGCGCCATATAAATCCAATAAATAAATAAACGTGCAGGCACCGAGTTTTAAATCAGGCCCTTAATGCCTTCGCTGCGATCGGAATTCCGCCCAGGTGCTGGACATTCCGATCGCGGGCGTGGTCGTGACGAGCTCAGCTCGTCATGCGCACAGCCCGACCGCGCAGCATGACGAGATGAAAGGGTCTTTGGTAACCAAATTTAGGCCCAGATCACCTGCTTGCTGCAAATAATTAGCTGCAATTGCACAACATTGATTGCACCCGACCACAGTATACTTGTTTTTTTTACTTGACCCCTATCACCAGAAGCTCTTCAGGAGAGTACTGAGTCACTCTTTAAGCATTTTTGCAATAGACGGTTAAATCACTGTGCAATGGAAGTTCCGAGGCAGGTAACAAAACAATCTAGCCTCTTCTGTGGAGCATTTTTAAGGTAAAAATATAGCAGAGAGTGTGTACTAGGAATTAGCAAAATTACATTTTTCCTCGTAAAAAAATGTTTTCAAGATAATTATGCTTACTACACGGACTCGTCATTCAAGAGAAAACTTTACGGAGGCCATACTTCGCATACGAGAGTTACTCGAATTAACAGCAGGAGACTAGCTCGAACAGAAAATATTTCCTTTGAGAAATGTTATTGCAAAACCAGCCTCTTATGAACAAAAAATACATGAAAATGTGTAACCGAGAAGCGTCCGTGAGATTAAGCAAAATATGCACGGTACGAAAAAAGCGAATTGTGTAAGATTTTGCTTGATAATCAAAATTTCACCCCATCCTACAATGTACTTAAGTTGTTGCAAAAGAATTGCATTTTAACAAAAACAGTTGAAAAAACGATTACAATACTCAATTGTCCTAGGAGATGGATTTCTGTCAATCAAAGTGACATGTGTCGAGTTTTAACAGCAACGGGCGCTAAATAACATATTACTTTATTTTAAAAGCCTATAATCTTTCTAAATACTGATCATAATAGAGATTTGTATTTCAATAATTACAGAGCTGCATCCACGAAGCCCCTTTGCGGCTTAGCGTCTGCTTATTATTACTTTGCTATTGTTTTTTTCCTGCCATAACATGCAGGAAGAAACGCTCCAATTACACGGTGCATTAAAGCGTCAAGGGCACAGCAGCATTTAAATCAAGACATTTCTCGAAAGATGGCCGAATGAACATCCAAGACAGAGTAAATGAAACAAAGGCATTCGTGTTTACAGAACTGTGCATTCCGTGCCCGGTCCAACACAAAAAGGATCATTGCCCCATTATTAAATAATGATGCCAGTTTTGTTGGGGATTTAACCATCTGGAGTGCTTCTATAAACCTTTGTTAAACTGAAACCCATACATCCTTTTCCCACAAAGGAAGAACAGTTTGCATCCCTTGTACTGTTTAGCATTCAGTTGGAGTGTGTATACATGGACTTGAGCCAAGATCTGCGATTCCATCCTTTCACATCTGTTCAGAATAGGTACAGTATGTTCAATATAATATAGATAAGCTGTCTTCGGTTTTCGATCTAAAATGGTGCCTCTGACTTGCCGTAGTCTCTGTCTTGTATTAGGATCAGGACATTTTTTAATCTTTTTAAATATGCTTCCCATCAACAACCGTGGCAGGGCAAATTCAAGAGAAACGCTGGGTCTGATGTAATAAATAGATAATTGAAAACCTATTTATTGAGTTGACTAGATGTACAGATTCCAATGCAGACATAAGAACACAAACCAACCATTAAAAGGCAGCTGGTACATTTGGAAAATACCGGAAATGCAGACCCAGTGGCTGCATGTAGCTAAGGATGTAGAGAGTCCCTGTCAGCCATGCGAATTCTTTGTTGAAGGAACTCATAAACTACAGAGATTAAATCAGCAGATTAGAAAATGAAATGAAAATATAAAAAGGGAAAGAGCACCTCGTGCGTTGGTTTGAAATGCCAGATGTGTAGTTCCAGTACATACATTGCATAGATTAACTCTGATGTCTTCATAGTCCCTTGCATAATGATCTCCACATACACAGGGGGCGCTTTACAAAGGTAAACATACACATGCGTAAACATACTCATGTAAGTTTACTCTTATGCTTTTGAGTACTTGGCTACAGTGGCGGCTCGCATAGGGCATGCTGCGGGCGATGGGGCGGGGGAGGGGCAGGGTGGGGTAGTAAACTCGGACATACGACGGAAGGGAGGAAAGTAATTATTACGTTCCTCCGGTCCATCATATGTCCGAGTTTACTACCCCCCACCCTGCCCCTCCCCGCCCCACTGCCTCGCAGCATGCCCTATGCAAGCCGCCACTGCTTGGCTACCTGTGGCTATTCACCATTTACGAGTGTGAATCTTTTGAGTACTTGGCTACCTGTGGTTATTCACCATTTACTAGTGTAAAGTTACTAAAAAGTGTAAACTTAAATGTCTCCGCCCCTTAATTCAGGGCATGGAGCCTAATTTATTGATCTAAAGTTACTACTTGTAATTTTTGACACATAGACGGAGGAAGTGAAAACAAAATATTTATTTTTATTCTACAATATAATAATGGAAGGCTACAGCATGATTAACTACATTTTTAATTAAATATTTAATTATTTTTAATATGATAAATGCAAATTATTTTGCTTAATATCTAAATAAACGAAAAGATCCCACCTAAAGTATAAAATTAATATGTATAAATGATGTAGAATAATTGTTGAGTCATGTGTAGAACTAATGTTCAATCATTTAAATATATTTTTTTAAAGTAGAGTGCATTAATGTTTACATTTAAAAATGTTACTAACATATTTTATAATAAATTAATATTCAATATTTATATGCAATTTCCTAACATTAAATAAGGTTTATATATATTTTTTAACGTGTTAAAATAAGTTAATTTAATTTAACATGAGTTCCTTTGGACTTTCATTTATATTCCTTGTCTCCATTATTTTCAGTGGGAGGGTGTTGCAATACCAGTGGTTGGCTAGGTGTGGTGCAGGACTTACTCCAGATCTGTGCTGGAGTACATTTACATTGCGGTTTATGACTAGCAATGGGATTACTCTTTTGTGAATACGAGCATGTCCCTCCCTAAAACCATCCCCATCCCTCCTTTAACCCCTCTTTAATCCTCTTCAACACCCCCCATATATTCATAAATGTTCCCCATTTTAAAGCCACTCTCTCCTGTGTCTCCCACATTTGTTATTAAAACGTATAACTACATGAGTTGCGATCTCTGCAGTCAGGGTGAAAATCACAGCAAATACAAGATAGGAGAGACAGAGGTGTAAATTTCCTCAAGTAGATTTGTGAATAGCATTTTATAGTGCATTAGTAGCTCTATTACACTACTACTAAACTAGCTACAAAACACAGTTGGTGGATAGGCCCTACAATGTGTACGCAGTGCGATTAGGTGCATGAGTCGGCTAGTTTAGCATTCCAAATTGTAAATTTTGTGATATAGCAGGATGGGGAAGTAACATCGAGAGAATTAGAGAGGAGAGGTAGGAAAATGGGTTATTAGCTGGGGAGGATGTGAGTCCTTCCCAAGTAATATGTCCAACAGCACACAAGCTGAATTAATAAACCTGAGTTCAACCCTTGCAGCTATGGATTAATTTATGGCATACTGTGTAAAGTATTTAGTAACAGCAACACAATTAAAAAGTCAAAACTGACACAATAAAAATCCCACAGCCAATTTTTAAAAGTACAGAAAAATGTCATAATAACACTAACATGAAAACATCTAAAATGCAATACGGGAAACTAGAAATATGACTGTTTTAAGGCAAAAGTGCCAAGAAAAAATAAAGCACCAGTCAGACATCTCTGTTTGTGCTTGACCGGAACATATGACCCTTCAGTGCAACTAATGGTGCAACTTTGATACCTTAAATTGTTGATGACTACAAATGTCCCTTAGAATTATATTGGACCTGTTCCACATATTCACAACTGTTTAAAACAATTGTTAACTTTTTCCTTTGCGCCGCTTCTCCCGCTTAACTCCTTTTTACTTGTCACTAATGCTGTTCTCACAACTACATGATTGCAAGCCAACCGCAATGAAGCGTAGGTTGGATTCCCAGTGGGTCGGGCTGGTCAAAGATTGCACTTTCTGACTTGGGAATTGATTTAGAGTTTGGTGGGCAGGTAATGTGATCCTAAATGTGACAAATATGCCACACCCTTTATCACATGTGCATTATATCTTATGGCATTTCTAATAAGGCAGATGAGACCGAGTAATGCTCAACCAAATTCTAAATTAGGCCATCAGTTTTTTTTTATGGAATTTGAAATTCTCCAACTGGCTAAGGCTGCAGGTCGTATGCAGTGCTGCATCTTGAAGTTGGATAGGCATGGATAAGTCCTGCTGAAGTAGTTTGGCTTTGGTGGGAGAATCTCAGAGTGGAAAAATTCCAATTTCATGGCCACCAATGTCCTTTCGCCATGCAGGTACATTTCATGTCTTCATCTGCTTAAGACTTCCAGCTTCAGACTTATTCTCTTTTTTGGAGCTCAAAATTTTCCAGCAGGGCAAGCCTGAAAATTGTATATGACAAAGTCCTCTCAAAGTTGTATCCTATGCTGTGAGGTTGTTGTTGACTCCCTGGAGTACTTAGAAATCCTAAAATATTCTAAGTCCCAACTTGTCAGACTTTCTAGGGGCCAGGACTCATTCCAGCAGAGGCCACCAGCAAGGTCTAGTCCGCGTCCAGTTTTTACTTGTCAGCTGGGCACTCCAGGTAATAGGCTACCTGCAGGTTGTTGTGTCCCTATTGCTCCACAGAAGGTCAGCCAACTGACCCTTAGAGTACACTTAGTCCTGGGTACAACTGTCACCATGTCCCGCACCTCAGGTCTCCACACAGGTAACAGACAAGCAAGTTCAGCCCTCTTCTGCAGATCCAGAAAGTGTTTTGATGAGCTATGTGTTAGGTGCCACTTTTGTAGGATTCACTAGCCAGTGAGTGGGGGTGAGTCCTGAATACTCCCAAAGGAATGAAAAACAGTTCCCAGGGGCACTGCATCTTACATACAAAGCACATCCTGTTTGTGGTACTGCAATATTCTGAGTATAAACCAGCATGTCAGCACTGTTCTGTCCTTGGTGTGCCACTACATGTGTGTTTAAGGAAATGACTAGTCTCCTTCTCACCTACGCCAAACTGCTTCTGAGACCAGTTGCCCTTCCCAGTGGGCTGGTGCCACGCTGGCTACAGATTCCCCAGGTCTCTCCTTACACTTGACTATGAAGGGGAAGACCTCATTCTGGTCCTTTTCAAGTTAGTGAAGTTCCGTAAACCTCCCCAGCTGCCCTTCCAGAGCTGATAGGAGATACATACCTCATATCCAGGTCTTACTTCCAGAGGACCTAAGTCATTGTTTATGCTTTAGGATCAGTTTTCATACCTCATTAAGGGGAAGCACTGACAGGGTCCAGCTGCTGGCAGGCTAATGCTAATTAGTCTACTGGAGGTTCAGGCAGACAGAGTCTAACTTTTGTTAGTTGCTTTTCATAAATATTTATTAAAAAGCTGACTTCTTCATTTAATTAAATTTTTAAAAATCATTACAAATAGTGGTTGAATCATTCTGGTAGCTTGTCCTAAACCAAGGATATCAGAATTATGATTTTATTCCAAACTTTAGATTTTCTCACAGGACATCTACTGCCGTTCTGCAGTAAAAATAGCTTTGGAGACTTGTCACTGTAGGGACAAGCTACCACTAAATTCTTGCATGTACCACTTTTAAATGCAGTTATTAAAACACACAAAGTGAAAACGAGCTTTTGGTTATATCAAATCAATTTGTAAAGTACAATAAGTCTCATAAATCCATCAAATCCAAATATATTAAACAGGGAGTCTTTGTTCATCTGTTTCCAATTCCACTTTATTGCAGTTTAGATAACATGCGTCCATCAGCCCAGCCAACGCGTTTCGTCCAACATGACTTCCTCAGGGTTAGGTAAATTCCTCAAAGGAACAGACGAATTTTCCTTGTATCCAAATTCTACTGGGTGCTAAGTATCCCCATGGTGTCCTTATTCCAGCACGTAAAAAGGTTAAATGCCTTCTGTTGTGATCTGCCGTGTTCCCTGTCGGGTTTCAAATGCCGAGTCGTCTATCTGACACAGATGGAAAAGATGATGTTGCACAGACATAAAGATGGAACAGATGATGTTGCACAGACATAAAGTGGAATTGGAAACAGATGAACAAAGACTCCCTGTTTAATATATTTGGATTAGCTGGATTTATGAGACTTATTGTACTTTACAAATTGATTTGATATAACCGTATGCTCCTTTTCACTTTCTGTGTATTATTAACTGTATTTTGTTTTGACTTCTAAGCAGTGGGGTCACGAAAAGTTTGAGCATATTAGATCTAGGTACTAATAGAGAGAACTATACATGTGCAGAAATCTATGGCCCACACTGCTAATACTATAATTCTCTTTTTTAAATGCAAAGCACCTTATCCTTTGGGCTATAAAGCTACGTTTTGGGTAGCAGTTTAATATTTAAAAAAGGGGTCTTTCCCGTCAAAAAGGGTTATTGTGACAGGTTGGCCTACAGCTGAAAAGCTGCAGTAGTCAGGCTACACATACAAGCCTGAAGTCATGCTTTTCCTTATCCGCCTAGTGGATGGTACAGCATGTGCTGCAGTTTACAGGTGACATTTAACATTTCCATGCCATTGGTGTATTTAGCTGCACCAAATACTGTGGTGTTACTGGAGAGTTAAATGTGGCAACTGGTATTTAGCCATCATTGCCATAATTTAGGGGTCACAGCATATGCCCTGAGGACTGGACAGGAGTGCCCGGGATGCAGAGTTCAAGACCAACAATACCAGTCAGCAAAAACTGGAGGATGATTACGCAAAAAGAAGGATTTACTCACACAAAATGCAGGAGTTTGGATTAACTGCATCTCACGTAGTCAAGTAAAATAATCACTGTCCAGCTGCTCCCCATAGGCTGCAAATTTTCAACAGGGACGTTGTCACTAGGTTGAACATTTATCTTATACTTGGTTGAGGGATCAGGAAAATGTTTACATTCAGAAAATGCTATAAAGTTAACGGGTTTGGCAGTATGTGCACAAATGTCTACTTTTGTATTGCACTGACAGACTAAAGTGTACCAAAGTAACTGCTTCCATTTTACCAACAAAATGATCATCTTGATGCTTTGCTTTGAGGTCACTGAATTCTCACCTGTGACAACGTTTGTGTCCAATATGACAGCACAGCATGGTTGCTGGATGAAACTCCTTATTATCATTCTCTTTTTCACTTCGAAATAAACCTCTGTTATCTGTCAGGGCAGGTGGAGAGTCCTAGTAATGGGTGTGAAGACAGCAAGACACCCTTGAACCCAGTGCCAATGAAGGACCTGTAGCAGGGCAATTACGACTAATGATTTATTTCTGACCAGGGTAGCAGCAAAATACTGAAGGTCGATGAACTTCAGCACTTTCTATTCAGCACAATCGAGAAATCCTAGACTGACATAGTCAGGGGGTTAACTAGATATCTTGCATATTTTATAACCATTTGAAAAAGTAAGAATGCAGAAATGTTCCACAATTCGTAAGTACAGCATTAAGCATCAAAGCAGTTTTGGGGAGCTCAGAATTTGTTTGCCTATTTGTTTTGGAGATGCCAGGACGCATATGTTAGCTAAGATGCACGCTGATGCGTTGAAACCTCCACTTCATTGCAAATAAGTGAGGATAGCTTTCAGCTACATTTTCCTGCTTCGGTTTGTAAGGATGCAGTAGAACAGCGAAATGGCACCATGAAACACTTGACTTTACATTAGATTGTAATTTTATGTACATAAACACAGCACTCACTGTACTCATATATTATTATCGTCACTCAAGTCAATTGTGGAACAATATAGAAGATGATCTGTTGCAATTCTTTAAAGCATCACTTTATTTGAAGACCATTTATGACAATAGTTGAGGTTGATTGTAGCATATACCAAAATCAGTAGCCAACATGCTTTGTTCCAGCTGAACTTATTCAGGGCCTGTACAAACTGAAGTTATTGCAATTATACATCGCTCAATATTTTAATCCAACTATCACTTGTAGTGTATTTCCTCCCTCGTGTAATCTTATCAATAAACGTGACCTCCTGTTTTGTCTATGGGTCAATACAAAGTTTCATAATTCTTAGTCACAAGCAACTGGTAGTCACTACCCTTTACTGTTCACTGTGGCAAAGTAGCACTTTCAGTGCTGTACGCCAGCATACAGCACTAAACACTAGTAAATGTACACATGTAGATCTACCTTTGTCGATAGGCCCCCTACTGTGGAAAATTGGGGATAGTTCTCTTTATTCATAGAGTTAAGCAAAACTGGGGATACTTCGGTTTATTCACAGAGTACTCCTCTCCCCTCCTATCACATCAGAGTGCATTTCCTTATTTGATGGATCCTAACCCTTCTTCTATGGTGACATTTCTGGGGGCAAAATATGTATTACAAACCTCTTACTTATTGTTTCCATACATTACTCTAGTCTGATGGAATGGGCCCTGATATCTTTTAACATCTTGAAGTTCTCTGATTGACATATTGCTTTGTCATCTTCAGGGAGGTGGGCTTCAGCCTCTTGTCAACAATGAATACGTAAAAACATGTAGACCAAGAGAAAGAGAGAAGCATTGTGCGCACTAAAGGCTTTCCAAAATGGACCTCAAATCTGGGGGAAGGTCTTTATTATCAGCTTTACAAGCTTATTCTTGTATTCTTTTCCCTTTCATTTTCTACATTCCTCTTGTTTGGTCTAGTAACCTATCCAAAAAGGTTTCTCTGTTAGTAGAAAACAATTGTCTGCTTTTAAATTTTTATCGGGGAACGTCAGTTCCTCAACAGATGGGAAGAGAACGGCCATTCTTTCTATCAGAATCAAAGCTCCTTGTAGTGAAGATTGCTTCCATTGTTATTCATGCATTTCTAGGAAAACCAATCATAAGAAAGAACAGAGTGAGAAGACATTTATTAGGCAGAATGTCATTCTCTTCGGTATAATGGGATAGGATATTTTCCTTAAGTCACACATACTCTATGCAGGGCCACAGGAATTATAAGCTTGTGTGGTCACTGCGTTTTTCGCATAATTTTACATTAGCTGCATTTTCCACATAATCCATCATCTGCAGCATAATATGCATATTTAAATTTAAAAAAAATTACTGGTCACCTTTCTGTTTCTTATTGCTATATTTGGGTGTTAACTGGCACTAATGAGGTGCAACCATTGCCCAGACAGTGTCAACAAGTGTAAAAATGACAACATAATGAAGTAATATTATCACAAAATGTGATGTATTGCACCAAATAATTTGCCTTTTCTCACAGCACAATTTGGCCCTTCAATGCTGCATATATCTAGTAGCCCTGACTCTATGTAAGCATCATGCCCTGCCCGAACTCTTACACCTCGGATTTGCTGTTTCTTGTGGAACGTAGCTTTGCATGCTTTTAATGTTTTACCAGTAAAATTTGGGGAAGGAAAATAGACTTGGAAATCAAAGTCTGAAAGTCAATGTAAATTCTGCGCTACAGTCCTTGAAAAACTGAGGGGCTTATTTATGAAAGGGTAGTGCCATGCTTGCACCACGCAACATGGTACGTGTGTGACGCAAACCTCTAAGTCTGATTTTTTAAACCACGCAAAGCCACTTTGCGTGGCATAAAAAATCTGGAGTAACGCAATGCGTTACTCCGCCCTCGGGTGGCATTTCATGGGCATTGCATGGGTGTTCCCAGGCAACTCCCATGAATTTTTATGCTTTCCAAGATTTGCAAGCACTTGTAAACCTAGAGATGCTCCAAAATCTAACACCTTCCCAGGGGAGGCGTAACAAGGAGAAATATCTCTATTTCAGAATATGCCTCCCAGGAATGTTTTTGGGCAGGAAGGTGCCCCTTCCTTTGCAAAACAATCCTAGATGCAACACAGACACCAATGCACCATGGGGCACGTGTGCCTGTTTGGAGCTAAGCTGCTAAAAGGTAGGTCGCTCCCCCACCACACAGCTCCGCCTGTGTTGTCTGCCCGCTGCTTCTGCAGGTAAGATCGCCCCTCAGCTGCGGCCCCGGTGCCCGCATTTCTTGCTATCTCCCCTTTTTCCTTCTGTGCCCCTCGCTGCCCCAATTGCGTTGTGACTGTGATTTTGTCTGTTTTCCCCCCATTTCCTTTCTGTGCCCCTCGCTGCCCCATCTGCGTTGTGACTGTGATTTTGTCTGTTTTCCCCCATTTCCTTTCTGTGCCCCTCGCTGCCCCATTTGCGTTGTGACTGTGATTTTGTCTGTTTTCCCCCCATTTCCTTTCTGTGCCCCTCGCTGCCCCATTTGCGTTGTGACTGTGATTTTGTCTGTTTTCCCCCATTTCCTTTCTGTGCCCCTCGCTGCCCCATTTGCGTTGTGACTGTGATTTTGTCTGTTTTCCCCCATTTCCTTTCTGTGCCCCTCGCTGCCCCATTTGCGTTGTGACTGTGATTTTGTCTGTTTTCCCCCATTTCCTTTCTGTGCCCCTCGCTGCCCCATTTGCGTTGTGACTGTGATTTTGTCTGTTTTCCCCCCATTTCCTTTCTGTGCCCCTCGCTGCCCCATTTGCGTTGTGACTGTGATTTTGTCTGTTTTCCCCCCATTTCCTTTCTGTGCCCCTCGCTGCCCCATTTGCGTTGTGACTGTGATTTTGTCTGTTTTCCCCCATTTCCTTTCTGTGCCCCTCGCTGCCCCATTTGCGTTGTGACTGTGATTTTGTCTGTTTTCCCCCCATTTCCTTTCTGTGCCCCTCGCTGCCCCATTTGCGTTGTGACTGTGATTTTGTCTGTTTTCCCCCATTTCCTTTCTGTGCCCCTCGCTGCCCCATTTGCGTTGTGACTGTGATTTGGTCTGTTTTTCCCCCATTTCCTTTCTGTGCCCCTCGCTGCCCCATTTGCGTTGTGACTGTGATTTGGTCTGTTTTCCCCCATTTCCTTTCTGTGCCCCTCGCTGCCCCATTTGCGTTGTGACTGTGATTTTGTCTGTTTTCCCCCCATTTCCTTTCTGTGCCCCTCGCTGCCCCATTTGCGTTGTGACTGTGATTTTGTCTGTTTTCCCCCCATTTCCTTTCTGTGCCCCTCGCTGCCCCATTTGCGTTGTGACTGTGATTTTGTCTGTTTTCCCCCCATTTCCTTTCTGTGCCCCTCGCTGCCCCATTTGCGTTGTGACTGTGATTTTGTCTGTTTTCCCCCATTTCCTTTCTGTGCCCCTCGCTGCCCCATTTGCGTTGTGACTGTGATTTTGTCTGTTTTCCCCCATTTCCTTTCTGTGCCCCTCGCTGCCCCATTTGCGTTGTGACTGTGATTTTGTCTGTTTTCCCCCCATTTCCTTTCTGTGCCCCTCGCTGCCCCATTTGCGTTGTGACTGTGATTTGGTCTGTTTTCCCCCCATTTCCTTTCTGTGCCCCTCGCTGCCCCATTTGCGTTGTGACTGTGATTTGGTCTGTTTTCCCCCATTTCCTTTCTGTGCCCCTCGCTGCCCCATTTGCGTTGTGACTGTGATTTTGTCTGTTTTCCCCCATTTCCTTTCTGTGCCCCTCGCTGCCCCATTTGCGTTGTGACTGTGATTTTGTCTGTTTTCCCCCCATTTCCTTTCTGTGCCCCTCGCTGCCCCATTTGCGTTGTGACTGTGATTTTGTCTGTTTTCCCCCCATTTCCTTTCTGTGCCCCTCGCTGCCCCATTTGCGTTGTGACTGTGATTTTGTCTGTTTTCCCCCATTTCCTTTCTGTGCCCCTCGCTGCCCCATTTGCGTTGTGACTGTGATTTGGTCTGTTTTCCCCCATTTCCTTTCTGTGCCCCTCGCTGCCCCATTTGCGTTGTGACTGTGATTTGGTCTGTTTTCCCCCATTTCCTTTCTGTGCCCCTCGCTGCCCCATTTGCGTTGTGACTGTGATTTTGTCTGTTTTCCCCCCATTTCCTTTCTGTGCCCCTCGCTGCCCCATTTGCGTTGTGACTGTGATTTTGTCTGTTTTCCCCCATTTCCTTTCTGTGCCCCTCGCTGCCCCATTTGCGTTGTGACTGTGATTTTGTCTGTTTTCCCCCATTTCCTTTCTGTGCCCCTCGCTGCCCCATTTGCGTTGTGACTGTGATTTTGTCTGTTTTCCCCCATTTCCTTTCTGTGCCCCTCGCTGCCCCATTTGCGTTGTGACTGTGATTTGGTCTGTTTTCCCCCATTTCCTTTCTGTGCCCTCGCTGCCCCATTTGCGTTGTGACTGTGATTTTGTCTGTTTTCCCCCATTTCCTTTCTGTGCCCCTCGCTGCCCCATCTGCGTTGTGACTGTGATTTTGTCTGTTTTCCCCCCATTTCCTTTCTGTGCCCCTCGCTGCCCCATTTGCGTTGTGACTGTGATTTTGTCTGTTTTCCCCCCATTTCCTTTCTGTGCCCCTCGCTGCCCCATTTGCGTTGTGACTGTGATTTTGTCTGTTTTCCCCCATTTCCTTTCTGTGCCCCTCGCTGCCCCATTTGCGTTGTGACTGTGATTTTGTCTGTTTTCCCCCCATTTCCTTTCTGTGCCCCTCGCTGCCCCATTTGCGTTGTGCCCGTATTTTTTGTCTGTTTTCTCTCCCCTTGTACTTTTGTGCCCCCGCTGCCTCTCGCCTTTCCCGCCGCTGCGTCCCTGCGGCCCCGCCCCCTGACTGCCCATTCGCTGCCCCTGCCTCCCGCCTCCCAGCTGCTCCTCCCTCCCACCTCCCCATAAATGGCGGCCGCTGCGCTGGCCGCGCGCTGGCGCGCCAAAGGCGCGCCTAAGGCAAGCCCGTCTGCGCCCGTCCGCGACTGGACCGCGCCCAGCGCCAGAACCCCTGGCTCCCACCGATGCAACACTACTCGACGGACCTACGACGCCGCCACCCTCACCGCACTCAATGCCGGCCGGAACCCTGCCTGCTACCGAGCCTCACCGAGACGCACCCACGGACCCTTCACCTGCCAAACCTGCCGATTCACCTGCCCCCGGACGTGCACCACCTCCGCCAAGTCGAGCACCAGCAGCAACCACCTGAAATGCATCCTGTTGAACACCCGCTCCGTCCACAGGCACGCCGTGGAACTCTGGGACCTGCTCGACGCAACAGCACCGGACATCGCCTTCCTCACCGAAACCTGGATGAACGCCTCCTCAGCGCCCGACATCGCCATAGCCATCCCGGACGGATACAAGATCACCCGGAGGGACCGCGTCAACCAGACGGGAGGAGGCATCGCCATCGTACACAAGAACACCATCCGCATCTCGACTAACTCCGACGAGACCTTCACCGCCGCCGAACACCTACACTTCCAGATACACACTGACCCCAAGACCACCCTCCGAGGCACCCTCATCTACAGACCCCGGGACCACGCACACTATTCAGCGAAGACATCGCAGACTTCATCAGCCCGCACGCCATGCCCTCAGCCGACTACATCCTCCTAGGGGACCTCAACTTCCACCTGGAGAACAACAACGACAGAAACACCACCGCCCTGCTGGACAACCTCGCCAACCTCGGACTCAAGCAACTGGTGAACACGCCCACCCACTACGCCGGCCACACGCTTGACCCCGTCTTCTCTTCCAGCAAGCACATCTCCTTCAGCCACGCCACCGGACTACACTGGACCGACCACAGCTGCGTCCACTTCAGCTTCAGAAAGACTGCGACCCACCACCACCCGCAACAGGCTCCCCGCCGGAGCTGGAGCAAGATCACCGCCGAGCAGCTCACCGCCTCCCTCAGCCAGAACACACCCACCAACACAATGGACCCAAACGAAGCAGCCAGCAACCTCGCCAAGTGGCTGACCGCCTGCGCCGACAACCTCGCACCACTAAAAACCCTCCCAGCAGACCCGGAAGCAAGAAAACCCCTTGGTTCACCAACGAACTCAAGGAATCCAAGAAGAACTGCCGCACTCTCGAGAGAACCTGGCGACTCGACCAGACCACAGACAACAGGACCGCCCTCAAGCACGCCACCCGCAAACACCACCAGCTGATCCGTGCCACCAAGAAGTCGGCACTCAAAGAACGACTGGACAACAACGCCCACGACAGCAAGGAACTTTTCAGCATCGTCAAAGAGTTCTCCAACCCCAGCGCCGGAAACAACGACATCACCCCTCGCAAGACCTCTGCAACTCACTCGCCACGTTCTTCCACCGCAAGATCACCGACATACATAACAGCTTCGACGCACAAACCACGCACCCTACCGCCGAACCAACGCCCGCCACCACCACCCTCTGCAACTGGACCCCGATCAGCACCGAAGACACCACCCGCACGATGAACTCCAACCACTCCGGATCACCAACCGACCCCTGCCCACACCACGTCTTCAACAAAGCCGACGCCACCATCGCACCCCATCTCCGGGATATCATCAACTCCTCCTTCCACACTGCCACCTTCCCGGAGAGCTGGAAGCACGCCGAGCTTACCGCCCTCCTGAAGAAACCAACGGCGGACCCCACCGACCTCAAGAACTACCGTCCCATCTCGCTCCTTCCGTTTCCGGCCAAAGTCATCGAGAAGACCGTCAACGGACAGCTTGCCGCCTTCCTCGAGACGAATGGATCCTCGACCCTCGCAGTCTGGGTTTCGGGCCAACCACAGCACCGAGACCGCCCTTATCGCAGCCACCGACGACATCAGAACCCTAACCGACAACGGGGAAACAGCAGCCCTCATCCTCTTGGACCTCTCCGCGGCGTTCGACACCGTCTGCCACCGCACCCTAGTGAAGCGCCTCAGCAACATCGGAATCCGAGAGAAAGCACTGGAATGGATCATCTCGTTCCTCGCCGGAAGAACCCAGAGAGTCCGCCTCCCCGTTCAGATCCGAGGCCACCGAAGTCATCTGCGGCGTTCCACAAGGATCTTCACTCAGTCCAACCCTCTTCAACGCCTACATGAGCCCCCTCGCAGCCATCGCACGCCAACACAACCTCAACATCATCTCCTATGCCGACGACACCCAGCTGATCCTCTCCCTCACCAACGACCCCACCACCGCCAGAGCCAACCTACACGACGGGATGAGAGACGTCGCCGACTGGATGAGGAACAGCCGCCTTAAACTAAACTCAGACAAGATGGAAGTCCTCATCCTGGGCTCATCACCCTCCGCCTGGGACGACTCCTGGTGGCCCCCGGCCCTGGGCACCGCGCCCAAGCCAACGGACCACGCACGCAACCTGGGCTTCATCCTGGACTCCTCCCTATCGATGACCAGACAAGTCAACGCCGTCTCATCCTCGTGCTTCAACACCCTGCGCATGCTCCGCAAGATCTTCAGATGGATCCCCACTGAAACCAGGAAGACCGTCACCCAGGCACTCGTCACCATCCGACTGGACTATGGGAACACCCTCTACGCCGGAACCACAGCCAAACTTCAAAAAAGACTCCAGCGCATCCAGAACGCCTCCGCACGACTCATCCTGGACATCCCCCGACACAGCCACATCACCGGACACCTGAAAGACCTGCACTGGCTCCCCGTCAGCAAGAGAATCACGTTCAGACTCCTCACCCACGCACACAAGGCCCTCCACGACCTGGGCCCAAAGTACCTCAACGACCGCATGACCTTCTACACGCCCACCCGCCAGCTACGATCAACCAGCCACGCCCTCGCCACCGTACCACGCATCCGCAGAACCACCGCCGGAGGAAGATCCTTCTCCTACCTGGCAGCCAAAACCTGGAACTCCCTCCCCACTCACCTTCGGCGAACCCAGGACCATCTCTCCTTCAGGAAGCAGCTCAAGACCTGGCTGTTCGAGCAGTAACTTACCCCCTCCCCCAGCGCCTTGAGACCCTCCCGGGTGAGTAGCGCGCTCTATAAATGCCGTGATTGATTGATTGAGCGCAGGGGAAAGCACAGGAATGTGCCATATTGACTTAAATACTACACATTCTGCCCTTTCCCTGTCACGCATTGCAGCACAGCAAGGCAACTTGCTGTGCTGCACTGCGACACAAGCTCATGAATGAGTCCCTAAATGTGTTGCAAAGTAGCATTTGAACGCAGTACCTCAATGTATGAGTTTAAAGTGCACAAGTGAGAACAATACAAGATGGCTATTTTTTATGGCCTTTATTTACTAAATGCTGCACAGGCTCATGTGAGATGTAACACAACTTTGAACTGTGTGTTTGAAATGGTTCCTCTGATTTGTTTTTAACTCACAATTAAAAGGTCAGCACCTGGATTAGCAGGATCAGAACCGACTCTTCCACCTAGTGGGCTGGCTCCTGCGAATACTACAACTATCACTGCTAAGACTAAGAGCAAGCTGCCTGGACAGACTGATTGAGGGGGTTAAGTGGAAAAGTGGAGAAAGCAGGGTTTGTAGGTGTAGGCAAGAGCCCCAGGAGCAGAGGCAGAGGAAGGAAGACACCACAACTTAAAGTGAGAGTTACCCCTTCATTAAAATCATACTATAAGGTGCTCGCGTTCCCGGCCCAGCCACAGAAGACATTGCAAGGGGAGACATCAACCCTACCAGAATGGAGCAAAGGGCTAGCCCAGCCTTAGAGGCTAACTCGACGTTGCCCCTTCCACTCTTCTCCCAGTGGTTCAGATTCCTACACCAGCTGATGGAAGCAGCCCTGAGTGACAGTTCCAATGTCAAATAGGTTTAAAGTTTTGGAGTCGCACGAAGAGGATAAGCATGACAAGCAGGAGAAGGCTTCGCATTCGGACCCAGATATCGGATGCTCTCCCCAGGCTGTCTCATTCTCAGAGGCCTCTTTGGCTTTTATCATTTTGGCCCTTAAGGAGGAGATGAAGAGTAGGTTCAGGATATCCGAACAGAATCAGGTGGCGATACAGGCCTCCTGTGCTGCTTTAGCTCAGAAGCTTGAAGAATCTGCCAGAACTGAAATCCTGGAGCAGGAGATCCCCAAAATGAAGCAGGCAATTGATGTGAACGCCGCTGGTGTGAGTTGGCTTGTCAGGCAAAATAAGGAGATGAAAGAAGACCTTGAACACCTGGAAAATCACTTGTGCAGGAACAACCTTAAGCTTCTTAATGTACCCGAGTCTGCAGAGGTTTTGGATATCAAGGCCTTTGTGTCTCGCTGCTCTAGGAAACAGTCTTAAAAAATAGGCCGGATATTGATCTTTTTTCTGAGATCCAACTGGTTCATCGAGACGCCTTTAGGAGGAACCCTGGGAGGCAGAAACCTAGGAGGATCTTAATTAACTTCCTCACCTACACAATTAAGGAGGCGATTCTGACTATGGCGCTGAAAGAAGGCTCTTACTCTGCTGGATCCTACTCGTTCTCTATAAGATCAGACATTTGTCATGCCACTGCTCAGAAACAGTGGGAACTGGGGAAGAGGATGGAGGAGCTGAATAAACTTGGAGCCAAAGCGCAGTTAAAATTTCCGGCCTTGCTCCGAATAATGTGGAATAACCACATGTATAACTATCGTTCAGTTGAGGAGGTTGATGCCCTAATGGATGAAATTTGGAAAGGAGCAGGTATTTAGGAATGCAGAGAGGTAGGGGTGAGGGTAGGCCCGACATACCACATATTATATTCTACAGATGAGGGAAGACCTCTAGGCTTTATGCTTATAAAGTCAGGGAGGGTTCCCCAGGGTTGAGGGGAGAGATGGGCACAGGGCAAGGGTTGTGGGGTGGAGGGCTGGATGGGCACAAGGTGGGGAGTAGTGGGAAAAAAAACAAAAAATAATGTCCTCTATAACACCAGAATGTATGGAATTACAGTACCGGTTCATTGCAGCGCTAACATTAAACCTTTAAGATGTGGGGAGCTAATGAGTTAACATTCTTATCTTGGAATTGTTAACGGGCTTAGATGTAAGTGTAGGCAGAGGTTGGTAATGAAATACCTGGAGGAGAGTAAAGCACTTGTATGCTTGCTCCAGGAAACCCACTTAGATACTAAAGAAAGCCGAACCTTATTCTCAAAAGTGCCCTGGATAGAGTGCTTTTTAGTCTCAGAGCAAGTTGCGCACTGTAAGGGTGTTGCCATTATAACAAGACGGGGCAGGATGTGTTATTAAATCCTTCAAATCTGATAAATCCGGGAGGTGGATAATTGCAACCCTGGGATGCGGAGGGGGAGAGCTAGTTTGGGCTGTCTTTTATGGGCCCAACATTGATGATCCTTCCCACCTAGCTAATCTAGAATGGAACCTAATGGAAGTAACATCTCCAATAGTAATCGGGGGGACTTCAATGTTCTACTGAACCCTACACAAGATAGGTCTAACAGGAAGAGCCATGATCATGCCCTGTGTGTGCCAGACCCTAAAGAATATGATGCATGATCTGGCGCTGTTAGATGTGTGGAGGTATAGAATGGGAGCCAGTCAAGGCTTTACATTTCACAGTAAAATATACCGGCATTTCTTCAGGTTAAACTGTCTCTTTGTGGACAGGGCTATAATAGAGGCAATAATGAGAATCAGCATCCTCCCTGATCATATTTTGGACCATGCCGCAATCAGCATGTCCCAAGTGGGTTATGGCAGAGTGTCTAGGCAAAGATGGACAATAAAGAGGGCCATCCTTACTGATCTTGAGACAGGTGAGGCACTAAAGCGGGCAAGTGCGGCTTATTTTAATGACAAAATTGGGTCCACCTCCTTAGATATTGTGTGGGATGCCTTTAAGGCATATATTAGACGGGTACTGCAAAATCTGGCATATGTTAAAACAAATACCGAGAGATCAAGTCTAAAGGAAATTGAAGATAGAGTGGGATCGCTGGAGGCTGATCTTCTCCGGGTTTGCTCGGGGTCTGCTGTTGCGAGGGAGCAGGTACAGACACTCCTAGAAGAGGCAAGGCAAGACTGCAGGATCAGATTGAATCAAAAGTGTAGAGCGCAGTGGCAAGCCAACTGTGTGCAGAATTTTGAGTATGAGGAAAAGGCAGGCGCGTTGCTGGTGTGGAAAGCCAGAGCAGACTGATCAAAGAATGTCATCCGACAGTTGGTTGTAAATGCCAGAGGGGATGTCTCAGATAAAACGTACAACATGCAAGCTGTCTAGTATCCTTATTCTTCACACTATAGAAGGAGGAGATCTGTCCCAATCAAGACCTCCTCAAAGCCTGGCTAAGCAAGATACAATTCCAAGTCTAACAGTAGAGAGTCGGGAGTTACTTGAGGCCCCAATAACTAAGGAAGAGAGCCGTTTGAGCCTAGCTAAGAGTAGGAACAGTAAGGCTGCGGGTACGGACTCCCTCCCGAATGAAGTTCTATAATTTATTAACAGAGGAATTGGTCCCGGGCTTGGAAAACCTGTTTAACTGGATATACAGACAAGGTGGGCGCGTCCCAAGATCCTGGAAGGAGGCCACAATAGTTCTCATCTTGAAACCCTTCAAGGACCCTTGCTGGGCCGATTCCTATCGACCGATCTCCCAGCTGAATGCAGGTTATAAAATCTTCATGAGTATTCTAGCGGGGAGATTGGCTAAGCTTGCCCCACAACTGATGCACTCAGATCAGAAGGGCTTCATCCCTAAGAGGCAAATACAGGAGCTGACTCAACAACTTATTGGCACAATAGATCTTGCTTCTGAACGCTCTGCCCCCCTGGCAGTGGTCGCTATGGATGCGGCCAAGGCTTTTGATCAAGTGTGTTGGGTGTTTCTCTGGGAGGTCATGAGAGCAATGGGGTTCGGCACTGGTTTTTTATATACACTTCAGTCGATGTATGAGGGTGCATCTGCTAAGATCCTCTTAAACGGCATATTGACTTCCAGCTTCAGTGTATCAAAAGGGACACGACAGGGCTGCCCTCTCTCACCCCTATTGTTTGACATATATATAGAACCTCTGGCCCGACTTCTGAGATCAGATGCCCTGGTTGTCCCTTCTAGCTCCCCTCCTTAGAGCAGTAAGGCCGCGCTATATGCAGACGACCTACTGATCTACACAGCAGACCCAATCACAACTATTCCGTGAGTAGAGTACCTTCTTGCAAAATTTGGCGCCCTTTCAGGATATTCAGTGAATACCTCTAAAACTGAAGTAATGTGCTGGAATGGTAAAGACTGGGGCAGGAGAGTGAACCCAAACTTTAGATATTTGGGGATTACAATCGTGGATGAGGTATATAAAATCCCCCAGATTAAACTGTAAAGGGTCGCTAGAGAAATAGATTGCTTACTCGCTAGGTGGAATGATCTCCCGTTAACCATTTTTGGGCGTGTCAATTTGATAAAAATGGTGATCCTCCCTAAACTGACTTACAGTTTTAATGCTTTTCCCCTTGTGTTTCCAAAATGAGACATTGACAAAATTCAGGGGAAGGCCGTCAGTTTCATTTGGGCCTCTAAGAGTGCTAAGCTTGCATGGAATAAACATAGACGTAGGCTCGATAAGGGAGGGTTGGCCTTGCCCGATTTTAATCTGTATTGCGTAGCGTTTCAGTTTAAAAATGTTCAGATGCTGTTGGGGAAGTCAGATGATTCCACATGGGGAAGCTCCTCAGGGAAATGGTGAGAGAGTTGAGCGTGGAGGGATTTCTCTATAAGTTTGGTGCACCCAGATTTTTTAGGAAAGTCTGATTAAAAGTACTGAGATTGGCATTGAATGTATGGTACAAGATCAGGAGAACATGGGGCCTAGGTTATTATTCAGATCTCACCACCGTTTGGGACTCCCCTGGTACCCCGATATGCCTGAAAGATAGCTTAAGTCTCCCACTCAGGAGGGCAGGTATAATAACATGGGCAGATCTGATGACAACTGAGGGGTTGCATCCTTCTTGTCTTCTTGGTTTTCAGCCTCAAAACAGGAGATAGGGGGGACTGGGAGTTAGAGCTTCTTCTCCATGACACAAGATCTAAGAGAAAGGAGGTCGCAACGTGAGGAGAAGAAGCTATCACCTCCCTACCTTGCCTGGAGAGAAGCTTTCCAGGAGATGGTCCTTAAACCAGTTTGGGATAAGTCCCTGAGGTTCCTGTATTCCACTATTAACCGACTTTACTGGACACCATTGAAAATCGCAAAGTTTGACCCCCAGTCTCCTCCCAAGTGTAATAGGTGTGGAAGCTAAGGACGTACATATCTTTTTTCAATGCCCTAGGTTAAGTGACTACTGGGGAGGAATAGAACTTTTTTTGAAAGGTATTTCTTGGAGTGGAGATTAGTCTGAATGCATGACTCGTTCTTTTTGGAGTGGATGAGATAACAACCCACCTACTGCGGCGACCGCAGAGAGGGCTGCTTTTTTATCTGATACTAACTGCTAAAAGAGAAATCTGTAAGAAGTGGAGGGACCCCATACCCCCGAAAGTAGAAGTTTGAGTTAAGCTGGCTGTCAGGGTATGGTGGCTAGATCAGGGCTCAGAAGTGTGCCGTCCACCGGCTATTTGGTCTAACTTTTCAATTTGGTGCAATTCCGTGGAAACCGGCTACACATTCCAATGATTACACCAAGGCTCCGGCAGAGGTGAAGATCCTGTATGGTGTTAGGACCCCCAGCGACTGCAACGACCGCACAGTGGACAGTTCGATTATGTGGTTTCCTGAGAGCTGCAGACGTTTCTGGTGGCATGAGGAATAAAAAATAAAAGAAATAGACGTGCATTTGTGCACCAGGCTCCATTTCCCCATTATGGAGTTTTGCCCTGTATGCAACTCTACACTCTGGAAATAACAGCAGCCACAAAAAATTTCCTGTGGTGCACCTGGAAAGCTACAACTAGGGGAGCTTCCCAGACATACTCCTATGAATGGTCACGATTTCCCAAAAAGCTGTGCAAATATATAGGTGCATAGGAGTATGTCCACAGGTGTAAAGGTTTTACTTTTTTGAGACTCAGAACTTATAACTTTATTTTTAATGTAAGACACGTTGTTGAAGTACCTTGCTCAAATATCCAGTACACAATGTTACATGAATAGTCAATTCACTCAAAGTCAAGAAACTCAACAAAAAAGTGCTTTTATGGTTAACCCCACTTTTTGCCTGGTGCTAAGCTGTTTTTGACTAGTCTGACTGGGATCCTGCTAATCAGGCCCCTAGTCTCTCTGCTTTCTCCCCTAAATTGTTATGTTCAGTCCTTAGGTACATCCCAGATTGGATACTGAGGTACCCTTATCAGTCCCTAGTATATGGTACAAAGGTACCCAGTGTGTAAGTACCCCAGAGGTCCCCCATGGGCTGAATCATGTATTATGCCACCCATGGGAGACCATTCAAACTGTAACTACAGTCATGTCATTGCAGCCTGTGTAAGCTGGTGCTAGCACCACTTATGAAAGATGTAGGCTTCCTATATCTAGGGTCACTGCACTTAAAACGTATAAGTCACCCCTATAGCAGGCCTTTTCAATCCTGAGGGCAGGGTGCTTGGTTTTAAGTGTGAGGGTGCCCCTGCATGAGCAGGACACACCTACGGCCTACGGAGTCCATTCTCCCGGGTTGTAAGTGAAGCAGCCATGTGCCAAATAGAGGGGCACCTCGTAATTATGTGATGACCATCTCGAAATAGGCTGCAACGAAACCTATCATGTTTGGTATCAAACATGTTGGAATCATACTCCCACACCATAAATGGTATTGAGGGTATGATTCCAAGCACTGGGAGAGCCCTCTGTTAGGCTCTTAGTGCTCCCGGTACCAGTCTTCTAGATCCGGACAGCACAACATGGCTACTGCTGACTAGAGACACGATTCTGCCCTCCTGCTGATGAGCCAAGCTCGAGCAAGAGAAGGCAGAACAATAGTTATCCTGTCACAGGGAAGTGTGACCACCTCCCAGACAGGATTTAGTGTACTAGGGCCGGGTGGGTGCGCTTGCCAGTGCCACTCAGTCTGCATGAGGGGCACATTTGGTGCCTCCTTGCATAGTCTTGTCCAAACCAGCTCTGGGGGCCACTGGCTCCCCCTCTGGTGCAAAACTAGACAAAGGGCATGGGAGTATCCTCCCCCCTGTCCAAACCCTCCTCAGGGAGGGTCCCCTGAATCATCCCAACCCTTTCCTTAGGGTTACCTGGGTGTAGGTCCCTAGATTTATCGTGGGACACGATTAAATTCATACACCACTTCAACTTCTACCTTCTAGGCACTCTGGACTTCGCTGGATTTTGTTTTGGCTCAACTTCGTCCCCCTTTCAGTTTGCTGCATCGTCTGTGCCTGTGCACCATACAGGATCCTTCCAAGGCCTGTGGGCATCCAAGACACCTTAATCAATCTCCCTTGATGTGAAGGAGCCACTTCCCTGCATCTGCCGGCACCGCAACTAAGCTGACTGGTCTGTTGATCCTGAGCTCCTACGGACTACGAAAAGTTCAACAACACAGGTGATGGTTCTCCACAGCTCTCAAAGCTTGCCCTGACCTCTCACCAATTTTGAGGCCAGTATCCCTCATGAGAGCCGCAGGAGCCAAACCCCTGTGCACCGCGTCGACTTGCCATTAAAAAGGCTTGTTGACTTCCTTCCACCAAGATCTTCTGTCTCCAATTACCCCCAAACTCAAGCACCTCCAGTGACTAGAATCTTTGTCCACACCACATCGTTTGCACTGTGGCCTGCATCTTTTGTTGACCTGCTTGAGGTCCTCTTGCGACTCCAGTGTCTCCGGCCTGTGGGTCCTGTTGAGGGTCACCTTTGTTTCTTTTGAGCTCCCCTGATTGCTCGGGCCTGCCATGACTCCCCTACTTGTGGTGCGTCCCCTGGACCTTACTGGGCCCTACATTGCACCTTCTTCGACTTCAATGTTGCTTGCAGTTGCCAAGGCATATTGGTGCTCCCGACGGACACCGACCTCTCAGCTCTCAACATCCGACGTGGGACAGCTCGTGCACGGCTCCTGGTCTTCCTCTGCATCGCCTGGTTCTCTCAGCTGCAGAGTCAATGTCACCATCAACTCTCCTTCATCTCCCGACATCTGTGGGCATTTGTCTTCCAGATTTCCGGGTCACTCCTGAGTGACATAGACTCTGTCCCCTCTGCTTGCAGGTACTCTTCTACTTGAATCCAATTACGGATTCCACCGGACACTTGCTCCTTCCCCAGCAGCGGCATTTTCCTGAAGTCCTCCATTGGGTTCGACAGCGGTTTTCAACACCACTTCACACCTATGCACCCGGCTTCCCTGGTGTAGGTAACGTGGGTACTAGGGTATCCATGGGTGGGATGGCTCTCCAACCTTCTGTCTTCCACGGGGTTTCTTCAGTGGTCCACTGGGAAGGGTCCTTAATCTTTAAAGTTACAGCCGCGACTTACACGTTGATTTGTACGGAGAACGTGGTCATGTTCCCACACTGCACACAATCTCCTTGGGGCTCCTAGTTACTCACCTTAGGTGGTTCCTTGGGTCACCGGCACTTCTACCTCCTCTGGACATTGTCTTGACATGAGTCGTGGTTCTTATACCACTTTCTTAGTATATGGTTTGGTCCCCCCCTCGGGTCCACTGTGTATTCTGTGCCATTTACGTGATTTCTATGAAAAGTATTGTGTGCATTGTGCATATCTCTAGGTAGGAGGTATCTAAACATTTTAGAGAGTATTATATACATATTTTTATAAAGACCTTGTGTGGTTCTTTTTCATTTAATCTATACCTATAAGATTGCATTCTGGTAAAAGAAGCTGCTTTACACTCTTTCTGGACTAAGCCTGAAGGCTGCACTCAACAGCTACCACTTAGAGAGCTTTCTAAGATTGTCTAAGACCTCTTAAATCATCATAAGGGTTGTCTGGACTGGTGCAGGGTGTCCACTCACATAAGTGTACATCATAACCCAGGCCAGCCTCTCACAATTATCTGTACAGATGACTGGTAAACCTGAACGAACTCAAAAAGCACCAGCTCCTGACCTTAGCTAGCAAATTCAAGGATATCCCTCATATTTTAATTCATAGCCTAACAATGAAAAAATTGTGTTCTAGTTGCTAACATAAGTGCTCAACAGACCCTTTAGAAAGCATGCTAAATTGGCTACTTAAAAAGTGCAGGCACGCTTGACCCATTCATAGCAACAGGTAGCTTGAAATGGTGAATCAGTGGCAGCTCCTCCGCTATCGCAAAGGAGCACCACCCCATTGCTTTTAAGCAGTGCGAGGAAGAAGAAACATAAAATGATATTAACTTATAGTTATTATCATTTTATGCTTTTCGCTGCTTTGCGGGCAGGTGGGTGGGTGGGGCTGCTTTGCTCTCAGAGCAGAGCAGGGGAGGAGTGGTTTGCCCACTCCTTAGTGCGCAGTGACTGTTTGGTCAGCCCTCTCGGGCCGCCCAAACCAGTCATGCGCACTCTCCCCGTTCTCCATGCAGGCTGCATTACAACCTGCGTGGAGAACAAGCCCAGGCCCCCATTCCCTGGTTGAGCGTCAAAACCAGGATGCTCAAAACCAATCACAATGCTGCACTGCAGCGTTGTGATTGGTCAGGGGAGACTGGGTGCTGACCAATCACAGTGCTGCATTGCAGCATTGTGATTGGTCAGTGGGGCCTGCTTCCTGTTCCTCGAGTTCCACGAGGAGAGCAGGAGCAGTGACGCGGGACCCGGCGACAAGGTAAGTTTATTTGATATTTTAATATTTTTTTAATTGCGCGACCCCCCCCACAACCTCTGCGTGACCCTCCACCCCCTGCACCACCCCCTCATTTCTCGCATGACCCGCCCACTACGCCATCCGCGAGCCATGCCGGACGCCACTGGGTGAAATGCCTTTTTCGTAGTAAGCCAACTAAAGATCCCTATTTAGAATTGACACTGTGCCTAATACAAATTGCTTATGTTTGTCCACACCATTATGGAGGTAATGTTTAAAATGGGAGCAGTGCTCACCAGACCACAGCCATTTTACATTTTTTGTTTCTGGGGGATTTCACTTTTCCCTCATATTTTTTACCAACTGTAACATGTCAATATGCAGCTATTATTCACTGTCATTGTATGTTCTAAACTGCAAACCAAGTCATACACTTTACAATCTACAAATGTATTTGCAGGTGAACACATAGCCTCTCCTGGAATCAACTTAGAAACATCTTCAAAAAGGACTGAGCAATGAATATTCACTTAGTAAAATCAGAAATGTAACTAGGTTAATACCCAACACCCTCGGCACACTAGGGATTCAGTTAATAGCTATTTCCTGTACCTGGGTTAATCAAAAGAAAATACTTCACATCTACAGATTAACCAGATTGCTGAAGTCAGGCTACCCAAAGGCCTTATGAAAAAGTAACATAATGATGGCTTGTCAATGCGTCTATTGATGGCAGGTGTAAGTTTAAAGACATCTGTTAAATGTTTTTGAATTCCGATACACAATGTTATGTGTATCTAAAACCATCTTACATGGCCATAATGAACCAGAAAGAATACATGGCACAAATTAGCAGTCCTCACCTTCTCCTTCACACTGAAAGGCAGGCTAACATTCACAGTGGCATGCACTAGATTTTATAAATGTTCCCAAGAAAGGCTTAACAAGCCATCTTATCATTCCAAATTCAGGTTTCTGCTGAATGGAGATCTGATTTGAATTGTGTTGTCCCGTGTTGTGACTTAGCCCTCTTTACATCCCTTATTACCAAAGTCCCAAGATGTGCGAGGTCCATTGAGAGCACTACAGCAGTGTTCTGAATCCATCCATATAGCATGAACAAATAAATAAATAAATGACACATTCTTCCTCCATTCAGCCATCAGCCATCTTGCTCTCCACACATTCACCAGCACCAACAAATATGGATATCCTCAGTAGGAGAAACTATCAAAATGAGGTATTGTTGGACTTGCCCCTCTCTGCAGGATCATCCTCAAACTTTTTTCCTTCACCCTCCTGTTCCCTAAACAGTTGTTTGTCTTTTAGGACTCTGTGCACTTTACTATTGCTAACAAGTGCTAAAGGGCTTGTGCTCTCTCTCCTTCAAACATGGTAAAATTGGCTTACACCCAATTGCCACATTTAGTTTACCTGTAATTCCCTAGTAAGGTGGTACTACATGTACCCAGGGCCTGTAAATTAAATACTAGTAGTGGATTTTAAGTGCTCCTTGTGCCTCACATTTAAGCAACCCTCTAAACATGTTTCAGGCCTGCCTTTGAAGTTTCTGTGTGCAGTTTTAACTGCCATTTCAACCTAGCAAAATAAACCTTTTGCCAGGTCTAACCCCCTCCATTTTAATACATATAAGTCACCTCTAGGGCAGGCCCTAAACAGCCCATAGTGCAGGTCGCAGTTTAATTGAAAAGTTGGACATGTACTTTTATGTTATACATATCCTTGTAGTGAAACACTCCTAAATTCATTTTCAGCACTGTGAGGCCTACCTCTCCCTCAGGATAACATTAGGTTTGCTTATTACATTGAATACATGATAACTCAATTGAGAGCAGGTAGGAATGTCGAGTTTGTTGATATTTTCTTGCCCTAACAATTTGATTCCTACGGTCTGTATCTTGGGTCACATGATTAGATGAAATTGGTAGTTGGCCTTGGTGTATTGCTACTGGACAGTGATACAAAGGGGAAATAGGTGTAGGCAGGATGGGGCATCTCTGACTTTATGACGGGAGGAGCTCTCACATACCACACTTGTACATCACAAAAGCTCTGACTCAGCACACTCGCAAAGGGTTTCACAACAGTCTATTCTACCCCATGACAAGCTGGAGCCAGGGAAGAGAGGCAAGTAATTCCAGAAATATCTGTAGGGGAGGACTCTAGATGTTTCCCCTACTTCAAAGTGGACAATAGGTAGAAGTATTGGATCCTCAAATCCAACTTTTCAGTACACCTCTGGAACTGTTAAAGGCTCAGAAGGACTGCTGTGCTGTTCAGTGGCAAAAAGGACTGCTACTCTGCTGCCCTGCTACTCTGCTGCACTGCTGCCTGAGATAGAAGGACTGGCCCTGCATCTTGAAGCCAGAGTAAATCCAAAGGCTAGTAAGCTGGTTTACTGATCAGAGCCTCAGGGACAGAAAAGGCTCCGTCCACTTTGAACCCAGCACCTGGATTCAAACTATATGTCTTGCTCCCCAGTCCTGACACTTGGAAAGGGCTTGAAGGAGCTCTGCCAGCCCAGCTATGGTCTTGGTCTTTTGGGCAGAACTAACGCAGTGCAATGTATTGCCTTTCAGTCTTGCACTGGGACTGTGGCTGCATGATGCATCCCTGATGCAGAACCTCTCAGCTCCTCGGAACCACTGCTGCACAATGCATCTTTAATGCAGGTCCTCGCATCGCAGCTCCGGAGCTCCATGGAACCACCACTGTGTGATGCATCCTCAACGCAGGACTTCGCATCTTAGCCCTGCAGCTCAACTGAACTGCCACTGCACAATGCATCCTCAACACAGGATCTCTCAACTCTCCACAACCAGTATTTAAGGTTCTTTGTTCAGTGGGCCTAACTTGGTACCTGTATCTGGCCTGGTCTCCATCGAGGTCGACCTGAACTTGTGACTTTGTCCTGGTCCAGCTTGACCAGAAAAGCACAGTTCGCTTTATGTTTTTAATCATCATTTTTACTTAAATCTTTAAAATTGCACATCTCCGGTTCTACCAATTGGATTTTTGTTTTTTTGGTCTCAAGTAATCGATTACATTTTACTATAATTTTCTAAATTGGTGTGGGAGTTTTCTTGTGTTTCCATTTTAATCCTGTTTGTGGGCTTCATACATATTTTACAAATTGCCTCTAAGTTAAGCTTGATTGCTTTTGTGCTAAGTTACCAGAGGGTTAAGCATAGGTTGATTTGGGGTTTGCTTGTGTTCTATCCTGAAAACATTTGTGGCTGCTGTTTGAGTAAGGTTTCACCCCCCCTCAACCGGTAACCCAATTTCCTACAAGTATCTACAGTAGATGTGGAAGAAAAGTAACACACTCATAATCATCTCACATGTCAACAAGTAGTGTTACCAATAGGGGTGGGCGGAATTTGCGTAGTCGCGTTACGCAATGTTCCGCGAAACGGCAAAAAATCTCCGCGAGCACGAGGAATTCCGTGAGCTCGCGGAATTGCTTGTTCCGCCCGTTAGACTATAGCTGCAACTTTGCCACCGCGTCGGAAAGGCGCAGGGGTCCTTTGAGTAAGCTGTCCATCATAGTGGGAAAAGGGCGGGAAGACGTTGCATACCGCTAGTGTATGTGGGGCTGGGCCAAACGGGCGGGGCTTCTATGCGAGTTCACATGCCTCTTGTTTATAAAGGGTCAGAGCATGATCAGAGCAGCAGATGAGGAGAAAGAACCTCCTGGTCACAGGAACTACATGGGGATTGCGCTCGAGAAAGTCATGGATGCAAAGACCTCCATCATGCATCACGGCTAATTTTTGATGGTAGATATGGAGAGAATGCACACCTGCCCAGCCTCGACCGAGCTCACAATTTTTTGGGGTTGATTAATGCGTTACCGAATTTGAGCTTTAACTCGGGCACCTGCTTTATTTATATCTGTAAGTGCTTCCTGTTGAGGTTTAATTTTTGTGACAGGAGCCTCGTGCCAGAATGAATCCTGCCCAGCATATTTATCCAAGAAGATGCCACCGTTTTGTGCAATACCTCTACTCAACTGGAGTACTTTCTACTGGCTAATCAGTAAGTGCTACCTCCTGCTTAGCCCCGACCATGCTCACGAATTCCGCTACGCCGCGGATCGCGGAATGTTCGGCAATTCCGTGATCCCCGCGGAACGCGGAATTGCCAACATTTCGCAAATTCCGCGAGCGGAGCGGAATTTAACGCCCAGGCCTAGTTACCAACACACAATCACAATTCCGGGGTGGGGGCAAGAGATTCTCTACCTTTCCCTTCAGTCTCCCTACTAAACCTACACACACACACAAAGAAAAGGGAAAGGGCGAATTCAGTGGGACCAATCTGTCCCTGGGTGCCGCATATTTTCCGTTTTGGAAAGACCATTGGGCTTTTAATACTGCACTCACACACTAGATAGTGTCATGCTTCATCATAGAGCCGCATCAACATCAAGATGCAGACCACATGGTAGGGTCTTTCTTCATGACTCTGTAATTCCTTTCATCACCCATCTCTAATTTGAAGAAGGAACACATCTACTCCATGGACAACCCCTTTGCATCTAATCTGAAACTGTGGCGTTGTTACATTGACAATGTCCTTATTGTTTGGGAGGAAGATCTGACATCAATAGAACATTTTCTGACATGGATTAATAACAGAAATAGGTTCCTCCATTTTACCTCCACAATCACTAAACAAACACTCCCAATCCTGGACCTGGATATAAAACCGAAAGCAGGGAGACTAGAGACAAGTGTACACCACAAACCAATGGACAGAAATAATCTGCTGTCTTTTGAGAGATTCCACCCCAAGACCCTGAAAGAGAATTTGCCAGTAGAACAGTTCCTAAGGTTGCGGAGGAATCGCACAGATCTAAGTGCTTTTGAAGAAGAAGCGGAGAAACTGAAGGGGCGCCTTCAAGAACGGAATTACCCCAATTGGGTTATTAACAAAGCTTGGAAAAGAGCTAGGAACAATAACAGGGAGGCCCTGTTAGAAACAATTGAAAAACCAAAGGTAAACAACATAATATGTGTATCCACCTATAGCACAGCTTCCAATGCTGTGAAAAGAATCTTCGCCAAGAATTGGAAAATACTGAACTCAGGTGGACAATATATTGCAAGACCAATGTTTGCATTCAAGAAAAGTGCAAACATTAGAAACCAAATAGTACACACGAGACCACAACCAGGTACCCAAGAAAGAGAATAAAGACTCTGGCACCTTCCAGCTCTAATGGGTCACAACGCCTGTGAAGGATGCAAAGCGTGTCCACTCACAATGAACACCAAAAGTGTGGACTTGGGACTAAAAACCCCTTGGGTTCTAAAAAATCATACACCATGTAATTCAGAAAACGTAGTATATGCAATCAGGTGTCCATGTAACTTGTTGTACATTGTAATGACCACGAGGAAGGTAAAAGTGAGGATCATGGAACATATGAGCAATGTACGATATAGGAAATTCATAACTCATTTTGTAGAGAAACAACACACTGTAGAGGACCTGAGATGGGTGGTTATTGACAAACCAACCCTGACAAGAGTGGGCACGGATGTAAAAATGGAACTCCTGAAGAGGGAACAACGATGGGTGTTCAGGACCAACAGTAACAGTAGAGGTCTGAACGATGACATCCCATGGCATCAATTAAACAGCCAAAACTGAGGGGTATTAATGAACTGAGTGTGTGGGAAAATGAGAGGCATGATAAAAAGCGATCCCAATTTTTTTTTTTTTAAATTAAACAAACAAGGAGTCCCTCTACCAGAGACTAATAAAGATATTTTGATTGAATAAAACACCTATATATATATATAAAGACTGTAGGCTCACAGTAATGCACAGTTAAAACCTGTTTTTAAAAAAAAATTACATTTTAAATTAAATAGAGTAACCATAAATATGACGAGGATGTAAAAAGTTTCTTTCGAAAAAGAGAATATCTCATCCACACGAGGATCCGATATCCGCACACCATAAACAACAAGAAAGAATATCAGACATAAAAGTTGAGAAGGGAAGTAAAAATAGGAGAAACAAACATGGTTGCCGGAATGAGACAGGGAAGAGAGGAAATTACGCTCTAGACGGAGCATGAGAGACACGAACAGGAAGTGACGTGTCACGCCAAGAAACTCCATATAGATGGCGTCGAAAACCCGAGGGAGACCATCTACAGAGGGTAGTGGATGTCAAACATGTAACGCATTGACCCTGACAAAGTGAGTACTGCGACCCAAACTGGGGGGGGGGGACAAAAACCAATAGGGTATTAAGGCGGGTTTTGAGATGAGAATCCCACCGGAAGTCAGGTTTAATGCTGACACACTAAGGCAAGAACGAAAGGGGGCAGATTTATTAAAGGGATTTTTTTTAATCGGGAGAGGTCACCACATATATAATGGGTGAGAAGCTAAAATAAACAGATGACTCAAGAATGAAACATCAGCGACCGACCCTTGGGAGGTGGCATGGCTCCCTCTATGGGGATTGTTCACGTAGACAAGTCATATTAGATAAAGAGATCAAAGTAGAATGTTTATTATAACAATCACATTGAGGGAATAATATTACAAATGAAAATCTAATCATGTATCATATTATACCACAGTGTGTGACTAGGGGAGATGTTCCCACCACTACCCCGGTTTCAGAACTCAACTAATAATCAACTGTAAGAAACAGAACATGTTGATTGAGTTCGTACTTGGTGAGATGCGAAAGTAAACGGTTTCTGGAAGTGTTTTTACCTATGAGAGCATGCGTAGTATAAAGATTTCACAGTGAATCACATTAATTAAACTGTGAGTCTGTAGTTGAGAAAATGAATCTTTGTGACAGAAAGTAGGGAGCTGCTTAAAACAAGGGAAGCAGAGATGACTAAAATAATCTATTTTCGTTGTAGGATGTTCCAAAGATAAGAGGGAAAGCCGAAGGAGAAAAATGAGAAAAATATCCCCATACCAATACCTGAAAAATAAGGTACTGTATATAGGAGAGGGTAATAAGGAACCCAAAGGAGTACAAGGGGTCCTAACCCTGAAGAAGCCTGGTAGACCCGACATGGGCACAAGGAGGGCCGAAAAATGTTGATAATCTAACAACACTAAATGGAAGGGGGTACTGTCACTAAACAGCCAATACATCACCAAGATACTGATTTTAACCCTGCCAGGCGAAGTTAAGAATAAAGATTATTTGAACATTCTCCTAGGTCGATTTAATCATCGTTTTTGTGTTGAGAGGATCCCGATCCCAGTTGGAATAGAGGTGTGAATCAATCCCTCAATTGTTTTGGAAAAATATTTTTTTCACTCCATCGAATGACGTTGGTCTGTTTCTTGATGTTGATGCGGCCCTATGATGAAGCATGACACTATCTAGTGTGTGAGGGCAGTATTAAAAACCTGATGGTCTTTCCAAAACGGAAAATAAGCGGCACCCAGGGACAGATTGGTCCCACTGAATTCCCCCTTTCCCTTTTCTTTGTGTGTGTAAAACAAGTAGTGTTATTCAAAAACTCTTTAAAGTTTACACAACCTCATGGATTTTGTCCACTGTCATGGATTTCCTGGACTATCTTGATCTTTATGAGTCAACTAGTGGGTAATCTCATTCTGTCAGAAATTTTACTGCTTGATCAAGTGAACCCAAGTTATCCAACTAAAGAGGTTTCCAGAGACTAACCCAATGTTATTTATCATGGCAGTAATATATTAAAATGAGCTTTTTATCTGTCTTTGATAGAAGGGCGAGCTTTGGCATGCAAGCAACCTTGTTACAATGTCTGAGAGTTTTAGTTCAATTAAATAAGTTTTCCCTTGCAACAACACAAAGTTTGACCAAATTTTTAACAAGCTGAAGATCCCTATGTTGTTCCTCATGGGTGTGGGAGGATGATGGTCTCCAGGCCGGCGATAGACAGAGGGGATATGAGTTGGGGAACTTCGACATCTATATCCGCCTGGCTGTCAGTGCTAACAGGAGATCTTTCTCTTTGTCCCACAGATGGGTTTCCTTTCAATCCACTGCTTTACCTATGTTTTGCACTCATAGACCTTCCGGGCGTACCTGTGTCTTGCTTCACTCAGACAGCTCCGTACAAGGCCAGAGAAGGCTTGCCTATTCTCTGGCCCAGTAACATCACTCCACAACCACTTTGGGACTGGTATTATCATTTTAATGTGCTGCACTGGGAATTAGTAGAAGCAAGACTCAAATTAATATTTACCAATTACAACAGGTGCTTTTTAACACTTTCTAGAATTTTGCACGTAAGCAAGACACAAATTATTATTTAAGAATTTCAACAGGTGGTTTTTAACACTTTCTTGAATTTTGCATGTATTCCCAATCTTGGATAGCTGCCAAACAGTCCTTTTGTTTGCTTTCAACCCAATCCAACATGGTATCACTTTCTGGCGTTTTAAGGAGGCCACACAAATCAGCCTTTTATTGTATTGCAATTCAGTCAAAGTCCAGTCTTTCAACTGGTTCACCACCTTTGGTTTTTGTGTTCCAGCTATCTGATTCAGTTGTCAAGACCTCAGACCGGTGTTTCTTTTCTTGAGTGCCCAAGGAGTTGCCAAACTATTCATCCTTTCCAGTATGCAAACAAGAACACAACCTAACAACATTGTGGGTACAGTGATATTCCTCTTTGACCTTTTCAGAGTACAATATTGTGTCTCCTTTATTTTCTCAATCCTCACTGTGTAAAGTTGACTTGGCCAACTAGGGGAGACAGAACTTACAATATTTTTGCTAGCTATGATTGAGTACCACACACCCCAAACAGGAGATTTCATGAGAGCAACGTTGATTTAGATTTGAGAGCCTGACATGAATGACAATGTGCTCCTTATAGGAAATATGTGCAGGATTTGTATATATCAGCCAACAAATAACTATGTACCAAAATCTATACAACCTATACTTTCCACGTTAGTATGAACCAATTACCTCGTAATACTTCTCAGTGCTACAATCTTTCTCTATTTTGGGTCTTTCTTCAATTTTCATCTCTCCTTACCTTGCCACAATCCAAGTTTATACCGTCTGCTCTCCCCTACAGAAACCAAACAATCTCTCAAATACTGCAAACAGATTCATCAGTGTTATAACCTGTTGTCTTCCTTGTACTTGTGTTCCTTGTGCCGGCATGGAATGCTAGAATCTGGCATTCTTGGATTCCAGAGGGGACGAGGAACAAGAGACGCGATCATGTGGAGGGGGTCCTATTGGTGGTTGCCTATTTACTGGCATTCCTAAATAAACTAATATTTTATTTTTTTATGACTGTCGACACTAGAACACTGGCGATGAGTGTGCAAATTTACTATGTTACAAGTCGTTCTGGGGCGGAGTGCTGATTGCGCTGGTTCTCATTCTCAGTCATCGTCGTGCACTGCTGGTATTGATTTAGGCAGCAGCCTATCTGCCATTTCACAGGAGGCACAGCATCTTACGGGCTTCCTTTTTGGAGTACAGCTCTAAGCTGTTACCAATGACCTATTCCAAATGCATATGTGCTTCAGTGTACATGTCTGGTAGCCATTTCTGTCCCACCGTGAGGGTCAGGCATCAGATTTACGGCTTCTTGTCTACTCAGTTCTATGGCTGCCATCATAACTACCTGGTTTTATTACATCACAAAGGACCGGTATCCAGTCTACATTTTGGTGTGACGTAACTATTGCTGGGCACAACATCTGCCTACAATTTGAATGTTTGTTATTATTACAAAACCTTTCTCATAATTTTGATATTTTATTAAAATATATTTCTTATGGATAACATCCATTTCGTTTATTGGCTTCATTATTATAGAAACCATCAGCCCTCCACCACTTTTTTTGCAGTCAGCTAGTGAACCACCTACAGGCTGGAAAGAGTGGTATAAAGCGTTTAACTCATTTTTTGGTGCTACTGATGTTTTTAAATTCAAGCAAGAGATAAAATGTTGGCTTTTGGAACATTCACATGGTGTGGAAGGCCAAAAGATTCTTGCACACCTACTTGACCTTCCATCAGAGTAAGCAGAAGATGTAATTTATATATATTAGGTAGTTTTAGAGAAACTAGCTAAACATTTTTGTAAAACTCCAAATTTAAATGTGAGAATACATGCATTTTTCGCAAGAGAACAATCTGCGATGGATGTATATGTTGCCTCATTAGGAGTTTTGGCTGTCAAGTTCGAATTTGGTACTTTCACGGATTAGCTTATCAGAGATCAACTTGTAACTAGGGGGCACATGCATCAAGCTTTTTACCGGTCACAAACAGGGCGAATCGCAGAATCGGCTCGTTTGCGATGGGTAAAAAGGCATTTCCAATGCATTAAACCAAAATGCATTCAGAAATAGGTAATCGCAATTTTGCGATTACCTATTTTGTGAATGCATTTAGAGAATCGCAATTTGCGATTCCCTAAATGCAATGCACGAAGCATTTGAAAATGCGATTTTGCATTAAGGATTCACAAATTACCATCAACTTCAAGTTGATGGTAACTTGCAAATCCTTGGAAAAATGCACAAAATTGCATTTTTCAAAGTGCCATGTGGTGCACACACATGCTGTTAGGGCATGTGTGTGTGCCACATGTGCACACTTATCTGTTTTGGGGGTGCATCAGAGGGGCCTTAGGCAACCTAGCATCCTTGAAATTGCATTCGCAATTTGCGATTACCTATTTGGTAATCTCAAATTGCGAATGCTTTCGCATTCATTCCTATGGGCCTCTAGGCGATTCGCTATTAGAGAATGTGTAGGAATCGCTATTTTTTTGCGATTCCCACATGCATAAGGAATTGCCACATATTGGTGGCCCGGTATGGACACAGTTTTTGATTGAGAAATAATTGTTGTGTTTAGTGAATTAATTGAACCTTAAGTGTGTTTCACCACCTATGGTGAAACTTGGCAGTCCAGGAAGGGTGTGGAGTAGAGTGAGTTTTGATTTTTTCTGTCCATTTCATCTACTCCCAAGTGTCCGACATTTTGCTTTAGTTCTGATTGATCATTTATCTAAGTGGATGGTGGTCAGATTTGTAAGTGAAGCAAACACTAAGGGGCTCATTATAATGTCGGGCGGATCGCCACCTCCCATGTGGCGGTGGCGATCCGCCCGCCATTATACACCACCTGCCACCCATTTCCTCCCTGCCATATTACTATGGCAGGGGGACCCCGGCGGACTGCAAGACCGTCCGCCGGTTTTCCGCCGGTCGACCAGTCGACACCGCCATCCATATTAGCATACAGGCGGAGAGCAGCCTTTCGGAAAGGCATGCAGATCCTGCATTTGGGGGCCTGTTTTGGGCCCCCAGGGTGTTGGGGTGTGGGGGTGGACATGGGGGTACCTATGGTACTCCTGCATTTGACATGCGCAACGTGGCAGGCACCGCGCGGTGCCTGCCAAGTTGTGCATGGAAATGCACAAGGTGCAGCATGACAGTGGCGGGCGGTGCTGTGAGCACCGCCCGCCACAATGTTTTGGATGAGGCATGCCACCGCCACCGTGGCGGTGGCATCCTAATTGCCGCTGCGGGACCGCCGCACCACTGGCGGCCGGTCCCAGCACTGCTAGGGTGGTGGGCGGACGAAAGTCCGTCCTCCATCCTAATAGGCCCCTAAGACAGTAATTCCTTTTTTGATGGATGTATTTTTAAAAGAGGTTTTTCCATTGGAAATCATTTCTGATAACGGTGTGCAATTTATTTAAAAAGATAAATTCGTTTTTACAGAACGCAAAAAATGTAGTTTGTATCATCCACTAAGCAATTACCATTTAGAAAGAGCCAAGTGAATGTGTAAGAAGTGCAGTTATTTAAGGTGCGGGTGTTGTGGATGCATTTTGTGCTATGTCGTGGTCTTACTGTAACACTCTTCACAGTGTAAGAGGTGTGTCACCATTTCAGGCATTAAGGGGGAGATTTTCTCAGGATTTTCTTAAGTGCGCTAGGTTGGATAATTTGTCTAAAGTAAGGTCTGCTTTTGATGTTGATCAACAAATTGGTAAGATGCCTTCAAACATTAAAAATAAGTCAAATGAATAGTAAAACCAGGTATGCTATATCTAAAAAAAAAATCATTTCTTTTGAAAAAGAAGATTGGGTTTGGCTCAAAATGCCTATTGCTAAAATAGTAAAAGGCAGCGTTAATTTTGGGGAACCATGCTAGGTTGCCGAAGTGAGTTTGAATGGGTATGCTGTGAGATTGGAAAACTCAAAGCTCTTCTAATGAAAGTTGCAAACATTTCCTTTTTTTTTTTTTTTTTTTTAAACATTTTCATTATTGTCAACAAGAGGGCAACATACTTGACACAGTATTGCATTTAACGAAAAGGAAAAAAAGAAGCATTACTTGAAAACTTAAAGCAAACAGACGAGCACTATTGACAGAAGGGATCGACAAAACATACCAATTACCCATTTCATACGTTTCCCTGACCAAGATCCACCAGTCACTTATAGAGGGAGGTTTCGGGAAATCCATACCCGGGCAATCACAAGCCGGGCAGCGACTTATAACATTGAAGTTGGTCGCATAAGTCCATGATTCGTGTTCTTATAACCCATCATAATTTCTGTAGCTATAAGAGGTGAGTCTATCCCCAATTTCTGAGAGAATACTTGGCCAATCTTTTGCCGAAATGTCCCTAGTTCCAAGCAAGTTAAAAACATATGCAGTATACTAGCCGCATACGTACCACATCTGGGACATTTCGTCCGATCGCCACCAGGGCCCCCCGAAGCCCACTTAGCGAATTTTTCTGGCGTATAGTACAGGATACATATAGTACGAAATTGCTGTAGTCTCAAACTAACAGAGTAGACTGAGTCATCTATAAAGCACAGCGCTTGTTTGATAGCGATAGGCGTAATCCCCATCCCCAGAACATCACTCCAACGCACGGCAAGTCTTTCACAGTCACTCTGTCTGTAATTGTTAAAGCATTTATACATTCGACTAATCAGAGATTTTGTCTTTTCCCCATGTAAGCAATCCCAGATCTCAGAGCTAGATATTTTTGTCAAGGCTAAATGACCCACGAGGTAATCCCTGACCTGGAGATATTTAAAAAACATATAATCAGGAAGTTTATACTGGAGCTGCAAACTCTCAAAAGTAACAAAGCCATTATTACCATACAGATCCCCCAGACATGAGATCCCGTAACTAGAACAACATTTACTGGCAGCATCATGGAACACCGCTGGAAGTATCAGGTTGCCCCATAGGGGAAGCTTATCATAATAAAATGATAGAGTACGTCTAGAAGACATTGGACGCCATATATATATGCTATCTCTGATAGTCTTAAACTTGACTCTTTTAAAATAGTTCAGGTCATTGATTCTATATAAGAACATGCTACTATCCTCTCCCAATATAAAGCGATGAAAAACATTTTTATTAACAGGGTTTAGAAGGCTGCAAAAACACCAACAAAAGCTGCCCAGAAATACATTTTAAACTCAGGAAAGTCTAGTCCTCCTTGATTAAATGGGAGCTTTAGAAGTTCTATAGCTCGTCGGGCTTTTTTGTACCCCCAGATGAAACTACTTAACAAGTTTCTTAAAGAAAGAATTGGGGACCCGCAGGGGGATGGATCGAAATAAATATAAAAATTTGGGTAGTATTTTCATTTTAGCAATATTACATCTTCCTATGATTCCTATGGGGAGTTTATGCCAGCTCTTTAACTGTTTAGCTGTATCTTTCAGTAATGATTCATAATTTAAAGTGAATATCCAATCTATCCGCGCCGAGACCCTGACTCCTAAATAAGTAGCTAGGGGACAAACACCAGAAACTAATTTTTCGGGCTTGAAATTAAGAAGTACTTGTGTTTTTTTTACGTTTAATTTATATCCTGACAGAGAGCCAAACTTATTTGCTTCTTCCTCAATAGAATTTATCACCATAGCTGGGTCAGTTGTGAAGACCGCAATGTCGTCTGCATGAGCAGTGACCTTGAGCTGAGTTGCGCCTGAAACTAATGGAATAATTTGTAAGTTAGATTGCAGAGCACAAATAAATGGCTCGATATAAAGAGCGAACAGTAGAGGTGAAAGAGAGCATCCCTGCCTAGTACCGCATAAAATTGGAAATGTTGGTGAATGTAAACCTGAATATAATAATTTAGCCTGGGGTTCATTATATAAAGCTTGTATCCATTGCATAAATTGTCCCCTAATACCAAATGTTGCTAGCGTAGCCCACAGAAAATCCCATCCCACCCTGTCAAAAGCCTTTTCGGCATCCAAAAGAACCATGCCAAGACTTATTGACATCTTCCCAGCCATATCGAAAGCCCCCACTGCCATAGTAACATGAGATGTAGTATCCCTACCCAGAATAAAACCGTGTTGGTGATCAGATACTAAACCGGGCATGATTGGAGCTAGACGATTTGCCAAAAGTTTTGCAAAAATTTTGACATCAGCACTTATGAGCGAAATCAGCCGATAAGAGCCACACTCATCAGGGGGTTTATCCTTTTTCAGAAAGAAGACAACCTGCGTCATGTTCCAAGATTCTGGTATCTTTCCGCTTGAACCTATACATTGTATAACCAACCTAAACGGTAGAATCAATTTTTTTAAAAAACCGTATAAAATTCGATAGGTATGGAGGCTTCCCCAGCAGCCTTCCTGGAGGGCAAAGTGGATATTGCCAAGCTTATTTCCTCCCTCGAGATATTATTCTCTAATAGAGCCAGTTCCTCTTCTTTGCAACTGGGAGATGGCTTCCTTGAAGACACCGTTGTATGTCTCCCTCTTCTGGTTTAGTAGTTTGTGTATATAGCTTTTGATAATACGTAGAAAATTGCTCTAAGATTGGAAATGTAGAGTCCCATTTGCCCCTTTTATGACTCTTATGTGAGGTTTAGCCCTTTCATCTGCCAACTTATAAGCCAAAACCCTTCCTATTTGTTCCCCGTATTCGTATTGTGAAAGGCGGTGTTTGTTATATCTGACCGCAATTCTCTCCCTAAATGACTTCTTCGTGGCTAATCTTACGTCTATTAGAGAAAGGAGCATCTGTTCCTGATCGTTAGTACCCCGCAAAACTGCCTCCGCATGTTGTTCTTCAATATTTCGTACTGCTTGAATAACCGCCTTGCTTTTAGATTTCCGCTCTTTGTTCTGCTGCCATACATATTGTTGGGTTGCCCCTCTTACAAATGCCTTCATAGTGTTCCAAACTGTGAGCGAAGAAGCTGACCCCACATTCTCTTTAAAAAATAGCTCAAGCTGTTTACTAATATTGGCCAAGTACACACTATCCATAAATAGATATCTAGGAAAAGAGAAGGATCTGAGTGTCTTACATTCGGCTGTGACCCGGAAAGATAGTAGTATAGGATTGTGATCGGAAGTAACCCGTTTGCATACTTCCATATCTGACGACAACATTATTTGATCCGACACCCATGCCATATCTATTCTAGAATAGAGCCTATGTGGGGCAGAATAGTACGTATAACCTGGGACAGTTGGATTTAATGTTCTCCATGCATCTCTGGTAGACTGCAGCCGCCCCATTTCTAAGATTGCTGCACGCGTACTCCTCATTCTAAGAGTTGCGCCCTGCCTTGTTGAATCTATATTATAATCCATAACGCAATTAAAATCACCCATAATCACGCGCTTCCCCTCCCAATTTAACATTTCAATATTCAATACGTCGAAAATTGTAGGATCGTCTATATTATTGCCATATAGTGAACAAAAAACATATTTCTTTCCTCTAATTGCAATTGCCCATATACCCCTCTGATCAGCCAATGTCTTGTGTATCGTACATGCAAACCATTTGTTCTTTAATATAGCAGTGCCCCTCGTCGAAGTACTTTGTGTTGTACACACTATTGTTTCATACCCTAGGTGTTTAAGGAGACTGTGGTCTTTATATGAGAGATGCGTCTCTGTTAATATAACTATCTGGGGACTCTACATTTTTAGCTCCTCACAAACAAGTTGTCGCTTAGTTCTGCTATTCAGACCTGCAATGTTCCAAGCGACACACTTAACCCAATCCATAACAGAGATAGTTCCCTTCAATCATATTGCTGCCCTTCCTAGTGCACGTCTTTATTCTTGCACATATACCGTTTATACAATCTGATTACAAACTTGCTTCCTAATTTCCTATGTACCCCCTTGTTGACTTTTTCCTGGCCCTCCATAGTCCACCCCACTCCCCGTGCACCCTTATCTACACCCCCTCTCTCCCTGTATCGTAAAGGAGGAATCCTCCCCTTTTTCCGGCTGCCCCTGACTGGGCAGCTATTTGGAGACAGTACCACCACGGTGGCTCCCGCACCAACCAAACACACATTCACCATTTGTCAATTTTTCATTCGTAAGAGACCGAGAAGGAAAGATAAAGAAGAGCAGAAGAGAGAGAAGACAATTACATTCAAGTATCATAGAAAAGAAAGCCCCGAAGAAATCAAATACCGACTTCCCCCTCCTTTTTTTGTGTGGCTTTGTTCACCTAAAAAGTCCGAAACAAAACTCTCTTAAGTTTTGTCCACCGCCTCTGTTTGCCATCTAACAATAGCTTCTTTAGTCTCCTGCTCGGTTGAGAAGAAATACGATTGACCTCCCCTCAGAATTTTTAGCCGTGCAGGTTCCTGTAAGAATACTTGTACGCCAGTGGCTTTTAACGGATCTATAAGTTGGCGTCATTTCCAACGTCTATCCATTGGAATCACTGACAGAATATCGAAGGTCAGAATATCGACCTACAAAAATATTGCAGCAAGAATATCGAAGTCAAGAATATCGACATCCTATCTACATTATGGTAAGTACAAAAATATTGAAAAATAAATATCGTTGTTAAAAATATCGTTTTTAGTTAAAAAGTAATGTAAAATAAAGTAAATAATACATATAATTAAAATAAACAGTTAAAAATATTTTAAAATGTTTAAAATTATAAAGTAAATATATATAATTTATAAATACATTTAATATATACATATAATATATAATATATACACTTACTTATTAATATGTTTTAATAATTATTTTAATAACTTTTAAATTATTAAGAAAATCTTATAAATTATAAATACATCTATACACATAAAACAATAACATAAATAAAAATTTAATAAATATATGTAACAAATTAAAAAAATTAAAATTATTTTAAAAATAATTATATACTACATTAGCTAAAATAATACAAAAAATATTAGATAGTGGAGGGAATAAAATTACTATTCCAACTCCAAACAGTGCAACAGTAGGGTAAATGTTGGATAGCGTAGGTGTTAAAATTACTATTCCCTCTTCAATGAATGCAACAGTAGGGAAGGTGTTGGATAGCTAGGGGTAAAAATTACTATTCCCACTCCAGTGAGTGCAACAGTAGGGAAAGTGTTGGATAGCGTAGGGGTAACAATTACTATTCCCACTCCAGTGAGTGCAACAGTAGGGAAAGTGTGGGATAGCGTAGGGGTAAAATTTACTATTCCCACTCCAGTGAGTGCAACATTAGAGAAAGTATTGGATAGCGGAGGGGTAAAAATTACTATTCCCACTCCAGTGAGTGCAACAGTACGGAAAGTGTGGGATAGCGCAGGGGTAAAATTTACTATTCCCACTCCAGTGAGTGCAACAGTAGGGAAAGTGTGGGATAGCGTAGGCGTAAAAATTACTATTCCCACTCCAAAGAGTGCAACAGTAGGGAAAGTGTTGGATAGCGTAGGGGTAAAAATTACTATTCCCACTCCAAAGAGTGCAACAGTAGGGAAAGTGTTGCATAGCGTAGGGGTAAACATTACTATTCCCACTCCAGAGAGTGCAACAGTAGGGAAAGTGTTGGATAGCGTAGGGGTAAAAATTACTATTCCCACTCCAGTGAGTGCAACAATAGGGAAAGTATTGGATAGCGGAGGGGTAAAATTACTATTCCCACTCCAGTGAGTGCAACAGTAGGGAAAGTGTTGGATAGCGTAGGGGTAAAAATTACTTTTCCCACTCCAGTGAGTGCAACAGTAGGGAAAGTGTTGGATAGCGTAGGGGTTAAAATTAACATACTTATAATTAAATTGTTTATAAATAAATAAAGATGTAATTATTAAATGACAATACATTAATTATCAATACCAATAAATAATTAATAAACAATAATTACCAATTAATAATTAATTAACAATAAATTAATGATAAATACCAATAAATAATAATTATTAAAAATGAGTTACCAAATAAAAATTAATTAACAATAAATTAATTTTCAATACCAAAAATAATTATTAAAAAGTAATTACCAATTAATAATTAACTAAAAATAATGATAAATACCAATAAATAATAATTAATAAAAATCAATGACCGATTAATAATTATTAAACAATACATTAATTTACAATACCAAAAAATTATATTTATTTAAAATTAATGACCAAATAATTATTTATTAACAATAATGTAATTATCAATACCCAAATAAAATTAATAATTACTTAATTAGAATTAAATTACTTCCCACCCTATTTCCCTATAAACTCACAACCCACTCCAATAATAAATTAATAAACTTAATATAATTATCAATTAATCAATCAATAAAAATTAATTACCAATTAAGAAAAATTAATTAACAATTAATAATTAATTGACAATAAATAAATTAACAATACCAATAAAGAAAAATAAATAATTACTTAAAGGCCCATTACGATACCGGGCGTAAAAAAATCCGCCACCCATGAAAGCGGCAAAAATCCGCCCGCCTACACCTTCTGAATACCGACCCAGCAATTATGATGCCTCGAACCGAAAACCGCCAGCGGCGGTAAAAACAGACAAAATACCGCCCGCCCATGCCCGAGTCGGAGTCAAACCGCCCGCCACGGACGGAAAGACGCACGACAACACAAAACCGCCCGCCCTCACGGTCGAGACACCGCACGTGAAATTACGATCGCACCGACATAAGCGCGGAAAAACAACAAATACACCGCCCGCCAGCGGAAACAACACTGAAGAAAATGGACACGGCAGAAGCCATGGCGGCCACGTCCCTGCACAGAAACAGCCCCGGACTCAAACAAACACACACAACATGGCAAACAAGTCCACACAGCAACCCACGCACAAATACACAGACAAAGTACACATCCCGAAAACACACCACCCCTGGACAAACAAATAAACCACAAAGCCCAGAACACCAGCCACAACACACCTGAAAACAACAGACCATCAGGACACACCCAAACAGGTAAGTACAAAACAGCCCCTCCACAGACCACAACCCCTTGCAACATTGCAAAGCAGAGAGGAGAGGAGAGGACACAGTGACACAGCAAGGACAGCAGCACACCACAGATACGCACACATCACACCCACCACCACCACCACCACCACCAAACACCGGCACCACAAACCCCCTGCACATCACACACCGCACCAGCACCACAAACACCATGGCACCACACAGAATGCCCAAGTTCACTTCCACTGAGCTGACGGTCATGGTCGACGAGATCGTCAAGGTGCACACACAAATCTATGGCAACCAGGTCCAGCACACACCACTAGCCACCAGAAACAGAATGTGGAACAGAATTGTAGACCAGGTCAATGCAGTCGGGACCGTACCCAGAAACAGAGGAGAGATAAACAAATGGTGGAACGACATCAAAAGCCTGGTCAAGAAGAAGGAGAGCAAAAACCGAGAGCTGGCTGCCACGACTGGCGGAGGGAATCCCGCGCATTAGAAGACCTTCAAAGCGTGGGAGGAGAAGGTGCGAGTCATCATCCATCCGGAGATCCTCACCGGATTACCAGGGGGAGTGGAGGCTGGTAAGTACAAACAAATGTATTCCAGCACACCGCTATGTACTCACATGCACTACCACCATGCCATAGCTCCGAGGGACAAACACCCCCATGTCCAGTACACAATACACAACACATTACTCACACATGCAACAGGCACCACCACACACACAGCCCAAACATATCAACTAACAAAACCATGGGGGCATGTGTACACCCAGCCAGCCACGTAACTACCAACAGGTCCCCTAGTACTCCAGAAGCGCCACAACGAGCACCCCCACACCCATGTGGCAGCCGTAGCTGCACCAACCGACAAGTAACAGGTAAGTAGCCGCAACACAGAGGCAGTGGGTGGGAGGGGGACAGCTGAAGTACAACACCCACCAGGCCCCTAGTCCTACAGCACAGCAAGGCGGAGCACCCCCACACCCATGTGGCAGCCGTAGCTGCACTAACCGACAAGTAACAGGTAAGTAGCAGCAACACAAAGTGCAGTGGGTGGGAGGGGGACATCTGAAGTACAACACACACCAGGCCCCTAGTCCCACAGCACAGCAAGGAGGAGCACAGCCCACAGCCCACACCCACGTAGCAGCCACTGCAGTGCACACCGGCAGCCGACAGGTAGACATCCCGCCCCAGGACAAACGGTGTCAGTGGGTGTCCAGCCATCACCACGACCCATAACACCGCCCCCACCCCCACAGACCTGCAACATGGAGCACCCACCCGCCCATAACCATGTCGCATCCAGTCCAGTGCACGCTCAAAAACAACCTGCAGGTGGGAAACTGGACAGGGCGGGGTGACTGGAGGCATGAGGACTAAAATACGACTAACACATGGGACATGTCAAGTAGCAGAGGAACACGCAGCACTGCTCCCTGCCACAACCATGTGAACAATGTGCACACGGACATGAACCACAGAGTCACACCCCACATGACCCATCACAGACACAGCAACACCCAAGGAGCCACGTCTGCATGCACAAGTCACACTGATTACAGAACCACACGGCAGGCACAGTGCAACCCATCACACACAACTGCAACACCATCGAAGTCCTGTCCATGTAGCCCCAACTGCCTGTCAACCACACATCCCACAACTACGCCCATGTAAGACATACCACACTAGACGCAACAGCGTGGAACAACATAAATGCACACGAACACCACTGGACCCATCAAACACACAGACACACAATGCACATACAACATACCATCCATCTAATCCGTCAGCCCCAGACACATGAAAGGTATGTCATCCGAACAGCTGGTCCACATACAGTAGTCACGCAAAGAAACATGCCCATGACAAATCATGTGCCAGAAGTGAATGAAGCGCACGTCACACTGTGAGCAACAACACACATAACATGGGCCACACACCCCCGAGCACTGCAGTGATGCACATGGCACAGGGCAGCACGCACACCAAGGAATTGGACCATCTGCAACACGTCGTGTGGCACACAACCATCACTCACTCATAACAATGCGTCCAATTACATGGCCAGAAATCACAACAGACAGCAAATATGCAGGGCATGTCAGACATACACACACCTCAGACCATGCACTGTCATGTTGCCACAACACATGTCACGTTCTGCACCCATGGCACACAGTATGTACCCCAAAAGCATAGTTCATCTCAAATGCGTTTCAGGGGCTGACCCCCATTTTGCCATCTGCGTTTCTAAGCGTTACATTTGAACCCCAAGAGCATAGTACAAACCAACCTCCACGATGGGTCTGGAGTCCGCATACACCAGAGCCACAAAAAGCAGGAGCACAGCAACACACCCATCGGCATTGCCAATCCGTCCCATGCCACATGTCCACAGCACACAGTCCCATTGGCATGCCCACACAACAACAAATAGCACAGCCACACACACGGCTCCGGGAAACCTGTGCACGACTGTGCACGAACTGTGGATGTCAGACAACCTATACATACTTTGTCATGTGCAACACAATAACATATCTCATTCCCCCACAGGTGACGAACTGCTGGATGCTGGAGATGGAGACAGCAGCCAGCACAGCCAGCCTGCAAGCCCCCAACAAGGACTCACGGATGTGGAGGATCTGTACTCCTATTCGGACACGGACCACCCAGCAGGCCCATCTGGTGTGGCAGGGCCCAACCGCACCCCAGGCACCCTCCCACCCACCAACCCATCATCCAGGGCTGATGACCACTCACAGCCCCCTGCTGCCACTGTCGTAGCGGCCACTACCACTGTTGTGGCGGCCACTCCCACGGTCGTTGCGGCCACTCCGACTGCCGCAACCACCACCACGTCATCACTGGCCCCAGCGCAAGTGGTGGTCCGGCCGACTGGGTCCACCCTGGGAGCCACAGCGAGGACCGTGGTGAGCAATGTGGCTAGTGGGCAGGTCGGTGGCAGCAGTACTGGTAGGAGGAGCAGGGCCAGGCCAACGCCAACTGTGCCTGGGAGCCAAGCCCTGCCACCAATCGACAGAGTCCTTGGGGCCTATGAGGAGGCCCAAGGCGAATGGGCCAGGTCGGCAAGCGACACGCGGGAGGTCCTTGCGGTGTTGAGGTCCATGGACGCCCACATGGCCCAAATCGCGGACCTCATGGGCCACCACCTGCTGTGGCGCAGGTTCGTGCAGCATCGCGTTCCCCTGTGTCCACAGAGAGTGAGCACTCCTCAACCACCACCAGCGGAACATTAACACCCCCCCCTACCAAACGTGGAAGGGGCCGTCTGAAGAGGAAACAGGTGTCCAGAGAGGACTTCGCCCGCACCAAACGCCAGTGAGTCAGCCAGCCACCTTGACCACCTACTGCATTGACTTGTAATACGATCCTAGCCCACACTGCCATGTGAATGGCATGTGTCTGTTGGACTGTGGACATAGAACTCCATGGGTACACCTTGACCATCACGCAGCCATGACCGTCAACTCATTGTCACACCATGCACCACATTTGTCATCACCTTGCACACAATCACATGTCACCGCTGTTAATAAATACACCTTGATCACAATCGGCTGAATGTGTCCTGGGTTTATTCCACAATGTGCAATCGCCACCATGAGCAGATTAGCATCTGCTGTGTGGCATGTCGATGGGACAGGAGAGGCTGCAGGGACCTAGGGGTGAAAAACAGAACAAGAGTACATTCAATGAGTGTGTCACACACTCATCACACAGTACTTGTCACCAACTACAAGCAATGCACACACATCTCAGAGAGCAACAGGGCACAATGCTACAGCCACTGACAGTGGCATACCAACCTGGACATGGACCATTGACACACAGCACTCAGTGAACAAAAGGCCCCAGTAACAGAGCACACATACACCTGCACAACTACAGCTACATCAGCCGTCGTACATGGTCACTCACCGTCAAGTGAAGTAGCGGGCGATGAGCTGCTGACGCACATTCACAGCTTCATCCTCTCCACTGTCCTCTTCACTGGAGCTGTCCAGGTGTGCAGGCTGGGGCCCTGGTTGATCTCCGTCATCCACAATTAGGGGGATCTGCTTTCGAATGGCCAGATTGTGCAGCATGCAGCAAGCCACCACTATCTGGCCCACCTTCTGTGGGGAGTACGCCAGCGCACCCCCGGTGCGGTCCAGGCATCTGAACCTGGACTTGAGGAGGCCAAAGGTACGCTCGACCACACGTCTGGTCCTCCCATGTGCCTCATTGTAGCGGTCATCTGCTGGGGTCCGAGGATTTCGTAATGGACTGAGCAGCCAGGGCCCATTCGGGTAAGCCGAGTCACCTGGGCGTGGGGGACACAGAGAACCGTTGCAATTCAAACAGGACAGTAGACAGCATCCTTAAGCCAGCATGCTACACAACTCCACATACTCACCGACAATCCAGCCACGGTCCTGTTGCAGATTGGTCATCAGTCGTGGTAATATGCTGTTTCGCATGATGTGCGCGTCATGGGCCGAGCCTGGGAACTTTGCACACACGTGGGAGATGACCATGTCCGCAAGGCACACCACTTGCACATTCAGGGAGTGCGTGTGCTTCCGGTTGCGGAAGAGCTGCTCAGTGGCCTGTGGTGGGACAAGGCCAACATGGGTGCAGTCAATGGCACCAACGACGTGTGGGATCCGTCCAAGGGCATAGAATGCACCCTTCACTGCCGCCAACTCACGTGCCCTGGGGAATCGGATGTACCTGTTCCTGTACAGCATCATGGCTGCCAGTACATCCCTCAGCACCATGCTGAACATGGGCTGGGACATCCCACCTCCACTGCCCACTGTGTGCTGGAATGACCTAGTGGCGAAAAATGCAGTGCAGCCATCACCTTAGCCGTGGGGGTGAATGCTGTCGGATACACCCTGCGAGGACGGAGGTGGGGTTCCAACATGGCACATAGTCGATGCAGGGTTGGTCGGTCCAGACGAAATTTCCGGATGACCTCAGAATCCTCCATGTCCGCCAACAATTGGTAAGGGCGGTAAATGTTTGGTCTCCGCCTAGGAAAGATGGGAGTGGACACATGTCAAAGCAACACGCCACATGGCATTTTCACATACACATAACTGATATGACAGAGCAAGAACATGGGTCACAGAACAGCTGTCATGCAGGGACAGCACAGCCACAATACACTTACACAGGTCTCCCACCAATAGCAATGGGCAGTGACACAAACCATTGCTATGTGCATGCACATGGGGATCCAGGCCTCAATGACCTGTGAGGCGTGCTGATGGGGACTGACTGCATATTCGGCAAGCGGCAACACCACGGCAACATGACTGGCTGCTGTGCATCACACTGCTTCCGAGGCTGGATGAGTATGGCACACACCAACGACGATGTGGGCACAGGCTGAGCGGCCAAGACAAGTGGGACCTGTGGCACGAGGGATATGAGACAGTCATTGATGTCACCACTGCACCCTATGTGCAGCACTGTACGGATCACACCTCCAGAAGCATTGTCAGGTGTACACATTGACAGCCCCATGCCAACACGGCTGTGTGCTTGCAAATACACATCACATGTGACACGTAACCTTGCACGTGCCAAGTGGCAGATGTACATAGTGAGAGATGACATGCGTGTGCATATGCGTATACCATGCACCCATGCCAATGTGCAGATGATGACATGCTAACAGACATGTGGGGGCCGGCCACTGGCCGTCCCTGCCTATGCACACGGCATGTTGTGGCCCCGTCCATTGTGCACCTGCACCCACGTGCACATCATGGCCACACCTGCAGTTGCAGTGCGCACATCATACTGTGTGGTGCACATGGCATCAGCGGACTGTCACCAACATGGGCCAGACCATTACGGCCAACTCCGATGACCCTCGCGGTTGCACCCTGCGTGTTCCACTATGGAGGTAGGCGTCCCGGGCCAGCTGGGTGCAGGCCAACGTCTGCAATTGCCAATGCAGGTCTCAGTGCACTTGTTGTTCGTGTGAATGTCAGGCTGGGCCATGCTGCCCCTCTCAGTCCCAGCAAGCCTGGCCTGCACATTGACTGCACAATGCCAGTAGGTGACAGCACCGACTGCCTAGTGGGTTGCATGTGTCTCCTGTTCAGGACCCTCCAGATGGGCGCTAACTCAGTACTGACTATTAGACACACCATGTCTCGTGATAGGGATATGTGTGTGGGATGGTGGCACTGAATGTGACCTCCTTTGTGTGGTGGGCCATGCACAGGGCGAGTACGTCGATGATTGCGCAGTGTTGGTCACAGTGGGTGCACCCACACAGATGTGTTGCCCTATGTTCATTTTCTATGGGGAAAGGGGGTGCAGCTCTCACATACTCCAGCCGGGCGATTCCTGTCCACTGGGCGGTGCATATGTCCATGGGCGCAGGATCCATGTCATGGCATAGTTGTACGTGCAGTTCTGTCCATGTGGGTGCGATACACATATCCCATGCCACTGCCTCCCCCGATACATGCAGAGTTCCTGGATGTGATGGGGAACGGAGTGCATGTCCCGGACACATCCGATGTCATGGCAGTGTCGTTGATGGTGTGGTATCAGTTGCAGGTCGTTTGGTATGGCTGTTGTGGTGGTTACTGGCCAGTCCGTGCGGAAGCTAAGCATGGTACAGTGTCGGACATCATGGCTCAATTGGGGGATTGCGCCGGGGTCCTACGAATTGACAGGTTGTCAGGTATGCGATGGCTTCCTGCAGGGCTTCCATTTCATTGGTGGTATACATGTTTGCCAGCCAATGTAGCGGATGGTGGCTGTCACGGTGTTGTTCGTAAGTTGTCCCTTGTAGGAGCATGATGGGGCATGCTGGGTGACATTCGATGTAGCTGTGATCCATGATCCGTCGTGTGGAGGTACAGTGGTCCCATTGCAGTGTGGGTCCGATGTTCGCCACATACGCCATGCCCCCATAGGCTGAACAGGCCCTGTCGTGTGCGTCCAGAGGGTGGAATAGTGGTAGCAGGTCCGCCCTTGGACATGCCAGGTTGGAGAGGCACAACTCCACAGGATGGTGGAAGGGACACCTCCGACAGTAGAAGACGGGTATGACGCAGCTGAACAATGCGATGCGGTAAGTCAGTCGGTAACTTACGTTCAGCAGGGATAGGGGTTCGCATCCCAGTAGCTGTATCAGGTTGTGTTTGTACAGCTTGACCTGTTTGGTGTAGTTGGGTAGGTGTGTTGTAGGTGCCATTTTGCTGCGGGGCGATGTGGTGGCGTGCTCCGGCTGTGTGTGCAGTCTGCAGTGTGCAGGCTCCGAGGTTGCTGTGAGATCTGTGATGGTCGTAGGGGGCAGGACTTGTGTTCTGTTAGCTTGTGCGGAGGACACGGGCCCTCATCCCACGTGCTTCTCTGAATGTTCAAGGTCAGTGGTGTGTGACTCCTTCCAGATAACTTGCATGGGAACGGCATGGGGGAGTTTTATATATTTTTCTTTCCCGTTCGGTATGTTCTTAGGTGATATGCGCTATCTGCCCTGTGGTCGGTTTCCTCTGCATGCCTGTGTTGGTCTTTTTTGGGACAATGGCTGTATTCTCCGGCTTGTTTAGTCGGGATGTGGTTTCGGAGTTGGAATGGAAGGTCATTCAGTGCTGTCTGCTCTCCCGTGTGTGGGCGGCAGGCTGTGTTTCCGCTATGCGTTGGGCCTTGTGTGTGGGTGTCATTCTTGGGTCCACCTGTTGTCGGTCCCCGGGCTCTTTGGTGTTCCGTTTGTATGTCTGGTTCATGGGTGCAGGGTGGTATGGGTGTTTCTGTGTGGTACTGGCATACCTCTTCCCGACGGGGCCCATGTTCTACTGGGTGGTGTTGCCGCCGCTGTGTGCTTCGCCATGTTTGTCACACAGGGGTGTGTCCTGATGTTGCGTGACTTCACTGACATGTGGGCGTCAGTTGTGTGACGTTGGGTGTTGTCCGTGAATTGGGCGTTGGGGTCATGACTGTGGCAGGCCTGTCACATGTCATGTGCGTTCTGGGTGTGGCTGGTGTGTGTGGTGCTTGGTTGTGTCCCTGTGTTGTTTGTGTGCGACGTTATGGTTGGGCGCTGAGTTGTGCGCATGTGTGGCTGCGTCATCGCCGCTGTGCTGCGGTGCCGTGACGGGGTCGTTAGTTCCTGGTCCCAGGTGGTGTGCCCATGATAGTTGCGAGATGTTGCACTTTGCCCTGTGTTACATTTGTGGGTGCAGTGGTGGATGTGTCTTGTCCACGCATGGGTGTTGGGGGGGTGCCATGTCCTCCTGTCCGCACTTGCACTGTGTGCGCTGTTTGCGTGCCCTTGTTGTGTGTGTGCCTACCTGCGTCTCCGCGGTACGTTGCCTCCTTGGTGGTGCATCAGGTATAGCATGGGGAGGGCCTGCAGTGCTGGATTCATGCTCGGGGGTCGCCTCTTCGGTGTCTGTGCTCGGCGTTCGGGTTTCCGCCTCACTTTCGCGTGCGGTGTCTCTTAGCCGTGGGAGCTGTTTGTTTGCGGCATCGTAATTTGTACGCCGGGCGGTACGTGATTTCGTCTGGCGGTGTGTCTCCATTGGGCTGCGCCGCTACGTGAGCGGGCGCACTTTGATGGCGGACGGCGTCGCTGGCTTGCCGGCGGTGTTTGGCTGCCTTTTCACATCGTAATTTGGCGGGCGTGTGGGCTGCGGCATGCGGGCGGTAACTGGTGGTTTTTGCATCCGCCAGCACGGCGGTAGTGCTTCCGCCCGCCATCGTAATGGGCCCCTTAATTACAATTAAAATACTTTCTACCCTATTCCCCTATAAACCCACAACCCGCTACAGAAATAAAACGCAAAATTTAATTAAAATTAATTAATAATTCCTAATTTTTTTTTATGAATTTACTATAATTAAATTACTTCCCACCCTATTCCCCTATAAACCACAACCCGCTACAGTACTAAAACGCATAATTTACTTAAAAAAACATTACTAACATATAAAAATGTTATACATATATTTAAAAACCAGTACAATACTTAACAAAAAATATATAACACATACATATAAAATCCATAATAAAATACATAACACTAATATAAATATCGATATTAGTAACATCAATTTTTTTTGCTATCGATATTACTAACTTCGATATTAACAAAAACGATATTACTTACCTTCAGGTCGATATTCTGGTCGTCGATATTCTTGATTTCGATATTCTGTCCCTACGATATTTGGGACTCGATATTACTGTAGGTCGATATTCTAAACTCGATATTTAGACTGTGCACCATCCATTGTCGCTTTGCAGAGGTCTGAGCGCACAAAAATAGTAAGAGAGTCAACTGTAATAGAGGAGCTAGAAGGGGCCTTCAAAGATACAGCTTGCCTGAGTATGAAATTTCCTAAAAAGATCAGAAATGGCCGTGGATACCGAGACCCCTGTTTATATTGTACAGATGGCAGTCTATGGACTCTTTGTAGCTGACAGTCCCAGTCCCAATCCACCAAGTCGGGGAAAGCCTTCTGAAAAAGCTGGACTACAAATGCTCTGGGGTCTGATCCTTCCTTCCCTTCCGGGACTCCAAACAACCTTAGATTATGTCGTCGCTGCCGATTCTCTAAATCCTCTATCTTAAGCTGCATAGCTGAGATCTGGGCGTCATGCATCTGCACCGAACTGACTGTTTGAGTAGTGGTCTCCTCGGTATCTGCAACCCTCTGCTGTAGTTCCAAAATATATATCGCAAGTGTCCCGACCTTGAGTGTCACCTCCTTTAATGACTGCTGAATGCTGTAGTTATGTTAATGTTAATGTTAATGTTAACGAGATTTGTAAAGCGCACGAATACCCGGAAGTGTCTTGGCGCTGAGGACATAGTACGCCCACTGTAACGTCTAATTCTTAAACAGCCAGGTTTTTAATTCCTTCCTGAAGGTGGAAAGGGAGCTCGCAGATCTGAGCACATTCGGAAGAGTGTTCCAGAGTTTGGAGGTGCCGTAGTAAAAGCTACGACCGCCCCAATGCAATGTTCGAACTCTGGGCACTTGCAAAAGTCTAGCCCCTGTTGAACGGAGGTGTCTTGTTGGTTCATACCAGACAAACAGGTTTTGCAAGAAGGAAGGACCTGTGTGGTTCAGAGCTTTATATGCCAAGCAAAGAGCCTTAAATTTGATGCGTTGTGACACCGGAAGCCAATGCAGGTTGCGAATCTCTTTCGATACAGAGTTTCCCCTGGGGATGTCGACCAAATAACGTGCTGCTGAATTTTGAACCATCTGAAGCTTTTTAAGCACTCTTTCTGAATGTTCAAGTAAAGCTCGTTGCAATAATCCAGTTTAGACTGGATTAACGAGGTAACCACCATTTTCCTGGAATCTAAAGGGATGTAAGGAAAGATCTTCCTTATTTTCTTAATAAGAGAGTGGGAGGCAGATACAGTTGAATTTGTCTGCTGTGAAAACGATAGTTTATTGTCAAACCAAACGCCCAGGTTCTTAGCCTTGACCGCTGGATTAGGTGGTTCTCCCATCTCTACGGGCCACCATAGATTACCCCAGTCTGGCTGCATATTGCCAAAAATCAGGACCTCAGTCTTTTCAGAGTTGAGTCTGAGACAATGTGTACTCATCCATCTGTTTATAGTGCACATGCAGTTCTGAAACTGTTGAGACGGGGAAACCTGGTTTTTGTAGGCAGCCACCACTATCTGGGTGTCATCGGCATACGACGTCAGACTAAACCCAAAATCCCGAATTAAAGGAGCCAGTTCGGAGATGTAAATATTGAAAAGAGAAGGGCTCAGGAGGAGCCCTGTGGTACTCCACATGGGAGGGTATAAGGCTCTGAATGATACCCATCAACCGAAACTGTTAATCTCCTGTCCTTAAGAAAGGAGGACAGTAGGGCTAGTGCGGTGCCTCTGACCCCCAGATCCTCCAATCGCTGTTCCAGGAGAGAGTGGTCAACCGTGTCAAAAGCAGCTGACAGATCGAGGAGCACGAGAGCCGCTGTGCCTCCCCCATCCATCACTGCTCTGATCTCCTCAGTGGCTTTGATAAGTGCGGTTTCTGTACTATGATCTTGGCGAAACCCAAACTGGGAGTTATCCAACAGATTATTTTCACGAATAAATTGTGTTAGTTGAATGTTCATGATTTTATCTATTATTTTTGCTGGTAATGGTAACCGGGCTATAGGCCGATAGTTCTTCGGGTCGGCCGCGTCCAGGTTGGTTTTTTTAGCAGCGGGAGGATAGAGGTATCCTTCCACCTGGAAGGAAAGATGCCATGTTCAAACATGGAATTAAAGATTTCTGTGAGCCCAGGACTCACTAGATCTGCTATTTCTGTCAGAAATGCCGGCGGGCATGGATCGAAGGGAGATCCAGACTTCGCTCCCTTTATGCATTTCTCCACCGCTTCAGATGAAGTGGGGGAAAAGCTACAAAAGGAAATGTGTTTAGGAACAGGGCTAGTCGGAAGAGTGGTAGGGAGGTGAGCTGATGCGTCCTCAAAGATCTTGAAAATGTCTAGGACTTTAGTTTTAAAAGCTTCTGCAATATCGTCACAGAAATTTTGGCTGCCCCTAAACTCTGTGTTTTTGGGTATCGTAAGTTTGTTTACTACTGAGAAAAGTGCTTTGGAAGAATTTTTGGCGTTTTCAATCTGTCTGGTAAAGTAATCCCTCTTTCCTGATATCAGTAAATTTTTATATTGAGTTAGGGCCATTTTGTACGCTTTCCTCTCAGGCGAATAATAGTTTGCACGCCAACACCTTTCTAGTCGACGGCATTTTTGCTTTTCTTTCCGTAGTGTGTCAGAAAACCAGGGGGCCGAGGGGGTGCTCCTATTCCCTGACGATTTCTTGAAGGGTACTGAGGCATTGACGGCTTCATTGAGCCATTCAGTATATTTGGTGGCAGCTAATTCTGGGTGACCATTTAATTGTGGTCGAGAGCTCTCCAACTGTGTGTGGAAGGTCATTTTATCCATTTTACTCCACTCCATATGGGTGGAGACAGGGGGCTTGGAGATACCTCCTAACCTGACAGTAATGCCTGGGAAATTGAACTTAATTAATGAATGGTCTGACCATGTCAGAGGGAGAGTTTCTTTGAGTATGAGACCATGAATCGAGGTAAAGATGCCGTCTAACGTATGTCCCGCCTCATGAGTGGGGGTCTGTACCTGTTGCGTTAGACCTACAGCTCCCAATGTGTCAAGGAGAGTCCTTGTCTCCCTGTTATCTTTATCTTCAAGATGAAAATTAAAATCTCTGAGAATGGTAAAATCGTTGTGTAGAAAAGTGGATTCCAGAAGGCTATCTAAGTTAGAAATAAAAGTGCTTCTGGATCCTGGAGGCCGATAAAGTAAAATGCCTCTAAAAGTCAGCCTAGGGTTAAGTTCGAGCGCAAAGTAAAGAGCCTCATATGAAGGTGTAAAGATAGGGTGGTAGGTTATAGGGAGCTGCTCCCTAAAGATAATTGCTACTCCCCTCCTCGTTTAAGCGGCCTGTCGGCCCTGATCGCCCTAAATCCGGTCGGTGTTGCTGTAACAAAGTCAGGGTCGGAGGCTTCGTCTGCCCAAGTTTCTGTTATAAAAAGTATGTCTAAGTCAGAATTAGATATCATGTGTGCAATTTCATACTTGTGCTTTGCCAAGGATCTGACATTTGTGAGGCCGCAGTGAATTACGGCACTCTCTGTGAGTTTAGAGGAGTCACGACTGCGGGAACATTTGGGAGGCTGAAAGACACTGGACTTTTGAGGAAGTGGGAGCGTGAAACCGCAGGGACAGTTTATGCTATCTTCACCAGGAAATAACGGGCAGCACTTCTCCTTGGGATTATTAAGGAGATGTAACTCCCCAGCGGTGTATCTGAGCGCCGAAGAAAATAAAGGACCGGGGGTTCTGGCCCTGGGCCCAGTCCAGGCGCGGACGGGCGCAGACGGGCTTGCCTTAGGCGCGCCTTCGGCGCGCCAGCAACGCGCCCGCTGCGCGCGTCCGCTGCGCGTCCGCACCATCGGTCGTTTTGTGCTTGGTTCCGGTGAAAAACTAGACCGTGTCCCAACCGGAAGTGATCTGCGGGCGGAAGTGAGGCAAAATAGGAAATGGTGGTGTGTCCGCCCTCCGCACAATCGGCACAGCAGCCGTGGCGGACCGGGGTCGGCACTAACTCAAGACTAGGCAGCTCAACGTAAGAGCGGTAAGTGCAATAATGTTTAAGGAATTAGCCGCAATCAGTATTAAAAACAAATAAAAAGCAGTTTTAAAAAAGCGCTACACAACCTGAGTAAAAACAAATTAAAAAAGGCAAATCAGAGCTGCAAGTAGCGAGGCGCCAGCAGGGCTTACTCAAGTCCGCTGCGCGTCCGCACCATCGGTCGTTTTGTGCTTGGTTCCGGTGAAAAACTAGACCGTGTCCCAACCGGAAGTGATCTGCGGGCGGAAGTGAGGCAAAATAGGAAATGGTGGTGTGTCCGCCCTCCGCACAATCGGCACAGCAGCCGTGGCGGACCGGGGTCGGCACTAACTCAAGACTAGGCAGCTCAACGTAAGAGCGGTAAGTGCAATAATGTTTAAGGAATTAGCCGCAATCAGTATTAAAAAGAAATAAAAAGCAGTTTTAAAAAAGCGCTACACAACCTGAGTAAAAACAAATTAAAAAAGGCAAATCAGAGCTGCAAGTAGCGAGGCGCCAGCAGGGCTTACTCAAGTCCGCTGCGCGTCCGCACCATCGGTCGTTTTGTGCTTGGTTCCGGTGAAAAACTAGACCGTGTCCCAACCGGAAGTGATCTGCGGGCGGAAGTGAGGCAAAATAGGAAATGGTGGTGTGTCCGCCTCCGCACAATCGGCACAGCAGCCGTGGCGGACCGGGGTCGGCACTAACTCAAGACTAGGCAGCTCAACGTAAGAGCGGTAAGTGCAATAATGTTTAAGGAATTAGCCGCAATCAGTATTAAAAACAAATAAAAAGCAGTTTTAAAAAGCGCTACACAACCTGAGTAAAAACAAATTAAAAAGGCAAATCAGAGCTGCAAGTAGCGAGGCGCCAGCAGGGCTTACTCAAGTCCGCTGCGCGTCCGCACCATCGGTCGTTTTGTGCTTGGTTCCGGTGAAAAACTAGACCGTGTCCCAACCGGAAGTGATCTGCGGGCGGAAGTGAGGCAAAATAGGAAATGGTGGTGTGTCCGCTCTCCGCACAATCGGCACAGCAGCCGTGGCGGACCGGGGTCGGCACTAACTCAAGACTAGGCAGCTCAACGTAAGAGCGGTAAGTGCAATAATGTTTAAGGAATTAGCCGCAATCAGTATTAAAAACAAATAAAAAGCAGTTTTAAAAAGCGCTACACAACCTGAGTAAAAACAAATTAAAAAAGGCAAATCAGAGCTGCAAGTAGCGAGGCGCCAGCAGGACTTACTCAAGTCCGCTGCACGTCCGCACCATCGGTCGTTTTGTGCTTGGTTCCGGTGAAAAACTAGACCGTGTCCCAACCGGAAGTGATCTGCGGGCGGAAGTGAGGCAAAATAGGAAATGGTGGTGTGTCCGCCCTCCGCACAATCGGCACAGCAGCCGTGGCGGACCGGGGTCGGCACTAACTCAAGACTAGGCAGCTCAACGTAAGAGCGGTAAGTGCAATAATGTTTAAGGAATTAGCCGCAATCAGTATTAAAAACAAATAAAAAGCAGTTTTAAAAAAGCGCTACACAACCTGAGTAAAAACAAATTAAAAAAGGCAAATCAGAGCTGCAAGTAGCGAGGCGCCAGCAGGGCTTACTCAAGTAATCCGCTCTAGCCTGTGCGTAGTGCTCCTGTGCTTCAGATCTTTGGTCATTTAGGGCCCGAAGGATTAAAGTAAGTGATGGCTCATCGTAATCCTGAACCTTCGCAGATTGATGTTTCTCCACGGTCTGTCCCACCACACTAGGAGGGCTAGATGTTGATGGCAAACCATTAGAGCACAAAGTAGGTGATTGGCCGGTAGGTGTCGCTAGTTCTGGCTCTAAATTGACACCCGCTGTTTCTCCACCTTCCGTGCTGCCACCGCTGTCTGTTGGGCTAGTACCTTATAGCCGTGATACTATTGTCTTGACCCCTCCCTTCGCTTTGACCCACCAACGGAGGGGGTTGCCACCTGAAATATCTTTAGCACATGGGGGTACAGTACAATGTTGTTGGTTATCGTGTCCGCTGAGAATTTTCTTCCCGCCTCTCATTATTTTAGCCTTTGCATTTTCTTTTTACCAAAAGATGCGTTAGGTGACTTGTTCTCAGCCCACGTACTCTCACCAGCGCTCAACCCTGTGCTCTTAATAGGCGCTGGAAAATCTTCCCTTTTTTTCCAGAGGTTCAGGGTTACCAAATTCCTGTTGGGGTCCTTGTGCTTCTGAGATAATTCTCCCATCTCCTGACACACTATCCCCATCTCCAACCAATATCTGAGCCGTTGGTTGTGTATTATTAACTATATCAAGGTTCGCTCTGGGAGGGGCAGTGATACTATCAGTATCTATGTGGTTATGCACGAAACCAGCCGAGTCCTTGGATGCTAAACTTTCTCTCCTAAATACGCTCCCTGGTTCTATACTTTCCGCTTGCACACTGCTGACTTCCCCACCTTCGATAATATTAGCTGCTGTCAGAAGCTCTGATGGCTCTAATGGTGATGAGAACATTTCAATTGAATCCCTTGGATACATTGTAGCATTAACAGGACTCAGAGCCTCCTCAGGCTGTTCAAAAGAATTATTTTTCTCAAGCCCAGTGGTGTCTAAACTGCAGGAAGCATTATTATGAACTTTATGTTGCATTGGAATTGCCTCTAATATCGCCTCTGCTATTTTGTTGCCAGCGGTCTGCTCAGAGAGTGCGACTGCAGTGAAAAGATCTGCTGCTTTTCCTCACTGCAAAAGTCGCAGTAGCGGCTTACCTACTTTTGAGAGGCACTTAGCGGTGTTCATTCTCTGTACTGCAGGTACCTCTTCGGTCTCGTCAGTCCCCAAGGTGCCTGTCGCACTCGTTGCACTCGCCGGTATTCGTCCTGTCCGTGTGCTTCTGGGCGCTGTTTTTGGTGGAGCCATGTTCTCCCTAAGGCAGAGAATAGTCTCAAGGGTAGTCTCGACCAATAGGCCGTCGAACAGCATCCAATTACCCAGCGTGTGATCCGGGACACATACAGCAACCGCCCGACGCCAACCGTCGCTGCTACCTGCATTCGCTTCGCCTGCGTTTTTCAATTTGTCCCAGCGATTTCCGTAAGTTTTTGGCTATTCTCTTAGGTGATGGAAATATATATCCCACCGTATGCTTGTCTCAGGGTTTCCTTGTCTCAACACTTCCCGCCTTACGTCGCTTTACATCGCCTTACATAACCTGGGTGTAGGTGCATGGGAGCCTCTCCGTGTGTCTGTTCTCCAACACGGCGTCAATCCGCCATCTTGCTCCTCAGAAAGTTGCAAACGTTTCCAAAAGTGATGTCTTCCTTTCTATAATTACAAGTAGTGTGACCCAACACTCCACTATGTACTTTTAGAGCTGATGCCTGCCACCTTCAATTAGTTTTTTTTTTTATTTATCACATCGGTAGATCAGGCGTCTTTTATATTACCTTGGAATGAAGGCTGGCACACAGGTTTACATCTCTCAATGCACATTGCTGCACAGCAAACCACGAAATGCCGACTAGTAAATGAATGTTGTACTACTTTAAAATTAAATTTAATTGGTAATCTTAATGATTTCATGTTCACTCTGAGCAGAACTTCAAATTTCCCAGTGAAGAGGTGATAGCTAGATGACTACCGTCAAATGCATCTTGGGATCTCTTGCTCACTTACTACAGAGATGTGTTATTGTCTTTATATGGTGGAAGTTCCACATGCCTTGATGTGGCCTCTGTGTAGGTAGAGGTTCTACAAGGTAGTACTCAAACGCTGTATGCAATTTATAAAATGATTGGTTTTCCCTGTGCTTCCAGCCCTGCCTCTGTTATTGCAGTTGTCTGCTGACATGGAGCCAAGATACAAGGGGGACGCCGAAAGGTAACTGCAGAACTTAAGACTGTCCTATAAAATTGCATATATGTCCACTTGGTGAGATATATTTTTTTTTAACATCCACTATGCTATATATTTGCCTCTGTGAATTAGCGTGACAGACTTCAGGCCTGCCAATCTGCAACATTGTCATCCTCTGTATCAAAAGCTAAATTAAACTCTTAACATATAACTATTATATCATGGTAGAGATTATGGTGATTTTTTGGGCATACATAAGTTTGATGGCCTATCTAAATGAAAGGCAGGAAGAAGGGAAGTAACACTTCTACAATAACGGCATATACCAGGAGCTTGTTAGTCGGCATTTCTGTGAGAATTTTATTTTATTGGGAATGCATTTATCAGTCTTCCTGTTTCTGAGTTTCTTTTGGAGGCCTTTATGTGGGTTTTTGACAGGGAATCAGCAACCATAACCCACCACGTCAGGCACTAAGCCCGCACTGCCCACACAACACTGTCAATGCTCCATAGAATTGTTCTGTGACATGAATGCACATGTTGTATTTGAATTGGGCCTGCACTCCTATTGAAATTAATGAAAGGTTTAAACTCTTACTTCTGAGATAACTAACATAAATAGTTTTTTGCGTGCTACTGCATGAAGGGGTATAGCCCTAACCCCTGTGTATGACATGCAAATGAGAGGACCCGGAATACTCCGAACCTACGTAGTGCACAGCAAATGTCCCTAAGATTTCAACAGTTCAATCCAATTTCATACGATTCGGGCTGTTACAATAAAAATGTTACTCCAACTCGTATTTAGAATAATATATTTCTTATTCATCATAAATTATAATTGTCTTTGTAGAAAACATAAAGTGATAACAATCATAAGCACTTGGTGTAAGAGATGAATGCTCTAAATCGAAAACATGATGACTACACAAGTGAATTCAGCTAACTAAGCATGTCAAAATGTGACCCAATGCATTTCGGGTTAATAAAAACCCTTCTTCAGGGGTACATGTAATACAATCACAACAATATGATAGTTCGATTGATGACTTGAAGCAACTTCCGCATGGAACTACGAAAATGAGAATAAACAGTAATGTCAATTCACGTTCTGCCAGAAGGCAGGATACACACATTTTACTAAGAATAGATATTTGTAGCTAAAGAAAGAGAAAAAAGGATTTGCACACGTTAAAAAAAAGTGCCCCCGTATGTAAAAGAAACCGAAAGGTAACTAAAAGGTGAATATGGAAACCGGTCAGCCATAATGTGAACGTGGTGACGTGCTTCTGAATAAAAAACCAACGAGTGTTAAGTGCCTTACTTCAAGTGTAATAGAGTCGACAAAAGAAACAGAAGAGTAACTAAAAAGTGAGTATAAAAACCGATCAGCCATAATGTGAACGTAGTGACGTGCTTCTGATTAAAAAACCAGCGAGAGTTAAGTGCCTTACTTCAAGTGTGATTAAGTCAACTAAGGAATGTGAAACACTAACGTAAAAATGTGTTCCCTTACCGCGTCTTCCTAGGAAGAACAAGCTCTCACTTCTGTATAAAGTAAATAAACAACAGCTAATGAACGCAAGACTATAAATGGCTAAACGCACCCCGTGCTCTTATGATGTAAACACTCTTACCAGAATGAAAAATGCAATCTCTGTGTTAAAGTGAAAGACAAATCTTCGAGCCTACAATAAAGACCATACATCGTATCGATGTTAAACAATATGTCAAGCTAAAACCAAACGTTACAAAGAAAGTACCGAAACATTATCCTGAACTGCACCAAACACTCACCTCTTACCAACGTGTAGCAGTGGTTTGAAAACTACGTGTCCTCACGGCTGATTACGAACGTCCTAACGTAATGACGGCTGTGGTTTTAACCATACCACGTGACCACAACAGAAACTTTATTGTCAACTGTTGTTCGTTGGCCTCTCTATGTGTCACCGCTGTCTGCCTCAGTGTGGCGCTGTACCTCAGAGTAAAGAACACTGTGAAACTCATGCTGTGTGCGAAATTCAAAAGACTAAGGATGGTGAGACAAACCCAGCAACAAAACACAAAAGATGTATGAAATACAAAGAAGTGAAGAAAAGAAGAGAAAATAATAAATGAATAAAATCCAAACTAAGAAATATATTATTCTAAATACGAGTTGGAGTAACATTTTTATTGTAACAGCCCGAATCGTATGAAATTGGATTGAACTGTTGAAACCTTAGGGACATTTGCTGTGCACTACGTAGGTTCGGAGTATTCCGGGTCCTCTCATATGCATGAATGCACATGTGCCATTCTCAGAACAAGCAATGAGATTTTGTGAGGGTGCACTCCAAGTGATCAGAACTTAATTCAGGAGATGTTTTTTGATTATACAATGGTGCTACGGTACTCCACCCGCTGTCTAACCGGGTGTGTATACATCAGAAAAAGAGGGAGTAGCAAGAACACCTGCTAGTACCGTGCACTGTTCACTTTCGGGTTTAAAACAGAACCCTATTAAATCATTCAACGTATGCAATACTTATTCTTCTTTGTAAACAAAATTCATCCAGAAACAAAATATTCAATCTGCGCATGTATTTAACAAATCATAAGTAATAAATCATTTGTTGTAAACACATAGAGATGCAATACAGTCTTCTATGCATAATTCTATATGGTACAAATCAGTTTGCATAAATATTTAAGCAGACAGAAATCAATTCCTCCATATTTCAAAGCAGGCCCGATGCATTTTGGGACTGAGGAGTCCCTTCTTCAGGGGCAACCTAAGAAACAAACATCCTGAAATTACTCATTTAGGGGCCGATTATGATGCGGGCGGATCGCCACAGCCCGCATGGCGGTGGCGATCCGCCCGCCATTTACGTCCGTCCGCCACCAAATTCCCCCCGCCATATTACCATGGCGGAGGGGACACCGGCGGACGGAAAGACCGTCCGCATGTTTTCCGCCCGGCCGATCAGTCTACCGGGCGGAAAAGGGATTAATATGGTGGCGGTGTCTGCAAGACACCGCCATCCACATTATGATGCCGGCGGTGAAGAGCCTTTCCATGGCGGCGGCGCCGCCATGGAAAGGCTCGCGGTCCCTGACATTGGGGGCCTGTAGCGGGCCCCCAGGTATTTGGGGGGTGGGGGGTGCACATGGGGGGTACCTATGGTACCCCCCTGCATCTGCATGCACAAGGTGGCAGGCACCGCGCAGTGCCTGTCACGTTGTGCATGCAGATGCACAACATGCATTTCCAGCACTGTGGCGGGCGGTGTTGTGAGCACCGCCCGCCACAATGCTGGAAATGGGGATGCCACCACCACCGTGGCGGTGGCATCCTAATCACATGTGCGGGACCGCCGCACACATAGCGGGCGGTCCCATTTACCGGGGCGATGGCGGGCGGACAAAGTCCGCCCGCCATCATAATCGGCCCCTTAGTTATAATCATTGCAAACACATCCATGGTGAAATACATTTCCCGATCGGGTAAATACAATTATGAATACATAATCTAAATGCGGAAACCACTTATTTACAGGTGTAGGAAAACAGAAAAAATGTGTAGTTTGTGAATAGTATCACCCAGTGATATACACATACACACACAAAAAGAGTAAGGGCCACCAATCCATAAATTACAACAAAAACTCAGTGGTTTAATTAGTAACCCCTGAGACAAATGCCTGCACGATGAAGAAAAAACGCTACCAAACAGTGATTTGAAAACAGAAAACCAAGTGACCTCTCCGTGGTTTAATTAGTAACCCCTGAAACAAATACCTGCACGATGACGAAAAAACGCCACCAAACAGTGACTTGAAAACAGCAAACCAAGTGACCTCTCCTACTTACAAAAAAGAATAATGGAAGCTCACCATATAAGAATACAAAAGTGCTCTATGAAATTGTGCTTAGCAAAAACTCGTCTCTGCATGTGAAAACTACAACAACAAAAAACACGACAAAAAAACTGTCCATGAGCGGCCAAATGAGGAAGTATTGTGAGTGCCATACCCTTAAGGCCCACAGTCTCACCTTATTATATGCGACTGTGCAGATGAAAATCACCGCAGGTTCTGCTGTAAAAAGATCCAGTGCGAGAACTTCAATGAAAAGACATATAATCCTAGTTCTAAACAACGCATGACTGTTATATACATAACATGTATCTCATACGGTCCAAACTTACCTAGAAATAAGATGATATGTAAACCAAGTTTTAAAGGTTCCAACAGAGGATAACGCCAATAGCATGTTCGAACGAGTCCGTGATGGTAAAGTAGAAACGCCATAGACAGGAAACGTGCTCAATCACGCGAGACTAATAAACAGTGATAACAGACCAGGAGTAGTTCTTAGTGAAATTCCTAAGAACTACAAAAGTTGACCAATGACAGATCAGAAAAAAAGATCAGAAAAAAAAAAAAAAAGGAACGCCCTGGGGCAGAAATAAATATAATACATAGTTGAGAAATAAAAACCACCATAATACGGAAAATAATCCAAATGACGTGTGAATAATAATAATAACGGTGATCAGAGAAAAAATACACAAGTGTTAAGTACTAAGAACTGTGCGTCAAAACCATGACTCAAAACTGCAACCGCCTTGCGGAGAAAATGAAACTAATCACGTAATGCTGAAAAATAGACAAAAAGTAATTTCTGGAACTCCCGTAATTGTCCGATCAAATGTGATCTCAAATACGTACATGTATTCTTTTTATTGCTTGTGATGACGTGGAAAATTGCGTTACAAATACTGGTCTATCTTCTTTTTGTCTGTCTTAAGACAATAATAGATCCTTGCGCTCTTTGTTTTGCGCGCGTTTCAAACATTCTTCGAGAATATCATCGGGATAACCTTGTGCAGTGTATCGTTGTTTGTATTCCTGTTCCTTCCTTGCTGTTGTGTTAAGATCTTATCACATATCACTTATCACATAGAGGAACAGAGTATTCATTTTTTGGATGTTTTAGTCACTAAGTCAGAGGCAAAACAAAAATTTGAAGCAGAAGTATATCAAAAACCAACTGATCGCAATAATGCTCTTGCTTATACTAGTTTTCACCCAAAAAGTTTACTAAAAAACCTTCCATTTTCTCACTTCATCCGTATTCGAAGAATATGCTCAGATCTTAACACAACAGCAAGGAAGGAACAGGAATACAAACAACGATACACTGCACAAAGTTATCCCGATGATATTCTCGAAGAATGTTTGAAACGCGCGCAAAACAAAGAGCGCAAGGATCTATTATTTTCTCAAGACAGACAAAAAGAAGATAGACCAGTATTTGTATCGCAATTTTCCACGTCATCACAAGCAATAAAAAGAATCATCAATTCCAGATGGGAGATGCTAGAGAATGAGACTGATTTTAATGGCATTTTTATAAAAAAAACACTCTACGCATACACAAGGGCAAGAAATCTAAGATCACTGCTATCAACTTCGACACAACAAAAAGAAGTGACTGAATATAAAGGCACTACCAAATGTAACAACTGCATACATTGTAATAATGTTATCACAGGTAATGAATTAACTCACCCATCGACAGGGAAGAAAATAAAACTTCTGCATACCAGTGATTGTAATTCAAAAAAATTGATATACTGCATTAAATGTCCCTGCGGTAAAGCTTACGTAGGGAAAACAGAAAGGAAATTAAAAATCAGGATCACGGAACACAAAAGTAAAATTAGAAACAAAAGCACTACATCAACGTTGGCATCTCATTGGGATGAGGCTAAACATACAATCTCGCAGCTAAGGTTCCAAGTTATTGAGATTCTCACAGTACGCCCCGGGGTTGGCACAACTAGAAAGCTTTTACAAAGAGAAATATATTGGATAAAAAATTTAAACACAATGATGCCGTTTGGGCTAAATGATCGTTTGGACATGAGTTGTTTTTTGTAAAAATATACATTATGTATATAAAAAAATGTGTTCTTTATGACATCATAAGAATTTTCCAATTATATATCGCGTTTCAGTAACATTTTTATACACTTTGCCTATGGTGGTGGGTCTAATTTTTCTATCACTTGTTGTCTAGTGGTTTTTTGAAGCGACGGGTTTTTTAGCGACAGGTATGAGTATTTTAGCAGATTCGACAGTTTTTGAGGCATACCACCAGCATGACATGCTCCTAAGGTGGTTTATATTTTTCTTCATAGTTGTTCTCATACTAGTGGCTGTTCTGTCTTTGAGTTCACCTAGGAGACTCGATGTGCATTCGGTTAGTTTTTCTTATATTGTATATATCTTAGAATATTCAACCTTGAGCGTTCTATCAGTTTCGTTTGGATTATTAATTTTCATCACTCTTTATCATACCTTATTATCATAGATTGTTTTGTGTTTGTGCTTAAGAGGTTCGGTTTTTTGCATGTTTGTCCATGTCAGTATTCGTTTAGCATTGTTTATCAGTACATGTACGTATTTGAGATCACATTTGATCGGACAATTACGGGAGTTCCAGAAATTACTTTTGTCTATTTTTCAGCATTACGTGATTAGTTTAATTTTCTCCGCAAGGCGGTTGCAGTTTTGAGTCATGGTTTTGACGCACAGTTCTTAGTACTTAACACTTGTGTATTTTTTCTCTGATCACCGTTATTATTATTATTCACACGTCATTTGGATTGTTTTCCGTATTATGGTGGTTTTTATTTCTCAACTATGTATTATATTTATTTCTGTCCCAGGGCGTTCCCTTTTTTTTTTTTTTTTTCTGATCTTTTTTTCTGATCTGTCATTGGTCAACTTTTGTAGTTCTTAGGAATTTCACTAAGAACTACTCCTGGTCCGTTATCACTGTTTATTAGTCTCGCGTGATTGAGCACGTTTCCGGTCTATGGCGTTTCTACTTTACCATCACGGACTCGTTCGAACATGCTATTGGCGTTATCCTCTGTTGGAACCTTTAAAACTTGGTTTACATATCATCTTATTTCTAGGTAAGTTTGGACCGTATGAGATACATGTTATGTATATAACAGTCACGCGTTGTTTAGAACTAGTATTATATGTCTTTTCATTGAAGTTCTCGCACTGGATCTTTTTACAGCAGAACCTGCGGTGATTTTCATCTGTACAGTCGCATATAATAAGGTGAGACTGTGGGCCTTAAGGGTATAGCACTCACAATACTTCCTCATTTGGCCGCTCATGGACGGTTTTTTTGTCGTGTTTTTTGTTGTTGTAGTTTTCACAGGCAGAGACGAGTTTTTGCTAAGCACAATTTCATAGAGTACTTTTGTATTCTTATATGGTGAGCTTCCATTATTCTTTTTTGTAAGTAGGAGAGGTCACTTGGTTTGCTGTTTTCAAGTCACTGTTTGGTGGCGTTTTTTCGTCATCGTGCAGGTATTTGTTTCAGGGGTTACTAATTAAACCACGGAGAGGTCACTTGGTTTTCTGTTCTCAAGTCACTGTTTGGTAGCGTTTTTTCTTCATCGTGCAGGCATTTGTCTCAGGGGTTACTAATTAAACCACGGAGTTTTTGTTGTAATTTATGGATTGGTGGCCCTTACTCTTTTTGTGTGTGTATGTGTATATCACTGGGTGATACTATTCACAAACTACACATTTTTTCTGTGTTCCTACACCTGTAAATAAGTGGTTTCCGCATTTAGATTATGTATTCATAATTGTATTTACCCGATCGGGTAATGTATTTCACCATGGATGTGTTTGCAATCTTTATAACTAAATGAGTAATTTCAGGATGTTTGTTTCTTAGGTTGCCCCTGAAGAAGGGACTCCTCAGTCCCGAAATGCATCGGGCCTGCTTTGAAATATGGAGGAATTGATTTCTGTCTGCTTAAATATTTATGCAAACTGATTTGTACCAAATAGAATTATGCATAGAAGACTGTATTGCATCTCTATGTGTTTACAACAAATGATTTATTACTTATGATTTGTTAAATACATGCGCAGATTGAATATTTTGTTTCTGGATGAATTTTGTTTCCAAAGAAGAATAAGTATTGCACACGTTGAATGATTTAATAGGGTTCTGTTTTAAACCCGAAAGTGAACAGTGCACGGTACTAGCAGGTGTTCTTGCTACTCCCTCATTCTCAGAACAAGACCACACACTCACTTACTCACCTAAACACTTGCGAGGCTTCCAAAAGAGCGCAGATTCAATGATCATGTTGGACATGGCCGAGCTATCAAAGGCCACGCCCAACACACGTGATGCTCGTTCTACAGAATTAATTCCCAGTGGGAGCAGGAGCTCCCCTTTGAACACCAGTCAAAAAAACTCTTCTGCATCATGCTTGATAAGATTACTGACTCACCAGTGTGAATTCCAGACACCTCCACCTTCTCGGCCTCGGAGGATCCACAAATGTAACCTGAATAGAAAACAAATAACAGTAAGAAGAGCTGTTAAGGCACACACTGAAGGTAAGAAGCAGGCATCTATTTGCATGGTTAGACATATCTACGTTAGCAACTTATCTGTCCAGCTCCAACAAGGGTGCAGAGTCCAGGGACCGTAAAGAAAAGAAAGAACACTTTTAAAAAGGAAAAAGACAATGAGTAGCAATCTCAACTAGGCACAAGTGGAAACTAGTGTGCACTCTGATATGTGTGTGCACGGAAGTAATCAGTAGGCGCATAATTATGGTTCAGCTTGTAACGCTGTCCAGGATTGTCATATACATTGCGTTTTAGGTGTGACAAAACACCTCAACTTTTTAGGTAGAGCTCTTAATGGGAGCACAGGTACTTAAGGCTGCATGACAAAGGGGTGGGAAGCAAGCTATAGTCATAAGTAATTGTAGCAACAATATTCAATTACATGTACACTTTTACCGAACTGTCAAGCACATGAAACCACACCCTCAGAACTTGATGTGGGGAAAAGAAGTTGATTTTGGGAAAGGGGAACTACAAGGTGGGTCCGAGCTTAGTTACTATTCACTCTAGTGGAATCAAGAGACACACCACAGCATAAGGAAAGGGTCTTAAGCTCTACTCTACTTTGCAGAGTCAATGTATATGCAGCGATGAGACCCAATAGAGACGGTATCTCACCCTACACAAGGGAGGACGCTAGTGCACAACTCTTCTCATTCAAACCCCCTTCTACTTGTTTTCTTACTTACTTTCCCCTACCTTCCTGTTACGCTAGGCATCGTAGGCAGACGCGTGTCACCCCTCAAAAATAAAAAGAGCAGGTTGGTGCCTCCTATCTATTTTTTTCTTGAAGTAGAGTATATATTTCATGTATAAGATTTAGACTCTACTTATATAGTAGAGCCAAGCATCACCATGGTGTAATGAAACATTAGGGGGTACACTGCAGGTTCTGCTAAGGGGGACCAACATAATCTGTTTCCTCTTTCAGTCTCCATAAAATCCATGCTATTATGAAATACTACATAAAAATCAAGAGAACAGGCTGAATTTGAACATTGAGGGTTGGTTGGGGTTTAAATGTATCTTACTTGACTCACAGAAATATGCATCCCTAAAAAGGGATGTTTTAAAGCAGAAAATGAAACAATTTTTTTTCATTGATTCTTAAATTTGAACAAGAATTGAAGCTCTGCAAGATCTTCAGGTGGCTCCCAGTCTACACCAGAAGGACAGAAACGCAGGCCTTCATCACCAGCAGCCTGGACTACAGGAACACACTCTGCATAGAATTCAGTGCACGCCTCCTGAAGACACTACTAACCATACAAAACTCAGTGGCAAGACTTATCCTCGACCTCCCCAAATGGACCCACATCACAATGCACCTCAAGAAGCTACACTGGCTCCTGATCCAGAAAAGATGCCAGTTCAAGATGTTGGCCAACGCATACAAAGCCCTGCACAACGAGGGACCAGCATATATCAACAAACGCATAATATTCTACCAACAAACCAGACACCTACGATCCGCCTCCCTTTTTATAGCGGACACCCCTTGGAACCACCGGAGCAACAGTGGAGGACGCTCCATCTCACACCGGGTGTCCAAGGCTTGGAATGACCTTTCGCTGCATCTCAGGACCTCCCCATTGCTCTGGGAGTTCAGGGAAGGACTCAAGACCTGGCTGTTTGAATGAACATATCATCACGGAGCAGTTAGCTACCCCAGCGCCTTGAGACCCTCATGGGTGATTTGCCATGCTTTATAAATCCTTGATTGATTGATTGATTGATTGATTGATTGAAGCTTAGTCATCAAATTGTGACCCATGACATCTATGTTCTATTTCTCATCTTTCACATTTAAACTTTAAAAATTCATTTTGTTCTAATGTACATACAAAAACAAATATCATTACTAAAAATTAAATTTACAATGTTCTACATAAAGATGTAACATGTCTATATTACATCTGTATTTACAATATACTTAGGGGTGTCAAGGGAGTAGCATGACCACCACTGAACAGAAGCTGGCAAGACAGTAAGATTGTCTGAAAGAAAGGACATTTACTCTGTGATGGAGACTATATCTAAGAGAGAGGCAAAGGTACAGAAGACAGGTACATTGTGGTAAAAATCAGAGCGAAGGGAAGAGAGATACATAAACATGAATTTAAAGGGGAAACAAAGAGATAAAGAGGATGGAAAGTGCATCTTGAGAGAAGGGTAGATGAGATTAGAAGTGAGGAACCAACAAGAAAAGGGCAGTGAGTGTTGGGGTGGGAGCCATGTGTTTAGTGGTCATTGGGTTTTACTTGCAAAGCACCAGTTATGCCAGAGCATCTTGGAGATAGAAAGTAAGAGAATGACCATAGAATAATTTACATTTGGTTAAACAGACAGGACTTCAGACGTTTTCTAAACTGAAAAAGGCTAGGTTCAGAGCAGAGGCAGACAGGTCTAGAGTTCCATGTCATTTCCATTACCACTCAGAAAGCACTATCCACAAATTTTACATTTGTGATCTTGGGAAACAATAGCAATTGAATGGGCCGAGCACAGAGCACCATTGACTTTTTTGCCATAAAGTTAGCAAAATGCTGAAAGACTGCTCAGTGAACTGTCACCATAGAGTTAAAAGTAACACAAAGTTGATTCGGAAGCTAGAGGAGCTGGAGTAAAATGACAGTAATATGGTAGAATTTGGGGGCCTTCAAAATATATTTAGTACCATCTGCAGCTGTTTAAGAAAAGGTAGACTGAATTCACATAATTTGGTGCAATTGGATAAGGGCATTATGATTGAGATGGGATAAATGAAATGAGGTACGTACCTGAGTCTTTTTAATTTCCAAAAATAATATTTGATTACATTGGCAGCCTGGGTTATCAAAGTTAAGCCAGTATTTATATGAATAGTTAGGCTTCTCAATGGTTTTCAATGATAGATCTGCACTGTAGTAGTTAGGCTACTCAAGGCTCTGGAGGCATTTTACTGCAGCTGCATATTTTTGGGCCATGAAAAGATGAAGATTTGTCGTCGTAGTATTTTGGCTATAAATGCAAATCCGATCTTCAATGTCGCTTTCCAAGACAATGTTCCATTGATGACTTTCTTTTCTAGCCGGAGCTGCATCTCTGATCATAAATTCTCTAACATATGCTTTACCTGCCCCCAAAGGATTTGTGGGGTGGATGTGGAGCCGTTGTTAATATCTAAGTATTCTTGCAGGTAACCTGTCAGTTTCCAATTTTCTTTAGGGACTTTATATCTGAGAGTGTCCTTCCTCCTAACCATATCCTTTGAGGTTTGTAGTGGTAGGTCTAACTCTATTTAAATGGGTGTGTGGTCCGAGATGTATTGCACTCCAATTGTGCACTTTTTGACTATGAGGATGGGAGAGGCACTTAATATAAAGTAGTCAATGCATGATTCCACATTACAAGGGCATGAAAAGAATGTCAATTCCCTATCCGTTGGGTGAGTGAGTCTCCAGAAACCCACAAGTTGATGTCCTGCTGCTAGATCTTGCAAGATGCCTCATTCAACAACATGTAGAGGTCTGGTTGGCCAGATCAATCCAGTATGGAATCTTGTCTGTCATTCCAGTCTCCTCCAACAATTATCGCTCGGTCTCCAATTTCTGTCAATATCCTATTGACTTTGGGGGAGACATTTTTTCTTCCCCGTCAGTGCGTAGACGGAGCCCACAACACAATTTTGAATCTGGAATGGCAGATGTGTGAACATATCATCCCTGTGGGTTACACCAAGTCTTACAGACAGATGCAGCAAAGCTTTTATGTAGGAGGATGGCTACCCCTCCTTTCCTGTACAGCAGAGATGAGGAGGCATCAAACATCGATGAGGGGCCTGGACAGAGACTGTGATCATCTCCGGCACCCAGTCTCTTTTCAGCTTGTCTGTTTCTGCTAAGGACATCTGTGTTTCTTGTATGAGCAAAATGTCTGGCTCTTTGGAACCTAAGAATTTCAGAAACTTTTTACGTTGAATGTACCCAGTGGTTCCATGAACATTGAACCATAAGCACAAGGGTTTGGTCACATGAGTCACCATGTTCCCACGGCAGACAGGTGAATTTCCGGTAAAGTTTGGTTCGAGGTGGGTTTAGAGCGATTGCTATGTGAGCTGTACACACGGTAGGGTTATGGGCATAAGTTAACTAGCACGGATCAGGAAGGCTCATGTTCAGGGGAATAGATTAATGCAGGTAAGAGGCGGTAGAAAGACCATGCGAGTCATGTGGTGTCCCTGTCATGTGTTACCTTGGAAAATCTTATAAGGGTTAGCAACCCCTGGGGATGCAGAGGCCTACTCCCTTTACTACTTGGGGTAAGGGTGGGGACCTAGGATGTAAGTCTCCACCTGTAAATTGAGATTCACAAAACAGCGATAAGTGGGCAGCGGCAGAGAAAGTCATTATATAGAGGTGAGTTTCTTACCTAAAGCTTGAGGGGGGGCGTGTCTTATCGCTTTCTCTGGAAGCTTGACCTTTAGGCACTTCTTGCAGGTCTTTCAAGGAGTGTCTGGATTCAGTTAGTCCCAGATTCATGTCATCCCAGGTAGATGAACTAGATCCTGAATGAGACTCGGTCTTACTGATTTTTCCCTGTGCGCAGGGAGCATTGTTTCCATGGGAGTGTGGTCAAATGTATCAAGGAATTCCTTCAAGAGTTAGGGATCTGAGAATTCCGAGGTCTTACTGTCAATGGCCAATATCAATGCAGCCGGTTCGAAGAAGGCATACCTGATCTCCTTCTGCTTTAGAATGGGTTGTAGAGAGAGAGAGGAATTTCCTACGAAGGATGTGGGTGTCATACTATTAGTCAGCAGAGATAGTCAAAGTTCTCAATTTATAAGTCAAGGGGACATTTTGTCATGCCAATTTCAGGATCAGTCTAGTTTGGGCATATCGCAGGAAGCATATTATTATTGACCTTGAACAGTACAGCGCACCTGGCTGGCTTTGTTTCATCCAGTAGACCTTTTCAAATTCAATGGGTATCTGGGAGTCTGTCTTCAGGAGACGTGATATGAACTCTCGTAAGAGCCCTGTATGTCGTCGCCTTCTTGAGTTTCAATCAGGCTGTACAGAAGGACATTGTTACACCTACTATGGTCCTCTAGATGGGTGACCTTTTTTGAAGAGTTTAAAGCGTCTTCCCCCAATCAGTAGAATTTTACACTTTGTCCTCCAATGCAGAGATTCTGTCATCTGTCGAGTCGAGCTTAGAATTAAACATGGACATTTCTGTATGAATGTTTTTCCATTCTTTCATTGTTTCAGTAGATGAGTGTTCCGCCGTTTGCATGAATACTTCTACTCCTGCACTGATGGCATTTTAATTCCTTCACAAGTGTCTCTATGGTAATGGATTGGGCTGACACCATGGAATGTGGTGATTTCCCTCTTGTGCCTGTTAACTCTTCCGAAAACGACCTGAATGATTTGCTCCTCGACATTTAGGAGGGAGTCAGAGGAAAAGGGTGGAGAGCAGTTCAGCAGTAACCAACAAACCAAGCAAGTTCTGTTGCAAAGGTGGGTTTGGAGCAGAACAATTAATTGGTTTGTGGAATCCAAGGGGAATGTAATCTTGCTCAGACAACTGTAGAGGACCTGGAGCTTAATACAAAGAAAGGAGGCCACACTGCCATAGAGAGGAACATTGGGGGTAGCACTCTCCTCACAGCATAAGCCAAGATTGCTGCTGTCTGCTTACAATGGTTAACAGTGAGTGTGTGAGTGATAAATGCAGTTTCACAGGAGGGCGTAGATGGAGGGCAAGGTATCAGTAATAAGATGATCTTTACAGTGGTTCTGTGATCGCTCCCCTGTCTGGTGCCAAAAGGTTACTGCACAGTGTTTCCGTGCCGCTGCAGTCAGTGCGCTACTGCAAGGCCGTTCTTAGGCCTATGTCAGATCCACCAGTCGGGAGGCGGATTATCGTGGATTCTGTGCGAAGCAGCACTAGCACCTCCAGGTTCCACTGGCCAGAGGTTGTTGTTGAGATATCAAGGTGGCCCTGTGCTCTGTGACTTTCCCACAGCGTGCACCTACCTGGGGGTGGAGGATCAGAGTGGGATGGCTTGCTGGTACAGCAGTAATAAAGGGAAGGTTAGCATGGGGAGTATGAGTTTCAATAGCTGGTGAGCTACAGGCAACATGGTAAGTGTGCAACTCAGCATTAGTACAGTGAAGTTGGGCAGATTCAGTGAGGTTGAGGTGCATGGGAGCATGGGTAGGGTCAGACACAGAAGTGGGTAGGTTGCAGGCTCAGCAGGGTGGTGGTTGCAAGATCAGCAGACAATCTCAGTGGCGATGGTGCAAGCCCATCAACACAGCAGGTTCAGATTAAGTGTGCACAGCTCTCAAGTTTCCCCCCAAATCATGTACAACTTATTCAGTTCAATAATTGTATTTGAATTGTTGTAGATATATACTTAAAATTAAAACATTCCAATTGCCCCAGAGGCAGTGACACAGAGTGTGATCATCAGCCCTTTTGCAGTGGTGATGCACTCACCTCGCAGGGGTTTTTCGGTATAGCACAATGAGTAACGTTTGCAAAAGAATTCAGAGCACCTTACAGGAGGGTCACATCCACACAGTATGAATGACAAAATGTAAGAAAAGCTTTATACAGCATGATTAAATAATAAAAACACATTTAGCAGTGATAAGAACCTGGCAATGAACATAACCCTGCATGAGTTCTGTGCAGAATGTACTTTTTACGGCCTCATTTCTGAGGTCAGAGCGAGGTAGGGCAGATGGGCCTTTTGGAAGGCTTATCATCTTTACCATCACCCATCTCAGTGCCACTCTGCTGTACTCTCATCATGTTGGGCCCTCAGAGAACCCTCCCTAGCTCACAGATTCCCAATTCTCCTCCTCAGTGCCTTCTCACTTCGCTGCCAAGAAGCCTGCATCTTATGACACTAGCCTTTCCTGACTTTCTGTCCAACAGTACTTTGATGGCTGAGATAAGAGAAATTGGAAGCTACAAGTCCCTGAATGCAAAGTGTTGTGGTCAAAAAGGCCGCACTGGCTATAGCCATATATGGCATTGAGAACTTGTTAGCTACGATATACCTTTACTTGCCCTCATATTAGCCCCTTCAGTCCCCGGACAGGAGCTGCTATTCCTAAAATCGGACCCTGCACACAGGAATATGGTTACAGGTGCAGAACGAAGGGCAGGAACAAGAGGGTGGCTGAGGCTTCATGAGAAGTACTCAACAAGCTCCCACAACAATGGGTGGATCCTCAACTGTTCAGGTATTTGGTACTCATGGGGCACTGTAAGAGATTTTGAGCAGAAGGAGAGGTGAGGTGGGACCTCTACATTCTTCTTCAACCAAACTATGGAAGAGATTGGCTCGTTCCATCACTTTTCTTCTATCTGTCACACACAGCAGGCAGAAGAGAATGTTAATACAACACATGCATGCTGCATACCCTTTTATTTGACCAAGTGGCAGCACTGGAATCAATTCAAGCAGTGGTGAGGGTGCACTTAAATTTTGTTGGGACATTTGTAAAAAGAGAAGACCTTTTACAAAAGGACAGATTATGCATTTTTTTTTTATGATTCAGAAAATTCCTTTATTCAGGGGTCTGTCTATGGGACCAAACACCAGACCTACCTCAAGAGGCCAGATTCAGAAATAAAGTTGCCAGTCCCAATTTATTTAAGTCAGCAGTATCAGCTGCACAGCCCTTGACCGCGATCGGAATTCCGCTCGTGTGCTGGAGATTCCGATCGCGGGTGGGATCGTGACGAGCTCATCTCGTCATGCGCACAGCGCGTCCGCGCAGCATGACGAGCTGAGCTCGTCATGAGCATCGAAGGGGTTAAGTTCTGCAATGTTTAGCTTTCTTTATTTGTTCAGCCCTAAAAGTCTGGGACCCTGTTGCCTGCGCTCCCCAGTTTCCCAGATCCATTTGTGAGTAGTTCAGCTTCTCCAGATTTCTTTCTTTGCATTCTGGTACTTATAGTCCTGACTTTACAATGACATAAACAAGCATTTGAAGTGCAATAGGTCTCGCATTTGCGAGAGTTTAAGCTATTGGCATTGTAAATGGCAATGCCTTTTATTTATGTTTAAAAATCAAAACATAAATAAAAGGCATTGTCATTTACAGTGCCAATAGCTCAAACTTGCGTAAATGCGAGACCTATTGAATTACAGATGCTTGTTTTAATTATTAGGTCTCACCTAGGCAACACTTGCGCTGTCTCTTCGAGACATGCTGTATTCAGGATAGGGCATTAGGCTCTGCCCTTGTTCCGCCCATTTTTACAATTGGCTCATTTTCCTGTTTTTTTGTAAATTATGGCTTTTGATTTGTTAATAAGCTTAGTAGTCCCTCCTTAGTACCTCCCTGTCTTCTGTTGTTCAGGGGTGTAGAATTTAATAAAATATCTACTTGTCCATGGGGCAGGTTGCTTCATAAATCTACTTGTCCTGTAACAAAATCCACTTGTCCCTTTGGTGTCATGTAGTGCGGCGACAAATTATGGCAGCAATCTCATTATATAAGAGCTTCGATATAGCCTCTCTGATTATGCCAGGGCTCATACCATAGTAGTGTTTGAAAACTTGCAATCCCCTTATGTTGCCACGTTTCCGTAGATCTACATACTGGGGCTGAAGGTAGTGGTAAGCAATAGTTCCAGGGTTAGAATGCACTTTTGAGTCTGTGTAAACCTACTAACTTGCATGTTTTAAGGGTTTGCAAAAACTCTACTCTAATCTGTTCCCATTCTGAGAAATGTTGTCAATTTACTCCGGACAATGGCAGACGTAAACCTTTTTCCAGAGTTGGGAAAAAAGTGGTTGGAGGGAAAGTGAACTTGCAAACACTCAGATTTTCGCTTGAGCAAATCTACACATGCATATTTGCTCATGCTAATATGCAGTTCACACATATTTTCTAGGACTACTATTTCTTGACCTACCTCTGTAAATTCTTGGGAATTCACAAAAGCCGTATAACTGCACTTAATGCAGGGACATATACCATGGGTGCACTTTTGAGACTCTTTAATAATTGGGCCCCTAATTTGGTCTGGCGTTGACCGTGACCTTTTGAGTTTATTAAAAATTCTGTCTCTCTCTCTGTATCGTCTGGCTTCACTGTGAGTGACAGCATTATGCTCTGTCACAAGAAGCATATCAGCACACAAAGTAGTTTTGTTCAGTGCCAGTAACCGTGGCAGTGTGTGCTTTTTGAGACCAAAAACAACTTTTGCTTTTGCCAATGTTTGTTATAATGGTAAGGGCCTGGCAGCTCCCACACCAATAGGGTTTTACAAAAACCACACCAAAACAAGTCACACATTGACAAAACTAAAAAGCTGACCATCAATTTCAGACCTACTGGCTTTGCCAATGCTTGTTTTTTTTGTTTCCCATAATCTTATTGAAACTACCTGGTTACACTGATTTTCCATTATGAATATTTTTGGGAAATACTAGCATGTATCAACACGTTACTAAATGATGCAAAGAAATGGTACCTAAAATTTTACAATGGTTTAGCTAAATGTTTTTTTTCCTGCTTTCATTTTTTTATGAACATTTTGCGTGGCTGCCCAACACTTTTTTTGCCCAAACTTATATATGTAAAAATGCAGTGGAACCCGAACCGGGAGAGTTTGTGATGGAGGCTCCAGGAAAAGGAGTGGAAGGCAGATGAGTTCTGGGGATCCCCAACTCCGCATCCATGATAAACGCCTCACTCGGTCCCAATCCAAAGTACGGCGGCCGTGTGCCTTTTGTCATCTGTTAGCCATGACTTAGCTGTTTTCTTTGTGCTGCCTGTAAAAAGGAGCCATCCGAAATCAGGCCGTGAGTGAGTGACTAATGCTTCCACTGAAGGAATCTTTTCCTGACATCATGGTCAGAGGTACGAGTATCCCAGAGGGCCCACTGAGTGGCGGCTAGTGACATTTGAAAGTCGTGAGGCGTAAAGCAATTGTCGTACAGCACTGTAGCGAGCGAGCGTAGCGAGCCTGAACCACCTACGGAGGGCTTGGGGGGGTTCTCCCCCCGAGAACATTTTGAAATAAGAGTGGGCAAATGGTGCATTTTCAAGCAAATTTGAGAAAGCAGGAAGGTTAATAAAGCAATTGTGAATCTGTTCTAACAAAGACAGTGACTGGCAAAACTGTCTATCGCTTGTTCTGCTGACATCCTAGCGCGCAAAAAGAAACCAATATATTATTGGGTGTAAGGTTAGGTTTGTGCCTAAAACAAGAATATAATCATGCACACATTGACACATGCCCCAGTGATTTACGGCACAAAAAGGGCGGGTGCACGCACTGTCAACCCTTTCAACCATGCACAAAGTCCACACAATGCCTCCCCCATGCATTTGCCCTGCGCCTCGTGACATCACAGTGATGTTACATCATAAGCATTCCATTCACAGGATTCTGCTTCTTCTTATGAGCAGAAAAACACTCCACACATTTTTAGGGCCGGCCTTGAAAATAAGCGCTAGCTGTCACACCAGACTATTATTTTTCCAAAAAATTATGCAAAATAAACATGAGTAGAGGGGCTTTGGTCTGTGGACTTTGCCTATTAGTGTGTTAAATTGTGGTTTACCTTTTGCTCCCACCCACCACAACATGCTGCCTAGGTTAACCCACTTTACCCATTAGCTCCCCTCACTTTGACTGACTGCACAAAGGCTCTGCACATTGTTTGAATTCGCCTAAAAACAGTTCTTTCCCTTATGTGACGAAACTGGCTTAAAGTATTTTATTTTGTTTATATTAACTCTAAATACCAGCTGTTTATTTTGCCTGTGCATGTGGTGCCCAATTAGATGCCATTTGCTTGCAATAAATAAAATGTAGAAAAATAACCACTGCACCTGCTTGCAAAGGCCAGACGTATTAGCTTTGCCCGTGTGTGCAATGTATGTCCTCAGCTGTGTCAAACACTTTATAATTTTTGCATTTCAAAAGGGCATTAGAGAGGGATATGTGTCATGTCTGGGATGCCGGATGGGCTCTCCTTTAGCTCAAAACTGAGCGACGGAACTAGGGCTGGCCCTGAGCCAGATATTCGGCTATAGCCTACTGCAGCTCGCCCACAATATGTACCTGATCACTAGGATCCATCTCAAAGAGACTGCTCTGCCATCATGCCTAGACACTTCCATGCTGGAACTTGATGAGGGTCGAGTGCATGACACCCATTTGCCAACCTGCCTTGGGTAGTTGAGATTATGCACCTTTTGACCTCTGAAGATGTCACCGTGTTGACAGCTTACCCCACCCTAAACCTCTCAATAAACTCCTATTTGCTGCTGAGACAGTAAGGGACAGGGCAAGACGTGACACTACAGAACGAGAATAGGGCTCGTACAGTCTGGTTTGCATTTGCTGCCTCTGCCATCATGACCCCTTAGGTCAGCAGTGGCAACCTCCTGAATGATGTTCATGGTCGTGTAAGCCTGATGTTTCTCTGGGAGTCTTGCCACTCTTACCCCACACTGTTTCTTACTATTTAGGAATCCATACCATGGTGGGGGGTAAATTATCAGCTGCTGTTCCACCCAACAAGGCTTCATGGCTGCTTTTGGTTCACTTTTACTGTGTTACTGTGCTGTTTCTGAACACAAGGAGTCCCCGTGAAAAGGCAGTCACTGACATGCCACCACTGTGCTGTTGGTCATCCTGTCAGAGCTATCATGGCCATCATCAGGACTATGGAGTTATGAAGCCGGTAATTTATATCCCCTGGTATGATGTGCTGATGACCATTTCCATGTTTACAATATGCTGTTTGACATTACCCTTTAGAAGATCGTGTGCTGTTTGTCACCCATCCAGAGTTATGGTGTTTTAGGTCATTACTTTTATTGTTCATGTGAGCTATTGGTCACCTCTCCTACAGCTTTACTACGATTTAAGTCACTCATCGTGGAATTACTGTGCTGTTGTATACCAGCCTCTATGGTGTTGCTGTGCTATCTGTTCATACTACCATGATCCACATGTACTGTCAGAGACCAGACTGTGCCAGTAGTCACCCTGCTCCTCCATGCAGTTTCGGCACAGTGGACTTTCCCAAGAACTGCTGATGAACGTACTATATCAATGTACTGTTTTCAAGGAGAAACTGCTATTGTGCTACCAGTCAATGCCTCAAAGTTGTTACTGTGCACTTGGTAATGCCAACCTGGTGGTACTGCGTTGCTATTCTCTCCCGCCATGATCACTGTGCCCTTGGTCACTTTCCTACAGTGATCATGTGTTGTATGCCACTCACTTACCAATAACCCTGGGTGTAGTTCGCGTAGTCGCGCAACGCGTAGCTACGCGATGTGTACTTTGCACTACGCACGCTACACGTAGCTACGCGAACTGCATAGTGCGGTAGGGAAATGCTGTTCGCAATGATTGCACAGTGCCGGATGCTTGTCCGCACTGTGCAATCATTGCGAACGGCATCATGCACAGTGCAAGCGGTCGTTTTCTGCTGCTCGAGTAGATTTGTACTCGAGCGGCAGCTTTCTCAACGTGGACTGGTAGTTTCTCATCGCGAGCGGTCGCGAGCATACGCGACCACTCGCAATGAGAAACCTGACCTCCCCGCGTTGAGAATCTCGCCGGGAGGTTTCTTTTCCACTCTCGCGATCGGCAACTTGATGTTGCCAATCGCGAACGAGGAAAACGTCTCGCCGGGATGTTGATTTTGCTCGCTCGCGGTCGCCAACTTGACGTTGAGGACCGCGAGCAAGCAAAAAATGCCTGCTACGTGTTTTTGCACTGTGCTACGTGCGATTCGCGTAGCCCGTAGTTGCGCAAACTACGCACACTACGCGAGCGTAGCGTAGTTTTCTGCCCAGGCCTACTTACCAACAGGGACCCTATACTTTTGGTCATGTATTGATGCAGTATTGGCCACTTCTCGAAGCGTTCTATGGTGTTTCGTTCTCCACACGTTGCTGCTGTATTGTAAGGCAGCTCCACAGTGATATGGTGAAGATGAACACTTACTATTGGTGTTAAAGAATTGAATGGCCAGCCAACTTGTCCCTCTGTGGTCACTCCACATGATATCCCTGAGCTGTTCAGCCACAATGATGGCGTCAGCCAATCCATTGGCCTCCCTACATGTTACAATGAAGACAGTCGCTCAACTCGGTGTAACAGTCCTTAGTATATCTGCTCCTTATTACTGTGTTGAAAGCCGCTACCCTAGTGTGTAACTGTGCTACTTTCCCGTATTGTTACTATGATGTTTACTCAACATGGGATTTGCGGTGTTTATCGCCACCATAGTGTCATTTTACTGTTCACTCCCCCTCATCCTGCCTTTACGCTGCTGGTCATGCAAACAATGTGTAAAAGTGCACCAAGGCACCCACACTGAGCCGTTGTGCTCTTTATCACTAGAGTAACAATGCCGTTTTGTTTACTATTCCACTTTGATGCCCCCGTGCTGCTGATCACCCCAAACTGATCAACACCCCCTACTCAAATCGAGCACCCGTGAGGTTGACTATTTTCATCCCTGCTACACCTGTACTCACTCAGTCGCGGCCGGCAAGACGGGGGAGGGGGGTTTGTTCGCACGGGGGGATGCGGAACGGTAATCTAAATAAAATTAAAAACTTACCTTCCTCCCACTGCTTCCTCCGGGTCACGCGCCACCACCTCAGCTCCTGCTGCTCCCGGCCGGGCCCACGTTTACTAGGCAGCCTCCCTGCCGCTCCCCTAAGCCAATCACAACGCTGCAATGGCAGCGTTGTGATTGGTGCGGCGCAGCAGACGGCGCCCAGCCGGGCGCCTGTAGGCCAGGGAGCTATTTTCTCTATGTAGGCTACATGCAGCCTTCATAGAGAAAAAGAGAGAGTGCGCAACTGCGCATGACTGGTTTGGTCGGCCCTGGGGCCGAACAAACAGTCAGCACCCAAGACAGTGGGCTAGCCACGCCTCCCCTGCACTCGAGCAGGAACGTCCACCCACCCGCCCCCAACCAGGCACTCCAGACACTTCTGCTTTCTCGCCGTGCGTGAAGCAGAAACATGAAATGGTAGTTTTACCATTTCATGTTTCTGCTTCTCGTGCTGCGAGAAAGGCTAAGCATTGGGGCGACGCCCCCACGCCCCAATGGAGTAGCCGCCACTGGGCCCACTGAGCTTTTCATCCTTCTGAAATCGATAAAATCTGCATCGTTGGGTAACAAGAAATGTTATTTCACTGCCGCTATACCATTTGGAATGAGCATGCGCCGTACAAATACCCATGAAATGTTCTATTCGTACACCTATCACTATGTACTGATGATGGACAGCCACTGCTCCGCCTATCGTCCCTCCTCAGAGGTTGGCACCAGGCGGTGACAGACAGTGATTGGCAGCTCTACCTGTGCTAGTTCCTTAGCAGCAGTGGCAGCAGTGAGGAGGGGGCGGGACCGGTCCCTCGCCAGAGCTCGAGGAGGAGGCAGCTCTGCTGAGACTTTGTGTTTGAGGCCACCTTCCCTCCATCCCCTGCCTCTGTCTCTCCAACCGGCTATCTGTTGGTGCTTTCTGTACTGCTCCAGGTATGGAAGGTACAGGAATCTTTCTTTGTATGTGCTGCATGCACTGTGCCAGGTAGTTTTCCGTTGTCAAGCACATTTTTCCTTGCTTCTGCTACATGCACAGTGCCAGGTAGGTTTGTGTTGGCATGTACATCTTTCCTTGTATTTGCTGTGCCAGATAGTTTTCCATTGGCATGCACACGTTACCTAGTAAAGGGTACATGCACATGCATTTCAAAACAGAAATCACAGTTATTAGGTTGCTGACATTGAAGAGGGACTCCTGCTGCAAGACCTCAAACTTACTTCAGAACTGTCTTAACGATGTAACTGTTGCTTTCCCAAACAGTTATGGCCGCTGGCGTGGTTTGCTTTTTTATATTACCTCAATTGTCTTGCACCCAATCCAGCACAGCGGGCCTGTGGTGATTGGCCGGGGAAATGACGGCATTAGCTCGTGAAAGCTGCCCTTTGCTTATTTTGTGACAGAGAGGGTGCAGAATCTTGAAAGCTCTTGTGAGAACGGGTTATTGCTTTTCAGATGCTTGCTAATTTGCCGCAAGGTAGGTGTGCGTGTTTGTGTGAGGGGGTACTTCACTGTACTGTAGAACCAGCTGGTTGCAGAAAGATCAAATCTTCCTTTAAGTTACACCAAAGATGGCTGCTTTTTGAAGGGGCACCTGCCAAGAGCAATCTTTGCAAGAGTTATCATTGCCATTATGAGTAATGCATTTTTTGCCATGCTTTTTCTCTACTTCTGCTCTGATTAAACGTTGTGCTAATTATAAGATTTTGTCTTTGCCTATAGAAGTGGTCAGGGAAAGTGCTTATCTGTGCAAGGTGGTCATCAGAGCACACACATATGCGTCTTCTATAATATTACTTTCATTGGCCAGGTTATGGAACAGCAGTGTTAAATGCTTGCAGATGGGGCCACGTTTGTCAAAACCTACCCAAGAATGTGAATGTGTCCCTAACAGGTTTAATGTTTCCATATATGTCTCCAATATGCCGTTTGTTAATAATTCCAAATACTAATGAAAAGTCCGAAATGTGATTCGTTCACATTTAAGTATGCATCATAATCCAGAAATTTAATTTGTTAGTGTGTTTATGTATATTTTTTCTCCAACCAAAATTATTCATAATTCAATAGTTCCAAAAATATGTGCCACTGTTGTAAAGAATTCTTTTAAAGGTCCTCAGTAAATAACTGTTCACCTATTTAGTTAAGACGATTTTGCACGCAATCTATGGCTTTGTTTAAAAAAATTATTAGGAATTCTACAATATGTGCAAGCTAGCCACTTTTAATTCGGGGTCTTAGTTCCTGAATTCCTGTGAAGGATTGGCAACTTTTCGTCTGTGGTGACACATAGACACTCGCCCATACTACGCACTGAATCACGTTGAAGTAGCGGGTGTGATTTCAGCACTGATATTGAGAGGTTATTGAGTTACACTCAGGGCCGGACTAGCTACCGGGCGTTTTGGCATGCTGCCGTGCTGGGGGCTGATTTTGTTGATGGGGACCTGCGTGTGCTGAACGAAATTCGTTTTGCTTTGTTTATTTTGAAGCACACGCAGGTCTCCATCAACGAAATTAGTCCCCACCGCAGTGACATCAGCCCCCAGCTCGGCAGCATGCCAAAACGCCCGGTAGCCAGTCCGGCCCTGGTTACACTAATACATAAACCACCACATATGCCACCGGAGAGGGGTTAGTTCCCCTCCATTCAGAGTGTTCAGTGGCCTCTCTGCTGCTCATTTAACATGCAGAGTCCCCAGCATTCCTAGCAGCTGCCGTATTGAGAGGCTCAGTTTATGCCTGCACCACGGCTAGCCTCATTCTTTGCAGGCCTCTCCATGTATTCAGTGTGCCTAGATGCTTCTCCGATGCTCAACATGTCACTTATGCAACATGCAGAGTGGCGAGAATCCTTTCCAGCAGCCACCCTGCTGCTCAATATTCCCTGCAACCACTGCCCTTTGTAGTACTTTACTGCAGCAAGCATTAGGGGGAGGCTATTCCAGATCAGCTGGCCAAAGGGAGCACACTCCCTTAAACATGCTCTCCCCATCTCTGCTAGCACTCCTTCGCCTCACACACCTTGCTCAGCCAGCATCAAATGCTCAAAAAGATCTTTACATTAAAATGTGGATCACTAATTAGAGGCCACCGAAAGTGTAAATATTAACAAAGTAATGTATCCATGGAGCTGCAGTAGTGTAGCTTTGACTCCTGTTTCACTGCCCAGCTTCCGACACAGAGCGACTGCCACTACACAGACTCTAAGCGGTCCAGTATCCCTGCTCATTACAGTTCTGCAGACAGCAGAACTTCCTTGCATATAGTGAGGATTAATAGGTTAAGGTGCCAATCTTAACATGCACTAATGCTCACAGAGGGATTAAATAGCACAGAAGCCCATCCTTAAGTGTGTGTGGCTGTTCACCAGCGGCACATGAAGTAACAGTAGATATTGTAACACGCAGGATAATATGCTGCATGGCTAAATACTTATAAGGTCCCAAAGGCGAGACCTATAGGCTAATGTTTATTGTTCGCTTCTGTACATGCGCACATAAGCCTTGCTCCCGTGTACGAGTGGAGTGAAGATTTAAACTGCGTGTCGGCAATCTTAGAATTAGGCGAAGAACTTTGCAGTTTTTGAATCTGGGAAGGTCTTAAAGCCCGTTTCCATTGTACATATCCCATAACACAAGCCAATACAAACCAAAGCTGCTTTACTGTACAGTTGCTGTGAAAGCTTATAATATGGTATAGTGTGCACTTTTTTTTTTAAATGACTCCACTGCAAACAAAAAAACACAAGTAAAAAACATTGTCATTTACAACGTCAATAGCTCTAACTTTCACAAATGCGAGACCGATTACATTGTAAATGCTTGTTATTTCTAGCCATGTTGCACAACAGCCAAGCTACTACTATACAGCATGGTTATAATAAATCATTGCCAAGTCGGTAATGCTCATGCCGTACAGCAGGAACAAAAGGCAAGGCAGAGTCAATAGTCACAAAGACGAGCCCTCTTGGCTTTGTCAATGCTTGCTAGGTCTCAGCACAACACACCTGTGATTCTGAGCAAATCAGTGAATCTCTCCATGCGTGAAAAACAGAAAAAAATATATTACATTAGGCCAAACATCCTATCACAAAGAAAACAGTTGAGCCCATATCCATGATTTAGTGAAAATACATTTGGTAGCAGATAACATCTGTAGTCACAATAAAAACAGATAACATCTGTCGTCACAATAAACATCAATTTCAAATACCACAGACCAGATTGGAGCATTCAGAGGTGGGTGGGGGAGGCCTAGGCGAACCTTTGTGTGGCCTGTGAGGAAGGCGATGATCCCCTGTAGAGTTGTTCCAACTATCCCTGTCTTGTGGGGGTGTTGGATGAGCATCTGGTGGGAGACTGTGTTTAAAGCTACGGAGAGGTCGAGAAGGACGAGGGCCGCTGTGTTGCATTGGTCCATTATGAGCCAGATGTCATCGGCTGCAGGACTGAGAGCAGTCTTGGTGCTGTGATTAGGACCGAATACTGATTTGGATGGGTCCAAGAGGAGGATTTTGTTGAGATGTTTTGCTAGTCTCTTTTTGATGAGTTTCTCCAAGACTTTCGCTGGGTAGGGTAGCAGTGAGTTGGGTCTGTGGTTTGCTAGTGAAGTTGAATGGTCTGTAGGTTTTTTTTCAGTAGTGACAAGATGTTTCCAGGCATTCAGGAAAGTAGCAGTGGTGAGGGAGTTGTTGAGGATTAGGGTGAGGATGGTGCAGATGGGCTGGAGACCTTTGCAGAAGGCAAAATGCAGGCAAGGGTCCAAGGGATCTTCTGAATTTATGAAGCGCATAATGGCACTGGTTTATGAGGGGGTCATGGAGGGCCAGTAGTCAAGGTGGTTTCTGCTGTGTTGTTATGGTTGTGATGGAGGGCCACCAAAGTGGAGGGGTCCAGTTGGGGTGCAAAGTTATAGATTGTACTCATCTTGTTATGGAAGTAAAGAGCGAGCTGGAAGCAGAGCTTCTGGGAAGGGAGGACTATCATTTAGCAGGCAGCGTGGGAGGTGAATTCCTATACTATGGAGAAGATTTCCTTTCAGTTATTGAAGTGTTGGTCTGCTCCGGCAGAGCTAAGAGCTTGGCAGCAGTGTTGGAGGGCTGATTTGTAGGCCTATTTGTCGTAGTCATTGCAGATGAGTCTTCAGCTGTTTGCAGTGGTGTTTAATGAAACGTAGGTCGTCGGTGTACCAACCTGCTTCAAGTCTGGTCCTCAAGGTGGTCGTGATTTTGAGTAGGGCCAGGGAGTCACAGAAGGAGATGGTCCAGTAGTTGAAGTTGTCGATGGATTGGGGGAGGTTGTCTTGGGGCATCCCGCAGTGGTTTAGAAGTTTGTGGTCCAGTTGCGTCCACTGGTTTCAGCTGGAAAGGGAATTTGTGGTTGGCTAAGGTGTATGTCAAAGCAGAAGAGGGAGTAGTCAGTCCAGGGAAGATGGCACAGATATTTGTGAAATTAGGGCCTAGCTAATGGCCTGCAGTGTGGGTGGGGTCCTTCACCCAGATCCTTCACTTTTGTTCAGGTTTTGCTGGAGGTTGGTACTTTTCAGGTAAGTGAGGTCCTCTGGTCACCAGCAGTCTATCTCCTTGCTAGATACAGGGTCCCATTGCTAGATGCATTGGGACCCTGGTGCAAGCAAGGAGAATGTCACCTGTCTGCACTTTCTGGTAGTAAAATACAGCAGTTAGTGTTGAATTGGTCCCTTTACTACTGCACCGCGCTGCACCATTGGTAACTCAGCCCCTGCATTTCACCTAACTGTCACTGCTCCGAGTGGAAATGTGGTGTACATGTTGACTCATGGGCGTTGTGTTTGCCAGCATGTTCAAAAGTGTCCCTGCATTTTTATGCCCTCGGTGGCCTTTCCAACAACTTTTAAGTTCCACCGACTACAGAGACACCCAACCCATCAAAGCCTTTTAAGCAGGGACACTGGATTTATGTGGCAGTGGAGGGCCAAATTATGCGGCAGGGTTGAGTAAATTATGCGGCAAGAAAAGCCAAGTTATGCAGCACATTTTGTGATAGTATTACTTCATTATTTTGTCAATTTTAAACTTGTTAAGACAGTCTGGGCATTAGTTGCACCTCTTTAGTGCCAATTTAACACCCAAATATAGCAATAAGCAACTGAAAGGTGACCAGTCCAACTTTGCAAAAGGCCTTCCACTGAGCAGCAACAAGTGTCGCTGTGGTTTTAGTAACTTGTCAACCGTTGAGCAGAAACAACAGCAGATGGATTATGTGGCGAATGAAGCAAATCTATAATTATGCAAAAATCGCCACGGCCACACAATCGCATCTTTCCAGTGGCTTTGCTTTTAAGCCATCCTGGTAGACCACCGGTAGAAAAGTCTGAGCACTGCAAAAAGATAAATCAGAGAGCGCGTGAGCGACGGAACGTGCAAATGACAATGACATTTAAAAAGTGAATATCAAGATCGGCTCAACCACCCAGGGCACTCAGAGAAGTGGTGCGCGCACTACTGATAAAGATGGATCAAGACACTGCAAATATTCTAAGCGCATTAAGTTGTGCCTCCCTTCCGCCAATGCTCTTCAGTATAAAGTACTTTATAATTTCCTGCACCTTAAGTTAAAACACTCACTGTCCGTCCCTCTCAGTACTGAACACTTGTGACTCAGACTCGTGACTTTGCTTGAAACAGACGAGGCGTCAGGCGTGCATGAAGTTGTGACCTCCCTCCAGTCCCTATCCCACCCTGCAATTCCTGAGCCAATCTAGATGCTGCTCTCTTGCTGTTTCTGTAAAGAAAAAGCAAGAGAGCAGCGCAAGGATTGGCTCGGTCAGGCGCTGCCAGTGCTCATTTGGAGCCTTGGGGGCTGTGACAGCAATCCCCCAGGCTTCTACATTACAGAGGTATGCAGGGCTTTAAGTGCACGTCAGGCTGGTCGGAGGAAGGCACCTGTCCAAACCGACATGCGCACTTTATCCCCATGAAGCCCAGCAGCGGTCACTCATCAAGCAGCAGGCTCACCCCTCAGTCACTCTCCTGTAACTTTGCCCAAGCGTGTCGCACACTGAGGATCAAAAAAAAAATTTGAATCAAAAGTAACAGTAAACCCGATTTAAAGGTGGAGCCCAGGAGCAACAAAACAATCAGGGGGGTGATGTCCCAACGAAGAAACTGCCGCCGTGAAAATCTGTTAGCACATTTGATCCTTGTAAAAAAGAAAAATAATTGCTGACAAACTATTTTAACTTTTCAAACTTCACTTCTTAGTTAACCTTAAAGTAAACAACTGCAATGGCTAATATTTTCTTTCCCAAAAAGATAAATGAACTTTAATTTTAAGTTGCTTTTGTCTGTGCCACTGCCTCCTGTCCAAATTTGCGGCTGAAGAAATAAAGCTAATGCATTACTCCACCTACTTCAACTTAAGTGGGTGGCTGCATTAATTCATCTGCTGAAGTAACCAGAGTGGAAATTTCGCAGGTTTGCCTCCAAGAGTCGAGCGCACAAGCAGTGGCGGCTTCTGTCAATAAAAAGTGGTGGGGAAGCATGGGGGAGAATAACAAAATAATAAGAGAGTACTTACCTGCTGCCCGCTGCCTGGGTGCTCTTCTGATCCGACTCCTGGCACGCTGCACAGGCTCCCAGATGCTGCTCTCATGCTGGCAATACTATTACCCAGCATGAGAGAAGCGCTGTGATTGGTCTGAGTGGGATGGCTGGACGCTCGTTCGGGGGCAGGGAGACTGTCCCTGTTCTCCACCTGGCTGTGCAACACAGCTTGGGTTGAAGAAATTAAGTGTGCATGATTGTTTGGCTGACCTAGGACAGCCGGCCAAACCGACATGTGCACTTACAGTGCCCACCACTCCTCCCTGCAGCTGTCCGTCAGGATGGCCTAGCTCAGTGAAAAATACTCAGCTCAGTGAAAAATAAAATTATACTAAAATTGTTTTATCATTTTATTTGTCTTCTTTACATCTGCTGGCTGTCAGCAGTGGGGCGACACTCCTCCGCCATAAAGGAGGAACAGCTGCTGCACACATGACTAATCCCAATAACCAACAATGTCAATAAAACTGGACTAAATACTAACCTTGGGTTCCAGAGTAGCATGCTGTCCGCCGTAAAGTGCTTCAACACCTTGCCACGGGTAGTAAACGCTATATAATTACAAGATCACCTACTCAGTTTTTCATCCTGCAGTAGGTGATAGGAGTGCTACAGACATGGGTAATGGTAGTCTGTCCTATAGATTGTTGAAGTCTGGTACCAGCACCAAGATGTCTCACAGGTTGTTCTGCATGTGACTCACACTTGTTAATGTGCTAGTGTAATGAATGCCGAGAACAGATCCTGAAACTGTGACAGCACGGCCTTGACAGTAGTGGCCAAGCGGTTCAAGACCTAGGTTTAACGGAGATGTTTGAGGGTAGGTGCCAGAGACAGTACAACATGTATTGCTAGTCAATGAATAGGAATGTCCCGCCAGTTATTTGCTTTTTAAGAGCACTTGTTTAATTGTAATGCTGAAAGGAGACTGCTACAAGAAGACTAAGGGGCTTATTTACAAGCCCCTTGCGCCACCCGAACGTCACTTTTAAAAATGACGCAAAAGTGGCACAAGGGCCTTGTAAATAAGCCCTAAGTTTCTTGCCTGTGACGAAGTCTTGGCCCTACACAGGTTAGCTAAAGCTAGAGTCTATGATCCTGATTAGAAGTGACCCATGTAGGGTTGAATGCGATAGTTATCACATCCGATAAAATTCCAGCACAGAAGTGTTCAGATGTCTCTGATGCGATAATGTTCGCCTATTCTGATGTTTTAGGGACTAACGCATGGATTGTTGTGCTAACTGCTCCAAAATAAGCCTGCTACAGCATATATGGAGTCTTTTCCCCCTTGTTAAATTCTAGCAGGTTTTCCCTGCCAAAATTTAACAAAAGGGTGCGATTTGTATCGCCCCTCTCAACTATCACGTGCATCATCAATACTTGTGACTGTAATCCTTGCGCAAACAGGACATTTGTAATCAGGCTATAGGTGTCTTTTACACAATGGGCACGCAGTATACCCATCTGTCAGTAACTTCAACGATTCAACAGTAAAACAGATTCAGTCTACTCACGAAATTTGGTGCAAAACCGCTATAAATGCAGTTGTGTGCCTTAAAATTTCCTTTTTTATGCCGCAAAATTTTGACATTAATGCCACAATATCCTGGGGGTGCCAGACAATTATGATCCTATGTACGCAGTAACAGAGTAAGATTGTACTACTCTTGGGCCTGCCATCCAATTAACCCTGGACACAATCTGTAGTAGCTTTTAAGGATCCAATTTCACATTACTAAACCCCCTAACCCAGTGACTCCATGCCACTCAACTCCTCGCGCACCGCACAGAATGCAGCTCTTTCTTCGGTCATCCGCAACTTCCAGCTCCTGACAAATCAACTGAAGATTGCAGCTGCCTTCGCAACCCACATATGAGACCCCGTTCAGTCACAGGCTTTACTCCCCTCCTCCATTCACTGAAATAGTAGATGTCATTGTTACACAGACTCCAGCGCGACACCCTCCTCTTTGCCTTCACCCCAAGTAGCAAGTTCCTCGCCACTACTACCCCCACCCCCCTTCCCTGATCAGCCATAGGCTTTGCTATTCCTTTAATGACTGCGATCGTCGACCACCCAGGGAAGCGGCCAATCGGAGGAGCAGCTGCGTCACCCCAGACCCTGAAAAGCATCAGGCCTGGCTAAAACTCCAGCCAAAGCCGTGACCCTCTTAACCGCTTAAGGCGCATTGTGTGCAGAGGAGCACAGACAGCAATAGCCGGTGAAGAGGATTCCAGTCCCTCTAGGTGGCTGCAATCCTCCTCCCACTCCCGGCGCTACACAAAAGAGCTTGCACTCGCTCCATCTCCAGCAGTCCATGAAGAAAAGGTCACCGACAATAGAGGCAGCGTGTTTTCTTCTCTAGTCCCCTGGAGTGCCAGGCAGCCACTGTGCCAGATGCGGTCCCCTCAACCGGGAGACCGCGAGAACAACATTCCTCAGGACCATTTCAGTGGGGAATTACAGTCCCTCACGGTCGGACACGGGTTTCCAGAGCGTCGGACTTCCTAGCCAGTAAATTCATGGGTCCGTTAAAGGGACTGTGAAGTTTTTATTACAACAGTCTCATCTATATCCCGATTACTGGCTTATGCAGTACGCTGCTTTTCTGCCATTTACGCCCTCTGTAGTTTTTCCCACAATCTGACAATATTTTCTCACGAACGCTAGTTGGTGTTGAAAATAGATGCCCATTTTATTCCCTCGGGAACGAACTTTAAATCGCTTTATCTTGGGACTTTGAAAGTGGATGGGTGTTGGCTTCCTTCCTCCGTTGAAGCAGCTTAAGAGGAGCAAAATTCCACATTTTAAAGTGAAAGTTCACACGAAGAAAAATGTGCGAACTATGGGCATTAACTGTATAATTTTTAAGAATTGAACATGAAGCTCACAAGTGAGACATGCACATTTACACTCTGCTAGCACGTACCACGCAATCCACACGAGCCACATCGTGCGGCCTCCTTTTCGTAAACCAGAACACGGTTAAGATTTTATCAGAGGAAAAGGGCACAGGGAGGAGCAAGAAGCGAGTGAGCTGTTAACAGGCACATGAAAAGCAGGGATCCCAGTGACGTGTCTATTACAGCGAAAGAGGCCAGTAAGCTCCCATTACACAGTACTTAAGAGACGGCATATGGCAAGAGCCGCTGGGATTTGGTGATTCTGCGGATGTGGTGTGGTTTCTGTTTACTTAAGGGCAGTGCTTTAAATGGGAAAAAATAAGTGCAGGTACTCATTAAAATGAGCTAGAGGTGTAGTGAGGGGGCGGGGCTAGGGGCGGGGCTAAGGTCAAGACATGATGATACTTAACGACTTCTATATTAGTTGCAGCACATACCAAAACACATGAGAAATTTGTTTATATAAACAAAGCAGGTTAACTCATTACACAAAATGAAAGAGAAATGCCACAATATGTTAACATTTCCTTTTTTTTGCAATAGTTGCACCTTCTTAATGTCATACTGTTAATTGCGGTTGTTTGGCACAATACTATATATTTTTGAGCATTCGAGTAGGAAGAAACTGAAAATAACCCCACTTCGAACCAAAGCTCTTATGGCACCAAGCAAATGAAGCAAACAATCATGACCCTCCCCAGAAGATATCTCTTGTCTCTTCCATCGATCTATCCATTCATCCTTTCATCCTACCATTTACCTGCTGATGTCCACCATTTAACCTTTACATTCTATTGTCTATTCAGTCTTTCATCCATCATTCAGTTTTTCACCATTCCATCTATCCACCCTTCATATCCAAACCTATCCATCCATCTCCAAACCTATCCATTCATCCTTTCACTCATCCATCTCCTAATCCACCCTTTCCCTCATCCATCAATCCTTTCGCTCATCCATCCATCAACCCTTTCACTCCTTTATCCCATCCACCCTTTCATTCCATCCACCCTTTTACTCAATCCCTCCTTTCACTCATCCACCATCCACCCTTTCATCCATCCTCCCTACCTTTCATTCATCCATCCAATCTTTCACTTATCCACCCATCGTCCGTCCTTTTATCCAATCATCCACCCTCTTTCACCCATGCATGCTTTCACTCATCCATCCATCTATCCATCCATCTATACATCCACCCTTGCTCACTCATCCATCCACTCACTCACCCACCAACCCTCCCTTTACGTTATTTATGAATCTTTGTCGCCGAGCAGACATGTAGAAACAAAGTGCCACCCATTTTCTTTAAAATACCTGCTGAGACAGTCTTGATTCTCTCTCTCGTTCTCTCACTTTTTTCTTACAAAAACAGGCATACAGATGCAGGCAAACACACAAACATAGCAGACACACAAAAGACTCAGGTATGATAAAAGCCATGTTTCACCTACCATGGCCGTAGCCTGATTGCCACTGCCAGGCGACTGACATGATTCCTATGTTTGCACAAATGCACAGGATAGTGTGAATGTGATTGACAGCACAGGGCTTGAACGGACCCTGCTCTGTCAAGCACAGCGTGATGGTGAGCACCCGGGCATTATTCAAATGAGCCCTGCTGAATAGCTCAGCTGGGGCTCAGATCGGGGCTGCAGAAGCGGCGCCTTGACTGCCAGAGACACGTTCCACTCCTGCTCACCAGCAAAGCCAATGAGCCCACCTTTTCATGAGTACCGGTACTCTCTTCGGAAGTAGAGTGGTGCCGGTACTCAGAGTGATAAATCTAAGAAGTGCCGGTACTCAGTACCGGTGAGTACCGGCCCATTTAAAGCACTGCTTAAGGATTGACCGCACTTGCAACATGGCCCATCATCTGCGGCATAAAATGTGGATGTTAAAAAAACAAGCATTTTCAATGCAATAGGACTCGCATTTACGCGAGACCTATTGCATTGCAAACGGGAAGGCGGGGCCAGGGGGGTGCAAAGGCACGAGCAACGGGAGTGCTGGGAGGGGCGAGAAGGCACGGACAGCGGAAGGGGGGGAGAAGGCACGGGGAAAAAATAGTACTTGAAGTAAAGGGGCCAGTAGCCATGTAAGGATACAAATGACGACATGGCCGTCATAGGGAGGGACTAACAGGCCTATAAACTAATGGAAGGCAGCATTTAGTAAAGGACAAAGACACAAGCCAATTAAAAAAATGGGCGGGGGAGTGGGCGTGGCTTCTCTCCCGTACTCAACTACCCCAGATCAACCCCAGAGCAGCGCTTGCACGCTGGCTCAGGGCTCGACCTAAAAAACTACAAGTCCTAGAATGAAAAGAGAAAAATGTCGACTGGCTCAGCAGCTCGCGCATGCAATGACCAAGCAAAGTGGAAAGCTCTGCTATCAACAACATTCCCCAAAATACACACTTTGGTGCTGGGAGATGATAGAATGTATGTTCTACCCTTAGGTGAAGGAACAGGGGTGCTGGGGGAGGGCAGGAGGAATGCAGATGTGGCAGTGATGCCAGGCCTCACATTCTTTTTCTCGATCGAGTCCATGAAGGAGTCAGAAAAAAAGTGAAGTGCAGACTTGTGCTCTCCTGTATGGGTCCGTCTGCTGCAGGTGAGAAGCATCTTTCCTAAATGCTTATACTTTCTAAACCCTTGGGAAGTGTTGCCACGAGCCAGGGGAAGCCTGCCTCTGGCCTGGGCTCAGCAGCGCCCATAACACACCCAGGATATGCAATTAAAGCCACTCCTGAGCTTGGCTACCTCTGCAGCCTGTCTCACAGCTTGTGACACTGAACTCTTACTGATGGGGCAAATAGGATGCAGGAAGGGGCAGAGGCCCTAAACTGATGCCTACCCAGCCCATTATTAATGGCCCCCACCCAGTCTAGCTATAACAATAAATTGTTACTTCTGATTTTACAGAGCAGTCCCAGGCTGTCTCACTGGCTCTTCACACAGCACAAACCAAGCTGCTGCTTCACAAAGTCACGGCAGCAATAAAGCCATGTGGCTGAGGGGCCCCCAAGCACTTGGTAATTTCTGAGCTGAAAGGAGTAGCATTGCCATGTTTGGTATGTTTAGAATGTTTGTGAAAAATCATGCTTACAGGTGTAGGTGGAATTATTATTACTATTTTAGAATGCCACTTTTAGAAAGTGAGCATTTCTCTGTGCTTATAACTCGATGGGGTTTGCAGCATGACTCCAATCAACGTTTAGGGTAGAGGGACAGTTGTACTTGTGTATACTTTCCAGGCAGCCATCACACAGCAGGGGCTGGGTGCATCTGCATACTGATAGTATTCCTGGGCTCAGAGAGAGGGAGGCGGGCGCACTTACATTGTTATAGACTGTGTCCTGCCCTCACATAAAGGGCTCATTTACTCCTTACTGGTGTCTGGAGCCAAGGCAAGGGTGGAGGGAAACTCCTGGAACTTCACAGGTCTTGCTTGAAACTTCACTTACTTTCTAGAAGCATGGCATCAGGGTATAAGTATAGGTGCTCTGACCCAAAATATTTAGAGCACTTTGGGGAACTGGGACCGAAATTCTGTCAGAAGGACAACTGTGCTGCACAAAGGACTCATCTGGACTGCTCTTCTGTTGTTGCTACATGCTACTGGCTGGGTGGCCAAAGGACTCACTGGATTGCTTTCCTACTTGCTGACCTGCTGCCAGCTGCTCCCTGACTTTGGCTTCACTAGACACTGCTGGGCTGCCAGGAGGAACCACCATATAGCCTACTGGCTTCATTGTACTGTCCTGCCTGCCCCTTCGTGCCACCCTGGTGTCCTCTCGAGCCTCAGCGCAGGGTGAACAATGTTTACAGCTCCTGGCCTCAGCTCTCCCTCCAACACGTGGGGAGCGCTTGATTTCCCTCATAAAAGCAATTAGCATTTGGGAAGCTCATTACTTGTGGCATAAGCATGTGGAGTGCAGCATGTGGAGAGCTCTTCCTTTTTCAAAAGGGAGCACCGCTTAGTGCGTGGTGAGCGCTATTTACTCTATTTGGCATAGCAGAGCATCCAGATTTGGGAGCGATTTACTGCCCAGTGCTTTTGTCCCCCTGAGCCTCCTGAGGTATACCCGGGGAGTAGCGTATCTACCATGCAGGTCGCTGCCAGAGCAGCACGTCTGGCCTGGTGAGCTAAGGAGAGGGAGAGCGCTGAAGGCCCTGATCGGAGTTTGTGCTCAGCCCCGCCTGTATCAGCGAGCCATGCAGTGGTAACACCAGTGGCGGCTCCCCCATTGGGGCATGGGGGCGTCACCCCACTGCTTTCTCGCAGTGCGAGAAGGCAGAAACATAAATGGTAAAAACTGCCATTTATGTTTCTGTTTCTCGCACTGCCTCTGTGCCTGGTTGGGGGCGGGCGGGTGGGCAGTCCTGCTCGAGGGCAGGGGGGGAGTGGCTTACCCACTGTTGTGGGTACTGACTGTTTGGTCAGCCCCAGGGCCAAACAAAGCAGTCATGCGCACTCCCCCTTTTTCTCTATGTTTCATGCAGCCTACATAGAGAAAATGGCCCGACTGGGGCGCTCTCCGCTGCGCCTCACCAATCACAACGCTGCCATTGCAGCATTGTGATTATCTTAGGGGAGCAGGAGGAGGGAGGCTGCCTAAAAGGGCGCCAGGACTCCAGAGGAAGCAGGAGCTGAGGCGGCGGCGCGTGATGCGGTCTCGGAGGAAGCAGGTACGTTTTTAAGATAGATTACCGTCCGTGATCGTCCCACTTCCTAGCCCCCCCGCACGTGAACCCACCCGCCCGTTTTGCCGGCCGCGACTGCACCACTGTTAATCTGCCTTGTGGAGAACTGAAAATTCTCTTTGCTCAGCGTTGCAGAGAACCTCCAACTTACAGCTAAATACGTCTATAATAACTGCTAATGCCTCCTCCTCAAACGCATCCATCTGCATGCGATAGCAGATAACTTTCTTGTCAGACCGTAAGTATTTCAAAGGAAAAAAGTCCCCACATGTGTGACACGACGGTGATGACAATTAGAGCAACTATGATGAAAGAACTGGTAGGGCACCTCTCACTACCTTGACTGTGCACAGACAGGCCTCAACAGAAAGATTATTGTTTACCCTTCATTTTCAAAATTCAAATTAGGAACGCACAGTCCTATCTGACATCCTTAAGTCTGTAGATTAGCGCATGTATATGCTCAGTGGTTTTATTGTCCCTTTCTTACCCTTGTTTCACTGGGTTGGCTTTTCTTGAGCTCTTACAGTGCCTTACTTCACACTTGAGTGAGTGAGTGAGGTAGCACTTGTAAAGCGCCTGGTTACCCGAAGGCATCCCAGCGATGAAAGGTACGGTGATACCCGATTCAAGACATGTCAGGGGAAAAGAAAGGTTTTTAGCTGCTTACGGAAGTTCATGTAGTTTGGTTGTGAACGAGTGTGGAGGGGGATGAGATTCCAAGTTTTCGCAACGTTATAAGAAAAAAGGCGACCTCCACTTCTCATTCGTTTAATTTTTGGAACTGTCAACAGATGTTTATTTCCTGATCTTAAAACTCTTTTGGGATGGTAGGGATGGATCATTGCCCGAATCATCGGGGATCCTTTTCCGGAGAGTGCTTTATGTGCAATGCACATAGCCTTAAACTGAATCCTCTCCTGAATTGGAAGCCAATGCAGAGAAGCAAGAGCAGGTTTGGCTGAGAGCCATTTCGGGACATTTAGGAGCAACCGGGCTGCACAATTTTGAACTGTCTGTAATATTTTAGTTGTAGAAAGAGGGGCTCCTAAGTATAGAGAGTTAGCATAATCAAGCCGTGAAACAATCAGTGCTTGTACTAGCAGCCTTCTAGCCATGAAAGGTAACAGTGGAAGGATTTTCGTGATCATCCTCAAAAGGCCATAACAGGTGGCTGCTACTTTCCGAGCCTGTTCCTTAAAATCCAGGTTGGAATCAAGCACGACTCCTAGGCTTTTTATGTGCTTTTTCGGGACAGGAGGAGGGCCCAGACAGTTAGGCCAAAGGAGTCTATATTGAGCGGAGCAGCGTTGCCAAGGAGCATGACCTCAGTTTTTGTCCCATTAAGCTTCAAATATGAGGTGTCCATCCATCTGGCCACTTTTTCTAGGCACAAAATTAGGCCTGCTCCAGAATTGTCATTTTTATTCAAGGAGACGACCAACTGAGTGTCGTCCGCATAAGTGACAATCTGCACCCCAAATGGAGTGACTATATGCACCAAGGAGCTCATGTAAACATTAAATAAGGTGGGACTTAATGCTGACCCCTGAGGAACTCCGCATATGAAGGTCACTTGTTTGGACAGGGTTTCATCCTCAAAGACTGAGAAGACTCTGTTTTCTAAAAAAGACTGTAACCATTTAAGTGCCATTCCTGTCACTCCTACATCTTTGAGTCTACTAATCAACAGCGGGTGGTTGACTGTATCGAAGGCTGCGCTCAGGTCTAATAAAATAATTGCTGCGCAGCCTCCGTCGTCAATGATTTTTCTGGTTTCCTCCACTACCGACAGGAGTGCGGTCTCTGTACCCTGCTGTGTTCTGAAACCTGTCTGTGAGGGATGAAGCAGGTTGTTTTTTTCCAGAAATCCCGAAAGGGATGAGTTCACATGCTTCTCAGCAATTTTACTTATGCCCGGCAACAAAGATATGGGTCGGTAGTTTGCCCAATCTTCCGGGTCCAGAATAGGTTTTTTTAACAGAGCCTTGACCATCGCCTGTTTCCACAAAGGAGGCACAGTTCCAGTAAAAAGGGAGGCATTAATCAGGTCTAATATAATTGGAGAGATAGTCTTACTAATCTTATTTAAAATGGTAGGCGGAGCTGGATCTATTGGAGAGCCAGATTTAAGATTATTCAAGATCTTTTTTAAGGAAGTTTGGTCCAATGGGGGGAATTCCTCCAACAGGTCCTGTTCCTTTATTGAATCAGTTGAGGGTACCATCTGTTGGTCACTTTCCAAAGGGAATGACGTATAGATGGTTTGTATCTTAGCAGAAAAAAATTCTGCTAACTGGTTACATCGGAGTTGAGATTATCTACAGTCTGTGAGGGGGCCGGGGGGGTCAAGAGTGATTTTGCGATATGGAAAATTTCGCGCGGAGAGTTTGCAGCCGATGTAATTCTGTCTTGATAATAACAGCTTTGCGCAGATTTTATTTCTGACTTATAGTGTTTTACGGCTTCTCTATATTTAACTTTGTTACCGAGTGAAAAGTCCTTTCTCCACTTTCTTTCCAATATTTTGCACTTTTGTTTAAGTTTCCGGAGACCAGGGGAATACCAAGGATTTCTATTGATTCCTGTTTTTATATGTATCTCTTTTTTGGGAAGGATAGTATTAAGCGAGGACTCTAACCAACTATTAAATGTATCATTTGCGATAATGGGATTAGGGTGGGGTTTTGGTCTTGTACTCTCCTTGAGACTTGAGACTTGCACACTGTTTTACTGCAGGCCTCATGACGCATAAAACAAAACACTACGCAGGCGGGTGGAATAACACCGGGGCTACGAGAAGAAACAGAGGTGTCCTCGAGCACGGGAGTCTTCCTTGGCTGTTTCCTGGTGTAGTAGCAGGGAATGTACGAAAGCAGTGGGAATTGTGAAGGTTAGTCATGAATACAAGTGTTTTTCACTCCCCATCTCTTGCAAAGAGCCAGTGGGTGGGTCAGTTCAAGACTTAGTTAATTTCTTTTAACCTAGCTACCTCATTACTCTTGGCATTCACCCTTCTTTCAACAGACATGTATCGGAGCTGGTTGCGCGCTTCAGAATCACACCGCAGGCTGCGTACATAAGAATCATAAGTGTTTGTGATATTAAACATCATTTTTCATCTGCTGTTGTGTTGTACAAACTGTGAAGAGTTAATTTTTTTAAATCGGGGCTGCATTGTGACAGGTGTTACCAAACCAGAAACGACCTTTGTCTCAAATTGTCTGTAATTGTTTAAGCAGTTCTTAGATTATTAATTATTAACTTCTTTCGAGTTGTAGATGTATTCAACTTTGGTCTGTAAAATATAAAACGTGTCTTTGTAACTGCCCCGCAATGACGTCGGAAATGACACCAATTCATTAGGAAAACTTTTCATTCATTGGCTAGGATTTTGTTTTCTCACACCGAGGCTCATCTAAAAGCTGAGTGAATGGGAACTGGCAGGCCTCGTTTTTTAAAATCATGTATTTTTTAAATATTTTCTTCTGTTTGATATGGCTCTGTCTTTGGATTTGCCCCATGCTTGTCTATGCATGCTGGAAGCCATTGAACGTGGACTCTACCGGTATGATTTCGTGTGTCCTCGTAGTTCAAGGCACACGCCTCGTGTGCTCGCTCACAAGGTACACGCAGAAGGCAGACATAAAATGCCCGTGACAATTAACGGTGTCTCCAAACTGCAGCAACGAGAGAGAGGGTGGGAGGGGGTTAAAGAGAGAGAGAGTGGAAAATAGAGGAGGGAGATAGATAGAGGGTTGCTAAGAGAGAGGGAGGATGAAATGGGGGAGAAGAGGGGGAGAGAGAAGGAGAGGTGTGAGCAAGACTGCAAGGTGAGGCTGAGAGAAAGATGTTCGAGCTAGAGGCAGAAGGGATTGCAAGAGAGGGAGAGAGAAGAGGCTGACAGAGTAGGAGAACGATAAAGATAGAGAGTGGGGTGCAGAAAATGAGGGGCGGGTGCGAGATAATGGAAGGAAGAAGGTGAGACAGTGGGAGAGGTGGAACAATAGAAAACGAGCAAGCGAGGGAGAACGCAGGAGAGAAACCGGGCGAGAACGAGGGAGAAGTTTTAACTGCAGAGTTCTGGGGTAGTAGTAGTGTCCGCCATTGTTGTGATGTAGTGCGTGGGATCTGTCTGTGTGTAGCGTGTGGTAGTAGCGGAAGGCCTTATCTTAATGTAGGGTGGGTGTGGTCTGTCCGTGTTTTGGTGCAGGGCATCAGTAGTAATGACGACTATGAGGCAGGAGTCCGATTAGTGGGATTGCACTCTCAAATTTGCTTGAAAATGCACCATTTGCCCACTCTTTTTTTCAAAATTTTCTCGGGGGGGAAACCCCCCAGAACCCCCTGTAGGTGGTTCAAGCTCGCTCGCTCGCTCGCCACAGTGAAGTACGACAATTGTTTTACGCCGCACCACTTTCAAATGTCACCAGCCGCCACTGGGTAGCGCGATTCATCCCCCAGTGACACGGTCCTACGGGATGACCGCTCAAGCTGGATGACGCAGGAAATGGCTATCTCGACTGCCCGCCCCAGCCTGTGAGGCTTGATTGCAGCATAATATCCAGATGTCATGCTGGAGTCCCAGGGGGGAATCGCGCTGTGTGGCCCTCAGCGGTACTTGCTACCTATTGGACGTTTCACCAGTCATACCCACGCGTTCCCAGCAATGTTTCTATGCTCTCACTTGAGGGCATTTTCATTCTCTGGGTTTACCCTCGTCCCAGGAAAGCATGTTTAGTGTAGAAGTACCCCCGTTCGCCCTAAGGAAATGACTGCATTTCTTTTTGTTGGATTTACCATATCTCTGCGAACGTGAGTGCTGCCTGCAGCTGCACCATGTGTTCATGATCATCTGCCTCTGACTTACCGGGCCACGGGGTCTGCCCGCTGAATCCTGAGGTGTGTGTGTTGCCACCTGGTGTTGAGGACATAGCTGGGGGCACTTGCTCTATGGGGGAGTCACCATTCCAGGGCAGATCCTTGACGGAGGCCCGATGAAGTTGTAGTGATTCCGAAATATTAGATGTAGTAGGAGTGCAGGAGTTCCTGTAGCCTACATTTCATGCCTAAAGTACACTTGGTGCAGGAAGGTTCAGATATCCACCGTAAACCTGGTAATAGGAGTTCAGATGCGCTGGTTCCTAATTGTTCATGGCTATATGTGGACTCCATGTGTTTAGCTCTACACAAGGCTGTCTTACTTGCAGAGTATTTGTGGTCTTTCCGTGACATATGGTGATTTATGCGTTTCCAGCCTTGCCAAACTGCTGCAGATTCCGACCCTGATGTTATGATGTATGTTGGTTTACATAACCAGGTTTTGCATAGTATGCACAACAGTTATGATTCATGTGTATTTATGCTGCATTTCATGCCCTGATATCATAGTGTATGTCATGTAAGTTCTTGTCTTAGCAGGATATTGTGTAATCACTGGCGTAGCTCGACCATTGGCAGCCAGGTGCGGCATGTAAGAGCGGGGGGTGCTGATTCCTGTGGTGGGGGGAGACCGCTGCCCGCGAAACTCATGTCGCCCGGGGTGGTCAGTCCGTCCGCCCCGCCCCCCCTTGCTACACTACTGTGTGTAATTGTTAGAAATGGGATCTCTAGTTGGCAAGGGCTTGCACCTTTGTCCAAGTAGGGACCCTTCTTCCTAGTCAGGGTAAGGGTTGTTACACTCGTGAAGTAACCCCTGCTCACCCTCGTGGTAGCTTGGCACGAGCAGTCAGGCTTAATTCAGAGGCAGTGTGTAAAGCATTTGCACATAACCAACAGTAATACAGTGTAAGCACTACAAACGGACACCACACCAGTTTAGAAAAATAACCAATATTTTATATACTCAAGACAAGACCAATTACGACAAAAATCCACAATACTATACTTTAAAAACGGATACTTGATAAGGTAACTTCTTCTTTGCAGGAATAGCACAAAAGCAAAGTTTGTACGAGTCGGTAGCTCCGTCCGAGCCTACCGCGATGCTGAAAACCACAGAGTCTAACAGTTCCAGCCGACCGCGTCGATACGGGCCAGCAGAGTCATGAACAGACTCGGTTACAGTACCTTTCTCGTTGTGGCTGGTACGGAGTGTACGAGCCGGTCGGCGTTCGTCGCGGTTGCGGTGCAAGACGGAGCGATGCAAGGTGCGGTGTCCCTCGATGCGGTGCAGGCACGGCTCGATGAGCGTCGTGCAGACGGAGTCGGTGAGTCCAAGGCGTGCGATGCAGGGTGAGACGATGCTCGTTGCGGTGCTGACAGGTTGCGATGCAGGCGACCAAGCCGGAGTGCGGGAGCTGGCATCGGACAGCGGTGCGAGTCGGAGCGGTGCATCGCAGACGTGCGAGCGGTGCCCCTAATGCGGTGCGGTCTCGACTCTTGAGCCAGTTGCAGCGACCGCGTCGGTCGGGTCCGGTTGGTTCAGTGAAGCGATGCGATGCGAACTGCGGTGCCCACAGGTCACGGTGCAAGCAGCGGCTCGATGTTGGCGGCGTCGGACGTCGCCCACGGTGAGACCAGGGTTGCGATGCGAAGCGGGGCGATGCGGTCTGCGGTGCAAACAGGTCACCAACCAGGGATGGATTCGGTTGACGGAGTCGGTTGCAGTTCCCTTCCTCTGTGGCAACTGAAACAGCGTTCCAGAAGCGGTACCCAGAGGCTTGTGAAGTCTTTGCAGTCCCTGAGACTTCTTAACAGGAGGCCAGCTCGGTTCCAGGCCCTTGGAGATACTCAGCACAAGTTTGTAGAAAGTTCAGTCCAGTCCTTTCACTGCCCAAGACAGAAGCAGCCACTGCAGGCCAACCCAACAAAGCAACAACACAGCAAAGGGGCAGTACTCCTCCTGGCAGCTCTTCCAGCTCTTCGTCTTGGCAGGTTCCTTGATTCCAGCGAGATCTAAACTCATGGGGTCAGGGCCCCAATATTTATATCCCAAATTCCTTTGTTCTCTGAAGGAAGGAGAGGCCTTTGCCTAGTCCAAACCAGTTCTGGAGCACTTTGTTGACAAGTCTCCATCCCTTCTTTCAGTGAGTAGGCCAGGGACATCAGACGCACCACAGGAGGTGGAGCCAGCATTGTGGAGGGAAGGCACTGTCCTATTCAGGGCCCAGGTGCGACCCCTCCCACCCATCTACATGTAGATCTTGCTATTCAGCCCTGTGCTGACTCACCCTGTCTCCTGGCATCCCCCAGCCCCTGTCACTCACACTCCAGACAAGGAATACACAACCTCGCAGAGGCAGGCTTGGATGGTTAGACAAGAAAAAACCCACTTTCTAAAAGTGGTATTTTCAAACACAGAATGTTAAAACCAACTTTACTAAAAGCTGCATTTTATCATTCTGAGTCCAGGCATACTAAACTAGAATTTCTACCATGTTCCCGGGGTCAGTTAGGATTATAAGCTGTAATAATCAAAACTGCCCGTTCTGGCCTAGGGGGAACAGGTAGCCTTGCAATAGTGAAAACGAACTAGGCTGTAATTCACTATCAGGACATGCCGCACACACCAGGGCATGTCCTACCTTTCGCGTACACCGCACCCTGCCCACAGGGGTACCTTGGGCCTACCTTAGGGGTGACTAACATGTAGCAAAGGGAAGGTTTAGGGACTTGCAAGTGTGTGCACTTGCCAAGTCGACATGGCAACCCCAGGCTGCGCACGGGCTCTGCGATGGCAGGCCCGAGTTACACTTTACGGGCTGTTTGCGTGGGTGGCACAATCCAGTGCTGCAGCCCACCAACAGCATTTGGTCTATAGGCCCTGGCACTCGCAGTGCACTTTACAAGGGACTGACACATAAACCAAATAGGCCAATCATGGAAACACCAATCCATAACACATTTTATACAGGAGCACTTGCACTTTCCCACTGGACCGCAGTGAGGAAAGTGCGCAGAATCATTACACCAGCAAAAACAGAGTCAAAACCAGGAGGTCAGAAAGCAAAAAGTCAGGGGAAACACGCCAAAAGATGCCAAGTCTAACACATGTCCCCTCCAGCTGAAAGTAGGGAGAACTACCCAACCCCATTGGAGTTCTCTTCACTAAGGCGGAAGAACCTGGACAGACCATCTGCGTTGGCGTGTTCTGTACCAGGACGGTGTTCCACCGTAAAGTCCATTCCCTGTAGGGAGATGGACCACCTCAGCAGTTTTGGATTCTCACCCCTCATTTGCATCAACCATCTGAGGGGCCTGTGGTCTGTCTGAACCCGGAAGTGAGTCCCAAACAGGTATGGTCTCAACTTCTTCAGCGCCCAGACCACAGCAAAAGCTTCCCTTTCTATGGCACTCCACCTCTGTTCCCTGGGAAGTAGTCTCCTGCTAAGGAAGACTACAGGCTGATCCAGGCCCTCTTCGTTCAGTTGTGAGAGCACCGCTCCCACACCATGCTCTGAAGCGTCAGTCTGCACGACAAATTCTTTGGAGAAGTCAGGTGCCTTGAGCACGGGCGCCGTGCACATGGCTGCCTTCAGGGCATCAAAAGCTTTCTGGCAGGACTCAGTCCAGATCACTTTCCTGGGCTGCCTCTTAGAGGTCAGCTCTGTTAAGGGGGCAACGATGGTGCCATAGCCCTTAACAAATCTCCTATAGTAACCGGTGAGACCTAAGAAGGCTCTCACCTCTGTCTGGGTCTTGGGGGTTCCCAAGCCAGAATGGTGTCAATCTTGGGTTGTAGGGGCGCCACCTGGCCGCTTCCTACCTGGTGTCCCAAGTACACCACAGAACCCTGCCCGATCTGGCACTTACTGCCTTGATCGTGAGGCCTGCACCTTGCAGAGCCCTCAACACTTTCTCAAGGTGCTGTAAATGTTCTTCCCAGCTGGAACTGAACACAGCAATGTCATCCAGGTAGGCGGCACTGAAATCCTCCAGCCCAGCCAACACCTGATTGACCAACCTCTGAAAGGTGGCAGGGGCATTCTTCAACCCAAAGGGCATCACCCGGAATTGGTAATGACCTTCTGGGGTTGAGAATTCTGATCTCTCCTTGGCCCCATCGGTTAAGGCAATCTGCCAGTACCCAGACGTTAAATCAAACGTGCTGAGGAACCGGGCAGCTCCCAACCGATCAATGAGCTCATCAGCTCTGGGGATGGGGTGCGCGTCAGTCCTGGTGACGGCATTGAGCCCACGGTAGTCCACACAAAACCGGAGTTCTGGAGTGGCACCGGGCGCCGCAGCCTTTGGGACCAAGACCACTGGGCTGGCCCAAGGACTGTGGGAGGGCTCAATCACCCCTAACGCTACCAATATCTTAGAGACCTCCTCCTTGATGCTGGCTCTGACCCGGTCAGTCAACCTGTAAATCTTGTGCTTCACAGGAGGGCTGTCACCGGTGTCCACGTCATGGGTACACCAGTGAGTAACACCGGGGGTCAGAGAGAACAGTGGGGCGAACTGTCCCAACAACTGGCGACAGTCCCCCTGCTGCTCCTGAGTCAGAGTAGGGGAGAGGATCATACCCTCTACTGACCCATCATGCTCCTTGGTAGACAGGAGGTCAGGGAGAGGCTCGCTCTCCTCTTCCACCCCATCATCTGTCGCCAAGAGCATACTCACTTCGGACCTCTTGAAGTGGGGCTTGAGGCGGTTCATGTGAAGGACCCTCAAAGGGTTCCTTGGAGCCTGCAAATCCACCAGGTAGGTGACGTCACTTTTGCGCTCTTTTACCTCATATGGCCCAGTCCACTTGTCCTGCAAGGCACAAGGTGCCACTGGGGCCATGACCCACACTTTTTGCCCAGGTTGAAATTCGACCAGAGTGGCGTTCTGGTCATACCATCTTTTCATTTCTTCCTGGCTGGCTTCTAGGTTTGCCTGAGCGAGTTTCCTGAAGCGGGCAGTTTGGTTTCGAAAGGCCAGCATATAGCTAAATACATCCTGGGGAGTTTTCCTGGGAGCTGCCTCCCAGCCTTCCTTTACCAAACTCAGAGGTCCTCTGACAGGGTGGCCATACAGGAGCTCAAAGGGGCTGTACCCAAGAGACTTCTGAGGCACCTCCCTGTACGCAAAGAGTAGGCATGGCAAGAGGACGTCCCACTTACGCCTCATGGGTTCTGTTAGACCCTTGATCATGCCTTTCAAGGTCTGGTTGAATCTCTCCACCAGACCGTTTCCTTGTGGGTGGTAAGGAGTGGTGAACTTGTAGGTTACACCACACTCCTTCCACAGGGATGTCATATACTTCGATATGAAATTGGTCCCCCTATCAGAAACCACCTCTCTGGGGAATACCACACGGGAAAAGATCCCCATTAACGCCCGGCCCACCACTGGCACCGTCGTTGTCCTGAGAGGGATTGCCTCCGGGTACCGGGTGGCATGGTCCACCAAGACCAGGATGTACCTGTTGCCCATGGCTGTCTTGGGATCCAGTGGCCCCACAATATCCATCCCTACCCTTTCAAAGGGTGTTCCAACAACAGGAAAAGGTTGGAGAGGAGCTTTGACCGTCCTCCCACTCTTACCACTTGCCTGGCAAGTTTGGCAAGACCTACAGTGTGCATCTGACTGCCTTCGCATTTGGGGCCAAAGAAGTGGGTGACAAGCCTGTCAAAGGTCTTGTCCTGCCTCAAATGTCCTGCCAAAGGCACGTTATGAGCCAGACCCAGTAGGAAGGTCCTGAAGCGCTGGGGTACCACCAGCACACGGGCTGACCCAGGCTCAGCAACCTTAGGCTCACTGTATAGGAGACCACTCTCCCAGTAGATCAGATGTGACCCGGACTGATTACCAGCTGCCTGGTCTGCAGCCTGCCGCCGCAGACCCTCCAGAGTAGGGCACTCGTTCTGCTCCCTGCAGAACTCCTCCCTGGTGGGACCCCCTTCTTGCTGCCAATGGGTCAGCTCAGAGATGTCTCACAGTTCGGCTACCTGCTCCCCTGTAGGCACCGGGCGTCCCCTCGAGGTCCGCCTCCTCCCGGTCCGTGGGAACTTCGGGGGCCGGTTTCCCGCGCCCCTGCCCTTTCTCTTGGCAGGGACTTGGGCCACTGTTTCAGGCTCCAAGTCCTCTTGATCACCCTTTCTGGCTGCCATTGACCGAGTAGACACGCATGCCCACTCTGGCAACCCAAGCATCTCCAAGTGAGACCTGAGCTCAACCTCCATCCATGAGGACTGCTCCAGGTCGTTTCCTAGCAGACAATCTACAGGCATGGTAGGGCTCACAACCACCCTCAAGGGACCTGAGACCCCCCCATTCAAAGGGAACCTGCGCCACCATACATTGGCGCTATGAGTTGTCTACAGCAACTACTTGGTGGAATGCTCCTGGGACTACTTGCTTCTCAGACACCAGGTGACACCGGACTGAGGTCACACTGGCTCCAGTATCTCTGAGAGCCTCTACCCTGTTCCCATTAATGGTCACCCAGGTGCTATATTTCTTTGTGTTAGGGGGCACCTGGTTTCCTGGGACCATCTCACTGTCCCCTAGTGAGACAAGGGTCATTTCTGCAGGATCCCCACCCTCCTGTGGGCACCCCTCGTCCCCAAGCGCTACACTAGCCAACACTTTGGACTGTCCACCGGTGGGTGGCTGTGTCCCCTTCGGGCACTTGGGGTCCCCCTTAAAGTGACCTACCTGGTCACATGCATAACACTTGCGGGGGCCGGTTTCAACAGGCTTCCCTGTAGAGACCCCTTTCTTCTTATCACCGGGGGCTGGGAACCTTTACCCTGGGTACTAGTTTGGGGCCCTTTAGAGAACTCCTGTGCTTTACCCTTGTCCCCCCACCTTTCTGCTGGGGACCCTGCCCACCTTTGGCTGAGTCTCCCCAAACGCTTTCTTGTGGACCCTGGTACTCACCCAGCGGTCCGCTTCCATAGCAAGCTTCCTGGGGTCAGTTAGCTTACTATCAACTAGGTGCTGGCGCAGATCTGCAAAACATAGACTAGACAAGTGCTCCCATGCAATCAAGTTGTAGAGCCCCTGAAAATCTGTTACACTACTGCCCTTCACCCAACCATCCAGAGACCTGCAGAACACATCCAAACATTCCAACCAAGTGTTGGCATCCGACTTCTTACTGGACCTGAACTGATCCCTGTACTTTTCAGGAGTAAGACCATACTTCGTGAGAAGGGCATCCTTCATGTCAGCATAGGTGAGGTGATACCCCTTACCCAAAGCTATCAGAGCATCCCTTGCTTCTTCAGGAAAAAGTGGCCACAATCCTGCTCCCCAATTCTCCTCAGGGACCCCATTCATGTGTATGGCTGCCTCATAACCCTGAAACCACCTTTGTATGTCATCCCCCTTCTTGAACTCCTTGCCTACGTTCTTGGGAATGTGCACAATCCTGTCTGCCTTTCTGGACAAATTGCTGCCACCATCTGAGCCTGACTTACTCCTAAGTTCTAGCTCCTTCAGTTCTCTCTCATGCTCTAAGAGCATCTTCCTCTCCTCTATGGCCAATCTCTTCTCCTCCCGCTCACTCTCCAGCCTGAGCTTCTGCAGCTCAAACTGCCTTGCCTCCCGCCTGTCCTCCAGCTCCTCTGGGGACAGACTGCTGCTGCCTGACCTGGCGGGTTCCCCCTACCCAAAAGCACATCCACCCTGGAAATAGGCTCCTCCGCCTCCTCACTGAGATTACCAGGCAGCCAATTGGCATGTCTGGCTGCTACCCAGGCCCTCAGCGCCTTCTGTAGCTCCTCCTTCCTTGTGAGGCCTTTAATTTGGACTTTCAGGTTTTTACAAATCGCTCGTAACTCCTTTACGGCGTAGGATTCCAACCTGTCCTCCTCAAAGATAACTTCCAGAGATGCAACGGATGATGCAATTGATTCAGGCATGACAAAAGTAGTGAGTTGAAAACTGGCAAGATCAAAAATAGGCCAAAAGAAAAAGAACCAGTATGTGGTACGTAATGGTCTGCGATATGGTAGTAGTGCACACCAATCACTGTAAGTCAAGTGCAAACACAAGTCCTATCCTCACCGCTGACAACCAATGTTAGAAATGGGATCTCTAGTTGGCAAGGGCTTGCACCTTTGTCCAAGTAGGGACCCTTCTTCCTAGTCAGGGTAAGGGTTGTTACACTCGTGAAGTAACCCCTGCTCACCCTCGTGGTAGCTTGGCACGAGCAGTCAGGCTTAATTCAGAGGCAGTGTGTAAAGCATTTGCACATAACCAACAGTAATACAGTGTAAGCACTACAAACGGACACCACACCAGTTTAGAAAAATAACCAATATTTTATATACTCAAGACAAGACCAATTACGACAAAAATCCACAATACTATACTTTAAAAACGGATACTTGATAAGGTAACTTCTTCTTTGCAGGAATAGCACAAAAGCAAAGTTTGTACGAGTCGGTAGCTCCGTCCGAGCCTACCGCGATGCTGAAAACCACAGAGTCTAACAGTTCCAGCCGACCGCGTCGATACGGGCCAGCAGAGTCATGAACAGACTCGGTTACAGTACCTTTCTCGTTGTGGCTGGTACGGAGTGTACGAGCCAGTCGGCGTTCGTCGCGGTTGCGGTGCAAGACGGAGCGATGCAAGGTGCGGTGTCCCTCGATGCGGTGCAGGCAGCGGCTCGATGAGCGTCGTGCAGACGGAGTCGGTGAGTCCAAGGCATGCGATGCAGGGTGAGACGATGCTCGTTGCGGTGCTGACAGGTTGCGATGCAGGCGACCAAGCCGGAGTGCGGGAGCTGGCGTCGGACAGCGGTGCGAGTCGGAGCGGTGCATCGCAGACGTGCGAGCGGTGCCCCAAATGCGGTGCGGTCTCGACTCTTGAGCCAGTTGCAGCGACCGCGTCGGTCGGGTCCGGTTGGTTCAGTGAAGCGATGCGATGCGAACTGCGGTGCCCACAGGTCACGGTGCAAGCAGCGGCTCGATGTTGGCGGCGTCGGACGTCGCCCACGGTGAGACCAGGGTTGCGATGCGAAGCGGGGCGATGCAGTCTGCGGTGCAAACAGGTCACCAACCAGGGATGGATTCGGTTGACGGAGTCGGTTGCAGTTCCCTTCCTCTGTGGCAACTGAAACAGCGTTCCAGAAGCGGTACCCAGAGGCTTGTGAAGTCTTTGCAGTCCCTGAGACTTCTTAACAGGAGGCCAGCTCGGTTCCAGGCCCTTGGAGATACTCAGCACAAGTTTGTAGAAAGTTCAGTCCAGTCCTTTCACTGCCCAAGACAGAAGCAGCCACTGCAGGCCAACCCAACAAAGCAACAACACAGCAAAGGGGCAGTACTCCTCCTGGCAGCTCTTCCAGCTCTTCGTCTTGGCAGGTTCCTTGATTCCAGCGAGATCTAAACTCATGGGGTCAGGGCCCCAATATATATATCCCAAATTCCTTTGTTCTCTGAAGGCGGAGAGGCCTTTGCCCAGTCCAAACCAGTTCTGGAGCACTTTGTTGACAAGTCTCCGTCCCTTCTTTCAGTGAGTAGGCCAGGGACATCAGACGCACCACAGGAGGTGGAGCCAGCATTGTGGAGGGAAGGCACTGTCCTATTCAGGGCCCAGGTGCGACCCCTCCCACCCATCTACATGTAGATCTTGCTATTCAGCCCTGTGCTGACTCACCCTGTCTCCTGGCATCCCCCAGCCCCTGTCACTCACACTCCAGACAAGGAATACACAACCTCGCAGAGGCAGGCTTGGATGGTTAGACAAGAAAATACCCACTTTCTAAAAGTGGTATTTTCAAACACAGAATGTTAAAACCAACTTTACTAAAAGCTGCATTTTATCATTCTGAGTCCAGGCATACTAAACTCGAATTTCTACCATGTTCCCGGGGTCAGTTAGGATTATAAGCTGTAATAATCAAAACTGCCCGTTCTGGCCTAGGGGGAACAGGTAGCCTTGCAATAGTGAAAACGAACTAGGCTGTAATTCACTATCAGGACATGCCGCACACACCAGGGCATGTCCTACCTTTCGCGTACACCGCACCCTGCCCACAGGGGTACCTTGGGCCTACCTTAGGGGTGACTAACATGTAGCAAAGGGAAGGTTTAGGGACTTGCAAGTGTGTGCACTTGCCAAGTCGACATGGCAGCCCCAGGCTGCGCACGGGCTCTGCGATGGCAGGCCCGAGTTACACTTTACGGGCTGTTTGCGTGGGTGGCACAATCCAGTGCTGCAGCCCACCAACAGCATTTGGTCTATAGGCCCTGGCACTCGCAGTGCACTTTACAAGGGACTGACACATAAACCAAATAGGCCAATCATGGAAACACCAATCCATAACACATTTTATACAGGAGCACTTGCACTTTCCCACTGGACCGCAGTGAGGAAAGTGCGCAGAATCATTACACCAGCAAAAACAGAGTCAAAACCGGGAGGTCAGAAAGCAAAAAGTCAGGGGAAACACGCCAAAAGATGCCAAGTCTAACAGTAATGATTCAGGATTTGCATAGGGCTTACAGTACAGTACGTATGATTCATGTTGTTTTACACTATGTTTATATGCACAATATACTACATATTTTTATATAATCCTGTATGAAATCTCTCTTGTGGTGTATTTACTGTTTCACTGGTGTGAGTGTGTTGCGCAAATGCTTTACACATTGCCTCTGGGATTAGCCTGACTGCTCGTGCCAAGCTACCAAGGGGGCGATCAAGGGTTATCTTGGGTGTGTAACTCCCTTACCCTGACTAGAAGGGTGGGTTTTGCATGGCTTAGGTGCATACCCTAACCAACCAGAAACCTAATTTCTAACATAGTGTGCGCCAAAAACATACCTTTGCATTCACAGTATACTAATATTTTAAACATGTATTTTGGAAAACGTCCCTCTCTGAAGGGTCACCCCAAACTTTTGCCTTCCTCCTCTGATTTTTCTGACCTTCATTTTCTTGTCCTTAGGACTCTGAGCACTTAACTACTACCGGCCAACACTAAAGTGCATGTGCTTCTCCCCTAAACATGGTATAATTGTTGTATAGACAATTGACATATTTAGTTCACTTGTAGGTCCCTTGTGTAGTATACCTTATACCCAGGACCTGTAACCTAAGTAGGCTTGCAGCACTGGTTGTGTCCCCGACACAGGTAGCCTTTCAAACCTGTCTCAGGCCTGCCATTGCAAGGCTTGTGTGTGCAGTTTACTGCCACTTTGACTTGGCATTTAAATCCACTTATCAGGCCTTAAACTCCCCTGTTATTACATAGATCACCTCTAAGGTCGGCCCTAGGTAGCCCTAAGGGCAGGGTGCTGTGTAAGTAAGAAGCAGGCCATGTACTGTAAGGCCATGTACTGGTAAGTTTTGCATGTTTTAGGAGAGACAAGCAGCTAAATTCACTACTGTGAGGCCTATTCCTCTCATAGGCTAACATTAGGACTGCCTTAAGCTACAAGTTGGCTCATCTAAGGGTCTCTCTTAACTCGGCTGCAAGGCTCATCATTGGTTCCAAAAGAAACACCTGATCTCTCCTGATTTTAAATCTCTAAATTGGCTTCCATATGAGGCTAGGATCCAACTAAAAATTGCCTGCATTACCCACAAAGTCTTACGCTTCTACACCCCACTGTACCTCATGAAAAAAGCTGGTACTATGTGCGAGCAGCAGACCCTCCAGAAGCTCCAGCACTTTATTGCCAAAACCACCAAAATTTCATAGAAAGAAAACTTACAAGCGTGCCTTCTCGAGTATTGCCCCAAAAATTTGCAACTCCCTGCCTCCTGAAACCAAAATGAATCCCTCAACTGGGTCTTTAAAAAAAGAAGTGAAAGTCCTACTTAGAAATACTTTTGTGAACTAGAATTCTTGTACTCCTCCCTCTGGTCTACATTATGATGCAACCTCTTTACCCATGTTTTTTATTTCCTATCTACTTTCTTGTATATTGACTTGTCGGCCTTGCTCTGTAAGGGTCTCCCTTTCCCAGCTTGGCGTTGTGACATCCTGTAACGTTCTTGAACATGTTGTATTGCCTCACCCATGTTGTTTTACTTTCTATCTATGCTTTTGTACATAGACTTGTCGGCCTTGCTCTGTATGGGTCTACCTCCTCCAGTTTGGCATTGTGACTTCCTGTATCTCTCTTGAACATGTTGTTATTTTGTCCTACTTGTTTATTCTCCCTGACCATTTATAAAGTGCTCTGATACCCTCTTGGGTCATGTTCGTGCTATATAAAATGTTATAAATAATAAATAAATAAACAAAACTAATGATAAATCTTTGCTGGTAAAATTGGATTTGACATTACTGTTTTAGAAATGCTGCTTTTAGAAAGTGTACATTTCTCTGCTCTTACTGCTCTCTGTGCAATGCAGCCTGGCTCCAAAACACATCTGGGGTGGGTAACAGCTACACTTTGTGAATTCCCTCTAGACAACCACTAACACAGAAAGGGTAGGTGTAACAGAGAACTCATCTGTATTAATCTACATTCTGATAGCTCTTCCTGGACAGGAAAAGAGAGGGGAACTGACACTTACATCTGAGTAGGCATTGTCCTGTTTCATACACAAAGGGCTGATTACCCCCTATTGATAGTCTGGAGCCAGGACTGTAATGAAAGGGGGCCTGTGCACATCAAGGCCCTGATTTTAAGTCGCCTGCACTTCAAAGGCACACTGGGTATAAGTACTGGGGCTCTGACCCTGCCAAGACAGTACACTACTTGACCTGTGACAAACTCTGCCAGGTAGAATGACTGCTATGCTACAAGGATTGCCACTCTGCTTGACTGCTGCTCTGGAAGAACTGCTTTTCTACTTTGCTGTGCTGCCCTGCTGCCTGCTGATCTCTGCCCTGCTGAGGACAAGGACTGGACCCATCTCACTTGAACTCAGAGTGACTCCAAGGACCTTCTTTCTTGCCCCCTGTTCCGAAGTCTCAGGGCCATCAAATACTTCTTTCAACCCTGCAACATCACCTACACTCTGCCATCTGTGAGTGTTACCCTGCCAAGTGGTGCCAATCCCCTGCCAAGTGCTCCCCATCACCACCAGGGAGGCAGTAACATATGCCCTCATAACCAGCTGACTGGATTACAGCAACTCACTCTATGCAGACACCACCACTGAACTCATGCAAAGACTCCAGATGATCCAGAACAGAGCCACCAGACAGATCCTCAACCTACCCAAGAGAACCCACATCACACTGTACATAAAAGACTGCCACTGGCAACCGGTCCAGAACAGATGCCATTTCGAGCTCCTGACTCACACCTACAAAGCCCTCCGCGACCAAGGATCCGCCTACTTGAAGCATCGCCTGCACTTCTACCCTCTCCCCAGGAAACTCCGCTCCACAAACCTCATTCTCGCACAGAACCCTTGTATACTCCGCTGCCACTTCGTTCTCACCGCCAAAGCCTCGAACATCCTCCCCATCCACCTCCTCACTTCGCCCTCACTGACTGACTCCAGGAAGAGGCTCATGACCTGGCTCTTCGAATGAGACCTACAGCAAGCACCTGGATACCCTCTTGGGTGACAAGCTGTGCTTTACAAATAATGATTGATTGACTGAATCCAGTCCTGGGCCCTTGAACGTTGACATCTGATCTACAGAACCATTAAAATCAATGCAGTGATGACTTTGTGCCCATCAGAACCAACGCATTGCCCTTCAATGCCGACGCAGGAGCTGATCGACAACATTTCTTCGATGGACTGCACTTCTTGATGATGATGGACAGCATGGCTTGACAATGACTTGTGCATGTATCATAAAGGGGTTTGGCGACAATGTCTCAATCGCCTGCACAGATCGGAACTGATATATTGAGCGTTCAACGTCGACGCTTGCTCTATCCAAGGATAATTTTAAGCAGGACTAGCTGCATTCCTGTAGCTGGATTGCCCTCCATTGTGGATCGGCTGGAATTCGGATTTCCCCCTGTCCAGCGTGATCTCAAGTAACCCTTAAGCACTATTCGACTCTAAGCACTAGATTTCTATTTATTCTTTAAAAATTCATAACTCCGGTCTAAGTATTGGATTTTTGTCATTTTGGAATTGTTTACTCATACAAATATTATCTATCTTTCTAACTCTGTGAGGAGTATTTTTGTGCTGTTTGTATTGTGTTACTGTGTGTGTGTATGTGTTGCACAAATACTTTACATCTGGCCTCTTTAGATTAGCCTGACTGCTCTGTGTCATGCTACCAGAGGATGAGCACAGGTTATCTTTTAGTGTGTATCTAACTTATCCTGACTAGAGTGGTGGTTCCTGCTTAGACAGGGTGCATACTCTGACAACCAGATACCCCAATTCTAACAATGTAGTTATGTACTTAAAACACATGAAAGCATCATGAGGACCAGTTTCTATAGTGCACTTATCTCCTCATTACCACTGGCCCAGAAAATGGGCTGGATTTCCCCCAGCCCTGAAGTTACAATACTAGTTCTACCAGAATCTCCAGGGATGTGGAAAAAATAGCCTATTTTGAGTTGGACCCTAAGCGTCACTAAGAAATGTGGAATTACCACAGTAATCATAATTTCCAGGTATGGTTCGCCTAGTAAATGCACATATTTTGCCAGACTTTCACACAGGGATTTCTGCAGTTTTTAGCCCTCAAAGTCTTCATGTGAAAGTAAAATAATGAATAATTCTGATGGGGCTGGTAACTGCTCATTGAAAATATGACCCCACTTGTAATGAGGACCTTGGTCCTTAAGCAGACTACTTGACTTGTTCAGCCTGACTTCAGCAACACTCGGAGCACCAATCTGTCCTATATACTGTTAGTTGACCATACAAACCGCATACACACACCAGCTGAAATACACCCATGATTATGTACAGGACCATATATTTTGATAAAATACTGTGCCTGAAATGTGTCAAAGGTTGCCATTGAGTATATTTTTGTATCCAATTTACTATGTTGTTACGAATTGAGGGGGATATCTACAAGAAAATGCCGGAACGCAATGTTACGTTTAATTAAGCAATGCCACGCTCCGACATTTTCAAAACACAGGGATGCGCTCTATTTACAAATATACGCCACACACCTGCATTTCCCCTAGCACTGGCACTAAAAAAGGCTGCCTGGTACCAGTGCAAGGCACCCTGCCACCATGTGGCAAGGGTGCCTGTGCTGCAGGGGCAATTGTTTATGTGCAGGAAGGGACATGTTCCTGCACATAAGCAATTAATAATGGTGAGTTGCTCTTTCTATGTGTGCTGGAGAATGCAGCACACATAGAAAGAGAAAAAAACGAGAAGAAATTAATAATTTCTCCTCGTATCGCCATCCTAAGACCGGGTAATACCTGGCCTTAGTTTTTGATGCTGCCCCAGCCTTGTACAACTGGGGCATTATCAAAAAGCAATGGGTGTTGCCGTGGAATGCCCACAGCAACACCCATTGCCCGCCCCTTTGCTGCAGCTGATTGCTGTGGAAAGGAGCATATTTACAAGGTGGCATTAAGCCACGTTAAGTGGCTTAGCGCCACCTTGTAAATGTGGGGAAGTTGCAATGCTAATAGAGCGTCAAAAAAAGTGACACTGGTGTTATGGGCTTGTAAATATGCTCCTGAGTCTCTAGTTGGCAGAGGTTTGTACCCTGTTCAAGTAGGGACCACAATCCTAGACAGTGTAAGTCAGATACACAACCTAAACTAACCTCTGCTCACCCTCTGGTAGCTTGGCACAGAGCAGTCAGGCTTAATTTAAGAGGTGTAAAGTATTTGTGCAACACTTAAATTACAGTCATAAATTCAAAACACAACAAAAAGACTCCACACCAGTTTAGAAATGCAAAGAATATTTCTGTGAGTAAAACAAGACCATAACAACAAAAAACCATTAAGTAGAACTGGAGATATTACTTTTTAAAGAATAAACTGCAATAGAGGGCTTAAAAGCAAATGGCGCTTGGGGTTACTTGAGGTCCCCCGGACTGGGGTGAATCCAAAGTTCAGGCTTACTGCAATGGAAGGCAGGCTGGCTACAGGACCCACACAGGTTCCACTGAAAAAATACTTTGGATGGAGCAAGACTCAACGACTCAATGTGTCAGTTCCAATCCACACAGTTGGGTAAATGTGTCATTGTCAAGCCTCGCAGTTGGTTTCCACATCGTTGTCGAACCCCTTATGATGCAGGCACTGCATCGTTGTTGAGCCTCACAGTCGGGACCCACATTGTCGTTGAACCCCTTACAATGCAGGTGTTGCATCTTTGTCAAGCATTGCAGTCAGGTCCCGTGCTGTTGTTGAGCCACGCAGGGATGTCCTTGAAGTGGGGCTGCATTGGTGTCAAAGGGCACTGTGTCGGTTCCGATCATGCACAGTTGTCACTGCATCAATTTCTGTAGAAAAACAGCTACAGAACCCACTTTCAAGGCCCAGGACAAGATTGGCACTTCTTGGTAGGGCAGGACTCACAGTTGGCAGAGTCCTGCAGTTGAAGAAGAGTTTAAGGAAGTCCTTGATGACCTTGGAGAACTTAGGTTCAAGGATGTAGAGAGCAGTTCCAGTCCTTCTCACTCCCAGGCAAGGTGCAGCAGGACAACACAGTAAAGCAGGTAGTAAATTGCCAGTCCCTCCTATAGCACAGCAATCAGCAATCAGCAGGCCAACACAGCAAAGCTGTTAGCACAATGGCAGTCCCTTCTACAGCACAGTAGCTCTTCTTCCTGGCAGAGTTTCCTTAGTTCCAGCAGTGTACTGATTTGGTGGAGTCTGAGGTCCAGTATTTGTACCCAGTTTGAAGTGGCATTAACGTCAAAGAAGTCTTCGATGAACACAAGGTCTCTGCCTTTCCTACCCTGGCTCCAGACTCACTAAAGGGGTTATACGGCTCTTTGTGTGGGGTAGGCTCAGCCCTATTCAGGTGTAAATGTCAGCTCCTCCTTTCCAATCTAGCTCAGGGAGCCCATCAGTCTGGTAAAGGGCTATCAGGATGCGAGTGTCACTCCCCAGCTCCCTTTGTATATAGCTGTTTAGAGGGAATGCACAAAGCCCTGCTGTCACCGATCCCAGGACGTGTATTCAGAGACAGGCAGAGGCACAGAATGGTTAATATAATAAAATGCCAACTTTCTAAAAGTGACATTTTCAGACTTACAATTTAAAATCCAACTTCACCATGAGTTTGGGATTTTAAATTGTGAGTATAGAGACATCACACTCTAAATTTCTACCTGTTCCCAATTGGAAATTACACTTACAAAATGTAAGGAGGACATCCCAATGTTAACCTACGGTAGAAATAGGCCTTTTTAGTAGTAAAAACAAATTCACTACCAGGACATGTAAAACTCAAAAGTACATGCCATACCTTTCAAATACACTACACCCTGCTCATAGCGCTGCCTAGGGCCTACCTTAGGGGTTACATATATGTAATAAAAGGGAAGGTTTGGGCCTGACAAGTACGTTAACTTGTCAGGTCGAAATGGCAGTTTAAAACAGTACCCAGGAGCTCTGCAGTGGCAGGTCTAAGACACGTTTAAAAGGCTACTGAAGTAGGTGACACAAGCAGTGTTGCAGGCCAACTAGTAGCATTTAATTTACAGGCCCTGTGCAAATACATTGCACTCTACTAGGGACTTGTAAGTAAGTTATATAGGCCAATGATGGATAAGCAAATGTTACAATGTTTAGAGTACAGAGCACATGTATCTTAACAGTGTTTATCAATGGTAAAGTGCCCAGAATCCTAAAGTCAGCAAAACAGGAGGTCAGAGGGTAAAAAGTCAGGGGAAAGCACGCCAAGGGTGCGAGTTCTAACACCTATTAATCACCCCATATCAACCATGCTAAATCCACTGGCTACACAGATAAAATTAGAATGGCAGGTAATTCTTCTAAGGAACTCTTTAGGTTTACCACTCCCGGCTTTACTGATCCTTCACAAGATATTTGCGATAGAGTAGCCATTTACTTCAGAGACAAAATCCTTAAGATCCACTCTGAATTTCTTTCATCTGTTGAACTCCGTTTTTGGGTGGAATCACTGGCTATCTCTACTGAGACCTTTAAGCTTTCTGCTTTCCCTCTTATTTCTGAGCAGAAAACCAAGGAGCTTCTCATGAGCCTTAAATCAGGGTCCCCGGTTGACCCTTGTACACCTAACATTTTGCAGCTGGCACCTGATTCCATTGCTAAAACTCTACAGCATGTACTCAATCATCCCCTTGATTCAGGGGCTTCCCCAACTTGGAAGTAAGCTACTATAATTTATCTTTAAAAAAAGCCTAACGTTGATTCTGATGATATGAAGAACTTTTATCCTATCTCACTTCTGCCACACCTGCCAAAATCCTGGAGAAATACCTAGAACAGGAATTAATGAAACTCATCGACACATGTGACATTTTTGACCTTTCACAGAATGGCTTCAGAAGTGGCCATAGTACATAAACAGCACTTGTGGATGCCATGGATAGTATCAGGTGCTAGGTGGATCAGTGTGGGGCGACTGTCTTGGTGCTGCTGGATCTGTCAGCAGCCTTTGACACCATCTTACTGGTGTGCCTAATACTATGTCTTCATCAAGCATGTGTCAGATGGAAAGCCCTCAATCTCTGCCATTCCTTCCTCACCCACAAGGTAGAGGTTGTCAGCTGTAGTGGCTTAGAAACCAAAGCTTTTAGTCTTCCTTGTGGAGTCTCTCAGTGGTGCTTGTTGAGCCCCATTCTGTACATTGACCCTCTCACTGAACTGATACGTTCTTGCAGTTTTCAAGCACTAGTATATGCTGACGACACACAGATTATCTTATCCATCTCTGACAACTTGCCCTCAGTAGCTAACAAGTTTAATATTTGCATGACCAAAATTAACATCTGGATGAAAGAACATTTTCATAAACTGAATAATGGAAAAACTGAGGTGCTGTTATTTGGCGCACAAGAATCTATTTGGTCCTGCAGTTGGTGGCATGAAGAATATGGCTCTTTAGCCACTCCTGTTAAATTGGCCAAATACCTCCTTGAACTTTGAGTCACAGGTCAATTGCATCACGAGTACCTGCATCAACATAATTAGGACTTGCAGGAAAATCTTTCCTTTTATTCCAATTGAACTATTTCATTTGTTGGTCTTTAATCTCCTCCAGGCTTGATTACTACAATGTGCTCAATTTGAATATTAATGCTTCCTCATTAAACAAGCTGCAAGTGGAGCAAAACGTGAATGTGTTCCTTATTCTTAACACTGCCAGACAAGTGTCTGTTAGAGACAGCATTAGAGCACAGCTTTGGCTCGCTGTTAGGAAGTGCATTGTTTTTTAGGCAATCTGCCATGTCTTTCTTGCTCTCCATCTAAATGGTCCAAATATCTCTCCTCCCTCTTCAACTGGTACATTCCAGGCACATCACTCAGATCTTCTTCAGCTAGGAAAGTCTTCACTCCCAGGTTTTGGAAAGTCAGATATGGTGGCCGGTCCCTATCCTACTCTTTTTCCCGTATAAAGATTTATCTAAAGAATAGGAGATCATTTTAATCCACTCACCACTGTCAACATCCAGACAGTCTCTCTCCTGGTGGAGAATTTGATGTCACTTGTAGAACGGAACACTCAAGTGACAAGACCAGATGATATCGCTATCCACCGAACAACAGTAAGCGGAGATTACATTCACCGCAGTCTGTAAACGTGTGGTTGAGGGTCTCCGAGACAAAAAGTTCTGAGACTCTGGTATTGAGACAAATGTGGTTCATTCCCCACCTTTCTGATCGAAAAGCAGATATTTTGTAAGCAGCCTTTGAGGAATGCTTTAAGATTTCAATCTTTTCCTGAGATGAAGACAGGACAGCACAGGCTTCCTTGTATAATTTTGTATGAGGAATGCTGATAATCATTTGTCCCTACTACTGACTGTCCGAGAACAGAAGAAAGAAAGGTTAGTAATACCTCTGTAGTGTGGATATTTTCAGCTGTGGAATTGTTGTTCTTCAGGATTCAGCCACAAGCAGTATTATTTTTCAGAGAAGTAAGAAAACTCCTGTGAGGAAAGTGGTTTATTATATGTTGTGGTTGTGAGACCTCACCATGTAATAAATTCACCACCTGTACTTGGTCCAGTCAGATTCATTTGGAAAAAATTATCTCAACTCTTGGTAGCTGTGATTCTGAGCAGTCAGGCTTTATGTAAGGAACAAGTGGAAAGCATTAAAATGTACCAGAACAGTTGAAAAAGAAAGAAATGAGACTCAATAGAAATCCGACACCATTTTATAAAAATAGTTTATAGTTTTATTTAAATTACACCTCAATGACAAATATACACAGGAGGGTTCCACCAATATGAATTTTTACAGGAACAATAAATCACTGCTTTTTCACTCAATGCAATAAATCATAGCAATGGACCTTATTTGGGCTCAAACGTTGGAATCTTTAAAAAAAAGTTTTATAAAGTTGTAAACTAAAACTCTGGCCCACTTTGGGTAACAAATTCCAACAAGGAGCATGTCACAGAGGCCAAAGAAGCTTGGCTTAACAATTAGCTCACAGTCAAAGCAGTCTCCAGTCCAGTTCCAGGTTCTAAGAAAGAACTGCCATAAGTTCAATGAAGTGGCCCTGATGCAAGGGTTACAGGGTGCTGAAAATGCTGATAGATGCTGAAGATGCTGATCAAGTACCAGGCTCTTCATGGGGATACTCCTCAGTACACAAACATGGTGGGGCAAATTTGGCCACAGGGGTTGATGTCTCTCAAAGTCTGGTTGAAGTCCAGCCAAAACCAGTTGCCACTGATCTACTGGTCTCTGGTTACAGAGAAACCAAAGGTTCCCTTTAACTGGTGCTAACTTCTGTCTTGAGTGACCAAACTTCACTCTGATGACTCTCTTGAGTTGAGCAGACTCAGGTGCAATTTTTGAAGCCAGAACAAAAGGCCCAGTGTGAGCAACGTCAGGATGTTGCAGAATCAGTTATTGTGATTTACTTAGGTGCAGCCACGGAATGGGCGTAGCCTAATGCACCTGAGTTTCAGGCTACCGTGATGTCACAGACTCCACTCTATGCCTGAACTCTAACCTGTTTGTGAGGCACCCAGCCCCAGGGCTGTTCACAGCAAAGCCCAGTGTAAAATATGTGAAGATTAACACATGCTCACTTTGCCTCATGAATGTGACTGGTTGCCTGATCCTCGAAGAGAGGGTCAGATTGGACCATAAAAATAGTGGGGCGCATGTATTGAATTGAAGGTTTTTTTAATGTGCCAGAATTAAGTTGACTTTGCCAGAAACCCAGTAAGCAGACAGGGTGCCGCTCCAACACCCTTATCTACCGGCCGCTGCTGTACTAGACCCATTCAGAAGCTAGCACTGCTGAGCTGTCAGTATGTAACCCTGTACTTGCCAATGGGGCTACTAGCCTTTCCACAGTAGAAGTGACAATGCAGGATTTTACTGTCAGGGCATGTGAAGTTAAGAACTTTGGGGCCGATTCACAGAACTAATTTGAGATAAAATCCTAAGCTTATTTCTTTTGGTATTCACAGAAGGCATTTAGTAGTAGTAAAGTTAGGACTCCTAACTTTACTACTACTAAACTGAGAAAAAATCCTAAACATACTACTTTTGGTATTCACAGAAGGCATTTAGTAGTAGTAAAGTTAGGACTCCTAACTTTACTACTACTAAATGCCTTTTGTGAATACCGAAAGTCGTAAAGTTAGGATTTTGTCTGAGTTTAGTAGTAGTAAAGTTAGGAGTCCTAACTTTACTACTACTAAATGACTTCTGTGAATACCAAAAGTAGTAAGTTTAGGATTATATCTCAGATTAGTTCTGTGAATCGGCCCCTTCATGCCCAACTTTTTAATATAATGCACCTTGTCTCTAGGGCTCAATAGGCTTGCCTTTGAGGTAACTTATAAATAGTAAAAAGGAAGGTTTGGGCTTTGCCATTACTTTAAATAGCAAAGTAGAGTTAGCAGTTTTAAGCTGCTCTACCAGTCCGCAGTGACTTAGAGACATGCTTTACATTGTCATACGTGTGGTGGCACAATAATTTCTGCAGTTCATGAGGGACACTTTAAATTACAGACCCTAGGTACCCCTGGTTACATACACTAGGGTCTTATAAATAAGTTAACCTATGCCAGTTGGGTAAAAGCCAATAAAACAAACACTTTTAAGGGTCAGAGCACATGCACTGAGGCCTGGTCAGCTGGCCCAGTGCATTACAGCATCATTCCACCAGTACCTAATAGTTAAACAGTGGGGCAAAAACTGGGGGTGAACCTGCAAAAAGCCATTTCCTCACAACGCCTGAAATAAGTAGAACTGTTGATAGCTCACCATTAACTACTGGTACAGTATGTGAAATCTCTTCTCCATTGCCAGTCTCCTTTGACAATCATACAGAGGCATCTTTTTACATGTTTACTTCTCTTAATTATGCTGTAATGTTTGGAATTCCTAGGCTAATGAGGCAAAATCCATACTTCACTGGTCTACTCAAACAACACAATTGTTTGCACATTTTTATCCTGACCATTGTAATGCTTCTCAAAGCTATTGGTTCCCGACTGATCATATGAGAAAAGCCAGAACCAACTTAATACTGGCTACTCTTGCTTTGGTACCATTGCCATACTGTGCTGTTTCCCCAGTTTTTGCTAAGCCTGACATATGTCCACTTCTTTCTCATAGGGAATAAGATTGCTCCATACCCACTGAAGCTAAGCTGTTGGACATACTTGTTTCCTAACTGAGAATTGGGATTACTATTCAAAAGGATTATTCACAGGAGAAGTTATAAAAAGAATTTATTGTGGCATCATCATCATCTTCTGGGGCACCTTTGTTTTTATATCCAAGAAAGGTCAAAATATTCAAACTTGAATTTATTATTGAGGTCTTAATAAGATCACTATAAAAGATAGATGTCCTTAACCTCTTACAGATGGCATCTTGGAATCAGTCCATGGAGCACAGGTCTTTACTGAACTTGATTTAAGGGAGGCTTGTCATTTGCTAAGTATGAAAAAGGCGATGAGTGGTAGATGGCTTTTTGTACCCCATTTGAGCATTTTGAATTTTGAGCAGTGCCTTTTAGGTTGTGCAATGCGCTAACATTTTCCAGCAAATGTATTTACTAGTCTCAGATTGCTTGAATCAGTTTGGATTGCTCTATTTAGATACTACTTTAATGTTTTCAAAGACTCCTATAAAAAATCAAAACCATGTGAATCATGACATCAGCAAAACATGTGATCCTGTAAAACAATAGATGTGAGTGCCTCTGGCCTTTCTACACATCTGAAGAATGTATCAGATATACTGTAAAGGACTTTTTCTACAAGTGTTTAAGAGACCCTACTTTTCCTTGCATTTACAAACTCTTATAATTAATTTGTCAAGCTAAAAGAGTTTTCAGTACACTGAGCCTTGTTCTCTCAAGTGCCAATTTTGAGCCTTCCTACTACTTCAAAGAAGTTTATTGCGGAAACAAATGCCTCTCAAACAGAATTTGGAGGAATTTTATGACACAAACAGGAAGTACATGAACAAGAAGGAAATACTTGGCCTGATTCACAAAGGTAACTTACACTTTTGAGTAAATTTACTACGTTTTGGCTATTCACAAAATCTGAGTGTAAATTTACTCTAAAATGGTTATTTACATGTACTCACCAAATTTAAAGGCCTTGGGGCTATTCATAAAGTTAACTTACACGTTTGAGTAATTTACTCATCTAACTTACTCTTACAGTTTTAAGTAACTCTGCACTCTGATATTGTGAATAGCCATAAGTAGTAGACCTAGGTGTGCTTTGAGGCCATCTGAGATGGTTCCCTCTCCAGATACACCAAGTTGATTGGTCTTATTGGTTGGAAATCTGGAAGTCAAAAGTTCAAAAAGGTTTCTAAGTCCCAATTCATATAGAAATGTTGACACTTTTTTAAAGAAAAGCATTGGCATTTCTTTGAAGTTCAAGCACAGAAAATGACTTTCTCACTTTATGAGAAGAAAAATCATCCATGAGTGAGCCGCTGCTGAAATTATAGTTGCTACTTTGGAGATTTCTCAACAAAAAATTTCCAAGTCCCAAAATAGAATGAGACTAAGTAGTTTTTTCAAAGGTGCTGGGAACCTTGGGAGGGATAACGCTGAAATTCAGTCTGATGTAGTGGCAAACTTTCTTCTGGTGCCCAAACATTAACAGGAGTACATTGCTAAACTCCCCCCATGATACTAGGGGAAGGCACTTAGAGCCTCACAGGATGTGAAGCAGAGACCAGCATCAAAGTCCAGTCCAGGTTGAGTGTAAATAATCTTATGATCTAAGTTAAAATATAAAGGTATAGCAATGTAAAATATTGAGCTGTAAATGATCATTCTCGTTAGTGAGTTCACCCTAGTACCAACTCCATGCTGTTGCAAGCTGTTGTCAGTGCCTTATTAATTCATATAATCTGGATCTCAAGGACAGAAAATCCATACAAAATTCAAAATTATTTTATTACACTTGTTGTCTCAATTAGCAGAAGATTTTGTCCATCAATATCAAATACTATAGCCCTGCATAGTAAAATCACAATTAAAATCAAACTAAAAACAATTTTCTGTAACAAAACAGCCTAATCAGGGAATCATACAGAGAATCAGAGAAATCACGAATGAATAACCCAAATGTATGGTCATTTCTTCATTAATAGTCAGTCTTCCAGGTACCTTTGTACAGTGCTCCAGAATATAATGGATTTTAGCCTGCTCAACGCTAATACCCTGTCACCTCCATAAATATTCTCGTCAACTCTGTCAAAAGCAAAGTACCATAAAAGTCTAGTATGACTTCTATGGTATTTAGCAAAATGCCATGCTACTTGGTACTGCCGGTTCCTGTGAGAAATGGATCTAAGATGTTCCAAATCTCTTTATTCCATTGGATGAATAATATTACCAATTTACCATTTCTTACAGGGAAACAACAGCACATAAACCATAAAATCATAATCACAAGATATGTGTTATACAATCACTTAGTCTTTCTTATGCCTCAGTCTTCTGTATGTTTTGACATTACAACTGTATTTACAGGCTTTGCAGTTTCCACACATAAAGAAACCACTTAATAGCCTTCCTAGAGGCTTGTTTTCATTCTCTTGGACATTGTTTTACTGAGTTTGTCTTTAAAGGGGTTCACTTTTTCCAAACGTGATCTGTGGGTAGGTAGGTATCAATTTCTCCTTGCAAGCCTATCACAGTGGACAAAATGTACTAGTCCTTGTTTGGAATATTTCTAACTTCCTCCGCTTCTTGACTATTAGGGCTAATAAATATGAGTTTATAATCCTGTTCTGTCTTTAATTTCCTATCTGTTTTGAGCAGATTCTCCCGCTTTACAGTTTAAACTCTCAATAAAGCTGACTCCAAACACTCTTTAGAGTAACCTCTTTTCTCAAATCTTGTGATCATGTCTTCACACTTCCTTTCAAAAGCTTCCACAGAACTACAATTTGTTCTTGCTCTAAGTAGTTCTGCCTATAGGATGCTATAAATTAGATCATTTTGGATGGCTACTTCTAGCAAGCAGTGTACTGTTGACTGTTTTTTTCTTCCTACATACACCTGTTCTTAATTTGTCTCCTGTTACTTCAACCCTGGGGTCCAATCCTCTTTCCTCTTACTAATGGTACTGGAGAACCTCAGATTCAAATTGGTATTGTTGAGATCCTCAATATATCTAATCCACAATTCTACATGCTCTTCCTACTCACCGATGCTACCAGAGACCTGCTCCTCCTACGAGCCCATGAAAAGGTTTGAGTACCTGGGAGCAAGGCGGATCCCCATTGCAGTACCCTGGATTTGCTTGAATAGATGACCATCGAACATGAGGAGATTGTGTGTAAGAGAGTAGGTAATTTTCAGCACCATCTCTGTATATAATAACAGGGAGCTGGATCTCGCCCTGAGGAAGTGTCTACATGGACTCACTCTCATTTCATGTCCAATACTCGTGTATAAGCTACATACAATTAGAGTCATGAGGAAGTAATCAGCATCCCAACGTATATCTTCTAGAAACCTCAAAAAATCTCCACTGTCCTTGATAAAGGGCTGTAATGCCATCACAAAGAGACGGAGGAAGAAATCTATACAGGTGCTCTTTAGTAGACAGCCCAATGATGAGTAAATGTGGTACCCCAGAGGATTGTCCAGATTTATGTGGATCTTAGGGAAGAGATATAAAATAGGTATTTTTGGATGTTCACAATATAAAAACGTATACTGCTCCCATTCAATCAGACCCTGGTCTCATCAATCTTTCAGTTTACCATGATATTCTTTATTTGTGCTCATTATAATGCCTTTATCTGCCTGGTCATAACATGCAGCATTTTTCAATTGTGACCACCATTCTTTTAAGTAATCTCTTTCTGGAGAACAACAATATTACCTTCTTTATCATATTTTCTAATGACAATGGAGTCATCTTCCTGTAGTCTTCTCAAGGCTTCTCTCTGTGGTGCATTTTGATGGTCACTTTGCCAATACGTTTTCTTCCTTAATTTCTTGAAGCCCCTTAAAATGTGTCAATTGCATCCACTGACATAATGGGCATAAATAATGATTTTGATTTGAATCCACTAGGGCAATTGCTATTTACCTCTTTGTCCATCTCTGCCAAATTTAAGTATTGATCATCAATATTACATTGTTCAGTATCTAACTCTGCTAAAATAAAGAGAGTCTCTTTATCACTGAAGCATAAAGCATCTTAGATTCCTTATATATTGACTCAGCATTTATGTTTCTAGTATTGTACAAATTGTTAACTTTCAACCTGCGCCTCAATTAAAAAAAGACTATACGTCTTTGAACATAATTAAATCTGATGGATAAACAAAATATTAAACCAAGTTTAAGAACATTTCTATCAATTTGAGTAATTTCTATATTGGATACATTTACCACCAGTATAGACTCCTCCATGACTGTCCTCCTTTCCTGTGCCTCTCATTTCCATTGACATGGGAGTCTTGCCTTTGTTTCTTATTACCTCTTCTAGTCCTCTGCTGTTTCTTCCTCTTCCTCTTCCTTTTCCTCTTCCTCTTCTCCTTCCTCTTCGTCTTCCTCCTGTCTCTTTGCCCCAGTCTGTGCTCCATTGTTGTTGTTCCTTGCATCTGTTCAGTGCACAAATTTCTCTACAAAATTACTCCTACAGCTTCTTTGTCAGATCCTCTAAATGTGCGCCTGTCCGAAATATCACTGTCATTGCATTCCAGGTTACTGACCAACTTGCTGTTTAGTGGATGCCATGGGTGGGCACCAGGGCACCGACCTACAAGAAAGAAAGAAAGAAAGAAAGAAATGCAGGCCCTTGGAAATAGGGTCCCTGGGGCCACTATAGGCTTGGAGAGTGGGGGCACATGCCCTCTCCCTTTTAAGTTTAGTGCCACCACAGGGGTTGGGGTCCCCTGTGCCTATTAAAGCTCAGGGAGGGGGGCGTGCCCCTCCCCTTAACAAATATGTTTTGTCCCCTGGGAGATGGGGTTCCTGGGGTCACTAGTGGTTTGTAAGGGGGCCCCATCACTTCTTACAAAAAGGCCCCTGGGGATGGGGTCTTAGTAGCTCAAAGTGGCTTGGGGAAGGGATCTGTGCAATGAGTTGGACACAAGGCCTGGCCTTTAGGCCCTGCAGTCAATACCACACAGCACATGGTCAAAGGCCCTGAAGCCAATCCCATGCCAAGAACGGGCACTGCATGGGGTTGGCTGCCTGCTGGGTGCTCCCAACATGGTCCTGGCAGTGAGCGGCAGGGCATTGGCTTCACGGATGGTAATCAAATATTACTTTACATAAAAAACTAGAAATTCACTGAAAAAAACAAAAGTTAAAGTACAGTTATAGTTAGTGAAAATCCCAGTGACAACACAACGTTTTAAACTATATATCTTACCCAGTGACATTCGACTCTGGGTACTTATATTTAGGACCATTTTTCCAGAGGAAAATCTTTTTTTTGGTTTGCTGATAACTTTGGAGCCATTTGAAGAATCTTCACAAAACTTTCCCAAAAATAATGTTTTTCCACCTCAGCTTCTAACCGGAAAGATTCAGGATGATTGTTCAAGCGGGCACAGAGAAAAGGGGGTTTCCCTCTTGCTCTCTTGTGTGCAGGGAAACTGTTCTGCAGCAGTGGGCTCCGTGGGACACAAGAGAAGAGCCAGCCCTAGGTAATGAGGTCCCTGGGGCCTTTCAAGGCTCAGGGAGGGAGGCCACATGCCCCCTCCCCTGTGGCTCAGGGAGAGAGCTGAGCGCCCTCCTCCCCTTTAGTTAGAGATCAGCCCCAAGGGATAGGGTGCCTGGGGCTTCCTAGAGCCTCGTGGACCATAGACTCCTTTCCCTAAATATGCAAATGTGCCTCACCCCTTGGGCCCTGGTACATCCTGGGAGGGTTGATGCATGGTAGCCCATGGAAGAAAACCCTTTTTTACCATTGAGGGAGGTCTATCTGAGACCACCTCACCAGGCCTATTGGGGCAGAGTATCCCTACTTGGCCCCCTTATATCTCTCTATCTTTTTTTCCTTTTTAACAAGACACAAGAATGACTCCTGAGTCTTAAAATGGCTGGTACCATATTCTTGTTGATGTGGTCGCAGCCAATCAGATCTTACCTTGAGATCTGTCAGCTTTGCCGATCCTCAGCAGAGTCAAATATACAATGTTTTTGAGGCTTAAGTTTTAAAAAACTACCAAATGTATTTAAACAAAATCATAAAGAAAAACACTTTCTGGACCACGATCTAGCATTCTGCCAAATTTAGTGTAATTCTGTTCTGGAGTTTTTGTAGTATCGCTGTTCAATTTTCCTATGGAGAAATGAAAGAGCAAAGCGTGTTTTAGGACCCCCCCTTTTCTTGGCTAAGATTGACAGTGCACCCCAAAACTTTCCAGAAAGAAGCTGCGGTGGATGAGACTTTTTTGGGAAAGTTTCATGAAGATTCGTCAAACAACACCAAAGTTCTTGGGGAAACATAAAATGCTTTCCTATGGAAACACAATCCCAACTATAGTAACAGTCTTATTTATATGAAGCATATGGAAGAACTAATAAATGATTATGTAGGCAACTAATGCTAACCACAGTTTTATTTATGATCCTGATGCTGCCTAGGTGATGCAGTTGAAGGTTTTAGTAGGTGAACAGGATTTGTCATTATCACTTGTCAGACTAACCTGCTGGTAGTGTGAATTGGGGAATTAGCAATTGAATGGATGATTGTTGCCACTCTCTCTGGGTTCTATCCTTACTTCTATCAGCTCAGATTCTAGAGAATCCAGGAAGCCTTCTAATGCATCAGGTTCTGTATATTCAGAAGATTTGCCCTCTAGAGTGATAGGCATGATTGCCAGTCGAGGAGGACATACTTTATATCCTATCTCTGTAGTCAAGATCGGAGGCTCAAGAACTTTTCCATTTAATGTTTGAGCCAGATGAGTGGTTGGCTGAGATGTATACTGTGTTTCCATGGAGTCTTTCAAGTCCTTCACTTGAGCATCAAGTATCACAATTTCTGGCCCCTGTTGGGAACTGAATTAAGTCTTTTAGGTAAAGCCAAGATGTCTTATGGATTTGGGAAAAATTTTACAACAGGTGGATCGGAAGGAGTTAGAAGATATTCATCTAAAGACTGCTTTGCTATGATTAAATGAACTGTATGCGAGCCAACAAGTGATCTATGTTTTCCATTAAGCAATTAAAATTGGACATTATGAAAAACTATCATGACTCAGATATTTCTGGTCATAGATGATTTAAGACTATTTTGGATCTTTATGGTGAAAAACTGTTTATTCTGATGACAGAAATGTGTTCTTGTTTGACCTGTTTGTATTCAGCATGAATCCTTGCACTGTAAGCATTTTGGATGGGTAATGCCTTTACCAGTGACTCCTGGACCTTGGCATACGATTGCTACAGATTTTATAATAAGTCTTCCTCCTTCATAAGGATATTATGAGATAATGGTTAAAGGAGACTATTTCTTAAAGACATACATGTTTTCCCCAATGTTTTAGATACTAATATACTTTCTCAATAATATTTTGTTGCCTTCATAAAAGAGATACTCAATATCTGTCATAATTTTGGAAAGCTTTATGAAAGGCATCAGAAGTTGACCATGTTTAAACTTGTGTTTACCTCTAGTCAATTGGGCAAACAGAGGGGACTATTCGAAGTTTGGAGCACTTATTTTAATGGTACTATAATGCAATTCAAGACAATTGGGCTTCTTATTTATGAATCACATTTGTTTTACAATAATCCATCTCATAGTGCTACCAATGTTTGCCTTTCCATTGTATGAAAGGATTTCCTCTACTCATATTGAGCCTTTGGTTCCAGAAGCTACTGATTACTTAAATTAGTTACCAAATGTAAGGGATTGGATTATTATTTGGGCTGGGTGACTGCTCACCTGAAAGAGGAATCACAACTCTTGTCAGGTTAACCACTTAAAGTCCCTAAATTAACATGAGGTCAAAACTCTAATACCTAAAGCACAGAGCAGACAGGCTTAACTTGCAGCAATGTATAAAGTATTTTTTTGCAGTACCAAAACAGTAATAAAGTGAAAATGCCCAAGAATAAAAACCCACACTGATTTAAAGAACATAGAGTACAATCTAATAAATAAATTGACACCAAAATGACAAAAATCCAATAAGGGAAACTAGAGATGTGGGGGCATATTATCAACGGCCAGCGATAATTATCGCTGGCCGTGCTTAGCGATAATAGTCCTATCGCAGGCTATCTCTGAAATTATCGCCCTGGTAGCGCATTATTAATAACGCGTTTCTCCAGGGCGATAAAAATTCCAGAGATAGCGAGGTTATCGCCGCTTTGCAGGGAACATCGTTGGTTTTCCAGCGATGTTCCCTGCAAAACGGCGATAACCTTGCTGATACGACCCTGTGGTCGTATCAGCATAATCCACCCCCTATGTTAGGGATGGCTAAGTCAGGATTTTAGCAGACGTTAGATTTTGGCAAAAACGGCCGTTTTCGCCAAAATCTAACCTCTGCTAAAATCATGTGGGCTGCCTTGTAAATATCGCGATATGTGAACATCAGCGATATTTGCAACATAGTCCATCCGGGGTACGCCCAGTAACGCCCACTTTGCATCTCATTAGAGATGCAAAGATGGGCGTTGGAGAAAGGAGCGATAATGCAAGGATTCACGCGATAAGCGTGACCTTGCTGATTAGGCGATACAATTATCGCCGCTTTTCGTCCGAAAACGGACGCAAAAGCGGCGATAATTGTTTATCGCCTCGTTGATGATATGCCCCGTGATTTTTTTATGTTTTAATTTAAGTTGTCATAGCATCAAAAAGTGCTAAGCGCCAGTGATAGTCTTTTTATTTATTTCATTTATTTAGTTTTATATAGCGTGAACTTGACCCTAGAAGGGTATCAGAGTGCTTTACAAATCGTTCAATAAGTAGGAAATAGATAACCAAGAACTATAAACAATGACACTGTCCGTTGCAAATCTGGAGTGGGACAGTGCGTTATAAACCAGGACGGCGAGTGCAAGCCCTGGTTGGAGAACTGCATCATTTCAGTATCCAGAGAACGAGTCTATGGTCATAGTAGACCGAGACCTAGGTGCAATTTCAGGCAAATTCGTTCCTGTCAAATATTTTTCCTTTTAACTTTGGACCTGATTAAGAGTTTGGTGGATAGGTTAATCCATCACAAACGAGATGAATATCCCATTTTCTGTATTACAAATGCATTATATCCAATAGGACTTGAAATACAGTGGTTGGGATATCTGTCATGTTTTTGATGGAGTAAGCTGTCTAACTCTAAATCATGCCCTTAGTTTTTTAAGTCCAAAATTTCAGGGTTTCTGGAGCAGCTTCTTTGGGCCACGTCTAAGCCAGCACTTAAGGGCCAGGACTTATGCCTGACGAGGACACTAGAAAAGTCCAGTTCAGCTCCAATTGCTACTCTTCAGCTGGGGGCTCCAGGGTAAAGACCTCTTGCAGCTTGTTGTGTCACTGTAGCCACAAAGGAGGTCAGCCAACCGACCCTTAAAATCTACTTCTTTGTTCTTCGTATAAGGTGGAGAAAGCCAAGTTCTTAAGGTTCGTTTCATGGCACAGACAGTAGCTCCAGTGCACTTTTGTTCTTCTGCAGTTAAAGAAGTATTCTGAAGTGGTGTCTAGAGGTGCCACATTTATGCTTGGCACATGCTAGTGAGTTGGGGTGACTCCTGGGTGCTCCTGAACCAATGGATAAAAGTTCCTGGGCCTAACTCTGCCAACTTTTTCAATAGCTCCTGTTAGACCTAGCATCCTTGGTGTGGTTTCTCCTAACTTTTTTCCTTCAGACCTCCTGTTTTTGTTGACTTTGTATTTTGATGGTCTAAGGATTCTGCACACTTTACCTTTGCGAACCAGTGCTAAAGCGCTTGTGCTTTTTCCCTAAAATGTGGTAACATTGTCTTATCCACAATTGGCATGTTTAATTTACTTATAAGTCACATCATGTGCACTAGCTTGCTCAGGACCTGTAAATTAAATGTTACTAGTGGTCTTGCACCACTGATTGTGCCACCCACTAAAGTAGCCATGTAACATGTCTCAGCCATTGCAGAGCCTGTGTGTGCAGTTTAAAACTGCCATGTGGACCTGGCAAGTTAAACCTCTTGCCAGACTTAAACCTTCCTTTTTAATATGTATATGTTACCCCTAGGGCAGACCCTCTGCAGCCCAGAGGGCAGAGTGCAATGCATTTAAAAAGCAGGACATGTACTAACGTTTTTCATTTCCTGGTTGCAAAAACATCTTAAATTTTTTTTCACTACTGTAAGACTAACATTGGAATTACCTTACTACATTTTATAAGCGTAATTTCCAAATAGGAAGATATAACTGAATCAACTTTTGTGCCTCTGGAATCCTAATGTAAAATTAGTGGTGGGCGGAACTCAGGGAGTTTCACTACGCAAAATTCCGTGGAGTTACATGAAAACTCTGCAAGATTCTGTGGAGTTCCGCGAATGGGTAGAATTAGGCATGTTGCGCTGGTCGTACTAGATTTTAGCTCTGGGAGCTCATTCTGCATTGAAAAATCAGTGCAAATGGCACTACGCAGCATGCTCCTTGACTTAATTTTGCTGCTGCTCAAGTAGATTTTCTACTTGAGCGGCAGCTTTCTGACTGTGAGCGGTCGCAACTGACTGCGTTGGAAAAATCTTGCCGGGTCCCCTCTGGGCACCCTGAAATCATGATAGGGGTCGCTGAATCTTGCTCACTCTTGGCAAATTACCATTGGCAAGCTGCGTATGAGAAAAAAGTCCCCCACACGGGAGGTTGGCGGAATTTGGCCAGAACTCCGCCAACTCCACCGGTATCTCCCACCGCTATTTAAAAATCCTAACTTATTGTGAAGTCGGATTTTAAGTTACAATTCTGAAAATGCCACATTTAGAAAGTAGACATTTTCTTGCCTTGGCCATTTGGTGCCTGCAACCTGTCTCTGATCATGTCTGAGGTGGGTGACAGCTGGGCTTTGTGTATTCCACCTAACTCCACACACAATGGGAGCTTAGGTGTGACCTGATGGACCATCCTGAGAGGATGGGAGGGAGGAGCTGAAATCAACCTCACTTACACCTGAATAGGCTGTGTCCTCTTCCCACATAAAGGGCTGCATACCCCCCTGTAGTGAGTCTGGAGCAAGGCGGGGGGGCATCTGTGCACTTCAAAGGCATCTCTTTGAAGCCTCCCCACTTCAAAGGAACCACTGGGTATAAAAAACTGGACCTCAGACACCACCCCTTCAGTACACTTCCGGACCTGTGGATACTCTACCAGGAAGAAGGACTTCTGTGCTGCTGAAAGGACTGCGACTCTGCTGAACTTCTACTCTGTTGCACTCCTGCTTTGCTGTGCTGCCCTGCTGCCTGCTGCCCTCTTGCCGTGGCGAGAAGGACTGGACCTGCATTTCTGACCCCAGAACCCAGAGTGACTCCAAGGGCTAATTGTTTAGCCTTCTGATCTGAAGCCTCAGGGACATAACAGGAATCCAACAACCTTGCATCTGCACCTGGACTCTGCCATCTGTGAGTCTATCCTGTTAAGTAGTGCCATCCCAGGACCCTTGGGAACGGGCCTGGGGTGCTTCCCAGCAGAACAGATGCATCCTCTCTGCTGAGAGGCACTTCCTTAGCCGAACCAATGCATCTCCTCGGATAAGTGGCGCATCCTCGAGCAGAACCGATGCATTGCTGCTGTTGCGTGGATTGGGCCTGGTGCAGAAGGTCTGCATCTCAGGAACTGACGCATCACCAGTTTAGCCCAGGTCCTCTCATCCCCGATCGTCAGCAGCTCGATGATGACGCCGGCCTGTGCATCGCAGCCCCACAGCTCAACTCTTAGACTTAGACTTTAGGTCTAAACATAGACTTCAGGTCTAAACTTAGACTTTAGATCTAAGTTTACCTTTGTGAATCAGGCCCTCAGTTTCCACAGTCTGTCAAGGTCAATTCTCTACTGACCATCATGTCATCATCACTAGCTTAGGAAGATTGTTTATGGGCTGACCCATGGATAAGACTGTTTAAGGATCGGTCAAAAGAGCATATGTGCATCCCATTTCACTTTCCATACAGTGGTATATATGACTAAATACCCAAAGCCCTCTAAAAACTTTCAAGTTCCTTATGATGGAGTTCAGAAAGGTGGAAATTAGATGTGGGTGGAATGTTTCGTTCTGTCTGTGAAATTGGCTACATTTTGGCCACTTTGTGTTCCTCCCTAATGCAGAGTTCTGGCCAAATTCTGCCAATTACTGCGTGGTGGAATTCCTCTCTTCCGAGGCTCCAAAATATACAAGCTGGCAAGTGAGAGCGAGATTTGGCGTCCCCTAGCATGATTTTCTAAAGCAAACAGTCGCTGGCTTTCGCAGCCAACAGCCACTCACACTCACCATGTTCATTGTTCCCGTGCTCCTTCTGTAGGATGTTTTACCAAATTAGTCCTGATTACATAAACAGGCATATTCACATAATTTGAGGTATTTTCTCATCAAAAGAGTAACACATATTTTCTGAAATTACTCTGAATACTCCAGCATAATTAAAACAAAATTCTGGTCTACCCAAAACCAGCATTAATGGCCACTGCAAGTGGTGTCACAGAGTTTTCAGCAGGAGTTACATTACCCTCCCCCAGATTCCACCTTTCCCCATACTCCTTTACTGTGGCAGTTTGGTATAGAAAGATGCACTAACACAGGTTCACTCAAAATTAAAGAGAGAGCTAGCATTTACTCTACCATATTGCCATAACAAAGGCCACAGGAAACATTTAATTTATGTTGGATTTAAAAGGAGTCAGCCAATTTCTGTCAGTGATTCATTTTGACTGTCATTCTTTGCATCTACCAAAGAGTTTTCCTGACCACCCTAGATCTATAGGATGCCTATTTTCATATTTCCATCCATCCTTCTACTGAAAGGTATATGTCATTGTTATTGGGAGATGAACATTTGCTGTTCAGAATGTTAGCCTTAGACCTCTCACACACCCCAAAGACATGAAAAAGGAATTGGCACCAGGGTAGCCTTTCATCAGGTTTAGGCCATTCATATATTTCACTATCAGGATGATTAGTTAATTTGTGCTTCATCTTTGTTAAAGGCTTTTGAAGACACATCATCAGCTTGCAGAACTCATCAGGATTTTGGATTGACCCTGAATCTCAGGAAGGAACAGACATTTGTTCCCACCCAGAATAAGGTGTTTCTATTGATGAATCATCTGGTGGCTCCTCTCTCTTCAATCTCTCATCAATAATATCTACAAAGCCTGTTGAGGGCAGAAGTTTGGGGCGCGAGTTCTGCCCACCCTTAATAAAAATCCCACAACCAGTTTCTAAAAATAAAGTAAACTGTGATAGTAAAAAGTACACCAAAACAACTCAATTACAATAAGAGGAAAAAGAGATATGAATTTTAAAGGTTTTAAGGCAAAAAAGCACCAAGAAAACGAATGCGCCAATCTGAAATCGCTTTTTGCAGTTGAACGGGACTTAAGTGCAATTTGAGGCCAACCATGATGGTGCGGAGTTAAGATACATCAAGTGTGTCATCTCCATTCCAAATTACTTTGTAATTTAGTCTTTTTTAGCAGACAAATCTGAAGCTGTATCTAATAAAGTGCTCTAAAAATGGTACACATTTGCCACAAGGTACTGCTGAAGCTCCAGAGATCTTGGAAGTAACCTTCGAAATGTTCTGAAGAAATTCCTCTTAGTCACTTCTAAAGTTCTCAGTACCTCAGGGGCTGCACTTAAGGACTAAGAAACACTCCAGCAGAGGGCCCCAGTAAGTTGCTACTGACCAACTGGTCATTCCTGGAGAAAGGTCTGTTGTAGCTGCTTATGTCCATGTATCCACACAATAGGTCATACAACTAACCAGTCAAGCCCACTTAATAGTCCTGTGGGAGCAGGTCCAATCCTTCATGTCTCCACACAGGTTACAGATAAATATACAGCTCTCTTCTGTTCTTCCACTTGTCCTGAGAGTGTTCTAATTAACCCCGGGCGGAGCTGGCGTAGTGCCACTAAGCAGAGTTCCAGAGCTCCCCACCTCCACCCTCCCAATAAAAAATATTAAAACACACATCTAAAACGATAAAAGGCACTTATGTCTTGCGAGAACTGGGCATGCATGCGCATGGCAGTTCTCACAAGACGTACGTCGGACGTAGGGGTTTGAGGGAGAGAGACCACAGCGAGGAGGAGGAGGGCAGCCCGGAGACTCCACAGTACCAGTAAGTGCCATTTTTAGTTTTAGATGTGTGTTTTAATATTTTTTTAGGGGGGTGGAGGCGGGAAACCTTTTTTTGTCGGGGGGGGGCGGGCTGGCTAACTCCGGAGTCAGAGTTTTGCCTACACTACGCTTTCTCAGTGGAGCGCGGAGTATTCAAAACTCTGCACACCCCGCTGGCGGTGTGGAGTTCTCTGCCTGCCCTTAGGTCTAATGAGCTGGGGGCAAGATCCTACTTTTGATCAATTCACTAGCCAATGTGTTAGGGTGTCTCCTAGAGACTCCCTGAACAATGAGCAAAATGTTCTCAAGGGCAAACCTTTCCAGATTTGTAGCACATGTGTTTCCATCACTGCCACAGTGCACCATTCTCAGTAAAATCCATCATAGCATAGGGAGCTTGTGGCACACCTATGGGTGAGGCTGAGATAAAGATCAGTTTCCACAAACACAAGTACTCCAAACTGGTCGTGGGGCCAGGTCCCTCCTCGACAGAGACTGAAGCCAAGAGGATAAAGGGTATTTTGGGATCAAACGTCACATGTTCTTAAGGCTTTCCTTATCACTAAACAATAAAAGTTCAGATCTTCACCTGATCCCTCTTGAATTAGTGAAGTTCCTTACCCACCTTAACTGCCCATATTGGGTAAAGCTGTGTCAGTTTTCTCCCCCAAGCCATCCTGCCTGGCCCAAGCCATATCTCTGCTGTGAGAGAAGTATTTCATGCTTCACCAAAGCAGAACTGAGCTAATTATTATCCTGCAAGGTCTTCAGGCATTTTAAATATACCATTTTAAAAGTTACTCTTCCTATGTATTTATTAAATATCCAAACTTCAGCACTAAATTGGATTTGAATGAATAGTTCCAACAGTGGTTGACCGATTCCTATACCTTATTCCAAATCAAAGATACAGAATTAGTAAACTAACCTTACTTTAGATTTGTTTGCATGGAACCAGCAACAGCCCTAACAGTGAAAATAACTTTTGGGGGCTCGTCACCTTAGGAACATGCAAATGTTAACGTTTCACATGTGCCCCTTTTAAATACCAGCTACTCTACCTTATGGGCTACAAGGTCCACTTAGGCATGACTTATATAAGATTTAAAATAAGGATTCTTTCTTGTAAAAAATAGTTATTTTGACAAGTTTGAATGAAAGTACTTTTTCAAAACACAAGAGCAACCCATATATCCATGCGAACTGGGTATTTAGTAAGCCTGGGCGTAGTTCGCGAAGTAGCGCTACGCGAAGCTACGCAAAGTGCAGTTCGCACTACGCGAGCTACGCGTAGCACTACGCGAACTGCGTAGTGCACTGTTCGCAATGATTGCACAGTGCCGGATGCTTGTCCGCACTGTGCAATCATTGAAAACGGCATCTTGCACAGTGCGAGCTGTCTTTTACTGCAGCTCGAGTAGATTTTTACTCGAGCGGCAGCTTTCTCAACGCAGACTGGTAGTTTCTCATCGCGAGGGGTCGCGAGCATACGCGACCACTCGCAATGAGAAACCTTACCTCCCCGCGTTGAGAATCTCACCGGGAGGTTTATTTTCCACGCTCGCGATCGGCAACTTGATGTTGCTGATCGCGAACGAGGAAAAAGTCTCGCCGGGATGTCATTTTGCTTGCTCGCGGTCGCCAACTTGACGTTGAGGACCGCGAGCAAGCAAAAAATGACCGCTGCACTACGCTACGCGTGTTTGCACTGTGCTACGTGCAATTTGCGTTGTGCGAAGTAGCGCAAACTTCGCAAACTACGCGAGCGTAGCGTAGTGCTTTGCCCAGGGTTAGTATTTAGTATTAACTAATGACAAGTATTCACATGGAACTCATTTTAAAAACAGTTTTAAAACATTTTAAAAACAGTTTAAAAAAAAGCGGACCGAGAGTCGTTGTTAGAAGCAGATTGAATCTGCAGTGCCTGAAGTGGAGATTGGCGTCCAACATCCATGGGCAAGCTGTAAATTTATACATCACTCGAATCCAAGACACTGACTACCCACACAGGAGGAAGACCATTATCCTTGACTTTTCCAAAACAATCAAGATTCTCCTCATCCCAATAATAAAAAACAACAATTGGTTATCTAAAAGCAATTCGTACTCGTACCCACGGCAAAGCACAGTCCCCCATAAATGGATGATTACACAATACCAAGGAATTCTGACCTGGGCATACCAGGAAGAGCACAGCTCACCCATAGTCCCGAGGTCAACCCTGTCCTGATGAGACCCTCACACTACAAGCAGGGTCGAAACGTTGTCCACAACACCAAAAGGATAGTCTAAACAGTGAAAACACCAGAGAATAATCTGGTTGATCTTCCCTTGCAGAGAGCAGAACAATTGGACATCCTTAAAAATACCATTAACCCTGTTTTAACTGAAAGCCACTTCATTGTCACATATGTCTAGAAGTTTGGTTATGTTATGTCACTTGGGGTTCCTTTAACACTCTCCTTTCCTTTTTTTCAAGAAGATCACTCACAAAATCTAATGCGTAATAACAAACATAAGTTTAGAGTTAAAAAGTAATCCCCTCTTTTTTTACGAATTTTTTGTGCTTCACAATTGAATAAAAAACTTGATTTGGCTGAATTAAGTTGAAAGAAAGAATTTGTTCTGGGTACTTAATCTATGTATAAATGTACTCTTGGCAGACATGTTCTGTTCCATTATCATTCTCTCCTGATTAAATCAACACAGAACGAACCTGTGGAAATATGAAACTATTTTTAAAATGAGTTCCATGTGAACACTTGTCATTAGTTAATACGGTATATGTAGTCTTGTAGTAACGTTTCTATTAGCAACTTAGGAAAATGCCATAATAGGTGCTACAGTCAACAGGTGCATTTAACTTCCTATTTTCCTACAACATATACTATGGCCTTAGTGGAAAATTAAATATGCCAACTGTGAATTAGCCAATTTTATCATGTTTTAAGGTGCAGAGCACATACACCGCAGGCTGGACAATGAATTTTACGAAGTGTGGCGGGGTGGCTTGAAAGAGCTGGCAGGGCCGGGTCTGGGTCAGTCTCTGGCCTAAAATCGGATGGCACTGACCAAATTCACTGACTGAAAACACTTATTGTGCCCGCAGCATAGCAGCGCCCTTAGGCTGTTGCTGCCTTCTGACTGTTGCATGCTGAGCATCTCGGTGCCCTCTTCTCTTATCACACAGAGTGCACGTCCGTCCCTTCCTCTGGTAGAGAGATGAAAGTCTGAGTCAGGTAGAGAACAGGCATGTAGATTTGCAGCAAACCTAGGAACAGTGAGGGGCCCCATTGCAGGCCGTTTTGCCATTGTTCTTTGCAGCGCTCAAGGGCCAGCTGGTTAGGTCCCGGAGCCTCATTTAAAAGAGCGAGGCTCTATAGCTCTTTTAGAAAGTGTAGATTTTTAGAATTACAGCCTTTACCAAACATAAGATACGTTCGCTCCGGTGTGCTTATCTTCAGATTTTAATAGGATCACCAGTGATCGTCAGTGCCAATGAAATTAAGGGGCATATTCTCAAGCCCCCATCACCACGTTGTGGCGATAGGGGCTTCGCCCTATTCACAAGGCAGCGTTAAGCCACGCTGCTTAACGCTGCCTTGTGAATAGGACCCCCTTCACGCTGCTTTTAGCGTGAAGGGGGCGTGCAGTGGGTGTTGCGGTGGGCGTTCCACCCAACACCCATTGAGTTTGACGCTACCTCCTATTCACAAGGGCAGCGTAAATAGGAGGTAGCGCCAAACTTAAGACCAGGAAAAATCTGGGCGTAAGGTGGCGAAATGAGGAGAAATGCTTTATTTCTCCTCGTTTCTGCTTTTTTCCATGTGTGCTGCCTTGTGCAGCACACATGGAAAAAGCAAAATGCCATGGTTTGTTCATGTACAGGAAGGTGTCCCTTCCTGGACGTGAACAAACCTTTTTTTTAAAATGCCGTTTTGTAACTTACATGTGTGCTGCATGAAGCAGCACACATGTAAGTTACAAACTGGCATTTAAGGTTTGTTTATGTGCAGGAAGGGACACCTTCCTGTAAATGAACAAACCTCCCTGCTTTCAGACACCCTTGCACTCTGGTGCAAGGGTGCCTGCGTTGGCGCTAACTTGTGAAACTTAGCTCCATCGCAGGGGGAAACGCGAGGCTGCACCATATCCTTGAAAATAGGGTGCAGCCTCGCGTTTTCGAAGTGGCGGAGAGAGGTGTTAAGCCAAGAAGGCTAACGCCTCTCTCCCCCACTTCCTTGAGAATATGGCCCTAAGTATCGTGCCACAACAGAGGCCCTCAAGAGAGGTTTTCTTTTCCTAGCGCTATGAAGCCCTCAGAGCTTTAGGGATCCTAATTTTATTTGTTCTGTTCCGCAAAACGGGGATAACAATCCAAGGGATTTGCAAGAAATTAACAGACAAACATATGCGATGTGTAGGATGTAATTTTGAAACGTTTTTTCTGGTTTGTGTAAATGGTATCAACCAGAAGTTGCCAGATTACATTACCGTGCTATTTAGTGCGTTCTTGGTCATGTATCATTCTTTTGCATCGAATAATTATTGAGGGGTCTGCTGCATGCATCCAAAAGATATATTACTTGTATTTACTTACTTTTCAGTAGACTGTTCGGTGAAAGCTGGGTGTTCGAAATCTTTTCAGAGTGAGCTGTGTTTGTGCTTTTCAATGAAATGTTCATGTTTGCTTATTCGCGGCTATTTCATGTTGCATTTCTTTTGGATTGGTAAATGGGTGGCCAGCTGCTCCTACTTTTGTCTGTCAGTTCCAGGTTGGTTCGACCACAGGGTATTGCAGGGATCTTACTAACGAGGGGAGGGAGCCTCAACATGTTGGCATGGTCTCGTCTGCCAGTTCGGGACACAGATTATCATTTTGGCATAGGCTGAAGAAGCATGAGAGGAAGAGCATATTCCGACCATGACTGTTTTAAAGCTAGTGAGTTTCCAGGGCTATGTACAGTGTTTCTTTTAACTGCGCCATTCTTCCTTTCAGTTTGAGGGATTTCGGCTTCTGTTGAGATGTTTTCAGACAGGGTACGTTGAACCTCAGCTCTGCTTTTCAGATGCTGCTTCATGGCTCACAGCAGGATTTACAGGTTGAGGTGCTCTGTGTTCCATGGGTGGGAAACTGTATTCACTGTTCTGGAGTTTCAAACGCCACAGAGCAGTATTCTTTGAACACACTCCAGGTTAGCTGGTTAGTTTGTACAAATTACCAAATTTGGGCAGAGCACTATTCAATTTGATCATTTCTTTCCACCAGTTACAGTCAATGCTGTTTTGCTTGTGGACGGAATGCATCAGTAATACATTTGCGGTAGAAGATTTACCCCCTTTTCAAGTCACCATATCTTACATTGGGTGAAAAAAAGTGCTTACCTCTTCTTCATTGCACTGAGCGAGTTAACCAGTCCTTCTCTAAGACACTCCACACCATGCCACATAATTCCAATCAGCATCATTTCACTCAATGCCACACACTTCCACACCACACAATTTAATTCTACACATTTCCATCCCACACCACATAATTCAACAAACCACATAATTCAACTCAACAACAAAATTACAAAACACACCACATACATTCAATCCACACCACACAATTACACATTATGGCACAAAATGCAACAGCGCACCACATATTTAAACCCCACAACATACCACTCCACAACACAAAATAGCATTCCACATAATTACACTCTGACACATAATCCCAATCCACATAATTCCAGTACACCCAATACCACATAATTGTTATCCATATATTTCCATTGCACACCATGCCAAATAATTCCACAACACAAATCCACTCCACACCACACAATTCCACCACACACAATTCCACAACTAACAATTCCAATCCAATTTACATAATTCCACTCCACACCACATAAATCCACTCCACTCCAAACCAAAACGCATGGGTAAAAGACATTGTCATTTACAATGCCAATAGCTCTAACTCTTCAGAAATGCGAGACTTATTGCATTGCAAATGCTATTTCTCCCATTTTGTGGGGGTCATTTTTCTTTTTTAATGTCCCTCACTGCCAGGATACACCTCCCTGTTCCAGGCAATTATCCTAGTCCCTCATCTTGCTCACCTACTGCAAACACTGTTGTTCCTCACCTCACCTATCAGATATGTTTGTGAGCATTTTAATGTTAATTTCCCAGCTAATACGTATTTTAGCATGATTTTATTTATCACTATTGTGTCTACTCTTTAAATTCTTCCTTTAGAATCTAGAATCTCCTAAGATTTGATTTTTATGAATTTTATTTACCTCTCTCAATCTCCCATTCTGTTGATGTCCCCTTTCAAATGTTCTTGAGAAGTTTCAAAGAACTCCAAATGTAACTGCTCTAATAAGGCTCTTAAATAGCTCTGCATTCTCTAGCATACAGTCATGGTGTTTGTTTATATTGTTTTTAATACATATCCCTACTATGCATATTTTATTTTCAATTAATTCATGTCAAACCCTTGAGGATTCTCTGCATAAAACTCTGCTGGATGTAGTTTGAACAATGTGAAACAATTCTGACATACAAAAAATAAACAACTGATAGCCCATTCATTTTGGTATATAACACTGTAGATCTGGTGTGATTTTTAAACATTAGATAGTGGGTTGGGTTAACATATTTTCTTTCCTATGTATATCACCTGTGAATATTACAAGGGATAAAGTCTTAGTCATACTTCAAAAGATGGGCACTTGATATCAAATACTTCTGATGTGTAGCCATAGGCATGACCAGGTTAGACAAAGATTGAAAGGGCTCTTTGTACTGTTGCCAATACATTAAACGTCCAAGTAATCTACTAGCTGATTTGAATAAACATTGACTTCACTGAAGCTTAGAGCTCCATTACTAATATTACATCTCAAACTTTCTAGATACCTCATGCAAAAATAGCTTTCTGACATTAGCAAAATAGAATCACTCCGACTCCTGACAGCTGGTCAATACAATTGACATAATCTCAAACCAAAGCAATATCCCTTCTAATCAATGTTGATACTTTTATATTTGTGTTCACTCAGGTTGAAAACAGAGCAGAAATCCATAGCACTTCATACATTTGACAAATTAAAATCTGATCACTCACTACTGGAAGCAGCAACTTATTTCAGAAAAAATATTTACATTTACTGTGTCATTCACTCATATACTTCTATTTATTTTAAAACTTGAAATAAAAATCCTAAGAATGTAGCTGGAAACTGTAATTTCATAGGGCCTTATTTCTTAGACCCTCCTTGGTGTGCAATGTGTATGGTGTGCAAATGAATTACAGTTTGCTACAAAGATGCTGTTAAATCATTTAATTACCTAGTGTTTGACTTTTAAAGGAATCACCAAACCCTTTACCGCCCACAGATAAAAGTAAGTCTACCTGCAATAGTTAAAAGATCTTTTCTTCATTTGCCTTCACCATAAAGTTATTTTTTATCCACTTAAGCTTGTCGCTTTTTTAAAGGCTTTGTAAGTCAGTAAATGAACGTGTCGCTTGGTTATTATTTTGAATTAGCTTTCTTTCGCAGAAACACAAACACTACGACATTGTTATGGGAAGACCAACTTTTTTTATCATCTTGCTTCAATTCTGTAAATACGATAGTCTTTTGAGGCTTTTTCAGCTTGCTTTCGCAGCTCCACAGCAAGACTCTATGGGGCATATTCTCAAGACGATATTGCCGCATTAGCGGAACTTTTCTACCGCCAAAGCGGCGATATTTTGATCGCCGTATTCACAAGCTGTCGCTAACAGCCGTTAGCGACAGCTTTCTGGCGATAGCGGCCGCTAATAACATCGCCAACGATGTTAGCGACAACTAACGCTAATCATATGCAATGTAGGCGTTCCCTTGTTAAAACGCATGCTAACCCCACTTTGGGATATTCTCGACGATCGCCCGGACCGGCGATGCGATAAAAAAACACACGCTAAGGCCCGTTAGCTGCTGGAACTTAAGACCAGAACAAAGGAGGTCTTAAAAATGGTTATAAATATCAGTATATAAGGGAGACTAGCCCAGAGCCTCATCTGAAGACCCACTGATTCCATGGAGGTACTAATCATGCAGCTTGGAGCACCAAGAAGGCCACAACAACCACCGCCACTGCCACCTCCCCCATGACCACCATTGAGGCTGCGCCGAATAAGACAGCGGGTCCATCGCCGACGCCTCAGCCACACAGACCTAACGCCAGAGGATGTCATTGGCCACTACAGGCTCAAAAGGACATCCATCCTCCGCATCCTGACCCAGATAGCCCACAGGCTGACGGCACCAACAAAGCGGATAACCAACACCCCTCCGCAAACAAAGCTGCTGGCTGTGCTGCACATCTTGGCTTCTGGTACCTTCCAACCAACAACTGCCAGAGTCGGAGGAGTCTCACAGCCAGCCCTATCACAGTTCCTCACAACTGTCTTGGATGGCATCATCAGCCTGATACCCCAGCACCTTCACTTCCCCAACACTGCACAGGAACAGCTGGAGACCAAGCAAGGGTTCTACGCCATAGCTGGCTTCCCGCATGTGTTGGGGTCAATTGACTGCACACATGTCCTACTTGTGCCTCCTGCCGACACTGTACACATATACCGCAACAGAAAGAACGCACATTCCATCAATGTGCAGGCAATAGTGGACCACCGGGGCCTGTTCACCAATGTCGTAGCCAAGTTCCCATGCAGTGTGCATGATTCCTACATCTTCCGCCAGTCCATCATCAACCAGCGCTTTCAGGATGGCACATATGGAAATGCACTGCTCGTTGGCAAGTACTAACTGAACACACCACACACCTCACTCCACAATCATGGAACTCACAACTGTGAGAATGCACATGTTACAAACTCACATACAACATGCCAATCAACATGCCCACCTACCAGACACGACAACACAAGTAACTGTGATAACTGGGGCCAGCCATGTAGACAAACCATCCCGAAGGCATAGCCCCTCTGCCACACAATTGCAAATGTGGGGAGAGGTGGGAACCAAGTATGTGCGATGGAGGTACTCGACCTACGAAGAAAGAATGTACACAAGGCCGAGTGTGGCGGTGGTGTGCTGGACAGTCATGAGTGTGCAGAGCACAGACATGTCCATGTGGGCATATAGTGCGTTTCCGTTGTCCAGACTGATGGCAATGACAGCGTTGGTGACTGTCCTACCTGACGGGGGTGGGAACCATGTGAAGGTAGCATGGAGGATGCAGAGGCTGTCGAAGCAGCTGCAGGCCACTGCACAGACCTGTTTGAACAAGGAGAGGGAGGAGTCGAGTACGATGCCTAGGTACCTAGAGTCGTCAAGGGGGGGCTGCCGAAGGCGGTGGCCCACCAGGTGTTGCCACATGCTGATGGGGTGGTCATGAGGATGAGGACTAATGTCTCCTTTTTGTAGAGCACCCCCCAGCTGTTGAACATCCATGTTGCAACTAGCTGCAATCCTTCCTGGAACACCAGTCTGGTGTGTGTGGGTGCCTTGTTGAGGGAGTGTATAAGCTAGGTGTCCTTGTAAGTGGTGATGTCCAATGGTTCCCTTCATGTAGCTCCAGTTCTACCCCAGGCGTCTGCAGATGCATCTGTCATCTTGGATGTTGTTGGTGACCGAGGTGGCATTCATTGCACGCTGTATGTTGGAGTTGCATATTGGGGCAAGTGTGTATGCACAGTTGGAGATACATGTGTGGAAATTCCAGCCAGGACTGTTGGCGTTGCCTGCAGCGGTGTGGGCATTACTGTTGATGGTGGAGTGTACCAGATCCTCAGTGACTCTACTCCAGTAACTCTGTGTGGCGCCGGCTGTGGGTTTGGGTGTCATGGGGTATCGCGACGAGGAAGTGTATGCTGTGCTGGTCACACCATGGGCGTTGAGTGGTGTTGATGAAGTGGATGCAGTTTCCACATGTGAAGATGGGGTCAAAGGTGTGCCCTGCCTTGTGGCTCAGTGTTGAGAAGAGTTGGCTCAGTTCGATGTTAGCAAGCATCTGCCAGAGAGTAATGGATTTGGAGTTCTTGTGGTATGTGAGGTGGAGGCTCTGCTCATGGATGAGTACGTAGTCCATGGAGTAGATGACGTGGCGTGTGATGATGTTGATGGTGATTGTGAAGCATTCCCGCACCTTGTGGGCCCTGCAGGTGAGGGTGCCGCTGACTGTTGCTTTGTGGCAGGTCTGGATTGGAAACTGCTGGTGTTGGGCGGTGGGGAAGGTCTAGCGGCAGCAGCTGAACAGAACGTGAGCCGTGTCTGGTGTGGCCCATTGCCATCTAAACGTTCTCCTGGCGTTGACTGCGAGGAGTGCGGATGATTGGTAGCGCTAGACGTTAGGAGAGCCAGGGACCCTGCTGATGTAGGTGTCAGGCTTGCGGATATGTGCAGACAGGCCTGACATTGGTGTGCTGTTGGAGTGCTAGTGATGCAACCGCGCAGCGCACACAAGTAAATAGGCTGGGGGGAGGGACGAGCAGCTGTGAGGCAATGTAATTTGCATTGATGCTTGTCATTTTGTCAGAAGCTACACATGGCAAACATTAATCCCAAAGTAGCACCAATCACACACACCAAAAAATTATTAACACTGCCCACACAGCATGCATAACTACTAATGGACACATCTCTCCATTACATGTTACAGGTGACCAAGGATATACACTCACCCCATGGATGATGACACCCCTCCGAGCCACCAACACCCAGGCCCAGAGGCAGTATAATTTGGCCCTTGGACGCACCAGGGTCATTGTGGAGCGCACATTTGGCGTGCTAAAGTCATGTTTCCGGTGCCTTGACATCACAGGTGGAAGACTGTTGTACAGCCCAGAAATAGTGTGCAAGATTATCATAGCATGTTGTGTATTGCACAATATATGTGTATGCACCAATGCCCCCTGGATCCAAGTGCCAGATGCACCGGACGATGCTCAGGATGATGAGGAAGATGAGGCAGGTGGAGCACACCTCACAGCTTCTGCAGCAGGAACAGCCCAAAGGAACAGAATTATAAACAATTTCTTCACCTTACTGTCCTTAGCAATCATATATCAGTTCGAAATGACCCCAACCACAGTATATGTAAACAAAAAACACTACACACATACCCTGTGTGCATGTTTCTCCTCCGCATGAGTACATCACTCTGACAAGTGTAAGTGTAACATTAAGTGGTAACAATATCACAATTTTAAACTGATGGCGGCTATGTCACCTCTAAACAGAGATATTGTTTAAGGTGACATTTGTTCCAAACTAGACATGTTAGGGTGTCAAATGTGGTACGAAATTCTACTGTTCAGCGTGTCATATGTGGATAAAAATTACATATAGGGTGTCAATAGTGGTAAACTATGAATATCCGGTTGTCATTTGGGGACAAATATGAAATTTAGGGTGTCATTTGGGGTCACATATGAAATTTTGGGTGTCATTTGAGGTCAAATATGTAAATTTGGTTGTCATTTGGGGTCAAATATAGCTTTTCATGGTGTTCTTTGGGTCAAGAAATGAAATTTCATCTGACTGTTCATCTGTGTAAGAACTTGCACTTAGCGTGCAAAACTGCCCGCATTTCCGAAAATGCGATGCATTTTTCATACTAGCGATGGAAAATACATCGCTAAACACATTGAACTATACGAAATGTTACCCCAAAACCTTTTTGCGTGCAGATTTTCATCGCTATGTCAAAAAACGGGCCACAAACACACAGGAAGTGATGTCTGCATGCTTCCTGTTTAGTGGAGTGCTGTGTACTTTCACTTTCTCTTTTGGGCACATTGCTGGTGATTGTGGAGAGTGCTGGAGGTGTTTGATTGTGTGTGCTGCTGTTTGGTGATTTGGAGAGTGTTGCTGTGTCCTGTGTCCTGTCGATAGTGTCCCTGTGATGTGTGGTGTACTTTTATTTACGTGTTTTATTGTCTCTTGTCCTCAATCTTGTCAGGTGTTTGTCTTGGGGTAGTTAACTTACTTTGTAGTTGTTGGGTCTGTTATATTGTGTTTTGATTTGTGGCAGTGGGTTTAGGTGTGTGCAGGGAGATGGTGGGTGTGGGCAGGGAGGGCAGGATGTCCGAGAGGGCATTGGGGGCTTCTTCTGGCTGATAAACTTTTACCTGCCCTGGATGGTGGAGATGGGAGGCCGTATCCTCTCTGGATTTGACGTCAAGGTGCGGAAGGTCACGTGGGAGCGTGTGCGGGTGCAGATGCAGCGTGTCTTTGGGGTGGAACAGACTGTGCGGCAATGGAAGCACCGCTGGCAGGATTGCCTGGCCCGTGAGGGTGACCTGCTGGAGCACCTGGGAGTCATTGTTGGCCTACAAAGTGGTAAGTTTAAACTCCAAAATTAATTATGAACACTGTAATGTAAAGCCAGAATTTACGTGTGTGACACACTGGTGTCCAAGTGCAAAAATGTGGCAGAGTGAGGCGGGAGACATCATGCGTTAACGCCTAACGTTGGCACATCAGAAACACAACGCTGCATCATATTGACAAGCGTAGGGTGCAGGTTGGTGTTATCCACTGCGCTGGTGCAACACTTAGCACTGTAGTGCCAAAGCTAGCACCATTGTGCAATACTGCGTGCAGAACAAAGATTGTTTGTGCACAGGAAGGGTGACTGTACATGAACAATCCAAGGCATTGTTTCTGGAACCTGTGTGCTGCACAAAAGGAAGTGTACAAATGCTGTGCACATGAATATTGGTACGTTTGCTACGCTTCCGTTGTACATAGGCTCCATGTGACAATGTTTGAAACATGTACAATAGCTCAAAGGTAATAGGACATCTCCAGAGTGTCATACACCACCAACACCTGTGAAACAGCCTTGTGCGATCGGCAGCAATGCAATCGTACACAGAGCATGTACAACATCATGTTGCGTGTGGAAATGGGGCCTTGTGAATGTGTCACACAACTAGAATGCGCAAGTCTGCTAGCATTGTCGTCTTGTTTGGCCCGACTCAGCATTCACAGGTCTTGTGTGAATGGCAGGCAAAGTAGATCCAAGCATTTAGCAAACATGTTACGCAACAGTACAGTTACGGAGCATTGTCTGTAATGGTGATGATATGTATGATGAATATGACACGTGTAATTTCACGTCTGTTACCAACACATATTGGGTTATATGTCTCACAGCTGGACGACCTTTCATCACGCAGGGGGACATCGACAAGTTCACGGACACACATGCCACTGGTGAGTTTGGACATCATATATTGGCATAGTGCGCTGTCATGAATGGCTGGCTAAAACAAGCGACGGCGTAGTATGCAGTATGGGTGTGTATCACATGTACCTTGCCTACAGTGTGATGATGTTTTGTTCAAGTCATAAGTGTGTATGAATCAGTAGGTTAAGGTGGAGCTGTGCATTTGTCTTCCAGTTTTAACTTTGCACATCCCCAGTCAGTGAAACACATGTAAATTAGATTTATGGGTTCTGTCACTACAGCACGTGCATGTGGATGACAGAACGCACTGATAGGATAGGAGACATGTAAGTGGTATAGCTGATGAGTATCAGCAGACATGGAATGCATGTTCATCCTTGACTGAGATGACTGTGCAAGTGTGCCCGATCATGCACAAGGAGGCTGTGGTTTTCAGGCCGTGCGTGCTCAGACACAGGTCGGCAAAGTAATTTTGCAGGTATGCTGCATACCAGCTTCGCAGAAGTAGCAGTGTGTAGTTCTGAGACAAGCATATCAATGGCATGTTCCACAAACACCTAGCAAAGATGGCCCAAAGAATCACATAGGCATGTTTGGCCCCTGCAATGGTATTGTCATGCTTCCTCCTTGGGGTAATTCCCTGGTCGACTCTGGCTCAGGTGAATGAGCCCCTCTGTACAATTTGGTGACATTACTCCGCATGCATTTACCACGCATGCTTTAGTCCTGCATTCATTGCTGTGCCATATATTTTACAATGCAGGCCTCTACAACGCTATCTGTGAGAATGTATTGCCCATTATGACACAATAACCATTATGACTCCAGGTTGACGTTACAATGGGGAATGCCTTGTAACAGTTTGCGTTGTGAAGTACTGCGTAGTGAAATTTACTACGTAGTGACAATAGTGCATCCAAGACATGCATGATTGACAATTCATATGAAACAATGTTTCCCCCTCTGGGCAGCAACGCGTCACCTATTGTGAAGTCGTGGTGTAGAGGCCCAGCGCCTCATGTAAAAGTCAGTGTTCAGCCACCTGACGTGTTTCCATGTGTGCTGCATGATGCAGCACAGATGGAAGTGTGAGTAGGGCTGTCCCAGTATTGCTCCTGTGCCAGTAGGGTAACCTTCCTACACATTAACAAGCCCCCCTGCACACAGACACCCTTGCACTCTTGTACAAGAGTGCCTGTGTTTGCGCAGACTTGATGCACTGCAGACAGTCGCTGGGGGACACGCAGGGCTGCACATGAGCATCGTACATATGATGCTGCACTGTGTTGCAGGAGAGGATGAGGGTGGCGCTACACACTGAGGGATAATGCCTCCCTCCTCCGATTCCTTGTACATGTCACCCTAAGTCAGAGTATGTCAGAGCACCATCATTTGACACTGACAGCCTCATTTGGTTGTGACTGTACATGTCCCATGCCATGCACTGGCATGTCAGTCTCCCCAGCATGTAGTCACTGATCCTGGATTCAACATTTTGTTGTGCAGGTCACTCTCTGAATACACATAGTTAAGCCAGAGTGTAGGCTCCCATTTTTTAGTGATCTTGTATGCCAGATTTGAATGGAGAACATTGACATAGTCCAAGGGACTCACAATTTCCCATTGTTCATATTTTACAGACAACATGACGCCAGAGGAGTCCCACGCCTTCCAGGTGAGTAAGGGCTGGTACTTCCACATAAGGAAGGTCGCAAAAGGGTACCACAACATGGAATGGAGGTAACAGGAAAGCCGGGAAGCAGGCACTTGGAAGTCGGTGCCCGAGGTAGCAACACGTGGGAGAAGCAGTGGTACACAGGCCATCCCAGGACCCTCTGGCGTCAGTGGTGGGTCCCAACGTGGACAGGCAGTGTCCCATCCCCCTACAACCTCACGCACACAGGGGACAATGCCACCTGCACCTGCCGATCATGTTGTGACTTTCACTTTGCGGGACAGGAGGTCTCTGATGGACAACAATGTGATGCTGGCAGAGATTAGGAGGGAGATGCCCGAGCAGACCAGGCTCATGGAGGACATTAAGAAAGCCCTGGGACTACCATGATGCCTGCCCATGTAGAGCCCCATCCCCCTCTTCTCCCTTCCCCCAATGTTTAATCTAGTATTTTAGGTAGTGTTAGGTAAGTATTTTAAGTGTTAGGTAGTGTAGTTTTAGTGTAGGCATAGGTAGTGTTAGATTTTAAGGTAGTTTTAGATTATTATTATTATATAGTATTTATGGAAAAGTTTCCTTTTCCTTTGGGTGGGGGTTGATGTCTTTGTTGTTTAAAAAAATGTAAAATATACAAAAAAATATATCTTTGTGTAGGTTAAGTGTGTAGTTAGTTTGTGTATAGCTTAGATGTCTTTGTCCTGTCTCATGATTTGCCTTAAGGGTGGGAGGGGGGTTGATGTATTAGATTTGTTGTTGCGTGTTTAGGATTAGTTAGGGTAGATAGTTCAGGTACTTTTTCACTTTATTCTAGTTAGTTTAGTTTAGATTAGTAGTAGTTATGATTATTGGTAGTTTAGGAAAGATACAGTTTGTAATTTTATAATAAACGGTTACTAGTTTTGATTTATGCTTGCACTTATGTCAGGGGTGATGTGGTGGAGTGTGGCTTTTCACCTTGTATGCATCTCATATCATCACTGGACACTCCGTTGAATGTGTAAGTGTGGTCATGACATGTTACTTAGCAGGATGGATTGTGTCAGGATACCTTAGATGTGAGCACAGTAAATTTGCATGGATAACAGGGTGGCAAGTAGGATTTACGGCCTAGTCTAGGGGCAGTCGTTTGTGAAGTTATACATCTTAAGTGTGACTCACGGAGTTGGACAGACATTGTTGCCCATTTATAACACAACGTAGGGACATGGCATTGAGAGGATATTGTAGTAGCTACTGTTATCCATCATGGAGATGGATGGATGCGCCGGGTACCACGGATTGCGTCATAGCCCTGCATCTCACATGCTCCTGGCGCTGAGTCCATCTACATTGCACAGACCTTGTCACACTTGCTGCGTAGTGCAAGAGTGTCAGATTCATTTGAATTATATGTTCCTGTGCATGGAGGCTGAACCTCCGGGCCATGCAAGTAGTGTCTGTCTGTGGGTCCATTGTGAACTGCATATGGCAGAACAGTGGGCCTGATTCACATAAGTCATCAGAGAGTAAGTCATGCGTTTACATTTTCCAGTATTCACAACTGGCATTTAGGAGTAGTACAGTTAGATGTGCTGACTTCACTTCACTGGCATTGCTCCCTGTAGTGCCAGTGTCATGGCCACTTCTCCCAGCTGTTACCTTTTGGCATTAGCTCATAGTGATGCCACCCTTGAAATGGTGGTACTGCTTCTGACTATATGCTCAGTGCAGTGCAGCACACATCCCTTGTCACATTGCCCTGGTCGCTCACAGTGGTCACAGCATGTGAGGGTTCCAAAGTCAGTAAGCATTGTTCGTCCACAGGAAGGGGCTGACTGATGCCTTACACTTTGGGATGACTCCCTATTGGCAACTCTACTTCACTGAGGCAGACATTGTGGTTCAATTTGTGGCTGGTAGACATGTGCCCTTACGTATCTTCATCAATATGTATATGGTGTGCACCATCTTGGGATGTGACATGCAATGTGCACCATCACAACAGGCTTTGTCCACCCTGTAGAGTGTGAGTAGATATGCCAAGAGATATTCTTTTTGCAATTGTGAAGGGGAATACTACTTGTGGCCTGCAACAGACTTTGCCTTTTTTCAGACATTCCTATTTCCTCCATGGATGTGGGGCTAAGTTGGGATATTGCTAGATTGGTGTATTGGAGCAATGGGGGCACAGCTGGTCCACACATACCCAGTCCTCTCACTGCCTATCAGGATCACAGTAAAACATTGACATTTGTATTATTTCCCTGGGTGTACCTTTTGGTGGATTCACTGCTCCTACATTTTGCGAGACTGCTATACTGGATTGTTCATGGACAACAGACATCTGTGTGATTGAATGATAGTTATTCACATGTCTGTTGACATAGTTGGAGACTGGACCAGTACTTGGCCATGCAATCCCCACATTACATTGATGCCCAGTGGAGGGTCAGACAGAGTCCTTTAGGGTTGACAAGCCCAAAGGATGAGGAAGAGTTCAGACAGCAGTCTGATTCCTGTGTCATTGGTAACCAAACGAAATATGGCAGTCCATGTCGAGGTCCAAGGTAAGAGTCACAGAGTGTATTGGGGGACAGCAGAAGGTGATATTCCGTGGCATGATGCTCAGCCCAGAACCAAGTAGAAACTGGCCATTCGGCCTAGATGAATGGTACCACTTCCTTCTTTGCAACAAGGCAGATTCATCCTCATCTTCGTCCTCTGATGTGTCATGTGCCTCACATGTGGGTGGTGGGAGATTGGCTGCAGCACTGTAAGGCACTGACACATCAGGGGGCGGAGATGTGGATGTAGAAGCAGCAGCAGCAGCATTCATCTGCGCCAGACCTTGCTGCAGCAATGCAGTGATGATGATCTGCAGGGCATGGAAGATTCCAGCTACATCTCGCTGGTGTGCAGCCGTGGCAGCCATTTGTTCCGCCTGCATCCGCTCCATGTTCTCCATTACCCTCCGCATGCGGCCCAACTCCTGGCTGCCATCGCTGGAGCCACTCTGACTGGACAGTTGTTCCTGTCTCTGAGCCATGACTCCAGCGATGTCAGCCATGGAGTGTTGGAGAGCATTGAGCAGACTGTGGGTGTCCGTGATGTTTTGTAGGTGGTCCTGGATGGAACTCAGAAACCCACATACAGAATCAAGTCTGGCCACCAGGCTGTCAAACCCCACCCGCACTTGATGAGCCATCTCCTGCTGGACCTCTAACACACGGCGTTGGAATGCCAGGTGTGGGTCCGGGAGGTCCTGGGAGATACCCGTGGTGGTAGGTGCTTGCTACTGTGTGGTTTGTGTAGGGGGTGGGGTTTGCATGATGCAGCTGGGTTGCCCTGCTCCTGGAGATGGGGTGCTGATGGAGTCTAGCAGCTGTTGGAGGGTGTCCGTGTTGATGGTGGCGAATTCCTCCTCTTCATCAGTGAAGAGTGGGACAGGCTGCTGTTCAGGAGGTGAGGTTTCTCCCTCTGCAATGTAAAGGGGAGATGCAGTTTAACTGTGTGTTTCATGTATGATCATGCATTGGATGAGTTTACAAGCAGACTGCATGACAATGTACATTGTGACTGTTTGGGAGGAGCTGCCTATTTGTTGCAGGATGTTGAATTTTTCTACTACATCACGGATATGAGGTTGTACTTGTACATTGTCATCTCACAGTTTACAGCTATGACAAATGTGATTGGACAATTTATACACCAAGCAGCACCAGTTGTGTCCTCTGTTCAGTTGTGAAGGTGATGCAGTTTGTCCCACATTGTAGTCAATGTTGATGAGCTCCGATTTTTATGTGTGTGCGCTGCATTGTGGGATACTTGCCCATGCAACTTTGGTTTTACTACCCCTTATCCCTTTCAGGCAGTGACCCTTCACTTCTGTGCATTTACAATGCTGAGATGTTGCAAGCTGGGGTAAATATGTGTCTTGGTCAGAGTTGGTACACTTGTGCATTGTTTTTCAGCAGATGTCTTGTTTACGTCAGGGGTTGTATGTACACGAGGATGTGTCAGAGTGTGACCTTCTCCTTTAGGGATGTGGTCCACACTCAGCCACCTCAGTGACGTGCCTGCACCATGTTGAGATGTTTGGGGTGCAGGCATGCAATCCATCATGCACTGTCACTTGCCTTGTCAGTGTGGCTCACAGACCCGCACCTTTGCTGTGTACTGCACATGTGCATGTGTTTGTTGCGAGATTAGTTATGTGTGAGGAGGGCCCCCTTTAGGTTCATTGGCTACTAAGGCCTACTTGCTGTTTCAATGTGTGCTGCACTATGCTGTACACATGTGCATCCAGGTAGCTTTGTCTATTGTGATTTGTCTTGTGTGCATGTCGTCAGTCATGATTTGTCTTGCATGCATTGCTTACTGCCCTCCTGTTGGCTTACCCGTTGTGAGTATGGTGCTGCGTGAGTTTCTATTGTTGTTGCTGGCTGGACAGACAGTGTCAACACCCATTACCCTCAACGTTGACCCCACGTGTGGTGTGTAAGTGGTCCTGGATTTGATGGATGTGGATTTCCTAATGCGTATTTGTGGTGCTCAGGCCTTGTCACCGCCACCCTCCCAACAGATGCAAATGGCAGGGTGATGTGTGTTTGTGTATGTGCCACGCAGCTGGTCACATGGATGATACATGCTGTCCTGGTTACGAATATTCAATGCACGGCTTTGCGTGTGGGTGATGACAACCATGACTGCATATTTGTTCACTGACACAGTTGACTTACCAAACAGATAGGTTTACATGCACATAATTGTGTAATGGGCAACTCACACCAGGACTGATGTGGAATGGTGTTTTCTGTATGGCAGATGTGTACACTTGAGAGTGGAGGTGTGCAAATCGACCTAAGGGGTGAGTGTGCCATTTGGCTAGTTGTCATTATTTGTTGCAACTTTGCTATCCTTGCTTGTTGTCATACTTTGGTTGTCTTACTTCTTTACAGGGACATTGTAGTTCTGTGAGTCTGGCACACAGACAAGTCATGCAGTAGAGATTTGGTTGACACATTCCTGATATGCATTGTCCCCGCACTGTGGTGTTGTAGGCATAGCCCCCCTGCTCATTGTATTACATCACCTTTTGAGTGAAGTCTGCTGTTTGTGTGCATTGTGGGATATGCACCTTTGAGCCAGTAGGCTGCATGATCGGTTTGTTGTGGCATTGCATGTGTTTCTGGTATGCAGACTCACTAGATGGTTTCTCACTTGGTGTACACACAGTGACGGCTCACAGTGGGAGTGCTGCGGGCGGTGGTGCTTGGCGGTGGTGCGGGGCGGGGGAGGAGCAGGATAGGGGTAGTGGAGTTGGACACACGATGGGCTGGAGTTAGGTGAATGAATTGAACTATTTATCTTGCACTTGATGCATCGCCGAGTTTGCGATGCAGCAAGCGCAAGGTAAATAGTTAGAATTATTTATTTACTTACCTAACTCCAGCCCGTCGTGTGTCCAACTCCACTACCCCCATCCTGCCCCTCCCCGCCCCGGGCCACCGCCCCGCAGCACTCCCACTGCAAGCCGTCACTGTGTACACAGGACTGCTACTCATGGGCAAGCAGGCGGACACATGGCCCCCTTTCCTCAACAGCATGCATATACAAATCTTCTGCACAGGGCCGTATATCTCTGATACTAAACATGAGAATGCAGTGTGTGTGTGACTGATCATGTGCATGAGTGGGCATGCCACCACCAATGTCAGCAGACGTGCAGCATTGTGCACGTGTGTCTGCGTTGTGTGCAAGATTGTGTATGTGCAGTTGTGTCTCCCTTGATGCACATGCACATTCTTGCACACCACTCCGACATACGGGCACATGCATATGCATGGTGTCGAGGCAAGGGGGCCATTTTGACAGCCTGCCGCATCTCCAATCAATGTGGGCCTTTGCTCTTTCATGTAGGCCTTATTTTGTGGTCTGATAACATACTTGGACTATATTTGTTTGACTTTTCTGTGCACATTTCCAGGTCTGTGAGCCCACCAATATGTGTCTTGCAATGTATTGGTTGAGTAGGGTGATATGTGTCTATGCCACCAGGGCCAAGGGGATCCGGGACATGATCCGCAGTCATTGTGGGTGTGCACTGCGATATATTTAATTGTGCATGAGTGCCATTGGGCCCATCTCCCCCCGTCCCCCCAGTCCCTGGTTGGTGCTCACCCTGTTGCTGTTGTGTCTGGTTATGTTGAGCAGTATCCTGACCCGGACTCCAACCACCGTCTCCTCGCTGATGACTTGGGACACCTCTTCCTCCAACGCATCCAGCTCCTCCTGTGGTGCTGGACTCCCACCTCCAGTCTGCATTGCTGCTTTCAGGTTGGCTGCAAATTTCTGCTTGGTCTTGCACTTAGCATCATGCCAGCGCTTCTTCACCTTGGCCCTGATGGACTGCCATATTGCATTTTTGGTTGCTAATGACACAGTGGAGCTGACAAAAAGTTGTTGTAGGTGTTCTGTCACCTCCGCAATCAGGACCTGGTTTTCCTGCTGTCTGAACTGCGTCTTCCTCTTCCTCTTCTGCTTGCCCTTCCCCTGGGTCTCTGGCTGGTCCTTCTGGGTGTTTGTGGGGTTGTTGTTGGCCTCTGTGCTGGGTCCAGCTTCCTCCATGGTTCATCTCAAATGTTTCTTCTTTTTTTTTTTGTGTGTTTGTGCTGCATAGCAGGCGTTTTATAGTGATTTTTCCCGCCTAACGTGAAAAAAGGTGCGCTGACGCTAATTAGCGTGCCGTTCCTGGCCGCTAATTGGCCCATCGCCACTTTTTTCACGTTAGCGTGATGATTTTTATCGCCGTGCCGCTAATCTGGACATTTCACCCGGTAGGGGAAACTATCGCCTGTTAGCGGCGTGTTGTGAATACGCCGCTAACACGGCGATAATTTCCCGTGGTACGCGGCGATAAGAAAATGCACGCTAACTGAGGTTAGCGATAGTTTTTGCCATTTGTTGAGAATATCCCCCTATGTATGTCCTAATTGATCAGACGGCAACATGCTAAGCGCTAACAAAAGGAATACATAAATGTAAGGTCTATAGTTTTTTCGCTCCATTTAAGCATGCATGTGCCAAATGAAATTTTTCCTGTACTAAATACACTACAGATCCTGTATTATTATAGTGCATATAATGTGCCCAATTGAACAAAATGTGTTATCAGGGCCGAAAAAATGCAGAACTGAGGGCCACATGTACTAACATTAGTGTTTGCGATTAACAAATAGAGAATTATTGCTGTTCGCTATTTGGTCATCGCAAACACTAATGAACTAAAGTGTGTTTAACACTATTTGTGATTCCCAGTAGGTCACAAATAGATCTACCTCATGAATAATAATGAGGTAGGTCTCAGTTTGCGGCCCATTGAGAGTCACAAAAATCACAGTATTTGTGGCCCTCTGGGGGTCAGCAGACCACCATGTCTGTGATTGCTTTTAAATAAAGCAATCTTTTTTTTTTAAAAACAGCCCGTTTTCTTTTTATTTTTTTAAGAGAAGGTAGTGGTCCATGGGGGAGTTGGCGGTAAAATGCAACTATTTTGCGACCGCATTTCAATCGCAAAACATTTGTACATACCAATGCGAATTGGTATTAAGAAGGGATGCCATAAACACACCCTTTTCAAATACTGATTAACAATCCCAAATTGCGATTCAGTGACAGGTTATTGTAATTTGGGTTTGGTGCATACAAAGATGGCTTTTTGCGTTAGCAAACAGCCCGATTCTATTAATCGGGCAGTTTGCGACCACAAAAAGGTTTGTACATGTGGCACTGAGAGCCCTATATAATCTGTTCAAAAATACAAATTTGTGGCCAAAGGCCTGACTTAGTGATTGATGGATGGTACAAGAAGAATATTACCTTTGCCAACATCATGGCAAATTTAGAAATGATCGCTTGCCTAGTGATCATCTCTGTAAAATGAAAGTAACTTCCATCAGTGGAAAAAAGTTTGGTGGACAGCCACTGTCGATTTTGACAGCAGCTAAAAAACTTTTAACATTTAGGTTGTTACTCAGAAATAAACCCTTAAAGAGGGTGTTTGTTTCAGAAAAACAAAAAACAAATGACTCCCACACCCTGAGAGTTTTCTCCGCTGGTGTATAGGCTCATTTTTTCGGTTGCTCCCAAACATGTTTTTCCTGGTGTTGACGGGCAGGAAAACAAGACTTTACTCAGTCCATCCTAAATAGTCCTTTCTCCAGCAGCCCCTCTCAATCAGTTGTGAAAGGAAGATTTCTGTTGATGGAGCCAAAGGGGACTTCGTTGATGGACAGTTTAAGGTCCACCCATCGCTAAGTAGGAATGTTGGATCGAGGGTTTAGCACAAAGGTTACTCCATCATGCTTGCATATACCCTGTCCACCAACTTGTAAATTGCACACTAAGGGGCCGATTCCGATCTCGGCCGGTAGGGCTCCGAATCGGATTCGGCTTTACCGGATCCGATTCGGAGTCCTGGTTCCCGACCGATTCGTACGTGCGTCCGGGCGAGCGAGTACGATGCGAAAACTCCGACCGACTCGTTCGCGAGACCCAACCGCACCGACCGACTCGAACGCGAAAGCCGACCGCTCCGACCGACTCGCTCGGACACGCCTCGCACCGCGCAATGGAGACGTTCCCCGGCCGGGCAACTATGATGCGCGCCGTGAGCAGTCCGACCGACTCGCGCCGTCTGGCTCGAAGGAGCAGTCGGAGCTGTACTTTGGGGGTCCGTGTCGGACCCCCCTGTACGCGTAGCCACGCGAGTCGCACACAGGGGGGACCCATGGGTCCCCCCTACCTGTGCGTGTACGGCGCGAGTCGCTTCGCCGCGTACACGCTGTAGGGGGCGCCCCTGTTCGCCTCGCACCCATTGAGTCAATGGGAGCCCGCGTACGCGTTGTACGACAGGCTCCCATTGACTTCAATGGGAGTCCGAGCGAATCGAGTCCGATGGCATACGTGCGCATCGTACTCGTTCGGTCGGGCTGCTAGGGTCCGATTCGGTCAGAAATCTCTCCGAGTCCGGCTCGGTCGGAGAGATTTCCGGCCCAAATTGGAATCGGCCCCTAAGTCTATGCAGAGTATAAGGGAAGGTTTAAACTTTAAATTATGGTGCAAAACCAAACCCCAAGCACACTTCCTTGAACATGTGAAAACTCAACCCTTACATTTACATGCAAACAGATATAGCATAATTGCTTTACAGTGCTGCCATTCGGTCCTGAACAGAACTAGAAAGCATATAGAATTATGCAAGTTTGCTCTTTAGTTTATTCTTTGTAAAGCAAAAGCAGTGAAACATAAATACAGCTAATATAAATAATAGTGTAACGCATTAAAAAAATTCCCCAAGGTATACATTCACGAGTGATATAGAAAATGGACTGACACCAAACTAATCGTCAATACAAAACAAGCTTCAATCTTATTTTTACGTGCATAGGCCCTACTTATCTGAGATCATTAAAACAACACTTAGCCATCCTAATAATTCTGCATCTATACAAACAGAGAGAGAGAGACAAACACACACACAAACAAACACACAAAATACATAGGGAAGTACACCGGAGAGTGCAAAATGGATTGCAATGCTACATGTAGAAACACTTTACAAAGCCAGGATACTCAGCCCATCAGCATGCACACATGCAATGATTGTACCCATTAAACCATGCAATTGAGGACATGATCCAATCTAAACTCCAGGTATCACAGGTCAAGATTTTAGCCATTAAGTACAACAGCCACTTTGACTAGCATAAAAAGTTTAAAAAAACACAATGCATTCATATGGGAAATCAAAGTCATGTAAATTCAGGACAGTTATGTCAGAGGCAATAACTAGGCCCCTCATGGCTTCACTAAAGGTGTCTGTGGTCAAGAAGAGAAAGAAATTAATTTGACATCTTGCTAATGAACTCCTGGAGCTCAATTGTTTGGCATCCTCCAGGGGAACCACTGCCCATGGGGCTCTTTATCTTTTGATTACAAAATAAATGCTTACATTTATATTTTACCAATCGCACAGAGTTCAGAGTAATTGTTCTTCCACAGTAATGATGCTGTGACCTTTAGATCGCTGTTTGCTCATGTGGCTGCTGGAGCTGGTCCCTCCCTCCCCATGACCTGGGTGTGCCAAGCAGAGTAAGATAGATGTCTCTGTGTGGAAACTCGAGGAAGGAGGGGCCCATCCCCAACTGCTACCAGGTTGGACAGTTTTTAGACAATTCCAACAGAGAAAGAGAATATTTTATATTTTATGCATTTTGTGTATTTTATGCCAAAGCAGAGTTGGAAATTGACCTTAAGGAAAGGGAGTGAGATAGTAAGGTTAAGAGTGGGTCGTAAGGCCTTGGAAGAAGTGTGGATGCCATCCACAGATATGACCCTTCAACCCCAGGCAGACATCCTAATGTATCAGAGAGGGCCAGAAATGTGAAATGTATCTCAACATTGCAAGAGCACTCTGCGAGTCCCTCCAAACAGTGACTGAAACCTCCAAAATGCAACTCTCTGACTGAAAGTGTGTTGTCAAGAACCTCCAATTTTTGGAGGGTGGAATACCTAGTTATATCTCCTTAGCCCAGGTGGGGATAATGTGATAGAGCGAAATGTTCTTGTAAATTGTAGGGGTGCATCATAATCACTGACAGTCCGCACCCGCATGTACTCAGACATATATTCGTATATATTCAGTTGTATATCCATGTCTGTTTAGTAAAGAATGAATAGTTCACTGAGATAAAGTGAATCAGTAGTATAATTGTGTTATGATAATTCTGTAATGTAATGCTTGTTGAATTATGTGAACATAATGCATAGAGAAATTAGTTTGTGTGTAATTCAATGGCAGTAGTTTAAACGTGCACCATATTAAAGTTGCACATGTAATTCATTGTTTGCATATGATTTGTAATGAAAATGCTTATAGGGAAAAGTAAGATGTGTGTTTAAAAGTTATATGTAAAGGCCTGACTACATATATGCTTAGGGAAGGCCTGGTTTATTCTTATGTTAGCTTATTTTGTAGGCAGAGAAAAGTTTCTCTTGGTAAGGCTCTCTGGGCACAAGCGGTAGATTTAATTTGCACAGTAGAAAGTTTCTGTTGAACGTATCTTTTGTTGCAGGTGCAAGGACACATGTCTCGTTAGTAAAGACTAACTCTTTGTTTTCAAAAGTTAGAGAGATGGGAGGCATGGTACGGGAGTGCAATGGAATTTAGGGATGATACTTTCAGCGGAGAAGGTGTCTGGGACTCAAGGTCATCGCAACCGTCCAGGATGAAGTAACCGTTTCGATGGAAAAGTACAAGAAAGAAGACCTGGCCAAGGAGGCGTGACAAAGGCGTGTACAATTGTATTGGGGTTTGGATTAGGGATAGTGCCCTGAGGGAGGAGGCCAGAGAAGAGGTAGGGGAGACCAGAGAGAAGGACAGAGCTGAGCTTAGGTATTATGTGATTGCACTTCTTAGGAAGTCTTCACAGCTGACACCTTTTATTTCACTCTTGCCTGGGAGAAAATCGTTATGCAGGGATGTCACTAAGTGTTAGTGTAGGGACAGCAATTGATTTAAAGCTTGCTTAGATAAATGAAGAGCAACGTAGAAATTGGAGCAATCATAGCTTGGTTGATCCTTCTAGAACTTTCTATTCTCTTTATTCTGAGTCGGATGAGACTCCTGCGTAGGTTATTATTTGTATTAGTGCCCATCTATTTCTTTAACCTCGTGTTGAGGTGCTTGCATGTCCAGTTATTTTTGGCGATAATAAATTCTTAAACTTGAATTCGGAGTCAGTGGTCCTTTCAGACAAAATGAATGCTGTTATATAACCAGATGAGATTCTCTCCTTTACACTATTCAACAGGTAAAAAGATCTTGGCGACCAGAAGGTTCTTATAGATAATTAGATAAGAATCGGCGTTATCAGTTGGTAGCAGAGTAGGATGGTTACCTTTGATGGTAAGGGGAGATCTAGAGCAAGATAGGAGATTAAGTTGCCCCATAGAGCCCGAGTGACGCAGATCCAGAGGACCGCGGGAGAAAGATGTCGGAGGTCGTTGAAAACTGACGGAGAGTGACGGTGCGGCGGGAAGTAGCAGTTCGTGGTAGAGTGAGTATGAAAAGAGTGGTGTTTGGTAGATTGCGGTGTTTTATTGTTGTGTGATGTCTTGCGGAGTTGGAACGAGAGTTGTGTGATTGAGAACCGGACCGTGAGCGCGCGCGGGACCGGGAGATTTATTGTGGTGTAGAATACACCCAGAGTTGAGAACGTTGACCAGAGGTTGTGGGGGTCACGAGACGTCATTGACAGACCCACTGAAGATAGGGAACACATGTGTGAGTGTGTGAATAACCAACGCAGGTCCTAGGTTATTGTGTGCAGAACATCGAGTGATTGAATCCTATCGAGTGTGTTAGAGGCGATTTTCCGGTCGTTTCGCGGACAGACGGTTGCCAGATTGAGGTCAACAAGCTCAAGAGGCTGATCGGTCATTGGTAAGACTGACGGTCAGAGAGGTAATTGTTCGGTAGGACGGACATTATTTCAGAGTATGATTGGGACAGGTGCGAGCGAGAACGAGTGAATTAGAAAGGAGGGGAACTGCTGCGAGCGGAGGAAAAGTGACGTCAGACAAGTGCCGCGCTGCGATAGGCCGGTTGGTGTGAGCCGCGCTGGCATTGGTGGATTGAAATCAGGAAGTAAAAGCTGACATTTTGAGTGCAAATACAAAGTTGATTCATCATGAAATGTTTTAAAGTTTTACGGGAACTGTGTAGAGGTGATAGGCATGTGGTTACACGGGAAGGAGAGGAAGCTCCTCCCGAGGATACGCCAGCACATTATATGGCAAAGAATGTAGGATTGCATACTATAATATGGCTTGAGAATTGGCATAAAATGACAGAAGGAGAAGGAGAATTGTCTTTCCCACGCTATGGTACTTTCAGGTTAGAGGTGTTGTACCAGCTAAAAAGTATAATGGCTTCTTTACGACCACTACCTAGACCAACACAGTTTGAGGCGCTACATGCGTGGATTAGAGCAGCGTACGATAGGAGGAAAGACAAGAGCCAGGAAAGGGTGAAGAAATCGGTCAGGGCATTTCAAGATGCAAGGTGGGATGCACTGGAGAAAAGGTGGAGAGTGGAAACAATCGAGGGAGATAAGTTATACCCATTGCTAGTGCAAAATGGAAAGATTATAAGAATCGATGAGGACGACAGTGATACAGACGACAGCCTGTTAGATAGGTTGTTGGCAGAGAGGCCACCACCATTTAATCCAGATTCAGAAGAGGGAAAGCCGACCCCAGCAGTAACAATTGATGGGAGCCAGAATCAGACTAGCATGAGAGTAGTGGGAAGGATTTCCACAGGAACAGAAGGGGCAACGACGTCTATGATAACACAGCCTCCTTTTGGGAGCACAAGATTACCGGACTCCTTGACAGTACCGGTTACCATTGGCCCTATAGTACCGGTATATGACCCAGACCGAGTGAGAGAAGGGAGCTCCGTACAGATGGGAAGGGAAGAAGTAACCAGCGAGAGTGGGAACGGGTTCGGAGTACGAGTGGTTCATTTCCCAAGACCAGGGGAGACAAGTACGCCGTTACCGGCTATGGCAGACTCTTCCTTTAGACAGGAGGAGGAGAGACCGGTCAGACCGAGGTCTTTGCAGGAATCCAAGTCAGCTTTGAGGATGTGGACACCAACAGTAACAAACCAAGAGGATAGGATGCCAGGAGATAGGGCACAAAACATCTCGGAAGACAGACCAAGTTCCAGGAATATGATGGAAGGGAATAGGTCACAAGGACAGAATGGTGACTGTGATGAGCGAGATGGTTCAACTTGTCGAGAAGTACTGAGGAGTGCAGTACAGGCAAGGTTGCTAGACGTAGTAAGGTTGAAAGCAGAGGTAGACGAGATGATCAGTGGGGGTCTGCCTCTGGAAAGGATAGAAATTTATGGATCAGATGAGCTGCTGTTTGTAGCAAAAGATGTGACTCGAAAAGCTAGAATGGCACATGATAGATTGAAGGAATTGGCCAAAAGATATGAGGTAGACCTGAACAAAACTAAAGCGTTGCAGGGACCGCATAGATTACAATACAGTGACCAGGAGCTGGAGGAGAAAAGAATCACAGGGTTAAGGACACACACCAGAGATCTGATTGTAGGAATGAGAATATGGATTTTGTTGGACAAATGGGAAGAAAGGTGGTCCAAGAAGAAACCAGCAAAGAAAGCTGAGGGGAAACGCCGCCTCCAGGAGGGGGCGACGGGTGTTGGAAATTTTCCTTTACGGGAAGTACAGAATGGAGGGTATGTGCATGTGCCGTGGAATAGAGGTGATTTGGCTGCATTTACAAATGATTTTCCTCGGCTGAGGGAGAAACCAGTAGAGTGGTACAAGCAGGTTGAGCGGTTTGTTAAAATTTCAAAAGTACTATGGATTGATTTGAACACCTTGTTTGACATAGTGGTACCGGGAGATTTGTGGACAGCTTGTAAAGTCGCTGTCGAGTGGCCGACTTCGGAACCTGAAAGGGAGCCGGTTACAAATGGCCCATCACCCTTAGTAATGAAAAAGTATGAGCAGGTGATTACATGGCTAAAACTGAAGATTTCACCACAAGATATAGATTGGGTTAAGATAGATCGGACTGTACAGGAACCCAAGGAAACGGTGCATGAATATTATGAAAGACTTCTGCAAGCTTTTAAACAGTATAGTGGGTTAGATATCTTGGACCCCAAGGATATGGGACAGTTTGTCTCAAAGTTTGTACTGGGTCTGAGAATGGAAATCAGCCTCATGATACAGCACCATTTGATCTGCTGGCAGAACAAGCCGTTAGATGAAATTTTGAGGTATGCGAGATACTGTAGTGATGAGGTGGAATCAAAACATCGGAAGCTAAAAGATAAATTGATGCTTGTCCAGATGCAGACAGCACAGGGTCAGCCTAATGGAGGGACCTTAGGAAGAAAACAAGGAAATTCCCAGGGGAACCAGAATGGGCAAGGCCAGGGAAGGGGAAAACCAGTAGACCCCAAGACAGGAGTGGACGTAGCCACACTGAAGAAGACCACGGCGTGTCATCTTTGTCGCCAGGTCGGACATTGGAAACGCGAGTGTCCTTTGAACCCAGTTAATCAGTTGCAGGAAGAGGAAGAGGGGCTCAGGCACCCGCGCAAGAGGTAGTTAACACAGTGACGAGGCCTAGGACGATGAAAGGGGGTATACAGCTCTCACGCCCAGGTTCCCCAGGCTCCAAGGATTACACAAGGAATACGAACGTACCAACAGATGCCCCTGTTTGAAGACTATGATGAGAGTAGCTCAGACCCTTTATCCTGACGGTGCCTGAGAGGGGAGGAAGACTGCACGCTTGGAGCGGTCTTGGAGGTAGACCAGAGAGGACCTTTTGTGGAGGCAGATATTGAAGGTCATCCTGCCACACTTTTGGTTGATACTGGTGCTACCCGGTCTACTGTGAGATCAGCAGTGGTCCCTAACCTACCCCTCTCGGGACAATCAATCCAGGTTGTTGGAGTAGCGAACAAGAGAATAAGCAGCCCATTGACAGAACCGATCTTAGTAAAGATAGGTTCCTTCCAAACTAGACATCAGTTTGTAGTGTGTGATACGAGTCCAGTTTGCCTTTTGGGAAGAGATCTGTTGTGCAAGTTGAACTGCACGATTTATTGTACGCCTCAGGGAGTGGAGGTCCAGACGAGAGATGACGATGCTGACTTTAAGGTTACCAATCAGCATCTATGTATAGATCTGTACCCAATGGTGACTGTGGAAGAACTTCCACCTGATTTGAGAGACGCAGTGTCATCTGTGGTGTGGGATTTCGCAGGCGATGAAATAGGTCTAATCAGAGGGGTTGAACCAGTGCGGATTGAGGTGAAGCAAAATGTTGATTTCCCCAGGACACCTCAATACAACTTGTCGCCTGAAACGATTGCAGGGATAAAACCTGTGATCGAGACTTTCATTGAAAAAGGCATTCTGAAAGAGATCAGAGGTAGCCCCTGTAATTCACCTATTATGGGACTACAGAAACCGAGCGGGAAATACAGGATCGTGCAAGACCTGCGAAAGGTCAACACGATAGTTGTCCCCTGTTGTCCAGTGGTACCGAATCCTTCAGTAATACTGTTCCAGATCCCATGTGAAGCCGAGTGGTTTACGGTTATCGACTTGTGTCAAGCCTTCTTTTCGATACCGCTCCATGAGGAAAGCCAATTTCTTTTTGCGTTCAGGCTGGAAAATCGCGTGTTAACATGGTGTCGTATCCCTCAAGGGTATACGGAAAGTCCATCGATCTTTAACCAGATCCTGAAGAAGAATCTCGAGAGTCTTGTGTTGCCGCAGAACTCAGTCCTCGTGCAATACATAGACGACTTGCTCATTGCCTCAGAAACAGAAGATGCTTGCAGAATTGACACTGTAGCTCTGTTGAACCACTTAGCAGAGAATGGACATAAGGTGTCCCCGAACAAGCTGCAGTACTGTTTGAATGAGGTACAGTACTCGGGACACAGATTGGAAAAAGGCAAGAGGAAGGTGTCACCAGATCGAATTGAGGCAATAATGAGCATGGCAGTACCCACCACACAGAGGGAAGTTAGGATGTTCCTGGGAATGGTTGGCTACTGTCGACAGTGGATTCCTAGTTTCTCCTTGAGAGCAAAGCCTTTGCAGAGGCTTACACACAAGGATGTGAGTGATCCGGTACCATGGGACGAGGAGTGCTTGATGTCATTCCTGAAACTGAGAGAGGAATTGTGCAGTGCTCCGGCACTGGGAATGCCTGACTACAACAAGGCCTTTTCATTGTTCTGTTATGAGAGGGAAGGATGTGCATTAGCAGTGTTAGCTCAGAACCATGGGGGTGTCCGTAGACCAGTTGCCTATTTCTCAGCTACTTTAGATCCAGTAGCTTCTGCGTTGCCCGGATGTCTAAGATCCGTTGCTGCAACCGGTGTCAGCATTGAAAGATGTGAAAGCATTGTAATGGGACATCCATTGACTGTACATGTGCCACACTCGGTTGAGTTATTGATGACCAGGACCAAGACTCAGCACCTAACGAACAATAGGTTAACGAGGTACGAGCAAGTCATACTTGCCGCAGAGAATGTGACTCTGAAAAGGTGCTCTGTCTTGAACCCTGCGACATTGATGCCTACACCGAACACGGATGATGAAGATTGTGCGGACCATGATTGTCTCGATGTGACCGAGCTTTGCACCAAACCGAGACCTGACATTGTCGATGAACCATTGGCTGACCCAGATGAAATTTTCTTTGTCGATGGTTCATGCTTAAGAGACAGTGTGGGGCAATTGAGAGCAGCGTTTGCTGTATGTACCATTTCAGGAGTGGTCGAGGCTGCTTGCATAGAAGGAGTACGCTCCGCGCAGGTAGCTGAGATCATTGCCTTGACCCATGCCTGTTTGGCCGCTGATCGAATCCGAATCACGATTTACACAGACAGCCAATATGGGTTTGGCGTGGTGCACGACTTCGGGCAGTTATGGTCTCAGAGGGGATTTTTGACATCATCTGGCTCACCCATTCGGAATGGAGAATATGTAAGACAACTGTTGGATGCACTACAGCATCCGAAAGAAATTGCTGTTGTAAAGTGTTCCGCCCATGGGAAAGGGGAGGACTTTGTGTCATTGGGTAATAATTATGCGGACGAGGTCGCCCGTTTCTGTGCAGAACAAGGATGCATATTCACAGATAGATACGCAGGGGAGAGCCAAGAAAGAACCGAGCTCAGCATAATGTTGGCCATGGCAGACACTTGGGAAGAGCTTAAGCGATTACAGGACGAAGTTTCAGACCAGGAGAGAGAGGGATGGATCAAATCTGGTTGTGAGAGAGGAGTTGTGGATGTGTGGGTATCCAACGATGGGAGAGCCGTATTACCGGAAGAGCTGTTGAGTCCGATGGCAAGGCTGATACATGGACAGGCACATCTTGGTAGAGACGCAATGATGAGGGTGTTTAGACAGACGTGGTACAACCCACGATTTCGAGCGATGGCGGAAACAGTGTGTCAGAGGTGCGTTATGTGTCAGCAGATGAACGCTGGAAAGAAAACTGTAGTTACGTTGAGTCACATTGGGAGGTCAGGTGGGCCTTTCAACAGAATACAGTTAGACTTCGTAGAAATGCCTAAGTGTAATGGGTTGAGGTACATTTTAGTGCTGGTATGTGTATTCTCACGGTGGGTGGAGGCTTACCCAACACGCAGGTGTGACACTCTCACAGTGGCTAAGTTATTGTTGAGGGAGCTCATCCCTAGGTTCGGGATCCCGACCTCTTTGGAATCAGATAGAGGAAGGCACTTCCACAGTGAAATCATGAAGTTACTTTGTGCTGCATTGAATATTGACCAGAGACTCCACTGTAGTTACAGACCAGAGGCTTCTGGGATGGTGGAACAAGTTAATGGAACTTTGAAGGCCCGGATGGCAAAAATGTGTTCTTCAACATCCCTGAAATGGCCCGACACTTTGCCGCTCGTGCTGATGAGCATGCGAAGTGTCCCAGACAGGAAAACCGGGTTGTCCCCCACGAAATTCTAATGGGAAGGGCAATGAGGTTGCCGGCAGTACCAGCTACAGCTTTGATAAGCATCACTGATGACTTGATTCTCGACTATTGTAAAGGACTCTCTGATGTGGTCCGTTCTGTATCCCAGCAGGTGCAAGCAGCAGTGGTCCCAGCCTCGAGTGATCTGTGCCACGACTTGTGTCCCGGAGATTGGGTGCTCGTCCGGAAGCACGTGAGGAAGAGTTGCTTGGATGCCCGTTGGCGTGGCCCGTATCAGGTGATACTCATCACGAACACAGCAGTAAAGTGTGGAGGATTACCGAACTGGGTGCATGCCTCCCATACCCACAGAGTTTCAGCACCCTTGGAAGAAACAGCTCCTCTCGTAAATGAAAATCCAGCTGATGTGGCAGGGCCACATGAGAGGACAAGTCAAGCTGTAAGGGTCGCTGACACAGCTGGTGGTGCACTAGAGCAAGCTGAAGGGGGTTTCCACAGTTCGAACCCTGACTCAGACACCGAAGACAGAAGCGGTGCAGTGGGCGGAGAAGAGTCAGATTCAGCAGAAAGAGGAAGTAGTGCACTGGGTATAGCAGGGGAAGGCAGACGAACGAACAGAAGTGCAGAAAGTTGGCCAGAAAGACAGAGGCGACGGAACCTGAAGTTAGCCCCTGAAAGAGACCTTGCCCCAGTGTCTGAAGCATCTGAAACAGAGGCAAGCGACGAAGACCAGGCTCAAGATAGTCGGCGAAGGTCGAAAAGAACCAGAGTACCTTGTCGCAGATACTCTACCCCTGAGTGGACTTACACAGTGTTTGATGCAGGGGGTGGTGAGCACGGGAAGGCTGAGGTCAGTGCTGGTGGTCCGTCGGAGCCCAAATGTGGTGGTGAAGGTGGTGCTGCAGTTGCCAGGGCTCGAAATAGAAGGAACACTGACCCTCACAGTTCCGAATCCCCGCTTCTGAGTGAAGTTTGAAACTTGGTTCTGCATCGACTCGAATTTCCGTCTTTTGGGTTTGAGCCGTCTTCACATGAAATGGTAGTCTTGCGTCTTGAACTTTTGTATCACGTTCTGGTATTGCTCAATGAGGATCTTATTGTGGATCAACTATAAACTGTAAATAAAAGTCTAAAAGAAGAAGATAACCTAGGTCCGAGTGGAAGAAGAATAAACTTAGGGACTTTCCACAGAAGAGGAACGAAAACGAGGGAAGTCTTTTTCTGGACTGTGTAAATAAGATTGTGATCGAGAAGGGAAAATCCGGAGATTTCATGGTTGCCCGAGCTGGTTAAGCAAGTCACGAGTGAAGGACACAGAGACTTTTTCAGGGTTCATTGCTATAACCAAGACTTTTGAGAACTTTCGAAACCATGGAGCCGGGAGATCCCAATCGTAGATCAAAGTGGATTGTAGGCGTACTTTTAAGTAGTGTGATAGTTTCTATAATCATAGTAATCATAGTCTCATATACTGGTTCGCATGAGCTAGAAGTGCAGGGGTTGCCAGGGACACCTACACCTACTACACCTAGCCAAAAGGGGGTAAACATGGGAGCTGACAGAGCTTTGCTATTAGAAGAAAGTCGTAGGTTGCATATAGATTTATCTAGGAGTGATTTTAAGCTTAACGCATATGCTAAGCTGCTATATGAGTATGTTGATGTGATGGATGCGAAAGATTGTTATGTGTGTATGCAGTTGCCTGCTTCGGTGGACGAGGGTATTAGGTACCACCATCTTCCACTGACTTATGGAATTTCATGTAGTCTTGTGCTTAGTTTATTTTATGAGAGAGATCAGTTTGAGTATTTCTTTTCCAATTTCGACGCAGTGCTTCCTGAAGTCCCAGCTTACAAGCATTTGAATAAGTATGATTATTATAAGACCGAGGATAGACTCAGGAAGTTCTTCATACCGAGTTTGGAATTGGATACAGCATTCGCTCACAGACACAATCTGACCTGCTCGATGTCAGATGTGGAGAAAAAGTTTGTAGATCAGGTAGAGGACAGGTATAGAAAGCTGACTCACTCACGAGACTTGGGGCATCACAGGTTAGATTGGACAGATGAAGAAAAGTTGCATAAGACGAAGGGAAGCTATGGTCCTATAGCGTTAGACAAAGAGCAGAGGGGTAAGTTGTGTATAAGGCGTTATCAGACTTACTACGAAAAGGTTGCAGTGGGACAAAGCACTTGTGATCACGTTTTCACCATGGCAGATGTGGCAAAAGATTTTCTCCAAGGTCCTGTACAAGTGATACCAACGGTGTATTATGTATGTGGGAAGAATGCTTATGTGAGGTTGCCTGCAAATTGGTATGGAACATGTTATTTGGCAATAATATTTCCAAAGATTTACCATACAGAGGATTTGGATCTTCTAGAAGGTGGGGAGCATTCAAGAGCGAGAAGAGCTGTAAGTGCAGGAATCGTTGTGGGGGATATCTTTGGAGCTATGATACCCAGTCTGGGAGTAGTCTTGAATGATGTGAAGATCCGGAGGTTAGCGACTGTGGTGGATGAATTTTCAATGAATACAGCAAAGTCATTGGTGTTGGTGGAAGGAGAGATGTTGTCGATAAGGGGAATGGTTTTGCAGAATCGCCTTGCTTTGGATGTCTTATTGGCAAAAGAGGGCGGAGTCTGTAAAATGTTGAAGGTTCAAGAGTGCTGCACTTATATACCAGACCGTAGCAAGGATCTGGAGAAATATATAAGTAACATCACTACCATCCACACAAAAATAGCGGATTTGACCGAAGAGGGGCCTGGGAAAAGGTCGGCAAGGGTTTTGGTCAAGTGGGAGGTTGGTTTGCGAATCTAGGAAAGGGATTCCTTGGGTACTTTCTGAGACCCCTCCTTATCTTGGTGGTTTGTGTGGTTGGTTTGTGGATTTTGATCAAGGCCTACAAGTGGTATCGGGCAGGCCGAGTCAAGAGAGCTTTGAGGGAAAATGAGATGAGATTGGCAAGACTGCAGGACAGTCAGTATCAAAGGCTCAAGAGCATGGAGAAACTAAGATCAGGGAAAATGGCAACAAGTTCTGTTTAGGTCGGTTCTTTCTCCAAGGGAGTTGAATGAGATGTGATGACAGGAGTCATCAAAGGGGGGAACTGATAGAGCGAAATGTTCTTGTAAATTGTAGGGGTGCATCATAATCACTGACAGTCCGCACCCGCATGTACTCAGACATATATTCGTATATATTCAGTTGTATATCCATGTCTGTTTAGTAAAGAATGAATAGTTCACTGAGATAAAGTGAATCAGTAGTATAATTGTGTTATGATAATTCTGTAATGTAATGCTTGTTGAATTATGTGAACATAATGCATAGAGAAATTAGTTCGTGTGTAATTCAATGGCAGTAGTTTAAACGTGCACCATATTAAAGTTGCACATGTAATTCATTGTTTGCATATGATTTGTAATGAAAATGCTTATAGGGAAAAGTAAGATGTGTGTTTAAAAGTTATATGTAAAGGCCTGACTACATATATGCTTAGGGAAGGCCTGGTTTATTCTTATGTTAGCTTATTTTGTAGGCAGAGAAAAGTTTCTCTTGGTAAGGCTCTCTGGGCACAAACGGTAGATTTAATTTGCACAGTAGAAGGTTTCTGTTGAACGTATCTTTTGTTGCAGGTGCAAGGACACATGTCTCGTTAGTAAAGACTAACTCTTTGTTTTCAAAAGTTAGAGAGATGGGAGGCATGGTACGGGAGTGCAATGGAATTTAGGGATGATACTTTCAGCGGAGAAGGTGTCTGGGACTCAAGGTCATCGCAACCGTCCAGGATGAAGTAACCGTTTCGATGGAAAAGTACAAGAAAGAAGACCTGGCCAAGGAGGCGTGACAAAGGCGTGTACAATTGTATTGGGGTTTTGTATTAGGGATAGTGCCCTGAGGGAGGAGGCCAGAGAAGAGGTAGGGGAGACCAGAGAGAAGGACAGAGCTGAGCTTAGGTATTATGTGATTGCACTTCTTAGGAAGTCTTCACAGCTGACACCTTTTATTTCACTCTTGCCTGGGAGAAAATCGTTATGCAGGGATGTCACTAAGTGTTAGTGTAGGGACAGCAATTGATTTAAAGCTTGCTTAGATAAATGAAGAGCAACGTAGAAATTGGAGCAATCATAGCTTGGTTGATCCTTCTAGAACTTTCTATTCTCTTTATTCTGAGTCGGATGAGACTCCTGCGTAGGTTATTATTTGTATTAGTGCCCATCTATTTCTTTAACCTCGTGTTGAGGTGCTTGCATGTCCAGTTATTTTTGGCGATAATAAATTCTTAAACTTGAATTCGGAGTCAGTGGTCCTTTCAGACAAAATGAATGCTGTTATATAACCAGATGAGATTCTCTCCTTTACACTATTCAACAGGTAAAAAGATCTTGGCGACCAGAAGGTTCTTATAGATAATTAGATAAGAATCGGCGTTATCAATGTGCATAGCACCTCCTTCAGAAATGACAAGGTCAGGTGTCTTTCCCTCTTCTCTATGAAGCGCTCGGCTTATCTATATACAGAGTGTTATGAGTTAAACAACTCTACCATAATAATTCTTATCTGCAGGGGTTATATGTATATGCATGACTCCTCACCTGTGCCCCTGGAAACGGTAGTCACATATATCTGGCTGTTGGCATTTTACAATAGGAGGTTATTTATTATATACAATTAACACATAAACTTTATGTATCAGAATGATGGAAATGATTATTGTAAACTCAACCGTCATGATATAAAACAAAAGAATTCCAAATCATTTTACATCTAATTACTTGTAATAAATTAGTCTAATCCCTACCTAACACCTATATACACATACAGACGCACACACACATAGATATATTTTTGTTATCATCTTTATGGTTATTGTAATAGCTAAACTATTAGCAATATCCCTATTTATTTTATGCTAAGCATTGTAGCTAGTGGGTATGTGAAAATCAAGTAATTAGCTTTCATATAATTCTATGAAATGCAAATCTGTCATTTTGCGCTATATTTTTAGGCAAAATGCATCCTTGCATCAATTTTTGGTGCAAGGACGCATGTAATTAAAGCACTGCAAACAAAAGCCACTCGCCTTTTGTTGTTCTCGACCATTCACTGTAAAAGTTTACCGCAAACAGTGTGTTTCGTGGTAATTCTTTACCACAAGCCGTGCATAATTTCATGAAGTGGCATAATGGTGTTATTTTGGGAATTTCGCATAACATGTGTAAAACAAAATTCCCCAAATTAGGTCAATTTTGCTGGCATAATTTAAATAATGCCCAGGTCTAAGTGTAACTATCCACGCCTACCTCAGAAACTGCCTGTCCTGCAGTCAGATAATGGTGCAATGGCATGTCCTATCAAACAACCATTCTTTGTGTCGGCTCCTTTCAAATTCCTATTTATTCCAAATTAATTTGTATAGGGCCTTTCATATCTGCAGTTTAAATCACAAATTACAATTCTGTCAGAAATATATTTAAAAGCCAAGCAACTGTACGCAATTTTGTATCCTTCCAAGTTTTTTCAATGCGAGGCTGGATGCCCTTGCAGTATTTATCACTTCAATAAACTCTCCAGACAGTAGAAGTGAAGATTCTTCACTGCTTTGTTTCTATTATTTTTCTCAATCTCCTGCTAATATAATATGGCAATCTAACACACAGTATCGCCAATCAAGATAATCGTTTTTTAGGCCTTGAGCCCTATGCATAGACAATCCAAACAGTTAGTGCCTCTCATGTTGGCATGCAATTAGGCCCGGGTTCTAGGTAGCATTTATGTCACATCAAGAACGCTCAGCCACACACATCACTAAATGGTTTGAATTGGCCCTCTGGATGGCAGGAAGCAAAAGGGCTTCCCTTACCAAAGTCCATGGTGCACACTACCCTTGCTGTAGGCAGGTATTTGGCAGTGCTGTCCCTATTCTCTATAGCATACATGCTTCCTGCTGTGGCCAGGATCGTGTTGCCTTTCCTTTCCCTTGTCTATGGAATGAGCCTCTCTTATAGGACTCTGGAATAATGTGGCCAGTGTTGATGCTCTAATTAAAATAATTACGAGGGTTGATACATAGGATCAGGACTATTTGAGTCTTCATAAGACTTGAGTGCAAGCTAATCAAATAATTTTGTATCAGATAGAGCTCTAAGTTAAACTTTATAGGTTAATTCAAAATACTATCCATAAAGCAAGCAAAACGTGGTTAATCAATAGCGATCGATGACTTAATAGTAAATCAAAATCAAGTAATGTAAGACGATAAAAATGAGGAAACCTCCAAAGAAAGCAAGCAGCCAGAACAAAAAGTATAGTTTAGGAAGAAGACCTATATAGTATGTGCAAAGAAAAGTAAAAAAAGACTAAGGGGCCAATTCCGATGCAGTTTAGAAGGCCTTGTAACGGTATTTGCTCTGTCCGAATCGGATCGGGAACGTGTCTTTCCGACCGAATCAGAAAGGTTTCCGACAAACCGATTACGATGCCTGAACCCGACGAAATTCGGAATGACCGAGCCGTACGGAGCAGACTCGTACGTCTCTATGGGCAACGTTTCCGAATGACCGATTACGGTACAGGATTCGGACAGCGTTTCCGAATCATGCCGTCCGACTCACATCAGCAGTCGGAATCAGACTTTGGGGGCCCGTAGCGGGCCCCCCTGCACCCGGAGCCTTCCCAATCGGGCCCGTGATGGTACCCATGGGTCCCCTCTTTCCAGCCATGCTCAGTCTGGCAGGCACCAGGGGGTGCCTGCCACAGAGTGCACAATTTTCCCCAGCCACCCCTTTCTTCAATGGGAGCCTATGCATTCAGTCGGAACATAGGCTCCCATTGAAGTCAATGGGAGTCCGGACGAGTCGTATCTGGAAGCATCCGGATGCATCGTACTTGGTCGGTCGGACTCTCCAGATCCGAGTCAGTCGGAAACCATTCCCAAACTGATTTGGTTGTAATGATTTCCTAACCGCACCGGAATCGGCCCCTAAGTATAAATCTAACCCTGGGCGTAGTTCGCGAAGTAGCGCTACGCGAAGCTACGCGAAGTGCACTTCGCGCTACGCGTAGCACTACGCAAACTGCGTAGTGCACTGTTCGCGATGATTGCACAGTGCCGGATGCTTGTCCACACTGTGCAATCATTGAAAACGGCATCTTGCACAGTGCGAGCTGTCTTTTACTGCCGCTCGAGTAGATTTTTACTCGGCGGCAGCTTCTCAACGCGGACTGGTAGTTTCTCATCGCGAGCGGTCGCGAGCATACGCGACCACTCGCAATGAGAAACCTGACCTCCCCGCGTTGAGAATCTCGCCGAGAGGTTTATTTTCCACGCTCGCGATCGGCAACTTGATGTTGCTGATCGCGAAAGAGGAAAAAGTCTTGCCGGGATGTCATTTTGCTTGCTCGCGGTCGCCAACTTGACGTTGAGGATCGCGAGCAAGTAAAAAATGACCGCTGCACTACGCTACGCGTGTTTGCACTGTGCTACGTGCAATTCGCGTAGTGCGAAGTAGCGCAAACTTCGCAAACTACGCGAGCGTAGCGTAGTGCTTTGCCCAGGGTTATATAAATCAAATGACAGACTAGCGTAGAATGTCATAGAGAGTAAAAGAAGTCTAAGAAAGTCTGGCATATATCCCCAAAATAACATATTTGATAGGGTTTAAGACAGAAAAGGTGCAACAATCTGTGGTGAGATATGACATAATAGGAGCATGGCCTCCTCGAGAGAACACAAATTAATACAATTTATTAATACAAAGATCATTGATTGGGCTTATATTTCGCTGTTTTTCCAAAATGGAAAAGCACACAGAGAAACACATACACAAGGAAAAACTTGTTCACATAAAATAAAAGTGAACATTTCTTTCTGTTAATATAAATAGATGCCAATACAAGCCGGCTTCGGTATAGTCCTGCTACCTTCAGCTCCATTAAATTAGCATTATTTTTCTAATGAATAACATTCTGTAGCATTTCTCCCTCTGATGATTCCTGAAATTATCACACTACACAATACTACACTATAGTTCTACATTCATCATTGTTAGCTCCTTCAATTTCTTCTTCTATGAGGCTTCAAACTATTGTAAACTCTGGATTTAAACTCATCAAATTTGACCTTCTCTTTCTACCTTTGGGTATTTTCTTCTTCTTTTCACAACCACATTTTAGTCCTCCTTTAAATTAACAATTTCCAAAAGCTTAAATATAAATGCTATGCCCATAATAATTGAAATTATTGTAATTAATATAGTTAATATTCTTTTTAGTAAATCAAAACTAACCTCGCTGAGCCATTTAACAAACTTACTGAATTATTTACCAATGTCACTGAACTTTCACCAACTGCTTCCCACACCACTTCCTCCCAAAGAATGAACTTCACTTGAAATATTGGCTGCATATAACATTGCTGGACCTTAATTACACAACACATACTACATTTTTTTGCCAAATGCACAACTATTCTGAATCACCATTGCACGAATGGCGAACATTTCTTCATTAACTTTAGTTAATGCCCTCACAGTATTACTAGTCAAACGTTCTACCAAAGTAGACAGCTTTCTGATCTTAATCTCAACCAAAGCCACATGATTAAAGGGACTCAACACATCAAACACATTCAAAATAACCTCACCCCTACACCTTTCACTCTTTTATAATTAATTTCACTCATTTAATTTGCCCTATTCGCATGGTATATCTTAGAGAATACGAAGGCTAAATAACAAGAACTTACCCAATTACTTGAAATGTTAAAATAACGCTTTTCTTCACTTTTGAAATCCTAAGGGGCTGATTATGCTCTCGTTAGGAAGGCCTCCAGACGGGTTCCGGAATGAGCAAATCCGATTCGGAGCCTATGTTTCCGACCGAATCTTACCTCGTTCTGAACAACCAAGTACGATGCGAAGATCTCATCTGCGTCGAACGAATGGTTTCCGAACCCGATCCTGTCAGTCCGACTTGTTCACATCCGAATCGTGCCACGCAATGGAGCTGGCTTCTGAACAAGCGAGTACAGCCATATCGACTTGGTCTCAGCGAGACGAAATGGCTGTGGGAATTGGACTTCAGGGGGCTGTAGCAGGCCCCCCTTCACCCTGGGCCCTCTGATTCAGTCCCGTGGGAGTACCCATGGGTCCCCCCTTTCCAGGCATGCACAGTGTGGCGGGCCCCATGGTTCTTTTCCCCACCCACCCCTTTGTGCTATGGGAGCCTGTGTACGCGTTCGGTATACAGGTTCCCATAGAGTTCAATGGGAGTCCAAGCGAACCAAGTCCGTCACCATACGGGTGCATCAGAATCAGTTGCTCAGACTCGCGGAACGCAATTCGCTAGGAAAGCCCTCTGGATCCGAGTCGTCTGGAGGGCATTCCTAGCAAGATCGTAATCGGCCCCTTCCTCTAAGATGTATTATTTAATTATTAATCAAGATCTGATCTTTCAAATGAAACTCCATTCCTTCAATCCCACTTATACTAAATTGCACTCATCTTTTATTATATTCTCTAATAAAATGATGCTCTACATTAGCCAGTTTACACACATTCTTCTCATTTAATTAATCAGTAATTGAATTGAAAAACATAATGAGTGCATTAGATTTAATACAGGAATTTAATCTTAAAATTTCAGGTATATTATCTATAGAAACATTATAATCTATGTCATAGTCTTCAAGATACTAAAATAAACAGAAGTTAGTCGGTGAGTGCATATATAGCAATCAAAAACATTCATAATCTCCTTATAAGCACTAAGCAAATTAACATAAGTATTTTATCCATACCTTCCATTAAAACTATCTCTATGATCTAACCAATCATCCTTAGAAACGTATCCAGCAGAAAAACATAGACTCAATACAATTCCAATTAATCTTTTAAGCATAAAAACCATAAAAATTATTTTAAGAGCTGAGAAAAACTCTTCTTTACATAAAACCACCTTCTTCCTGGTAAAAAAAATACAATTGCTCCAAAATGTAAGTCTTAAAAAAAGAAAATGCAAAAATTTTAAAAAGTGCCCCAAAATGTTGGACTTATTATTGTGCAAGCTTTAACAAAAATAGTCCTTGTTCAAATGTGGGTAAATCTTGAAATGAATTACAGAGGTTCTTCAAACAGATATCGAAAATGTCTCAGATCTCTTAATATCTCTTTCTTTTGGCACAATGTTTGCCAGACATGCCCATTCAGGAGCTGTATGCTCCTTGTTTGGTCCTCTTGCACTTGTTAATCTTCAGATTATGAATGTATCAGTCTCTTTGTCAGCCAAATCTGTTACAGGTTCAGCTGATTTTTCCTTAATTTCTCTTCAGACTGTTAAACTTTCCCTCACACCTTCAGACCATTCAGCTTGAATTGAGATTACATCTTCTGGTTCATTTTCTTTACCTTTACCTTTCCCATTTTCATCTTCATTTGTGTCTTTATTTGCTGCTCTTACAACTGGAATGCCTTGGTTTGCTCCTGGATTTTTCAGAGTTCAATGTTTTATAGTTTGATTTTCGTTTTTAAAAGTTTAATTTTCCTGAATTTAATTTTGCTGTTGTTCTTGTTCTTCTTCTTGAATTCTTTGTTTCCCCACTCTGGATCCACATAGTGAACTCGAACTTGTGTCAGCAAATCAGCAGCTTGTATCACTGCTTCTTTATTTGCAGTTCACACTCTTTTTGTGTGAGATGCATTGATCCAATACACCAAACCTGCATACTTCACAGCAGTGTTCATCACCAATATGACTTGGAGAAGCCCATTCCACATAGGCGAAAAGCTGCACTTCTAAACATATTTCTTCAACACAACCCAATCCTTTTTTTCTAGGTTGTGGGAGGATTCATTGGTTGCTCGGGGTGCAACAATCTTCATCTGGTGAGAGTACAATATCAGCCAACCCTTTGTATTAAACCAGAAACAGATCATCAGTAATATTCAGAAGCAATATCATGAATCCTCATGGCTCTCGCATCAATATTTCAGTCTCGGTAAAGGCTAACAATCAAGGAAGATTTTGGGAATCCACTGATGACTGTAGCCAACCATTCCTGGAACAATCCTCATTTCTCTGTGTGTAGTTTGTGGGTTCATTCTCAGGATCACAGCAATACATCCTTTGGATACCTTCTTAGTTCCCTTCTCAATTTGGTGTCCCAAATAAATAACTTCTTTTTGGCAGTACTGCATTTTAGGAGGGGACACTTTATGCCCATTTTCAGCCAGATGATTTAATAAAGCAGCCCTCTTTTGTTTTAGCTGCAATCATCAAATCATCAATGTAGTGAAGGAGTTCTGAACCACAGGGCAATTTTAAACTTTCCAAATTTTCTTGAGCATTTATGAAAATCTTGAGGGACTTTTTGTATACCCCTGTGGAATCTTACACCAAACAAGAAATGTATTTTGTAATCTGAATGCCAAAGTATACTGACTATCCTGATGAAGAGGAATGGAGGAAAATACCAAACACAAATCAATCATCGTAAACCATTCTGCATCTCCTGTAATGGAAAACAACATCACTGCTGGATTCGGCACCACCGAAGACCAGGGAATCATTATATAATTTGTTTTACGCTGGTCTTGAACTGCCCTCCAATTGCAGCTTGGCCTTTTCAAGCCCATTATAGGTGAGTTACACTGGCTTCTTTGCACTGCCCTGTTAAGTCATTTTATCAATGACCTGTGCAATCCCCTCCTTCACTTAATGAGTAAGCCTGTATTTAGGACTGTGAAGATACACTGCATTTGGTTTTACAGTAATCAGTACTGGTTCTGTCCTTTTAATCAGCCCAATTTCATTTTCTGAAAAATCCCAAACCTTCTTTTTTACAGTGTGCCTTAAAGATAAGTTCTCTTGTTAGAATTGGGAACATTCTCACTCTTGTTTTATTGTGATTTTAATTTGAAATCTATATTGTCATCCTTTGCCTGAATGCAGACACCATCCAGTGTACAGTAAATCACCCAATTTAATTTGCACAACAGATCACGAATAGGCCCGGGCAAAATTTTAATCATGCCAGCATAATTGGCGTACTTTTCCATAACAAAATTTACAAAAAATTGCAGAGATTACAACTCTACACTGTATTGAGTAATTTTGGGGAGAAATTTTAACACAAGGTGAACAAAATGTTTTACTTGAGCAGACCATTCAGGTAATATTTGAGTGCAAAAGTACAAATCGAATATGAGCGGCAGTGTTTTGAACATGAGTAGCAGTTTCTCTAATGTGGGCAGTCAACAAACCTTTCAGGTAGAGTTTTCACTCAAGTGGACTATTCGAGCAATTTTTTAGCACAATACTACAAATCTGAAAGCAAGTGGTAGAAGCCGATAGGACTGGGACCGTTGACTGTATCATCCCAATCTGTGACATTTGACTCATGCTAGGCATAGTAACCATTTGCAACTCATCCTGAAATCTATTAACATTAAGGGCCTGATTCCGATGTCGGACTGACCGGAGTCCGTCCGACATCGGTCAGGAGCTGTAACCGAACGATCTACTGTCGTTGGTTATAGACGTGCAGGTAGGATGTGACCGAACACTGTTCGGTTGCATGCCTATACCTTTCAATGAGAGCATGCATTCCGAATGGAATGCATGCTCTCATTGAAAGAGCAGGGGTGGAGCTCATCCATGCACCCCATGGCAGGCACCCCAAAGTGCCTGCCACAGGGTGCAGGGATCAACAGGGCCGCCATGGGGGCCCTGCTGGGGGCCCCCAAAGACAGTTTCCCATTGCCTTTTTGTGCTGCAATCGTACTCCCTCGGCCATTAAGAGACGGCCGGGGGAGTACTGAAGGGTTTCCGGATGGCGCACTGGCATTCCGAGCCCGTCTTAAGCCATCCGGAAAACCGAGTCAGATTCCTTTATGACCGAGCCCATCAGAATGGCTCGGTCGGAAAGGAATCCAAACAACACATTCCAATGCAGGCAGGAGGGCTGCCCGCTTTGGAATCGGACCCTAAGTCTACAAGTTTGTTTCCAAAGGAATTCTTTACCACAAATATACCATGCACCAGTTCTCATTTGTGCATTATTATTGGTATTAAAAGCATAGTTAGTAAAAATTCTACCTCTAACTCGAGGACCACCATTTCCAAATTGCAAAAATTGCACACCATCACCAGGTGCTAGAAACGCTCTTTGAACAACTTTTTAAAACAACTTTGCCTGAGCCACAATCAACTTCTCCTTTGCCAGTTTCTTCTTCACATTGCAACAATCACTACAATACCTTGCATAGGCAAGAATCTCATATAATGATTTTACTTGCCAGCACAACACACTCTATTGAATATGTGCACTGATCTCTGGACACAATCCCAACATGATGCTGAAACCAATACTGACACACCTTCATTTGCCAGATCACCAACTCCACTATGCTCTCCATAAATCTGCATCAATCAGTCATAATACACTTGTACTGATTTGTAGGAAGTTGAGTTGTTGGTTGAGTGGGGTGTGAACCCTGCTCAAGCAACATACACAATCCCTTTTAGGGTGAACCACTAAAGTCACTAAATTAACCTGTGCTTAACCCTCTGGTAGCTTGTCACAAAAGCAGTCAGGCTCAACATAGAGGCGATGTTTAAAGTATTTATACAGCACACAAGCAGTAATACAGTTAAAACACAACACAAGAAAAATCCCACACCAATTTAGAAAAGTAGAGAAAATGTTAAACTATTTGACAGCAAAATGATAAAAACTCCAATCAGTAGAAACAAAGTTATGAATTTTTAAAATTTAAGGTAAAAACTAGCCCCTAAAAGATCAAAACTCTAACTGCAGGCATCTAGTCATGCGAGACCTGGTCAAAGTTGAAAAATATGGCCAACCGCCCATATGGATTAGGCCCAGTCAGCGCTTACCTTCAGAGTTACAAGAAATTTGAAGCAAATGTCTCTGGGAAGATAGAAGTTCAGTGGGGCAAGGCTGCAGGTGGTGTCCGAGGAGAAGGCGTCATCATTGGGAAGTCGCTTGATGGAGTCACGGTGAAAATTTCTGCTTTCGGACTTAGTCTCTTTTTTAGAAGCTAAAATCTCCAGTGGGAAGAGGCTGGAGGGTGTAACCGACAAGAGTTCCATGAGGCCAGGTAGCCATTTTGTGGAAGATCACTGAACATGATCTGCTGCTGCACAGCAGAATGTAGTGGGAGCTGAGGCAAAGTCAGGCTGACTGGCGATGCCCCTTGGGCGGACAGACAAACAGGTTGGTCTCGTTCTCCTCTCGGTTCTCAGAGCAGTTTTTAGCCAAAGATGTTTTGTCTCAAGTTTTGGATTTTGTATCTGGCCACCTTTAAACCCAAGTGTCCAGGACTAGAGGGCCAATATTTGGGTGTGGAGGGGGGCGTAGGACTCGCTCAGCATGTGTCAAGGTGTGGGACTGAGATCGTTGAAGTCTTTTCTGCCCCAAAAGCTCTGACCAGGGGGGCAGCCATCCAGCCCTTGGAGTCACTCTGGTAGTCCTGGGTTCAAGAAATGAAACAAGGCTCAAGCAGCTGGTTAGGACTCTGAGTGTTCAATGCAGGCTCCAGGCAGAAAAGCAGTCCTTCGAGGTGCAGCAAAGTAGTCTAATGAACTACACAGCAGGCCACAGCAGCAGGCAGTCTTCTGAGAGTCCTTCCGCAGGTCCAGAAACTGAACTGTAGAGCAGGTCTTAGGGTCCTATTTTTGTACCTGGTGCCTTCTTTGATGTAGAAGAAGTTTTTAGAGAATTCCCTTTGAAGTGCAAAAAGCTTCTTGCCTCCACTGCCCTGGCTCCAAGCTTGCGGTATGAACAATGTATTGGTGGCAAGTTGTTTGTATGAAGGCAGAGCACAACCTATTGATTAGCAAGTGGGGCTGTGCCCAGCTCCACCCCCCCATCCTGCCAGTGATGACCCATCCAGGTGCCCCTAATCCCTCCATTGTGTGGCTGTCTGTGAGGAATAAACAAAGTCTAACTGGTAACTACTCACAGCATTGTGACCTAAGAACAGAGTGAAGGCACCAAATAGGTATGGCAGGAAAATGCTTATGTTCTTAAAGTACCATTTTCAAAATTGTAACTTAAAATCCCACTTTACCACTAAAAGGGGTTTTAAATTACAATTTCTCATACTACAAATATGAAAAGTTTACCTGTTCCCAATTAAAACTTGGCACTTACTAAGTGTAATAAGGCAATCCAATGTTATCCTATTGGAAAGATAGGACTCACAGTAGTGAAAGAGAAATGTTTGAGTTTTTCACTACCAGGACATGTAAAACGTGACCAATCTTTTAATTACAATGCACCTTGCCCTTCTGGCTACCCTGGGCCTGCCTTACTTATATATAATAATAATAATAATAATAATAATAATAATAATAATAATAATAAGAATAATAATAAGAATAAGAATAGTAATCTTTATTCAGCAGTAATCACAGCCATAAAAGACCACTTTTAAAATCAACATCAAATACATTTGTTAGCAGCAAGTCAGCCAAATGTGCAAAGTCGCAGAATGTCCTTGTGATCATCAGTCACATAAAACATTTCTTGGCCTCAGTGCAATTCTTTGACAGTGAGTCACAATGAAAAACAGAGAAACCGTGCAAACATTAGCCAGAAACAACAGATACAATAGAGCTACACAGGCCTACAGTAGTCACAACTATTTATTTATTTATTTATCTGTATAGCACAACTAATACCCTAGGGCGTCTAGGCACTTGGCATCAAACCACATAATAACACTGAGATAACACTGAGAAACTTAAGACCTGAAATAAGAGAAGCTATAATCAATCAATCAATCACAGAATTTGTAGAGCGCACTACTTACCCGCGAGGGTCTCAAGGCGCTGGGGAGAGGGAAGGGGGGGGGATGCTGCTACTGGTCGAACAGCCAGGTCTTGAGTAGCCTCCTGAAGGTCAGCAGATCTTGGGTCTTTCGTAGGCTTAGTGGAAGGGTGTTCCAGGTCTTGGCGGCGAGGTGTGAGAAGGATCTGCCGCCGGTGGTTGTTCTTCGAATGCGGGGGACGGTGGCGAGGGAGAGGTCGGTGGAGCGGAGCTGGCGGTTGGGGACGTAGAAGAAGAGTCGTCTGTTGAGGTAGGCTGGGCCAGTTTTGTGGAGTGCCTTGTGTGCGTGGGTGAGGAGTTTGAAGGTGATCCTCCTGTCGACGGGGAGCCAGTGCAGGTTCCTCAAGTGGGGGGTGATGTGGCTGTGGCGTGGTACGTCGAGGATCAGTTGTGCGAGGCGTTTTGTATGCGTTGCATAACCAATAACCAAGTCTTTAGACCTTTCCCAAAAGAGAGCAGATCTGGCGAGTTTTTAAGCTTAACAGGCAAATGGTTCCACAATCTGGAATTGTAATTTTGTGTTATTAACTTTTTAAGAATGGCACTAAAGTCAAGAAACTGAAGAACACAAGGATATTTGTGATTTTACATTGTGATGTTGATTTTAACTGTAGTTTACTTTATAGTGCCACCCCAGACGTGGACCCTTGGAAGTAGGCCCAAGGTGCTTGCCAGCACAACAGATGAATCTTCTCTGCTGAGTGACGCATCCCTAAGCAGACCTAATGCATCTCCTTGGCTGAGCGGTGCATCCCCGAGCAGAACCTAGGTATCGCTGCTGCTTCATGTATTGGACTAGTCACAAAAGACTTGCACTGCTACCTCGTGCATCTTGGGACCCGTCAAATCGCCTTTGGAACCCCCACTGTGCCAAGCTTTTCCCGATGCAAGCTCCTCGCATACCTCATTGACAGCAGCCTTTGCCAATGACGCCGAAACCCCGCATTGCAGCTTCACTGCTCATTGAACCAACACAGCGATACAAAAGGGGATGATGGACGGAACGCTTGAGCCAATCAAACACTCACCCCCAGTCAACTGATCTGGGTTTAATCCATCATCATTCTTTAGCTCACTCCACCACCCCAGTTCAGACATGGCCATATGCAAATCAGTCTGACCCTGTGCCTCATGGGAACAGTCCAGCCCGAACTGCCAAGCCATGTCTTCCCTGGACCGGAAACAAGCATCCTAGGACCGGTTTCTGGCATTCCAGCCGTCATCAGCCAGGCTTGCTTGAATCCAGTGGCAAAGTGAGCAAGGGACCCACGTCTGGGCATACCCCCGCCAACTTAGGGCGAACAAAGCGATACAAAAGGGGATGATGGACGGAACGCTTGAGCCAATCAAACACTCACCCCCAGTTCTATTGCAAGCCCTGTTGACAGGACCTTGCACTGCAGCCTCGCTGCATCTTGTAACTGACATATCATCTCGGCTGCGCAACATATCTTTGATACAGATCCACGCAATGCTCTGCAACCAGGATTTAAGATACCCTGTTCAACAGGCCTAACTGGGACCCTGTAGTCGGCGTGTGCCCCGTCATGATCTGCCTGAACTTGTGACTTTGTCCTGGGCCAGCACAAGCAGATGTCCCCAATAGCACAATCATGCCTCGATAAATTTGTATTTTTCAATTAAACCTAGATGAAAGAACATTTAGATGTATAATAATTTGGGCATCTGGGGCTGAAGGACTGTTTGCAATGCATTTAATAGAGCTGTCATTTCTTGATTTCCTTCCATACCAGATTTGATGCTGACGATGTGCTGCTCATCTTTCTGATGAACATTGTTGTTGTGTAGTGTTTGTTTTTGTCACACCTTTCCCCAACACCCATTCCAATCCATTAATCAAACTCCTAACTCTCTTCCCCCAGGCTGTGTGATATATGGAGGTGTGACTTTTAAATTTACACCATAAATGGATCACACACTTGGTGGGGCGGATGTGGTGAAAGCAACACCAACTCACTTCAGGATGCAACAGGGTTTTGAAAGATTGAGAGAGCTAACAGCCATCACTTCATCTCTTCAGGTAACAGAACTAAGTAGTGAAGTGAACTAGTTTAGTTAGTAACTTCTACTGAAGATTAAGACTTTTGTTTTTGTATGCAATATAGGCATAAGCATACCCCTTAGTGGTCAATATAGTTACAGAGGGTAGTAGGACAAGAGTATGAGTAACTTACTTATCTGAGTATACACTTATATAAGTGACTGAGTGCTGCACAAGTGGCAAAAGTTAGCATCCTCAAGTTATAAGACAGACCAAGTGTGTTGTTCTCACTCTGGCAGCGGGGTAATGTTTGTGTATAAGTAAAGTAAGTAACCTAGCAAATAAATCATTATATTGCAAGGGACTTCAGAATCAGCTAGGGAAAGTCTAGGGGGGAAAGGTGATGTACAGTATGTGACTGTTCAGAGGGCAGCTTGTTGTACAGACAAAAGACAGATTGCCGTCACCACTTTCCCCAAACAAAATAATTGCCCCAACCAATGTCTAAATGAAAGCCAACAAGGTCTTTCTTGCCCCATCTGCCCATCCCAATTCTCACAACAAAAGTCCCTCTCACCAAAGAAAGTATGTTAAATAAGGGGCTTAGAGGGGATCCAGTCGGGTGTAAAAGAGTGCCACCTCTGGGCAAAGCAGCACCAGCTCCCTTAGGATGCAGTGGAGGAGGCGGTCTATGGATAATGAGGTGGGGCAGCAGTGGTGGATCCTGACTGCCGGTGGCCCCTCTTATTTTTTGGCCGGGATGGAGGTGCTAGCAGCTGGCCAGAGGGACTGGGGGCAGTGGCACGTGCCTCCGTCTACTCTTCCTCCAAAGCTACCAGTTAACAATATTTGGCCCGGATGGGCTCCATCCACCAGCACTGCAGCTGGATGGCTATCTCCTCCCATGATGGTGAACTAGCAGGAGTAGTTATATCAAGAAAGCAAAGAAAAGAATAAAGACAAATTGTAACTAATGCTCAGTGCAAACACTTGTTTATATAGTGGCACAGTAGCAGAACATTGCTGTTCCCCTAGGGACATTGGAAGTTTTTATGTGATTAATCACAGGGCCAAGTGTTCCCTACGCATACATCACATAAAGCACTGAATGAAAGGAATGTTATGTTAAAACATATTTGTAGACCGCACATACACCAAACGGGTTCTTGGTTCTAGATATAGGAAGTAGCCTGCTGCCTGTTTGGTCATTCGTATGCCTGGGAAAACAACCAGGTTTTTAACAGTCTCCTGAATAGAGGGTAAGTTGTATGGGATCTGATGTTAAAGGGAAGAGAGTTCCAAAACTGAGGGGCCAAGACCGCAAATCTAGAACCACCTAGTCTCTTCCGTTTGAAGGTAGGGATAGCCAGGAGGTTAAGGTGGGATGACCTCAAGTTCCGGGTGGGGATATACCTCTGGATAAGGGTAGAAATAAATTACAGGCAAGTGCTGTGAAGAAATTTAAAGATGAGACATCCAAGTTTAAATGCACAGCGTTATGTTACTGGGAGCCAATGTCGCTTCCTCATTAGAGGAGTGGTGTGTTGCCATCTCGGCTGAGGATAAATCAGTCTGGCTGCCTGATTTTGCACCAACTGTAATAATTTTGTTAAATTCGTCGGAAGGATAAAGTAGAGTGAATTAGCATAATCAATTTAAGAGATGACCAAAGATAGGACGACCTGAATAAGGGCTTCCGTGGTAAGGAATCTACTGATGTTCCTGATCTTCCGAAGCTGGAAGAAGCAGGTACAGAGTACCATCCCGGTTTGGGACTTCAAAGAAAGGTTTCTATTGATTCTGACACCAAGGCTCTTGGCTGAGAAGGATGGTAATGGTGGTGTTCCCAACTCAGCAGGCCAGAAATTTGAGTTTCAAGGATTTCGAGAGCCACTGACTAAGATCAGTACTGTTTTGTCGGGATTCAATTTTAAGTGATTACTGTTCATCCAGTTATGTATATATAACATAGTTGTTTGGAAATTCAGGATGGAATCAGGTGTGTTGTCGATGGTGAAGATCAGTTGCAAGTCATCTGCATAATTAAAGGTGCACACATTTCTTTCCCCTTAAAGACTTAATTAGTGGGAGAAGGTACAAATTGAACAAGTGCAGGGACAACGAAGATCCCTGTGGCACGCCGCAGGTCAATTTAACATCGGGAGCCATGAATTGGGAGAGGTGAACTGATTAGGAGCAACCATCTAAAAAGGACGTGAGCCATTTGAGGGCAGATCCCTGAATTCCTGCATCCCTGACACTGTCCACCAGAATTTCATGGACTGCCGTGTGAAAAGCCGCAGACAGGTCAAGGGGCACTAGAGCCTGGGTGGTGCCCTTGTCTGCTTCTTTCCTCATTTTGTCTAAAACGGTCAGGATTACTGCCACAGTTGAGTGAAAATGGCAGAAGCCCGCTTGGTGAGAATCAAGGAATTGAGACTGTTCAATAGAAGAGCAGAGACAGTTGGCAACATGGGCTTCCAACACCTTGGCCAAAAAGGGGAGCAGCAAGATGGGGTGATAGTTCAATGGGACCAAAGAGTCTGCACCTGTTTTCTTGATAAGAGGAACTATTACTGCTTCTTTAAAGGCTCTGGGAACAGAGCCCTGAGTTAATGAATCATTCGGAAGAGATAGGGCAGGATCAGGGCATGCATAGAAAGCTTCCCTCAAAATATGAGGAGGGCAGCTGTCAGCAGGAGATCCAGATTCCACTTTGGTCAGCAGGTCCAGGAACACTTCTCTGATAATTACGGGGAATTGATGCAGAGAGTGAGGATTCCTGGAGACCGCTGGCTGGGCATCAAGGGGAAGATTAACGGGGATGCTGGCTTTAATAGTAATGATTTTATCAATAAAAAAAGCATCCCAGAAATTACATAGTTACTGAGTAGGGACTAATTTTGCTGTAAGTGGCCTTAGATTTAGGTTGAGCTCGGTAAATGTCTTTTTTGTCTGGAGAGCAGTTCCGTCTCCAGATATGTTTAGTGCGGCGCAGGGCTAGTTTTTGAAGTTTTAAGTCTTCTGAGAACCATCCCGGACATCATGTCATCTGGAATAGAAGTATTTTTTTTTCATTTAAAGGATTTCTTAATAAAAACTAAAAGGACACTTTGGGCCAGATTATGAGTCTGACGGACCTCGGACCGAGATGAGGTGATTGACATGCATGACCCTTGAAGGCTCAGACCAGTAGTCTTGCAGGGCCCTGGACTACACAGGCTTCTTTACCCACACTGAAACTCAGCCAGAGTGACCTCTGGCCATACCACTATTTAATGAACTCCTGGCTGAGTTCTAGAATGGCTTTGACTTGCTTCCAGAAGCTTTTCATTCCAGGTCCGAAGTTCCGGCATGTAGCTGGCCCCATTCTGGGTGCACCTTCCTGGGAGCTTACTCCCACCCCTCCTTTACCAGACTGAGAGGTCCTCTCTAGGAGTGGGCGGAACTCATAGAATTTAACTCAGCTGAAATCTGCAGTCACAAAAAAATCCGTGAGATTTCACAGAGTTCCGCCAACAGGCAGAAATAGGCATGTTGCGCAACAGTTTAGCACAAGGAGTTTGCTTCCTGCTGAAAAATCAGCGCAAGCGGCACACCAGCCACGCAGCTACTCAAATTGATTTTGCTTCTGCTCGAGTAGATTTTCTATATGAGCAGCAACCTTCTGATCGGGAATGATGGCAACCGCCCAAGACCGCACGTTGTGGAAAATTCTTGCCGGATGTCCTCCTAGCGACCACAAATCACAGTAGGGTATGCCAAATCTTGCACAAACTGCCAGCTTAGTATTTTGGCGCAGGTGAGAGAAAATGTTCAGCTATGTGGCGATAGGCAGAATTTGGCCAGAACTCCGTGTTACAAGAGTAACGTGGAGTTGTCATAATTCTTCCGATTTCGCCGGCGGAACAGAATATTTCACCCACCCCTAGTCCTCTCACGGAGTGCCCTTACAGAGCTCAAAGGGGCTAAAGTCAACCCCTTTCTGTTGTTCCTCCCTGTAAGAAACTAAAAGGCATGACAGGAGGACGTCCCACTTCAACCTCAAGGGCTCCGCTGGCCCATGATCATGCCCTTAAGGGTCTTTATTGAACCTCTCAACAAACCCATTGGTTTGAGAGTGGTAAGGAGTGGAGAACTTGTAAGTTACCCCACACTCCTTCCACATGACCTTCATGTACCACAACATGAAGTTTGTGCCACTGTCTGACACCAGCTTTTTGGGGAATCCCACATGGGTAAAGATTCCCCTCAGTGAAGTCACCGTTCTCAAAAGTATAGCCTCCGGGTCCCAGGTGAAATGGTCCCTGAAGACCAGAATGAACCTGTTCTTCATGGCTGTCTTGGGGCCAGAGGCCCAACAATGTTGATGCCCCCCTTTCAAAGGGGGTGCCAATGACAGGAAAAGGTTGCAGGGAAGCCTTGCACTACCCTCCTAACTTGCCAGTGGCCTGGCAAGTAGGACAGGACCTAGAGAATGCCTTTGAGGCACTCTTCATTTGAGGCCAATAAAATAGGGTGACAAGCCTGTCAAATGTCTTGTCCTGCCCCAAATGACATACAAGGGGTAAATCATGAGCCAACTCTAGTAGGAAGGTCCTGTAGCACTGGGGGACCACCACCACATGTTTTCCCACAGGCTTAGGAGCCTTAGGCTTGCTATACAGGAGACTATTGTCTCAGTAGATCAGGTGATGACCAGAGTCGTCACCAGCTGCCTGGGCCTCCACCTGCTGCTGTAGGCCCACAAGAGTAGGGCATTCGAGCTGTGCCTTGCAGAACTTCTCCCTGGTGGGACCCCCTTCCTGCTGCCAGTTGGTCAGCTCAGGTAGGTTCCCCAGGGTGGCAACATCCTCCCCTGTAGTCTCTGATGCATCCCCCTCAGGCTCAGCCTCCTATTGGAGTGTGGGAGTTGCAGGAGTGGGTTTCTCACGCCCAACGCCCCACGCCTCATGTTCTTCCTCTATTTGGCAGGCACCTGGTCCATTTTAGAGCATCCAGGTCTCCTGATCACCCTTGCGGGCAGAGAATGGACTGTGTGGTCAGGTACACTCACTCAGGCAACACTACTATCTCCAAGTGGGACCTGAGTGCCACCTCCTTCCAGACAGTGTGTTCTAGTTCATTGCCAAGCAGACAATCTACAGACATGGACAGATTCACAGCTACCCTCAAGGAACCTGAGACCCCCCACCCAAAGGGAACCAGAGCCACTGGGTAGTGACTATCATGTTTGTCAGCTGCAACAACTTGGTGGAAGACATTAGGGACTGCCCGCTCTGTGGTCACCAGATGACATCTGATGGTTGTCATGCTGGCTCTGGGTCTCTCAGAGCCTCCACCCTTTGCCCATTGTTGGTGACCCACTGCCTGTATTTTCTAGTATTACTAGGTTTGTGAGTTCTTTGCACCATCTCTCTGTCACCCAGAGACACCAGGGTAACCTCTACACTGTCCTCCCAACTTACTGTGACAATTTAATCTCCAAGGGCTACACTAGCCAACCCTAGTGACTGCCCCCCTGATCGGTGCCTGCTGGGACACTTGGCATTCCCCTTGAAGTGCCCTTCCTGCTAGAACTCCTAGCACTTAGGGGGTGCCTTCCTTGATGCCTTACTGTCAGGGAATCATTTCTTCCTCTGCTGCTCAGGTGGGGATTTTGAGTCTTGGCCCATGGAACTATTTCAGGGCCCTTTTGATAACTCCTTGTTTTTATGTTTATTTCCCCCTCCTTCTTCTGATGGTGGCAGTGCCTATCCTTGTGGTGATTTCCCCAGATTTCTTTATGTGGACCCTGGTGCTGACCCAGTGATCTGCCTCCTTAATAAACTCTCTGGGGTCAGAGATCTTACTGTCAAACAAGTGTTGGTGCAGATCTGCAAAACAGAAGCTGAACCTGTGATACTTAGCAATAAAACTGTACAGTCCCTGATAATCCTTTACTTCACTGACCTTCACCCAACCATCCTGTGCCTTGCAAAAGGAATCTACACAATCCACCCAGGTCTGTTGGGCCAGCTTCTGACTGTACCTACTCTTCTGACTGTAATTCTCTGGTATCAGACTACACTTCCTGACAAGGGCTTTCTTTATGAGCGGATACCTCATCCTGGTCTCCCTTCTCTAGGGTCAGTAGGGTGTCCCTCCCTTCACTAGGAAAATGCCTCCACAGATGAGCCTCCAGTCTTCAGGGATCATGTGCATCTGTAAGGCAATCTCATAAATAGGCCTGGGCAGAAAACTATGCTACGCTGCGTAGTTTGCGCAACTGCGCGCTACGCAAATTGCACATAGCACAGTGCAAAAACACGTAGCGTAGCATAGCGGGCATTTTTTGCTTGCTCCCGGTCCTCAACGTCAAGTTGGCGACCGCGAGCGAGCAAAATGACATCCCGGCAAGACTTTTTCCTCGTTCGCGATCAGCAACATCAAGTTGCCGATCGCGAGCGTGGAAAATAAACCTCCCGGCGAGATTCTCAACGCGGGGAGGTCAGGTTTCTCATTGCGAGTGGTCGCGTATGCTCGCGACCTCTCGCGATGAGAAACTACCAGTCCGCGTTGAGAAAACTGCAGCTCGAGTACAAATCTACTCGAGCGGCAGAAAACGACCGCTTGCACTGTGCAAGATGCCGTTTGCAATGATTGCACAGTGCGGACAAAGCATCCGGCACTGTGCAATCATTGCGAACAGCATTTCTTACCGCACTACGCAATTCGCGTAGTGCTACGCGTAGCTCGCGTAGTGCGAAGTGCACTTCGCGTAGCTACGCGTAGCGCTGCTACGCGAATTACGCCCAGGGTTACTCATAAACCTCAAACAACTTTTCAATATTGTCTCCCACAACAAAGTCAGACACAAGACCTTTAGGAATATGGACCCTCCAGAGGGCACTGTGAGTATGCTGCCACTATTACTGCTGGATTCCACCTGCTTTGCTCTAATGTCCAGCTCTCTGAGACATAGCTCATGGGCCATTCTCCTGTGGTAAGTAGAGCTAATATCGAAAATTTAATATCGATGTGTAATAATATCGTGTTTTTAATATCGAAAGTAGTAAATATTGATGTTAAATATATCGAAGTACAAAATATCGATTTAGTGTGTTGTAAAAATATCATTGTCATAAATGTCGTTTGTTAAAATATCGTTATGCAAAAATATCGTTATAGTAATATTTTTTATTGTTATATGTTTGTTAATGTTATAATAATAGTTAATTAATGTTATAAAAGTTTTGAATAGTAATATAGTTTTTAGGAGCGGGATGTTGGGTTTATAGGGGATAAGGGTGGGGAGTGTTTTAAAATATTTGTTAAAAAATATAAAAAAATATAAAAATGTGTAAAATTAATTTAAATTTCTTTTTTAGGAGCAGGATGTTGGGTTTATAGGGGATAAGGGTGGGGAGTGTTTTAAAAATGTTGATACAAAATATAAAAACTTTTAAAAAATTGTAAAATTAATTTAAATTTTTTTTTTAGGAGCGGGATGTTGGGTTTATAGGGGATAAGGGTGGGTAGTGTTTTAAAAAAATGTTTAAACATTTTTTAAAGTTACAATTTAAAAAAATTAAATTAAAATTGTTTTTCAGGAGAGGGATGTTGTGTTTATAGGGAATAAAGGTGGGGATTTAATTATTTTGTAAAATATTTAAAAATATATATATTTTTAATTAATTTAAAAAATGTTTAAAATATTGTAATTTATTAATGTAACATTGTGTTAATAGGGGATACATTTGTTTAATTTTTATTTAATTTTTTTAAATTTAAATATTTTTTTTAAATGGAATTTAAAATAATTAGAGATATTAATTAATTTTAATGAATTATGTATTCAAATTTGCTAATAATATAAAAAAATTACATTTAAATAAAATATATAATATTTATGATAATAATATATTAATAAAAATATGTTTTATATGTTATAATTATTAAAAAATTGTATATGTGGAAAGATGTTCTAGACTTTTTGTTTACTATTTTAAATTTAAAATGTATGATTTCTTTTAATTTATGAATATGATTTATAAATTTGATACTGAGTAACTAAATTTAATAATTTTAGATTTTGGAATTGTGAATATAACACTATATATGTTTAATGACCAGAATATTTCATGATTTTTTATAAATTTGAGTGGGAATAGTAAATTATATATGTTTAGTGTCCAGCACATTCCCTGATTTAATATTAATTGGAGTGGGAATAGTAAATATATATGTTTAGTGTCCAGCACCTTCCCAGAGTTAATATAGTTTGGAGTGGTAATAGTAAATTATATATGTTTAGAGTCCAGCACCTTCCCTGATTTAATATTATTTGGAGTGGGAATAGTAAATTATATATGTTTAGTGTCCAGCACCTTTCCAGAGTTAATATAGTTTGGAGTGAGAATAGTAAATTATATATGTTTAGTGTCCAGCACCTTCCCTGATTTAATATTATTTGGAGTGGGAATAGTAAATTATATATGTTTAGTGTCCAGCACATTCCCAGAGTTAATATAGTTTGGAGTGGGAATAGTAAATTATATATGTTTAGTGTCCAGCACCTTCCCTGATTTAATATTAATTGGAGTGGGAATAGTAAATTATATATGTTTAGTGTCCAGCACCTTCCCAGAGTTAATATAGTTTGGAGTGGGAATAGTAAATGAGATATGTTTAGTGTCCAACACCTTTCCTGATTTAATATTAATTGGAGTGGGAGTAGTAAACTATATTTGTTTAAGGTCCAGCACCTTCCCTGATTTAATATTAATTGGAGTGGGAATAGTAAATTATATATGTTTAGTGTCCAGCTCCTTCCTAGTGTTAATATAGTTTGAAGTGGGAATAGTAAATTATATATGTTTAGTGTCCAGCACCTTCCCTGATTTAATATTAATTGGAGTGGTAATAGTAAATTATATATGTTTAGTGTCCAGCACCTTCCCTGATTTAATATTAATTGGAGTGGGAATAGTAAATTATATATGTTTAGTGTCCAGCACCTTCCCTGATTTAATATTAATTGGAGTGGTAATAGTAAATTATATATGTTTAGTGTCCAGCACCTTCCCTGATTTAATATTAATTGGAGTGGGAATAGTAAATTATATATGTTTAGAGTCCAGCACCTTCCCAGAGTTATGGGGGTCATTACGATGGCGGTCGGAAAAGCAACCCGACCGCCATGGTAGCGGAAACTCACCGCCCGCCGCTACAGCGGGAAAACCGACGGCCTGATTAGGATCCACGGCGGTAAAAATCCAACCGCGGCAGAAAGGAGACCTGAGAAACCACCCGTCGTGTGCGGAGAAGGCCGAAACCCGTCCACGGCGTTCGGATTCGCGGCGGAAACAGCCCAAACCACCGCAACCACAGCGGAGACACCGCCATGGAAATTATGATATCCCCGACATGACCGCGGTGCAGAGCGCTGTTTCCGACCGCCGCGGTCGACAATAGTGAGGAATGAGAGAGTCCGCGGAAGCGCCGTAGCATAGCCACCGCTGCGTACGCTCCGTGAAAAAAATGGCGGTCGAAAAAAATACACACAACATGCCCACAAAGTGCACAAAGCAAACAAGTCATGCACCCAAAAACACCTAACACAGCCCAAAGACACACCCCCATGGTAAACTCAAAAACTACAAATCCCAGGATGATATACACACCACACCTGCAACCAATACCCCATCCTGACACACCCACATAGCCCAGTATAAATCCAGCCCCCTACCAGACCACAATCCTTTGCAAAATCCCGAACTGAAGGGACATACACCACAGCTGACAGGAGAGGCAAATCTGCACAACACACACACATATCACCACCACCACCACCACCACTTCTACACCTGCACCTCTAACCCCTTTGCACATCACACACCATACACATCACCACCACCACCACCACTTCAACACTTGCACCTCAAACACCTTGGCACATCACACACCATGTCACCACAGAAAATGCCCAAATTCACTGAGAGTGAGTTGAGGGTACTGGTAGATGAGATAATCAGAGTAGAACCCCATTTGTTTGGTAACCTGGTCCAACAGACACCAGTAGCCACAAGAACGCTAATGTGGAGAAGGATAGTAGATGAGGTAAATGCAGTAGGGACCGTGCCACACAATAGAAATGAAATTGTGAAGCGCTGGCACGATCTGAAGGCAGTGGTCAAGAAGAAGAGAGCCAAGAACCATGAGCTGGCCCACAGGACAGGCAGTGGCCCTCCCGTTCCACCCGAAACATTCACCGAATGGGAGGAGAAGGTGCTTGGCATATTGCATCCAGAGAGTCTCACAGGAATACCCGGGGGAGTGGAGGCTGGTAAGTACAAACAAATGCCTAACATCACACTGATATGTACTGTCTTGCACCACTACTAAGCTATACCTCCTAGGTACAAATGCAGTCATGTGCACCACACTCTCACCAACACATCTCTCACACATTAATCCAACAGTCCCTCAGGTTCACCTCAAAGGTAGCTACAAACATCACCATGGGTACATGTGTACATGCTGCCAGCACTACAACTCCCACCAGGCCCCCTTGTCCTACAACTGCGCAAGATGGAGCCCTGACCCCCCCACACCCCATGTGGCAGCCATTGCATTGCTCACCTTAACCTAACAGGTAGGTAGCCATCCTCACAGGGAGGTATGTGGGTGGTTTGGAAGTCTGCACTACAACTCCCACCAGGCCCCCTTGTCCTACAGCTGCGCAAGATGGAGCCCTGACCCCCCATGTGGCAGCCATTGCATTGATCACCTTAACCTAACAGGTAGGCAGCCATCCTCACAGGGAGGTGTGTGGGTGGTTTGGAAGTCTGCACTACAACTCCCACCAGCCCCCTTGTCCTACAGCTGCGAAAGATGGAGCATTCCCCACAACCACAACCATGTGGCAGATATTGAATGTGACTCATCAAACTTACTGGTAGGTAACCATTTCAACTGGGAGTGGTGTGTGTAATTGGTGACACTGCAGTACAACCCACAACAGGCCCACTTCTTCAACAGTTCAGCATGATGGAGCACTTGTCCCACTCATAGGCATGTGACGTTTGCTCCCCCGCACATCACACCATACCACTTTGTCCACAGTCACTTACACAAATCATGCTAAACAGTCGTATTGTACTCAGCATGCACAAGTCTCAGTGCAAAACTTACCCACATTGTGTCTACTGTGCCAGGCATCACACACTGCAACACTAACACCGATCATGCTTCCCTGCAGCAGTGTCTGGCAGGTTGGTTGTCAATGTGCTAATCACCCATGTCATACCACAGTGTTGCAATGTAAAAAGTGGAAGTGCAGATTATCAAAAAACTCCACTGGACCTGGGACTCACACTGCTAAACTATGCACATCCCAACTGTCTTGCAACAGACCCAGCAGCCACAGTGCTGCACTGAATTGCATAACAAGAGTACTTTGTCTGACTAAAATGCACAAATGTGTCTGCTTGGGACCAACAATGTGTGTATGCATTGACAATGGTCACATCTCACACTGTCTTTCTGAACAGTGCTGGTATAGTCTGGCCCAAAAGCACACATTGTCTGCACATGGCTGACTGTATCTTACACACACACCACTGTTGATGACAACATGTAAGTGTATGGATGCCCCGGAACAACTGCATCACCAGTACTTTGCTCATGTTCACAGGTCCACAAATACCATGAAACCATGATAGTGTGGAAATGTTTGCTGGGTGAGATGTTCAACCTGCTGTATGTCACCACAGTGATAGGAGCCTATACCCCATGCCCTATTGTGCCTTCACATGTTGGGGGAGTGAACCCCACACCCAGATAGTTGGGACAACAGTGATGGGGGGGCTATACCCCATGCCCTAATGTGGCTGCAAATGTTGGGGGAGTGAACCCCACAGCCAGATACTTAGGACAACAGTGATGCGGGGATATACCCCATGACCTATTTTGCCTGCAAATCTTGGGGGAGTGAACCCCACACCCAGATAGTTGGGACAACAGTGATGGGGGGCTATACCCCATGCCCTAATGTGGCTGCAAATGTTGGGGGAGTGAACCCCACACCCAGATACTTAGGACAACAGTGATGCGGGGATATACCCCATGACCTATTTTGCCTGCAAATCTTGGGGGAGTGAACCCCACACCCAGATAGTTGGGACAACAGTGATGGTGGGGCTACACCCCATGCCCTAATGTGATGTGAAAAGTTTGGGTACTGAAACCCACACACACCTTCTGCTCTCCACAGGCACGTTCCTCCCAAGAATGACTCTTAAGTCACATAGCCATGTCATTGCTCACCTTCACCTCAACCGGTAGGTAGCCATCTTCACACGGAGACGGTGTTGTGGGGTTGGCAAATTGTCCCACAAATCCCACCATGCATGCTGCCCCACCCCTGAGTAGGATGGGCCACTCCACCCCCAATCAGAATCATGTGGCAGGCATTGTATGCTACCCACTCAACTAACAGGTAGCTAACCGCATCTCACAGCTCAGGGTGTGTGGGGGTGGGAAGCTTGCACAACAACTCACACAAGCCCACATGAGCTCCAGCCCCCAAGACTGATTACACACTCGCACTAAGATGCACGTGTCAGTCATTGCACTGTCCACTTCCAAATCACTGGTAGGTAGACATATCATGCTGACTTGTCCCACACTGGACCAAGATGGAAGCCTTCCTCACACACACACAGTGAGGTCTCACAAATACAAGCAAAAAACTGCAAACAGAACATATCACCAGCCACTACATGCAGCCAGATATGCTTCACGACAAGCATGGTGGCATAGGACACCAGGCCTCACATTGCACAACTGCATACCCAGATAGCATTGGCCACTATAGTGTGCACACACCTAAGCAAATGAAACCATGACAGCAACCAAAGTGTGACATTCAGATCCACATGTAGATGTAACTCAGTGCACAACCCTGCACACCACTGCATGCCATCTGAAAATGGCAGGGGTCCACACCAGCAAGGACCAAATGAAAGCAAAGAAAGCATGGCTGGAAGTGCAAATACAGATCTGTACACCACATGCCAAAGGTATGGATGCAACTACAATGTTCACCCAATGTGCAGAGTAAACGGCTGCAAGGGCACAACAAGTGACATACATGCGTAACTTGATCACATATGATTTAGCACTCACTAGATGCCAACATCAACCTGTCAATGTAAAATATGTAAATTGTGCATGTCATGTCTTGCCAACTCCCAATATGGACAAGTAATGCATGTACCTCAACAGCTTGTAATGCATCACTGGATGTCGGTAACTGCAATTTAGATCAGTGAACAACTGCTGGATGTACAAACAGTTGATGTAACAGTGCGAACAGAAACTTTGCTGGTTGCAACACAATGACCATTTCTCATCTGACCCACAGGTGACCAAGAACTCACTGCAGAGGACGACACCACCAACCTGCAGAGCCAGTCCCCCACCCCGGAACAGAGACTACTGGATGAAGACTCCCTGGATTCCTTGGATGAGGAGCCCCAAGCCAGCCCATCTGGTGTGGCAGGCCGCAACCAGTCCCAGGCACCCATTGTCCCCACAACCACATCTGATGCAACCCATGACCTTCCCCAGACAGCTGTAGTCACGGCCTGTGTGTCAACCACTACCACCACCACCACCCCCACCCCCACCACAGCTGCCCGCAACACCCTCCCTGCCCCAGGTGATGAGCACCCCAGGACATCTACTCAGGAGGCCAGGGAGAGGAAGCAGCGGAGCAATGTGGGGAGCCAACGGGCCCGTGGCAGCAGTGTAGGTGGGAGGGGCAGGGTCATGCAGAGGGGAACTGAGCCTGGGACGGAAGCCCTGTCCCACATCAACAGAGTCCTTGGGGCATACAAACAGGCCCAGGGACAAATGGGCCGGTCTGAGGAAGATTCTCGGGAGCTCCTCCTGCTGATGAGGTCCATGGACACCCGCATGGGACAAATTGTGGACCTCTTGGGGCAGCTAGTGGTGGTTCGGAGGGACAGGCCAGCGCAACATTCAACACCTCCGCCTCCCCCTGATGGGCAGCAGGATGACAGTTCATCATCCTCCCCTGCATCCACAGAGGGGGGTGAGTCCTCAGACACCACTGCCCCTGCAGCACAGGCCCCTCCAGTCAAGCACAAAAGGGGCCATCCAAGGAAAGGCCAGGAGGCATCAAGTGCCAAAGCACCTGCCAAAGGCAAGTCCCGGAGCCAGCCATGATGGCAGACCACTGCACCACTGCATTTACCTTTTGGACTATCCTTCCCCACACTGCCATGTGAATGGCATCTGTCTGTTGGACTGGGCCTCCACATCACTGTGGTGACTACTCAATTATCTCATCTACCATGACCCTCAACTCATTTCTTCAAATTTCCCCCTGTACATTTTCTCAACCCTCACATGTCACAATTGTAAATAAATACACCTTACACACATGTTGTTGTGTCTGCTCCGTCTTTAATACAGGATGTGCAACCTTCACCGTGATGTAAATGTCCCAGGGAAATGGAATGTAGGTAGGCAAGGAGAGGCTGAAGGGACCTAGGAAAAACATTAGAACAAGAGTCACTTGTTTTGGTGTGGCATCACACACATCACACAACACTTGTCAACAAGGTACTCCAATCTTCACACATTACACAGAGCAACAGTCGCCATAGAGACATCCTGTATCTGTGTCAAACTACCCTATCCCACAAACATTGCCAACCAGCAATGAGTGAACACAAGGCTGCAGTCACCAAGCTCACATACACCCTCACAGCAACTTCAACACCATCAGACCATGTGTCCCTCCTACATCGTCACTCACCTTCAAGTGAAGTAGCGGTTGATGAGCTGTTGACGCATGTCAACACCTTCCTCCTCTCCACTGTCCTCGTCACTGGACCCGGGTTGGTTTGCAGGCGGGGGCCTTGGCTGCTCATCATGATCCAGGATCAGGGGTATTGCCTTGCGAATGGCCAGGTTGTGGAGCATGCAGCATGCCACGACTATCTGACACACCTTCCTTGGCGAGTACATCAGGGCACCTCCGGTACGGTCCAGGCAGCGAAATCGTGACTTTAGGAGACCAAATGTACGCTCTATTACACGCCGTGTCCTTCCATGGGCATCATTATATCGCACATCAGATGCTGTCACAGGATTCTGCAGTGGGCTCCGCAACCACGGACGGTTAGGATATGCAGAGTCACCTGGGTGTGAGAAACACAGATTAACCTTGATGTTCCACAATGCCACAGGACAGCATGTCACACACACACCACGCTACTCCACTATGCATACTTACCCACAAGCCATGCACGCTCAGGAAGCAGATTGTCCATCAGCTGCGGGACGATGCTGCTGCGCATGATGTGCGAATCATGGGCTGACCCGGGATACCTGGCACACACGTGGGAGATGATCATGTCCGCCTGGCACACCACTTCAACATTTACCGAGTGGTAATGCTACCGATTTCTGTAAACTTGCTCACGTGCCTGTGGTGGCACAAGCCCAACATGTGTGCAATCAATGGCACCAACGACATGGGGGATGTGTTCAAGGGCATAAAAATCTCCCTTCACAGCCACCAACTCTGGCCCCCTGGGGAATTGAATGTATCTGTCCTTGTAGTTCATCATAGCTGACAGTACATCCCTCAGCACCATGCTGAACATCGGTTGTGACATCCCACCTGCGCTTGCTACCGTGTGCTGGAATGAGCCTGTCGCAAAGAAATGCAGGCACGCCATCACCTTTGAAGTCGCGGTGAAAGCTGTTGGATATGTGCGACGTGGCTGCAGGTGGGGCTCCAACATGGCACATAGGTTTTGTAGGGAAACTCTATCCAGCCTGAATTTGCGGATGATCTCTTCATTCTCCATGTCAGCCAGCACTGTGAATGGACGATGGATATTGGGCCTCCTCCTAGGTCAGATGAAAGTGCACATATGTCAATGAAACAAACCATGAGATGTACAGGACATTTCACATTTCTACAGACACATTGCCAAATGTTACAGACTGCACCATCAATCAACAGAGCACTGCACAAGTCGGTACACATCAGGCACACTACTCATACACTTGTCACCTTCCCCGCAGCAATGATCTGTGCACACCTCCTGCTCATTGGCATGCACAGTGGGATATGGAACCACATGTGTGCGCACACCTGTGAGTATTACCCCCAACATATGTGTCAAACCACAATACTACCCTAGCACACCGTGCTGCTGTCCATGATACACCTCCCAACACAGGTTGCACATGGCACACATCAAGTACACACTGACCACAGGCTGAGCGTGGAGAACACGTGTGTGCATGTGTAGTAGACAATGTGACAGTCAATGATGCCCCTAGTTCACACAATGAGACAGCATTGTGCATGAAATTGCACCTACACACATTGACCATTATCTACATATGCTATGCAACACAAAAACTGTATAGTCTACATGCCCTTACACATCACATGTGACTTGTGCGTGTGTATGTGTCAATGCAAATTATCACATACACATATATGGCATGTGTAGGTGACATGGAGTTAAATGTCCCATTCGTAATGTTGGCCTCATGAGGGTCCTTCAATGTTGGAGACACTGGGCACTGTTCATGTTGGGCTATGGCTAGAGCTGGATGACTCCATATGTGCAGCAAACCTGCTCCGCGAGTCCACTGACGGTCACTACAGGCACTGTATGGCACCCATCTGGTGGTGCCTACCGCCTGGCCCCTGCGGACTGTCACCGCCAATATCCCAGACACGATCGCGGTAGTCTCAGCCATACCTACATGTGTAAATGGCAGTTGGCATGCACCGCTACCCAGCTCACAGTCACTACAGGCACTGTATGGCACCCATCTGGCGGTGCCTACCGCCTGGCCCCTGCGGACTGTCACCGCCAATATCCCAGACACGATCGTGGTAGTCTCAGCCATACCTACATGTGGAAATGGCAGTTGGCATGCACCGCTACCAAGCTCACGGTCACTACAGGCACTGTATGGCACCCATCTGGCGGTGCCTACCGCCTGGCCCTTGCGGACTGTCACCGCCATGGACCATGCCCTGGCAGGCAATGGGAAGCACCCTCGTGGTAGTCTGATGCAATTTTGAAAATAGCGGTAGGCGTGTTCCGCAACCGCGGAGCCGGTCATTGGAAGCATTCAAAAGATGCACCACCGCGGTAGCGCGCGCCTGGCCCATGCGGTGTGTCACCGCCATGGTCCATGCCCTTGCAGCCAATGGGACGCACAGTAGCGGTTGCTTCATATGGATTTGAAAATCGTGGTAGGCGTGCACCGCCACCGCGGAGGCGGACATTGGATTATTTTAAAAATAGCAGACCTGGTACACCAATTTCAGCAGCGTGGGACCACTGACACAGCCCCAGGGGCCTATATATGTGTGGGAGGGTGCCCCACATTTCCACTGCTACCAGGGACTGCTGCCTGACACCCCTCACATGCTGCTGCTGCCTCCAGGGACTGCTGCCTGCCACCCTCCACCTGCTGCTGCTGTCTCCAGGGACTGCTGCCTGCCACCCTCCACCTGCTGCTGCTGTCTCCAGGGACTGCTGCCTGCCACCCCTGAACTCCACCTGCTGCTGCTGCCACCTGTCCACAGTGATGTCGAGGACACAGAAGATCCGGGCCAGTCCCTTCACCAGCGAGGAGCTGGAGGTCCTGGTGGACGGGGTGCTTGCACAGTACCCAAGGCTCTATGGTGCCCCTAATGTCGTGGTAAGTCTCCAACAGTGTGAGTGAGAGTGCAGGGGGGTTACACGTGAGGTGGAGGTGCTGCAGTATGTGTCAGTGAGTGTGGGGCTCTGACATGCACTGCCTAGCATGTTTTCTCCAGGGGGAAGGGCTGTGTAGCCTCTTTCACACGTTTCCCTGCTTGCCCATCCAGATTTCAGGGACATGTATTGTCCTGTCAGCCATACAGTGAAGCAGCAAATTGGTAATGCAGGAGTCAGGCCAGTGATTGCTTGTGTGAATGGCTGTGTGGGTCCCAAATGTCCCTCTCAGTGTCAGCCCACCTGGCCTGCACAGTCGCCACCCAATCCCACAAGTACACATCACTGCATGTACAGTGTTCCATGTGTCTTTTGTTCACACATCTTCATCAAAGAGCCATCTCAGCCCTGTAGATTGCACACGACAAGCCTTGTGACAAGGGTGTGTGTATGAGAGTTTATGTCACTGTATGTGACCTCCATGACACAGTGAGCCATTCACAGGGCTAGGACATTGGGGGCTGCGCAGTGTTGGACACAGTGAGTCCACCAACAACCATGTGTTGCTATCTAATCTATTTGTTGCACTAGCTAACAGCGGACAGTAGATGTGGGCAGACTACACATTGCTTGATGTGCTAGCATCCTGCATGTGAATGGGATGTAGAGGTACTGTGTCCACCCTCCTACCTTCATGGATTCACGTGTGGTTCTCCAATGCCGTTGTACCATGTGCCATGCATTCTTGGCTCTGTTACACATATCTGTTGATTTGGGATGAGTGAGTATCGTGCCACTGTATTGAGAGATTTTGGTAGTATACACTGTGTCACTGATGTATTACCCCTCTTGTCTCCCATGCCTGGAGCTGAAAGTCCACCAGCGTAAAGCCGTGTGGAGGGCCATTGCCTCCAAGGTGCGTGATCTGGGTGTGTCAAACCGACGGCGCAGCCACTGTCATAAAGGTGGGACGACATCTGCCGACTGAGCAAGAACGTGGCCGAGATGACGCTGGGGCTGCTCCCTCGGAGCGGCAGGTTGGCCCGACGCACCATGACACCACTAATGGCCCGCATCTTGGCCGTAACACAGCCTGAGTTGGATGCACAATTGAAGGAGCATCAGCAGCAAGCTAGGGGTGAGTATTTGTTGACAGGTGGCTTTGGCAGGTAGTGGCTGCATGTGTCCACAGATTGGACAAACTCTGAGCTATGTGAAGTTGGTAGTGTGATGCAGTGGATTGTAAGTGGCGTCTGTGCTGGGTGCATCTGACATGCATTTGTCCCACCTGTACTCACTGATGTGATCTGCGCAATGTGCATTGCCATTGCATTCAAAGCTGTGGCATTCAGGTACCTTGTGCAGTGGGGTACTGTGTGAATTCATATTGATGTTGAAGGCAGTGTGCCTAATCTGAGTGTGTTTTAATCAATGCGTGCAATGCCTGACAGCAGATTTCAGCTGCTACAACTTCTGAGGACAATGTGCTACAGTACTTGTGCCAGTGCAAGCAACATGGTGGCTGGCATGCGCTAATGGCCATTGTGGGCTATTATGTTGTGGTCTGTGTGTGTGTGCTCCCCTACTGCTCCATCCATGTACGTAATTGACACCATGTTGTGGTGTTCATCCTTGCCATCCTCAGCACCCTGTGTGGTCGGAGAGATTTTTGTGCCTGTGTCTGAAGTGGGCCACAGGCAGGATGGTGTGCCGTGTGAGTCACCGGGATCACTTATGGCTGGATTTGTTCTTTACATGCACTGTTGGGTTGATAATTGAGGTGGCAATGTATATTTAGTCAGGGTGATGTGCAACGTGGATAACACATCTTCTTGAATGGTGATTTACTTGCACATGTTACTTCAGTTGGTGCCACTCCACTAACACTACATCTCTCTCCCATGTAGCATCTCCCATGTGCGTTGAGGGACAGGGGACGGACACCAGCGGTGATGCATCCAGTGCAACAGCCGCACCGGAGCAGAGTGACACAGATGTGACCAGCGCCGAGGAGGGGGATAGGAGTCTGCTGGAGGAATCACAACCCGAGATGCAAAGCTCTACGTCATCTGACGCCAGCGGTGACGCATCCATGTTGGGGGCCACAGGGAACGGGGACTCTGCCTCCTCATCCGCCACACAGCGTCCAGTGCCCAGCCTCCCATCTACTTCCACTGGTGCTGCCCGTGTTCACACAAGTCGAAAGGGAAGAGTGTCCTTCACCCGAGGCACTGCTGCCCCGGCCCATGTCAGCCCTGCAGCCCTCAGTGCTGAGTCAGTAGAGCTATTGCGCCAGCTGTGTGTGGGGCAGACAGCTCTCCTCAATGCCTTCCTAGACCACAATAAGAAGTTGGGCCAGGTGATAGCTTTCATGGAGGGCATAAATTCGGATGTGGGTGGGCTACACCGGACTGTGCAGTAATTGTCCTCAACAGTGACGGCAGCCCTGCAACAGGCACATTCTCAGGGAGCAGCTCCTGTCCCTTTGTCCACCGTCCTGTCAGTGTGCACCTCTGACGACAGTGACAATGCTCAACAGACCCCAAAGTCCAGATACAGCACACGCAGCACACAGCAGCAGCAACAGCCCAAACGGTCCAGGCCGCAGACACCATCCCCACAGAAAACTAAGACCACACCAGAGCACAGAGATAAAAGCCCGTCAGGCAACACCAAGGGCCAGAGGGGCAAGAAACAGGCCTCAGGGTCACAGCCTCAGAGTCATCCCCCGCCAAGGACTCTCCTGTCCCAAGGACCGCTCGCAAAGCAAAGAAGACAGTTTCCCTGCCCACTGAGGAGGTGTTACCTGCAAGGCTTACACTGGATGAGGGCCCTATGGCTGATCCACCCACAACCTCCACTCCCATCCCGAGCCCTGTGAAGCAGGCACAAGAGGGGACTGTAGGGGCTAAACATGGTAGACAGGGTTTGGAAGGGTGGAGGCAAGCCCCAGGGAAGCGCACAGCTGGATCCAGCATGTCCCAAGAGGGGGGCCCAGAGTCAGCACCAGGAGCAGGTTTGGTGGTGGGGTTACCTGTTGTGTCCACACCAGTTCGCATTAGTCCCCAGACAGGGAAGCCTTTCAGGATCCCTAAGAAGTGGAAAGGCACCCCTCCACAATCTCCTGCACACACTGGGTCTCACCACAGCATCAGTCCACCTCCCCGTGCCACCACCCTACCTGGTCCAAGCAGCCCTCCAGCTTCCCAAGCCAGAGATGTCTCTTCCACAGATGTTCCTCACACTCCCCGGGGCAGTCCTCCTACTGACCGCGACACACAGTCACCTCCAAGTCCGACAGACAACCACATCTGAGTGGTAGTCACCCTCACACACATGTCTGTCTACAGCGGTGTCTGTGATGCCCATTGTTATCCCCATGATTCTGTTGCTGAGCATGGCATGGTATAGTCGCATACATTCCCTGTGCAGCTTCTGATGTAACTACTCTGCACATTGTACTTGCCTTGTAGTTCACTGCTGTTTGCCCCCTGCCTGTGCAGCTTCTCATGGACTTCATCTGCACATTGGACTGGCCACTGGCCTTGTTGCTCACTGCTGTTTGCCCCCTGCCTGTGCAGCTTCTGATGTAACTACTCTGCACATTGTACTTGCCTTGTGGTTCACTGATGTTTGCCCCCTGCCTGTGCAGCTTCTCATGGACTTCATCTGCACATTGGACTGGCCACTGGCCTTGTTGTTCACTGCTGTTTGCCCCCTGCCTGTGCAGCTTCTCATGTACCTCACCTGCACTGTGTCCTGGCCACTGGCCTTGTTGTTCACTGCTGTTTGCCCCTTCCCTGTGCAGCTTCTCATGTACCTCACCTGCACTGTGTCCTGGCCACTGGCCTTGTTGTTCACTGCTGTTTGCCCCTTGCCTGTGCAGCTTCTCATGTACCTCACCTGCACTTTGGACTGGCCACTGGCCTTGCTGTTCACTGCTGTTTGCCCCTTGCCTGTGCAGCTTCTCATGTACCTCACCTGCACTGTGTCCTGGCCACTGGCCTTGTTGTTCACTGCTGTTTGCCCCTTGCCTGTGCAGCTTCTCATGTACCTCACCTGCACTGTGTCCTGGCCACTGGCCTTGTTGTTCACTGCTGTTTGCCCCTTGCCTGTGCAGCTTCTCATGTACCTCACCTGCACTTTGGACTGGCCACTGGCCTTGCTGTTCACTGCTGTTTGCCCCTTGCCTGTGCAGCTTCTCATGTACCTCACCTGCACTTTGGACTGGCCCTTGGCCTTGCTGTTCACTGCTGTTTGCCCCTTGCCTGTGCAGTTTTTCATGTACCTCACCTGCACTGTGTCCTGGCCACTGGCCTTGTTGTTCACTGCTGTTTGCCCCTTGCCTGTGCAGCTTCTCTTGTACCTCACCCGCACTGTGTCCTGGCCACTGGCCTTGCTGTTCACTGCTGTTTGCCCCCTGCCTGTGCAGCTTCTGATGTAACTACTCTGCACATTGTACTTGCCTTGTGGTTCACTGCTGTATGCCCCCTGCCTGTGACGCTTCTCATGGACTTCATCTGCACATTGGACTGGCCACTGGCTTTGTTGTTCACTGCTGTTTGCCCCCTGCCTGTGCAGCTTCTCATGTACCTCACCTGCCCTGTGTCCTGGCCACTGGCCTTGTTGTTCACTGCTGTTTGCCCCTTGCATGTGTAGCTTCTCATGTACCTCACCTGCACTGTGTCCTGGCCACTGGCCTTGTTGTTCACTGCTGTTTGCCCCTTGCATGTGCAGCTTCTTATGTACCTCACCTGCACTGTGTCCTGGCCACTGGCCTTGCTGTTCACTGCTGTTTGCCCCTTTCCTGTGCAGCTTCTCATGTACCTCACCTGCACTTTGGACTGGCCCTTGGCCTTGCTGTTCACTGCTGTTTGCCCCTTGCCTGTGCAGCTTCTGATGTAACTACTCTGCACATTGTACTTGCCTTGTGGTTCACTGCTGTTTGCCCCCTGCCTGTGAAGCTTCTCATGGACTTCATCTGCACATTGGACTGGCCACTGGCATTGTTGATCACTGCTGTTTGCCCCTTGCATGTGCAGCTTCTCATGTACCTCACCTGCACTGTGTCCTGGCCACTGGCCTTGTTGTTCACTGCTGTTTGCCCCTTGCCTGTGCAGCTTCTCATGTACCTCACCTGCACTTTGGACTGGCCACTGGCCTTGCTGTTCACTGCTGTTTGCCCCTTGCCTGTGCAGCTTCTCATGTCCCTCACCTGCACTGTGTCCTGGCCACTGGCCTTGTTGTTCACTGCTGTTTGCCCCTTGCCTGTGCAGCTACTCATGTACCTCACCTGCACTGTGTCCTGACCACAGGCCTTGTTGTTCACTGCTGTTTGCCCCTTGCCTGTGCAGCTTCTCATGTACCTCACCTGCACTTTGGACTGGCCACTGGCCTTGCTGTTCACTGCTGTTTGCCCCTTGCCTGTGCAGCTTCTCATGTACCTCACCTGCACTTTGGACTGGCCCTTGGCCTTGCTGTTCACTGCTGTTTGCCCCTTGCCTGTGCAGCTTCTGATGTAACTACTCTGCACATTGTACTTGCCTTGTGGTTCACTGCTATTTGCCCCCTGCCTGTGAAGCTTCTCATGGACTTCATCTGCACATTGGACTGGCCACTGGCCTTGTTGTTCACTGCTGTTTGCCCCCTGCCTGTGCAGCTTCTCATGTCATGTACCTCACCTGCACTGTGTCCTGGCCACTGGCCTTGTTGTTCACTGCTGTTTGCCCCTTGCATGGGCAGCTTCTCATGTACCTCACCTGCACAGTGTCCTGGCCACTGGCCTTGTTGTTCACTGCTGCTTGCCCCTTGCATGTGCAGCTTCTCATGTACCTCACCTGCACTGTGTCCTGGCCACTGGCCTTGTTGGTCACTGCTGTTTGCCCCTTGCCTGTGCAGCTTCTCATGTACCTCACCTGCACTTTGGACTGGCCACTGGCCTTGCTGTTCACTGCTGTTTGCCCCTTGCCTGTGCAGCTTCTCATGTACCTCACCTGCACTGTGTCCTGGCCACTGGCCTTGTTGTTCACTGCTGTTTGCCCCTTGCCTGTGCAGCTTCTCATGTACCTCACCTGCACTGTGTCCTGGCCACTGGCCTTATTGTTCACTGATGTTTGCCCCTTGCCTGTGCTGCTTCTCATGTACCTCACCTGCACTTTGGACTGGCCACTGGCCTTGCTGTTCACTGCTGTTTGCCCCTTGCCTGTGCAGCTTCTCATGTACCTCACCTGCACTTTGGACTGGCCCTTGGCCTTGCTGTTCACTGCTGTTAGCCCCTTGCCTGTGCAGCTTTTCATGTACCTCACCTGCACTGTGTCCTGGCCACTGGCCTTGTTGTTCACTGCTGTTTGCCCCTTGCCTGTGCAGCTTCTCATGTACCTCACCTGCACTGTGTCCTGGCCACTGGCCTTGCTGATCACTGCTTATTGCCCCCTGCCTGTGCAGCTTCTGATGTAACTACTCTGCACATTGTACTTGCCTTGTGGTTCACTGCTGTTTGCCCCCTGCCTGTGAAGCTTCTCATGGACTTCATCTGCACATTGGACTGGCCACTGGCCTTGTTGTTCACTGCTGTTTGCCCCCTGCCTGTGCAGCTTCTCATGTACCTCACATGCACTGTGTCCTGTCCACTGGCCTTGTTGTTCACTGCTGTTTTCCCCTTGCATGTGCAGCTTCTCATGTACCTCACCTGCACTGTGTCCTGGCCACTGGCCTTATTGTTCACTGCTGTTTGCCCCTTGCATGTGCAGCTTCTCATGTACCTCACCTGCACTGTGTCCTGGCCACTGGCCTTGTTGTTCACTGCTGTTTGCCCCTTGCCTGTGCAGTTTCTCATGTACCTCACCTGCACTTTGGACTGGCCACTGGCCTTGCTGTTCACTGCTGTTTGCCCTTTGCCTGTGCAGCTTCTCATGTACCTCACCTGCACTGTGTCCTGGCCACTGGCCTTGTTGTTCACTGCTGTTTGCCCCTTGCCTGTGCAGCTTCTCATGTACCTCACCTGCACTGTGTCCTGGCCACTGGCCTTGTTATTCACTGCTGTTTTCCCCTTGCCTGTGCAGCTTCTCATGTACCTCACCTGCACTTTGGACTGGCCACTGGCCTTGCTGTTCAGTGCTGTTTGCCCCTTGCCTGTGCAGCTTCTCATGTACCTCACCTGCACTTTGGACTGGCCCTTGACCTTGCTGTTCACTGCTGTTTGCCCCTTGCCTGTGCAGCTTTTTATGTACCTCACCTGCACTGTGTCCTGGCCACTGGCCTTGTTGTTCACTGCTGTTTGCCCCTTGCCTGTGCAGCTTCTCATGTAACTACTCTGCACATTGTACTTGCCTTGTGGTTCACTGCTGTTTGCCCTCTGCCTGTGAAGCTTCTCATGGACTTCATCTGCACATTGGACTGGCCACTGGCCTTGTTGTTCACTGCTGTTTGCCCCCTGCCTGTGCAGCTTCTCATGTACCTCACCTGCACTGTGTCCTGGCCACTGGCCTTGTTGTTCACTGCTGTTTGCCCCTTGCATGTGCAGCTTCTCATGTACCTCACCTGCACTGTGTCCTGGCCACTGGCCTTGTTGTTCACTGCTGTTTGCCCCTTGCATGTGCAGCTTCTCATGTACCTCACCTGCACATTGTCCTGGCCACTGGCCTTGTTGTTCACTGCTGTTTGCCCCTTGCCTGTGCAGCTTCACATGTACCTCACCTGCACTTTGGACTGGCCACTGGCCTTGCTGTTCACTGCTGTTTGCCCCTTGCCTGTGCAGCTTCTCATGTACCTCACCTGCACTGTGTCCTGGCCACTGGCCTTGTTGTTCACTGCTGTTTACCCCTTGCCTGTGCAGCTTCTCATGTACCTCACCTGCACTGTGTCCTGGCCACTGGCCTTGTTGTTCACTGCTGTTTGCCCCTTGCCTGTGCAGCTTCTCATGTACCTCACCTGCACTTTGGACTGGCCACTGGCCTTGCTGTTCAGTGCTGTTTGCCCCTTGCCTGTGCAGCTTCTCATGTACCTCACCTGCACTTTGGACTGGCCCTTGGCCTTGCTGTTCACTGCTGTTTGCCCCTTGCCTGTGCAGCTTTTCATGTACCTCGCCTGCACTGTGTCCTGGACACTGGCCTTGTTGTTCACTGCTGTTTGCCCCTTGCCTGTGCAGCTTCTCATGTATCTCACCTGCACTGTGTCCTGGCCACTGGTCTTGCTGTTCACTGCTGTTTGCCCCCTGCCTGTGCAGCTTGTGATATAACTACTCTGCACATTGTACTTGCCTTGTGGTTCACTGCTGTTTGCCCCCTGCCTGTGCAGCTTCTGATGTAACTACTCTGCACATTGTACTTGCCTTGTTGATCACTGCTGTTTGCCCCCTGCCTGTGCAGCTTCTGATGTAACTACTCTGTACATTGTAGTGGCCACTGGCCCTGCAGTTGCCCACATTTGTTGTCTATCTATGCACAAGTGTGAATAAAGACAGTTGTTCCTGTTGTCAGTTCTGTCAGTGTAATTTCTCAATAAAACTGTTTCTGTGTGCGCATGGTTTACTGTGTCACATGCTCAGTATGGCACTTCAACATTGGCAATGGGTTGTCTCACGTTTCCATGTTTTTGCAGGGGTGACAGGGACTTCAATTCTTCCTGACTCTTATACTTGTGGGTGCATGTCATGTTTGGAGGCAATGTCAGCACAGGGTGGGAGTTTATGCACAGGCTTTCATGCAGGTTGGCACGGGTCATGGCGTCTGTGTGAGCTTTCTTACTGTGTGCCCAGCAGTGTATGTGTATGGTCATCTTGTGGTGGTCAGTAATCCTGGTCCCATGCCTTACTTCCAAAGTGTACACTTTGGTGGTGGAGAAGTGTGTGGTGTGAAGGGGGTGACTTTGTGGTGACTGTTGATGTGTGTGCATCTGCATTGTCAACTACACCCATGTGTCACCCTGGAGTGGTGTGCGTGAATGTGTACTTGTTGTGCCCTGCAATTGTGATTTGGTGCACATGGGAGTGTTGTGTGCAGAGGGGGGATGTGTGACGTATCCTACTTGTGCTTCTCAATCATGGAGTGTGTGAATGGGGCCTGTGTGTTGTGGTGCAGAGATGCTCTTGTCAGGTAATTGCATACCTATGTGTGCCTGTTCAGTATTTGACTTCATGGCCTTCCTCTCATCCCTGTGCCTTAACATGGGTGGCCTTGCTGTCTCCCTGAGTTGTTGAATTGAGGTGCTTGTGGTTTGTGTTGACTCACTGTGGCAGCCATGTGTGATTTGATGGGCTGTGGGTGTTCTCAGATGTCTGTTGTCTTGCATGTGATGTACACATGCTTGATAGTTGTGTCCTTGTCCTTCCATTTGTGGGCACATCACTTTAGCTTTCATGTATGTTGTCCTCCATTGCTGCTAGCATGTGGTCTGAGTATGTGGCTGTGAGGCAGGGTAGGGTGTGTCTGTGTGAGTTGGTAGGCTGTGTGTGCAGTGAATTGTTTGATCATCAATATGTGTTGTGTGTACATTTTGTGCTGGGGCTCAGTGTTCTTGGCATGTGTGTGGTGTTGTTGTGGTGTGTGTGTTGGCTGGGGCCTGGCCTTCTGTGGTATGTGTTCCTGTGCAACAAATCCTGCTGTGGCTATCTCTGCAGTTGTTAGGGATGTGGGGCAGGGTGTGTATTCTCGTGTGTTTTTGTTGTGCAGGAGTGGCACATGGAAGGCACATGATATGTCCCTTCAGGGAGAGGGCTAGTGTGTTGTGTGTTGAGTAGTGGTTTTGTGCTGTTTGTACAGTGGCCATGGCTGGCCCTGGCACTGGCCTCTGCGTTGTGTGCATGTTTTCCTGCACACTGACCGCGGCGGTGACGAGACTGGGACATTTGTTCATGATCGCGGAACATGGGTGACCAGGATGTGGCGAGGTGTTTTTGTGACAGGTGGGACATGTGTGGATGTAGTGATGGCTGTGTGCCTGTCCCCACAGGGGTGTCTGGTGTGGACATGCACCGTTTTCAAACCCTTGACTTGTGTATTGTGTTGCATGCACAGTTGTGTGTGTACGTACCTGCGGCGGCGTCCGTGCCGGACAATGACTTGCAGGTGGTGTATCATATACAGCACCGGAAAGGCGTGTAGGGCTGGATCCATCGCGGTGTGGGCCGGGTGTCTATTTTCTTGCTCCGCTGTGGTGTCTCCGCCGTCTCTGGCTATGCGGTTGCTCCGCCGCGGTGTGCTGCCCTGTTTCCGGCATCGTGATTTGTTCGGCGGACGGGTCGTCATGCCGCACGGCGGTGAGTGCTCATTGGCTCACACCGCCACGGTGGCGGGCGCACTTTAATGGCGGTCGGCGTCACGCCGCAGCCGACGGGAAATGGGCTCTGTCTAGACATGCTAATATGGCGGGCGTGAGGACCGCTGCCGGCGCGCGGTAAATGGCATTTTTCCGCACCGCCAGCTCCGCGGTGGTGCCTCCGCCCGCCATCGTAATAGGCCCCATAGTTTGGAGTGGGAATAGTAAATTATAAATGCTTAGTGTCCAGCACCTTCCCTGATTTAATATCAATTGGAGTGGGAATAGAAAATTATATATGTTTAGTGTCCAGCACATTCCCAGAGTTAATATAGTTTGGAGTGGGAATAGTAAATTATATATGTTTAGTGTCCAGCACCTTCCCTGATTTATTATTAATTGGAGTGGGAATAGTAAAATATATATGTTTAGAGTCCAGCACATTCCCTGACTTAATAGAAATTGGAGTAGGAATAGTAAAATATATATGTTTACAGTTTTGTAATTTGTGAGAATTAATGTAGTATAAAGTGGGAATGTTTAAAAATAATAATATAGTTTGTATTAATAAAAAATATATCATTATAAATAATTATAAAATACATTATTTTATAAAGTACATTAATGTAACATACATATTTTATTACATATACAAAGTTTAAAAAAATAAATAAATGATGAAGCGTTATTTTTTTATTGATATGTTTCTTTATTTTTAAACATTTATTAATGAAAAGAAATAACATTTTAATTTATTAAAAGTTATGTTATATTATGTTATTTAGTTCTTGTATAGCGCATGTATACCGACAGGTCTCTTAGCGCTTCAGAAGAAGAAAAACAGCATCAGGGCGGGGTGGTCACCATGGTACTAAGAAGAATTAGGTCATGTCTAGAGCTTCCCTGAAAAGAATGGTTTTAAGCTGTTTCCGGAAGGGGAGCAGACCATGTTCTTTACGGAGGGTGTCGGGCAACTGGTTCCAGAGTTGTGGCCGGAGTACCGAGAAGGCTCGTCCTCCTTTGGAAGCAAAGTTACCCCGCGGGCAGACCATCTGGGCGGCTTCTGCTGAGCGGATCGCCCGCCCAGGCACGTATTTGATTAGACGTTCCCTTATGTACCCTGGGGCCTGTCCATAAAAGGCTTTATGGGCAATACAGAGTCCCTTGAACTTCGCTCTTTGCCTAACCAGCAGCTAGTGCAATTTGCGCAGCAAAGGAGTGGCATGAGTTCTTCTGGGCAACCTGAAAATCAACCTGGCAGCGTCATTCTGTACCACCTGTAGTTTGTTCATAAGTTTCTGGGGGAACCCGACATACAGCGCATTGCCATAGTCGAGTCGCGAGACGATAGTTGCTAATACAATGGTTTTCAGAGATGCAGCTGAGAGCAGAGGAACCAGCTTCCTCAGCTGTCTTAGAAGACCAGTGCATGTACCCACCACCGAGTTTACTTGATTAATCATGGAGAGCTTGGAGTCGATCTTAATTCCCAAGCTTTTTACAACTGGTGCTGGGCTGGGACAGGCCCCCAGCTCTTGTGGCCAAAACAAGCCGCTCCATGGGTTATTTTTTGCCGGAATTGCTAGGACTTCGGTTTTATCTGGATTAATTTTTAGGGAGTTTGCAGTCATCCAATTTATTGTGAACCTGAGGATGTTCTGGGCAGACTCTTGGGCGCGGACCGAATTATCGATCTTCAGGATAAGCTGGGTATCATCCGCATAATTGAAGACCCGGCATTCCATGTTGGTTAGTGCGGCCACCAGGGGCTGCAGGTATATGTTGAAAAGGAGCGGGGACAGTGCGGAACCCTGAGGGACCCCGCAAGAGATGTTACCCTTTTCCGATACCTGATCGCCGAGTTGGACCCTCTGCGAACGTCCTGATAGGAAGGATTCTAACCAATTATAGGCGTGCCCCCGGATGCCCAGGTCCGATAGCCGGGTCAGTAGTGTTGTGTGGCTGACCGTATCGAACGCCGCAGAAAGATCTAAAAGAATCAGGGCGCTCGACTCTTTGTTATCGGCCTTTATCCTGAGATCGTCGAGTACAGATAGCATTACTAGCTCCGTACTGTGGTGGGCTCTAAACCCAGCCTGGCGGGGTTGGAGTAGCTCGTGTTCTTCCAAGAACGCCGAGGTTGTCTTCAGGACATGTTGCTCCACAACCTTCGCCAGAAACGGGAGCTGGGAGATAGGTCTATAATTTTTAAGCTCGGCCTTATCTGCTCCCAGTTTCTTTAGTAGAGGAGTAACTCTAGCCTCCTTCAAATTGGAGGGGACTTGACCAGTCACCAAAGAGTTGTTCAGGAGGGTAAGAATCTGGCAGTCCAGGGCCGGAAGGGCCATCCGAAAGATCCTTGGCGGGCACGGGTCAGCAGGGGAGCCTGATTTGGTACTATTTATCAGGGACGTCAGAGATTCTAGGTCTAGTGGAGGGAGACTGATTAGGAACTGGCCAGGAGGGGGCGGGGTGTAGACAGCTCCATGGGGCTCAGGGTATACTTAATATATATTGTTAGACATAGAGAAACAAATACAATCTTTATTTTTCTGATATTATATATTTTGTACATATGTATACCTTCATATATAATATTTTTGCAAACTTAGGGGGTCATTAGGATGTCAGACGGAAGGGCATCCGTAGTGCTGGCGGAAAACTGAGAATTCTCTGCACCCCATGCGGTTATTGCGACCGCCACATTACAATGGGCCAACATAGGCCATTTACATACCTCCGCGGTGTTTCTGCGTCCGCACGTGTCGACCTCACGTAAGAGTGGCGGATGAAGCCAATAGAGCAAGAACAGCATGCGGAATCACGTCTCCACCGCCAACCACATTACTATGTACCAAACAGCCAATCCCACCGCTGCGGAAACCCCACCTCATCGCGGATGGCAGAAGCACAATAACAGCGAGGGAATATCCAAGCCCTATACACGTACACCACCAGAGCCGCAATGGATCCAGCCCTACAGGCCTTACCGCTGCTGTACCTGATGCATTACCAGCAGATCAGACGCTGCCGTGCACAACAGCAGAGGTACGTCCAACACCCATACACGCATGCAACCACGGAACAACAACAACTCACTGCAAGCGTGCAGGAGCACAACCACGTCTGGGGAAAGATGCCTCCCCTATTCACATCACTGATACTCTCAGGGGCCAGAAGGTTGCCCTGTGCTGACGCCTCCTGCCACTCAGCTCCCCTCACCCCCACCCACCAGCACCACTCACACAGCTCCAATCCTGATCAAGGTGACAAATTAGCATTGGTGATGGGAGTGCATACACTGCAGACTGCAAAGTGACCAAGATGCCTGCCCAGGATGGCTAGCAGGCGCAAGGGAAACAGCTACACATTTTGCAAACATCCACTGCCACACCACCCTGGCAAACATCCATGCAGGAACAAGACAAGGGGACTGTGCAGCCAATCCATCTGTACTGTACCACAGCAACCATTACTGAAAGCAAGTAGGTACAAATATCACACATCACCCACTGAAACAGTGCCGCTGGCCAGCATGCCAATGGAAACAGATCATCAGCACACAGTACAGTGCCAGAACGTGGAGGGTCAAACATGTGCATGGCAGCCACTGGCACAGGTCACGAATGAAGTGGTGTATACACCAGATCTGTACAGCTGAGGAGTGTCCCGAGCAAAAATCCATGTTTAAGTCTGACTCAATGTGCATGGCCAAATGCAATTACTGGCACAGCTATGAATCCGAACAACTAAAATTTGGGCACAGAAAGTGTCAAGTGACAGGTATGCCTGTGAGAAATCACATATCATGTATGCAACCCACAGACAGTCAGCACAGTGCGAACATAGGTAAGCAAGACCAAGTCCATATCCCAAGACACACAACACAGACATTGCACTGACACACTCTGCATACTCACCAATGATGAGTCGAACATGCAGGTGCACCCTAGGCCCGCATGGTCACAATGACACACAGCACACAGCTCCTGCAACAACCCCAACATGTCCACCAATACCCCACAAGGTATCTGACCATGGAAACAAACCGGCACACATCACATGGATCATACATGAGTGAAAGGGCAATGCCTAAGGGCACACAGACATCAACATCTCAGAGAATTACAGCACACTCACACTGTACGATGACTCGAATAAGAAGATGTACCTCCAACAATCTGACTATGAAGCCATACCCATCCAATATAACAACATACCTACACTGGTGTGTACACATCAAGATAGACCACACAGATATGTAGTACCCTGCCCACCCCTCAAGTCATCATTTAAATTGGAAGACATTCACATGATGGAGATCCAACCCATCTGACATGTGTGAAGAAGGAGAGCACAGCCAACACAATGAACAGGACCAGAGTGGACCATCACTGACAAGTAGCCCGCCCCATCAATACTCTGAGTCAAAACTTGACAGCAATGAGGCCTGGGTGTAGTTCGCGAAGTTTTGCTACGCGGAACTCCGTGAAGTTACAAAAAAAATCTGCAAAGTTCCGCGAGTGGCAGAGTTAGTGTGAACTGCAGTTTGTGCTGGTATTCCTGCCGCTCGGGTAGAAATTCTACCCGAGCGGCAGCTCGCGCTCCCGAACTTACTATTCGGTACGTTTGCGATCGCGAGTGGGGAAAAAACTCCGCTGCACATCGCGAAGCGGAGTTTTCTGCACTCCGCGAGCTCCGCGGAGTGCGGAAAACTCCGCAAACTCCGCGAACGGAGCGAAGTTCACCGCCCAGGCCTAGACAGCATTCTGCGGAACCCCTGGTAATCCCTGTAAGATCTGGTACAGTACATGAGAATAACAAAGTGTGACTTCAGAGCATTGAACCCATGAACACATGCACATACATTGTACAGCAACATTTGTAAGGCCAGCAACAACATCAAGAACATGAATAACTTCATTCAAACACAAACTCGGTATCAGCATGTAAAGTGCAAAACATGAAGAGCAAATGCCAGTCAAAACTCAAGTCCGCACACGTGTGCTTTGGAAATACACACAGATCAATGTAACACAGTCCACAGCCATGTAAACATCACCAGTACAGGGCTAGCAAATGGTCAGCTCAGGCACCGCTCAAGGAGGAATGGACTGGGAAGAGGGACCAGCCATCAAATATGTGGAGAACTGGAACTGTGTGGGGGATGACTAGCTGGGGTAGTCTGAGGACTGGACCTGGGAGGGGGAGAACTGGCACAGGCAGAGGGATCCCTGGATGTGGGAGCCTGAGGGCTGGCAGGACCCGGTGGAGTCGTCGCACGGGGAGGTGGTGACATGCACTGGTGATGCTCAGTGGCTGATGTTGCATGTGGAGGGCTGGGCTTCACTTGTTTGGGGATACGATAGCCCACAAGTGTCTTTGGACAAGGGATAGGTGAGGTGCCCACAGCTGCTCCCTTCCCCCCAGAAAGTGGAGCAGGTGGCCGTGGATCCTTTCTTGCAAAACCCTCAGACCTAGTTCTACGCTTGGGGGGGCTCCTACCCTGCCTTCCCTGTTGTGGAACAATCACAACCTCACTGCTTCTCTGTCCATGCTTACCTGGGGGGGTTTTGGTGGGAGTGGAAGTTCTGGGCACAACATCCCTCTGAACTGGGGGGGGGGCAGTTGTGGAACGCAACAGCCCCATGGCAGCCAGGTCAAATTCTTGTGCTGAGCCTGGATCAGTAGTGGATCCTGGAGGGGTCTTGGAGTGCTGGGACTTTGACGTCTGCAATGTTGAGGCATGTCTTTAATGTTTCAGCTCCGCACTCTCATGTGAGGTTATTATGGTGGCGCAGGCATCTGTGCTCCTTGTGCTCCTCGTGGATGATGTCTCGTGTCTCTGTCGCTTGGACTCTTGTTGTCGTGTGCTGCATGGGGATGACTTGGTGCCTGAGTTTACAGGTGTGTGGCTCCTCTGATCATGTGGGGACACTGGCAGGGTGGTTGACGAAGGGACAGGAGCCAGACTTAGAGCCTGTGACTGCACTATTGCAGTCGTCAGTGTGGAGGCCAGACACTGGACACTCCAGAGCAGGCCACCTACGTTAGAATGGATGCCCTCCATGAACGCCATTACCTGTGACAACTTGTTGCCATGATCCTGTAGGGCATTCAATAGCAAAGTCTGACCCACAGACACCTGGCGCAAGATGTCAATGGCCTCCACACTGAGGGCAGCAGGGGACACAGCTGTGCCTGGGGGAAAAGATACCCTACCCTTCTTAGGGCATTGTGCATGGATGACATTTGTGGGAGCATCAGGGACTGTGGACACAGGACGGGGTGTGTTGGACAAAGAAGCATAGCTCGATTCTCCTCTGCCCGACCACACCGAAGAGTCACCACCTGAGTCTGAGGAAGTGGAGGTAGGCGTTTCATGAGCTGACTCATCCAGGGCACTCCGGTCCCCCTATGATGCGCTGGTACCATCAGTGTTGCTGTACTCCAAGGGAGCAGCGATGCCAGTAGGTACACCAACTGTTACGTGCCCATCACCTTCTCTGATCTCAGTAGATTCAGCAGGAGACAGAGACACTGTTCAGTGAAGTGGCCTGACAACAAACATGATGGCAAGATAAAAATAAAAGCATGTACCCAATGCACACATGTGACTGTCCATGCACAGGCTGCATTAGTCTACAAGTTTTTCCATGCACAGCCCATGGATGTTAACATGCAAACTGGCAGTCATGCTCCAAGTAGCCATCATACAGCAAAATTGCTCTTCATGTGGTGCCATATCAATATCACATCCTAATGTCTGTAGGCACATCCACATGCCTACAGCTAATAGAGCTACACATCAGTATGCACTTAAACTCGTTTGGCTACACAGACTCCAACACGTATTCATCATCCTTTCTGTAAGTAACACGTGTGATGTTTCAGACATGTTGAGCAGCAACATTGAACAGTGTGCCATCGTCCCCACACACTCAAGCACATCAAGTAGTGCGTAATGAATGTGAAATGCAGACAACAAAATCAGAATGCTGCCCTTTTGGCAAGCAGGCCGAGGCACACAGCACTGTACAGCCACATGTTTTTACCCTCGTGACCAACATAAGTAAGTGTGGCATACACTTTCCAGTCCCTCTGGAGCACCATATGGCCTCCCGTACTGTCCAAGGAACTCTCCTACCAGGACCCCCAGCTCCTCTGTGGTGAAGGGACGGGCCCTCGGGTTCTCTCTACGATACATGACTGGTTCCAGAGATGACGTACAGCTGCTGTTCGTGCTGAGGAATGGCAGAAATCAATGTCTCTAGGTGAGTGACAGGTGTGTACATATCACAGGCATATATATAGTGCCCTAGGCTCATTCAAATGTTGGTCTGCTGTTACCATTGGGCAGCCGGCTTAGCATCCTTCAAATGGGGCCAATGTATGACCCCGCAGGGGCCTAGCACGCCTACCGCGACATTCCAAAATCACTACCGCTGCCTGTTCCCATTGGCTGATGGCTATACCTCATTGGCGGACACGCCCCCCGGAGGTCACGCAGCAGCCACCGCTATCCGGCACCATTCGATTGGAGCCAATGCTTGTTACCTCTGTGGATACCAGCTCTAGCGCCTGTAAACACAATTTAGCTTTAGCATGCACGCTTTGCTAACTGCATCATTCACCACACAACATTTGCATAAGGTCAAATGTGCAAACTATATTCCATAGGGAGCAGTGCACTTAAACAAAAAACTTTTCAGTCTCTATGTAGTTTCTTTCAATCCTTTATTATCACATCCAAATAAGATTTTTTTTTAAAAACAGCCAACGCGTTTCGTTCTATTCGGCATCAAGCCTCGAGAACATCTTCAGGGCTGTAAACAGAGTAACATAAAACATATATAAGACACAAAATCATATCACATGACATGACGGACATCATTAGGTCTTATTACAATCTTTACAGATAAACCAACAATGACATAACAATTTAAAAAATGTTTTTCTACAACACACAAGCCTCTTAAAATCAAAAAATAATTCTAAATTGCAATATAACTTACAAAAAACATATAAGCTTATTCTTTATTATTTATTCAAATTTTGTAAGTACTGTGGTAAAGCATATTTAAATTAAGTGGAACAATCGCAATCATTGTAGACACACAGAAAAAGGGAAAATTCGGAGAAAACTTATAGATTTCATACCTCGTCAAATTTAATAACACATGGAGATATGCGCACACAGCCAGTTCGAAGAGAAATTTATCCATTTTATATTCTTTACATAAAAGCGGGGGATTAATAGCGGAAGTGGGAAACGTGTACATTCTTTCAGAAAGATAGATGAAAGTAAGAATCAAAATTGGAGACAGCAAAGGGTAAATTCCATTGAATTAATCAACCTCATCTCTTAATTTAGACTAGCAGGACACAAAATCAATGTCTGTAGTGCGACGAATGAGTATTTAATGTGGTGGAAGTATAGCTCCAGATCAGCGTCTATAATAAATTATATAGCACAATGTTGAGGTTGAAAGCATATGTCTTTGGGACCCCAATACCCTAAAAGTTGACCTTTCAGAAAATTCCAAATTTGTACGGGATAGCATTTCTATAGAAAGTTAATACTTGCATTGAAGTAATTAACCTCAAAATATTTATTGGTGCATACAATAGAGGAAAGGGGGCAACACAACTGATCTGAAATGCTTCAGTTTCAAATTTGAGACAGCACAGGTTAGATTCTTTATAGAATGTTAATATGTATATAGGGTAAATAGCCTCACACTATTTTTGGAATAAATAGCCCAACACTACTTTGAGGTGTTGATAATAAGGGAAGGGAGCAAACAGAAAGGGTACTAATAAAAGCTCCAGAGGATCCAATTGGCCTTACATGACATAAAATTTCACAAACCCATAAAAGAGTTAAACTTACCAAAGATTGGGAATTGATCTTTGTGGCAATAATAAGTAATGTGCACCAGAGAGGGATGGTACCCCAAGTCAGTAGACAAAGTCCCCTGTGGGATATAGTCCGCCTAAACAGAGTAAGGAAAGAAAACAACACTAAACGGATACGTAACACACACATGGTGCAAATATACCTCCATCATAATACTGTTGGATATCAAGGAACTTTCATCTAAAAGTATACCCCTCTTGTCCTTCGGTATACCATACTACCTCTAACCCCCAAATTATAAAACTCCTTTTGGAATCAATATCATCGCAAAAGATGGAAATTTATATATCTTAAAATTTCCATATAAAATATTTCTCCATTATAATTATAATGGTGTATCACTTCAGATGTCTACTCAAAAAACACTTATAAACCACGAACCCAAAACGATAAAGGGGCATATTATCAAGGGCCTTATCTCCGCTTTTTTGGCTTTAAAAGCCAAAAAGCGGAGATAATGTTTTCGCCCTATTAACAAGAGGGTGATAACATGCATTAGCGCATGTTAGCACCCTTTTACCCGACGCTCCCTCTGCATCTCTAATGAGATGCAAAGTGGGCGTCACTGGGCAGAACAACCTTGTAAATATCGCTGATGTGCACATCGCGATATTTACAAGGAGGCTAAGCATTTTTGCAGACGTTAGTTTTTGGCGAAAACCGCGGTTTTCGCCAAAAACTAACGTCTGCAAAAATGCTGACTTACCTATACTTAATATTGGAGATGGATTATGCTGATACGACCACAGGGTCGTATCAGCAAGGTTATCGCCGTTTTACATGGAACATCGCTGGAAAACCAGCGATGTTCCATGGAAAACAAGCTATCGCAGGAATAATTATCGCCATTGCGCTATGCGTTGTTAATACAGCGCTAGCATGGCGATAAATATCAGCGATAGCCGGCGATGACAATTCTCACGCTGAGAACGGCCAGCGATAATTATCGCTGGCCGTTGATAATATGCCCCAAAGTTGGCAAAAATCGAACCCCATAACAGCTAAGAGGAAAGTTATGAGCCTCAGTTCCCCCACGAACTTACCGTGATAAGCGATCAACCACACCTCCAAACGAATCCGACGGAAGAGATCCCTCGTTGTGGGAAAATAAGTGAGCTTTAAATACGCCTGAAACCGAGCAAAACTTGCTTCACCTGTGTGTTTAAAAGCTGGCATGCTCAAAGACGGTCCTGTGGAAAAAGGCCAGCACCATCTTTAAGGACGCATTAACAGTGATCGTAGGAAAAAAAGGTGGTATGCTCAGCATTCATCGATACGCGCGTGGAAAAATGCCGGCACCATCATTAAGGACGCTATGGCAACGATCGCATGGATGAAAGGCGGCGCCATCAATAGGGACGCTATTTAACGATCTGGTGGAAAAAAGCCGGCGCCCTCTTTTAAAGACATGGTAAGAATAAATGGATACTACCTCGATCGTAATATTTGTTGATGTTCTGAGATAAGATTTTACTGGGGAGGGGAATATCTGTTGTGTATAAAACCCATTGATGGCCAACCTAGCAAATCCCCTTCCAATAATGGGCGCCATCTTATTATGGTGTAAATTGAAATGCCACTCGGTATATGTCAGATCATATTATTTTATATATAAATGCTGAGCATACCACCTTTTTTTCCTACGATCACTGTTAATGCGTCCTTAAAGATGGCGCCGGCTTTTGTCCACAGGACCGTCTTTGAGCATACCAGCTTTTAAACACACAGGTGAAGCAAGTTTTGCTCGGTTTCAGGCGTATTTAAAGCCCACTTATTTTCCCACAATGAGGGATCACTTCCGTCGGATTTGTTTGGAGGTGTGGTCGACCGCTTATCACGGTAAGTTCGTGGGGGAACTGAGGCTCATAACTTTCCTCTTAGCTGTTATGGGGTTAGATTTTTGCCAACTTTATCGTTTTGGGTTCGTGGTTTATAAGTGTTTTTTGAGTAGACATCTGAAGTGCTACACCGTTATAATTATAATGGAGAATTATTTTATATGGAAATTTTAAGATATATAAATTTCCATCTTTTGCGATGATATTGATTCCAAAAGGAGTTTTATAATTTGGGGTTAGAGGTAGTATGGTATACCGAAGGACAAGAGGGGTATGCTTTTAGATGATAGTTCCTTGATAGCCAACAGTATTATGATGGAGGTATATTTGCACCATGTGTGTGTTAGGTATCCGTTTAGTGTTGTTTTCTTTCCTTACTCTGTTTAGGCGGACTATATCACACAGGGGATTTTGTCTACTGACTTGGGGTACCATCCCTCTCTGGTGCACATTACTTATTATTGCCACAAGATCAACTCCTAATCTTTGGTAAGTTTAACTCTTTTATGGGTTTGTGAAATTTTATGTCATGTAAGGCCAATTGGATCCTCGGGAGCTTTTATTAGTACCCTTTCTGTTTGCTCCCTTCCCCTTATTATCAACACCTCAAAGTAGTGTCGGGCTATTTATTCCAAAAATAGTGTGAGGCTATTTACCCTATATACGTATTAACATTCTATAAAGAATCTAACCTGTGCTGTCTCAAATTTGAAACTGAAGCATTTCAGATCAGTTGTGTTGCCCCCTTTCCTCTATTGTATGCACCAATAAATATTTTGAGGTAAATTACTGCAATGCAAGTATTAACCTTCTATAGAAATGCTATCCCGTACAAATTTGGAATTTTCTGAAAGGTCAACTTTTTGGGTATTGGGGTCCCAAAGACATATGCCTTCAACCTCAACATTGTGCTATATAATTTATTATAGACGCTGATCTGGAGCTACACTTCCACCGCATTAAATACTCATTCGTCGCACTACGGACATTGATTTTGTGTCCTGCTAGTCTAAATTAAGAGGTGAGATTGATTAATTTAATGGAATTTACCCTTTGCTGTCTCCACTTTTGATTCTTACTTTCATCTATCTTTCTGAAAGAATGTACACGTTTCCCACTTCCCCTATTAATCCCCCGCTTTTATGTAAAGAATATAAAATGGATACATTTCTCTTCGAACTGGTTGTGTGCGCATATCTCCATGTGTTATTAAATTTGACGAGGTATGAAATCTATAAGTTTTCTCAGAATTTTCCCCATTTTCTGTGTGTCTACAATGATTGCGATTGTTCCACTTAATTTAAATATGTTTTACCACAGTACTTACAAAATTTGAATAAATAATAAAGAATAAGCTTATATGTTTTTTGTATGTTATATTATTATTATTATTATTAATAAGCATTTATTAAGCGCATGGCTACCCTGAGGCATCCCAGCACTAGCGGCAAATCAAGTTAAAAGAGGAGGCTAGCAATTACTGTTCTGGAATAGCCATGTTTTAATACCCTTCCGGAAGGAGAGGTGGGAGGTTTCAAGCCGCAAATTGAGAGGGAGGGTGTTCCACAGTCTGGCTATGTTATATGAAAAGGAGCGGCCTCCACTACGCAACCTATTGATTTTAGGAATGCAGGCTAAATTTAAATTCGCCGAGAGAAGAGATTTCTTAGGAAGATAGGCGGTGATCAGAGACTGATTAATGCGGGGGCCTGTGCCCCTAAGAGTCTTATGAGCAGTGCATAAGGCTTTAATGGAGATCCTCTCCTTTATCGGCAGCTAGTGAAGGGCTTTCAAACTGGATCTAGCTGACTGCGTACTGCCACAACCGGTCAGAAGTCGCGCAGCGCAATTTTGTGCCACCTGAAGCTTCCTTAGGGTAGATTTTGGGGCTCCCGAGTACAGTGAGTTACAGTAGTCCAGGCGCGAGAGAATCAGGGCCTGGACCACAATTTTCTTAGCTTCAGTGGGCAGTAGGGGAAGGACATTCCGTAGCATTCTAGGGATGCCGTGGCAAGCCCCCATCACTGCCACTGCCTGCTGGTCGAGTTTGAGAGAATCATCCAGCCACACGCCGAGGCTCTTGATCTTGGACTTCGGGACTGGGGGGGCACCCAGGCAGGAAGGCCAGGACAGTGTGGGAACTAACTTGGCAGTATTGCCCAAGTACATAATTTCCGTTTTTTCTCCGTTCAGTTTGAGACAGGAATGTTGCATCCAGGTGGCAACTTTTCCCAAACAGAGCTCCAGGCCTGCAGGGTCAGTCCCCAGATGGTTTAGAGATATCACCAGCTGAGTGTCATCCGCGTAGGTGACCACTTTGATCCCGAACGGCTGGATGACCTCGGCCAGTGGCCTCATATATACGTTGAATAACGTGGGACTTAGAGAGGATCCCTGGGGCACTCCGTAGTTCAGAGGAAGAGGCCTGGAGGTGGATTTCCCTGCGAAGACCTGAAAAGTCCTGCCATTAAGGAAAGATTGAATCCAGGAAATGGCTCCTCCTGCTACACTATATTGCAATTTAGAATTATTTTTTTGATTTTAAGAGGCTTGTGTGTTGTAGAATTTTTTTTTTAAAATTGTTATGTCATTGTTGGTTTATCTGTAAAGATTGTAATAAGTCCTAATTATGTCCGTCATGTCATTTGATATGATTTTGTGTCTTATATATGTTTTATGTTACTCTGTTTACAGTCCTGAAGAAGTTCTCGAGGCTTGATGCCGAATAGAACGAAACGCGTTGGCTGTATTTAAATATTTTTTTATTTGGATGTGATAATAAAGGATTGAAAGAAACTACATAGAGACTGAAAAGTTTTTTGCTCAAGTGCACTGCTCCCTATGGAATATAGCTTCTGAATCTGTGAACAGTAGCACCAAAGGGCAACGGCTGCTGAGAAGTGTGCACGAACCATTACTCTAATATGTTGACAGTATAGATGTGAGGTGCTTTGCTACAAGTCCGTTGCCCAATTTCTTTTGTGTTGGAATGTGCAAACTGTAAAGGTTCCATGGCGTGTGACCTATGCCTTACGTCCTGACACACATGGAATGTCCATGAAAAGGAGAGTGGGAAGACATCACTCGTATTGTGTGGTGGCCAGCATGGCATGAAAAGAGTAAATGAGTCCAAAAGGACAAAGGCCGCTATCACTGTACTCACGTTGTGTACTGAGACATAAAAGATGTTAACAAGTCTGGAGTAACACTTGCTACTTGACGGTCTCACACTTGTCCATGTTCTGTCTCATGAAATGCCAGTAATGTCGGCTGACATCCCTAGCTGGCCATTGTCATTAAATCAGACCTACTCTTCAGCTCCACACGTACTGCTGTGCCATGCTGTGTGCTCACCTGCAATTGCCTCCATGTGTGTACACTAAGGGTGGGCGTAGTTGGCAGAGTAACTCCATGAAGTTGAACAAAAGCTCCATGAATTCAGCAACTTCGCTCCGCTTCCCACTTAATAAAACAGAGACCTCATATACTTTTGATAAAATAACAAGTATCTCTGTCTTTACATGCTAAAATGCATATAGTCATTTCACAAAAGTGAAAATGAAAAGTTAGCAAGCAGTGAGAGAGGTAATGATTTTGAAATCCTCCCTAACCTAGGGAGAAAACCAAGCAGATGCCTTGAAAACAAAGAGCACATCTTGCTGAACGATTCGGTGGGGGTCCCATCATCTTAGGACCCCCCCCAAGCAGAGTTATGGGCAAAAATACAATCCCAACCAAAGGCCCTGCAAAGCATTATGGGACGAGATTAGCAGTGGGCAGTGGATATTATAGTATCCAATATCAAAATAATTCTACAAAGAGCTGCAGTTCAACTCAGCGTTACTAGGTGTCCCTCACGAGTCAAATGCAAAAGCATTGAAATTATTACATCAAGCTGCAGTTCCACTAGTCGTTACTAGATGTTCCTCATGAGTCAAATGCAAAAGCATTGAAACCCTTTCATGAAGCTGCAGTTCAGCTCTTTGTAGAATTTATAGTATTAGCTCTCAGCTCAGGGTTTCAATGCTTTTGCATTTGACTCGTAAGGGACACCTAGTAACGACTAGTGGAACTGCAGCTTCATGAAAGGGTTTCAATGCTTTTGCATTTGACTAGTCGGACTAGTGGAACTGCATCTGGATGTCATAATTTCAATGCTTTTGCATTTGACTCTTGAGGGACACCTAGTAACGACGAGTTGAACTGCAGCTCTTTGTAGAATTATTTTGATATTGGATACTATAATATTCACTGCCCACTGCTAATCTCATCCCATAATGCTTTGCAGAGCCTTTGGTTGGGATTGTATTTTTGCCCATAACTGTGCTTGGGGTGGTCCTAACAGGATGGGACCACCACTGAATCGTTCAGCATGATGTGCTCTTAGTGCTCAAGGCATCAGCTTGGTCCTCCCCCTAGGTTAGGGGGGATCCCAAAATCATCACCTCTCTCATTGGCGGCTATTTGAAATGGTTATATGCTGTTTAGCATGTAAAGTTGCTTTATCAAAGCAGTTGTGGGTGCAGTTTAGTAGCTGATTCCACTACGCGGAGGGACGGAGTTTTTGCTTGTATTCTCTGTTTTTAACGGAATGCGTAGTTAACAATTCTCCGCAAGGAAGTTCATTGCCCACTCCTAGTGTACATACGTCAGGGCAATGCACATGTGTCTCAACATACATTGCTGGATCCAACATAAGTTGTGCTGTCAAGCTATGTGTGCATGTATACGCTAAACACGTGTATCTGTTCAAATACACTTTGAACGTGGCAATCAGTAGCGGCCTGTGGTGGGAGTGCTGCCGGGCAGTGACGTGGGGTGGGGGGTAGTAAACTACGGAATACGGCGCACAGAGGTAAGTAAACAAACAAATAAATAAAACGAATTTCGTTGCGCGCGCTGCATCGCCAAATGCGATGCAGTGTGCGCAACGAAATTCGTTTCATTTATTTGTTTATTTACTTACCTCTGTGCGCCGTATTCCGTAGTTTACTACCCCCACCCTGCCCCTCCCCCGCCCCACATCACCGCCCGGCAGCACTCCCACCACGGGCAGCTACTGGTAGCAATGTGTGTCACGCAGATTCATCACACAGTCCTGATAGACTGACCACATAATGCACATTTGAACATGTCTACTGTGCTGCATACTCATGTGATGTCATCCAGGTGACACAGACTGCCCTTATCCCGTTGTGTTGCTGTGTATTGTCAGACTTGAGATTGAGGACGTGCAATGGCCGAAGATACATGCAAGTCAGCATTGATGCTGGTAACCACATGTGCTGTGCCAAACACACAGGGCTGATCACACACTGATGTAGCAGGGTACGACATGACATACACAATGTCATATTGTTGATGTACTAGTGCTCAGTATGAGGAGTGCGAGGAGTGAACCAAGGTCTTAATGATTGTCACTTGTGTCTTATCACGTGCACAAGAGTCATGTCAATGTTGTGGCCGTGTGAGTCTCTGGTAAAACTGTCACACGTACCACATCAATTTTTAACGACTTCTGCATGTGTCCCCGGCCATAGTACGTAGGAGGAGCACACCTATCTATCACCTTGCCCCAGTCCTGGAAACCATGGACGACATTACAATCAGCATGGAATTCCATCAGGATCGCCTCACAATGCGAGAGCTATGTGCTCAGTTGGAGCCCCACTTGAAGTCCAGGTGAACATATCCTCCAGCATTGTCAGCAAAAGTCAAAGTGATGGCTACACTGCATTTTTTGGCAACTGGGTCATGGAGGGATGTCACAGCCTATGTCCAGAATGGTGTTGCGTGATGTCCTGTCTGCATTAATGTCATACAAGATTCACAACATACAGTTCCCAAGGCGCAATGATTTGGCAGGTGTGAAGGGGGATTCCTATGAACTTGGGCACATTCCACATGTAGTGTGCGACAATAACGGAACCCACATTGACCTAGTTCCACCACAGGCATGTGAAAGCATTTATACTAACCGAAAAAATTAACACTCCAGAAATGTGCAAGTGGTATGCCAAGCGGACCAGACCATTTCACACATGTGTGCTAAGTATCCTGTGTCGGTACATGACACAGTCTTTCTGCGCCACAGCAGCATACCACAATTGATGGCTAATCTACACCCAGATTGGGCCTGGCTTGTTGGTAAGTGGGCTGTGTCAATGAGTGTGACGTATGTGTGACATGCTGCTCCACTCACATGTCACAGTTACATTTTGATAAATGTGTTTATCCAGGATAGGTGACTCTGGCTATCTCAATCATCCCTGGGTGCTGAGCCCACTGCGGAATCCAACTACGCCAGGGGAGGACCACTACAAAGATGCCCATGGGAGAACACGTTGTGTGGTGGAGCGCACTTATGCACTTCTGAAATCGAGATTTAGTTGTCTGGCCAAGACTGGAGGGGCACTTCTCTACTCACCCAAGAAGGTGTGCCAGATAGTAGTCGCATGCTGCATGCTGCACAACCTGGCCTTGTGCAAGAGGATACCCCTGATTCAGGACGATGATGACCAGCAACAGCCCCCCGCTGCAAACCCACACATGCCCAGGGACGATGCCAGTGGTGAGGAAGAAGGTTTTGACCTGCGTGACCAGCTCATAGCCAACTACTTCCAATGAGTGTAAGTTATCATCATGCAACTATGACTGTGTCTGTGCGTATTGCTGATGTCTCCCTAACTTGGTTGACTAGCTGTGAATCTGGACACATACACATGAAAAAGAACATGAATATGGGATTTGGGCAGGCAGTGGGAGAGTCAAACAAACAACTGGGTAAGCATTAGCACTGGCAACAATGTGTGTCCTGCCACAGTAGCTCTGTCACTCACCGACAGTGTAACAAGCGCCAAGACACCACATGACCCAACACTGCCTGATCCCTCTCTAATCCAGGTAAAAGGACACACACTCTCGTCCTCACTCTCATACTGCTCAACACTGATCACAGTACAATACAAGTTAATGTGCAAAATGTTTATTACTATTAACGTGTCCTAACGTGCAAGATACGTGCCACAACATGCAGAACAATGCATCAGACCGAAACAGGCAGCATAGGAACATGTTCAGATGTCATGGAGGGAGATGTCACATTAATGAGCACTCAGGAGGGAGTACTCCGATCTGATCCCCCTTCCCTTTCTGGACAAGTCATGTGATGGATCACATTAGCTCAATGCCCTTTGTCAGAGGAGACCACTCCTCAGCCCATATGATTTGACATGTACTGTACTCCAGGACAGCGCTGACTGAATGTTCTTCTGACAGTAATCAGGTGAAAGACTCAAACTAAGATACTTGCAGTACAACAAAGGAATGTAAGAACTAGCTCAACAGCTGCATGATGGCAGCAAGACTGGTACTAGGCGTCAATGTCCACAACGGGCAGGAGACAGCCTCACCTTGCACAGGTGTGTGCCAAAAAGCGATTCAGGCCGCAGAGGTAATCAGAGTCCAAGCGAATGCAGACATGTCCATTGTCAGTGTTAAATCTGTAATCAGTTCCGAAAGATGCTACTGTATGTTGATACATCTGTAATTAGTCCCAATCAGTTGTGGATGCAGGTAAGAAGTTACTCATCCAATAAAGCTATTGCAGCTTCATAGGCAACCAGTTCCAGGAGTAGATCGTGATCAGCTTCAGCAAACAGGACGGCCGCCCAATCCAGTAATATGAATGAACAGATGTGCTCCTCGCACCCAGTGTCCGTAAGGAGCATTTCAAGCCAATAGGGGAGCGGTTCAATGTAGTCATTGCACACAAGAAGTTGTGCAATCGCACATGACCAGCTGCCAGCACTTATGCCAAGTTGTAAGGCATCCCATAGACGGGTACCCCGGGCACAGTCCCGGTCGTGGACCAACAAAGGACTCAACCACATGTCATGATCCAGTTCAGCAATCGATGTGTTGGATAGGCAGACATCCATGGCCTATTGAAAGGGGCATCTGCGACAGTGGAACACAGGTTGCACACAGGTGAAATAGGCATAGCGGAAGCTTAGCCTATAACTGCATTCCGTCCATCAATTGTTTCTTTTGCATTTGTCACCCTAAGTGGGAAGGGTATGCCCAGACGTGGGTCCTGTGCTCACTACACCACTGGATTCAAGCTAGCCTGGCTGATGAAGGGTGATGCCCTGAAACCGGTCCCAGGATGCTTGTTTCCGGTCCAGGGAGGACCTGGCTTGGCAGTTCGGGCTGGACTGTTCCCACAAGGAACAGGGTCAAGACTGATTTGCATATGGCTGGGTCCAAACTGGGGTGGTGTGGTGAGCAAAAGAATGATGGATTTAACCCAGATCCTTGTGACTGGGGGTGAATGTTTGCATTGTCCAGCATTCCGTCCATCAATTGCTTCTTTTGCATATAACTGATGCCCAGCACAGCCAATGGCAACGCTCCCAATATATTCAGCCTTCGTTCACGGTACAGTTACACATGACCAGGGATGTGCAGGTCCACAGGATGTGCAGCCATTGCGTTGTAGCTGTCGTTGAACCTGCACTCTTCAGAACAGCGGGAGGAATGTTGCTGAAATGCCACATGTCCGACATAAAGTTGTTTGAGTGAGCACCTGTTGTACTCCTGAAATGGTCTGAACGGAAGTGACAAGGCCATTCCCCACAAGGGAAATTGTGATATGAGCAAGGACTTCTGTGTGTGGAGTGTATGAAGCTTGGTGTATTAGATGCACTGAACCTAGTGGGAGACTCGTATTCAGCTGTTACAGTATCTCACAGGAGGTAACAGCCACCTGGTATTCGAAGGTCAGAGGGGCAGATGTGAGTCCGCCTTCTTGTTAATACAGATGAGCTTTCAGCCCTGTTGATACTTTGAAGTCTGCTTACATTGTTGGAATGTGAGCCCACAAATTACTGTTGACATTCACATATGGGGGAGTGATGAGTTCATCCCTACGGCAATGGACACGTTGAGAAACTCTTTCTGTGTTCGTGAGCCCTGCACGGGAAATACCTCTGTTTGTGATGTACATGACTCGATCAGTTCCTTCTGGTACATATGAGGGGCATGTGAGCCTGGTGGCTGGGACTGGTGTACATTGATGTATTTTGCCGACAATCAACTTAGATAGTTTACAATACACGTGTGACTGTACTTGTCTTGCTGAACGCAATAATTTCCTCAATCTAGGTTTGACATGATTTGTTTGGTTCGTGCCTGTTCTTGGGAAACTGCTGAGTGCTGCATTGTGATGCGCTGTGGGAGTCATTGCCACTGCAGTCATTCCCATGTGGATGGTAGTAGGGGGGTGGGAGGACACTGATTCACCTACCAGCACAGTACATCCGTTAGCATCCATGAACGTGCACTTACGTCAAATGTGCATACTTGTAATGAAGCAGAAGGGTTTGACTTCAGTTTGACAGGGAGAGGTACAGGGAGCTGAGACAATGGCGGCTGCTTACTCACCTTACACCTATTTGCTGGATCTGTTCCCTACTGATGAAGGATGATATCCATGTACACATGTGACTTGAGACTGACAACACTAACCTGCTAATACCTTGGTGTATCACCACACACGGGAATCTAGTTGGCATTTAAGCTGAGGTGCATTTCCCAGGTTGCTAAGGTGTGTACTGTGCTGGGAGATGTAGTGCTGTGCTCCCAACCCCCTTCTGTCCATGTTGATGTAGTAGAGCAGTGTAATCTGGATTGCACGTGTACAGTGTTGCCTGGTGCTGTGCTTTGGCTGTCATGCCATCATATGTCAACCACATGTCATGTTCTTGTGTCTTTCTAGGTACCTCTGCTCACACAATGGATTGTGGCATTCAAATATGGAGAGACATTGCAATGTGAGGCATCATGCTATTTACTCTGTGAAAAATGGTACTGACACAAACGCTCATTGTTGTGAATGGTGTTTATTTGTACATGAGTGACAGGTGAGGGGTGAAGTTGAAAGTGTTGGCACAAGAGTCATCAGGGTAGGACACACAATCCTGGTATGACACAGTCCAACAGTACACTGCCAACATTGTGGAAATGTGGGCTCTGATCTGCAACAAAGTCAATGCTGGAGGCAACACTGCTGACATCATAGTTGGCGGATGGAACGGGTTTTGAGAGGTGCTTTGCCACGTGATCCTCTGTCTGTCTTCCTCGGATGTCCCCTCGACCGTTTGGCCGGGGGGGGGACCTGCTACATGCTCGGAGGTGTCTGAGGAGTCTGTGCCTGCTGCCTCACCCTTCCCTGAGGCCACTGTGGTGGTGTTCTCAGTATCGTCCGGCTGGCCACGGGGTGGGCGGTTGGCTAGTTGAGCAGCATGGATGTCCCTCAGAACACCCACAAGCTGGCCCATGGAATCAGCAATGACACCCAAGCGGGTGTTCATGGCCCGTTGAAGCAGGTGGAGTTCGTGCAGTTCTTCGACGACCTGGCCCATCTGTCCCTGGGTCTGTTGGTATGCACCCAGGACAGTGTTGACCGTGGCCAGGGCCTCAGTCTCGGTGTCATCCTGGGACTGTCCCAGGGGGGCCTTCCCACCTGCCCTGCATACACAGACCTGTGCCGGAGCCTGTCGCTGCCCCCGCACACTGTCCCCAGCATCCTGGGTGTGGCTGGTGGGATTGGGTGCAACTGCCACAGGGACAGTGTTGGATGCAGTGGTACTGGTGTTGGTGCTGGCTGGCACACAGGTCGTAGTCGCAGGGATCAGCGTTGTTGCTGCTGTTGTGGGAGTCGAGGTGGTGGTGGGGACAGTGAGGCCTGGAGACTGGGGTTGCCTGGCCACACCTGAGGGGCCAGGTCGGTCCTCCTTGTCCGAGGAGGGGAGCAAATCGGCATCAGTGAGTTCACCTTCATGGGGGGGGGGAGACTGGCTGGGCTCGTTGGTCACACTTCCGACAGGTGTTGTGATCGGATCACCTGTTGAATAGAGGTCATTATGTCAGCATGTTCAGTAGACAGCACAACTTATATGTTAATGTATTGCACATTTCTATTGAGATGACCAGACTTTTGACAGTGACATTACTTTGCATTGTCCACAGTTTTGCATCAGTCGAACATGATGTTGAGGTACATGATTTGTCAGTTAGCGATGTGACATTGCGTGGGCAACAATTTCATATATGTGGATCTTGTTTTTCAACTGACATTTCCTCGGGTATCAACTAGATGCACATCCACTGCAATTTATGCTTGGACCTTTCTGACATTTATCTGACTAGCTGTCTACTGTGCCGCCACTTCATGATTGGTGTTGTTGGGTTTTTGACTGACTCTCGCAGTGGACGTGCTCCGCCACTGCGGTGCCAGGCATTGTGCGCTCTGGATGATATTGTTTTCTACTTCGGTTAAAAATTCACATGACTTATGTAATTGCCAGTATGCCTCAGGTGCAATATTCCAGTTGTGCTGTTTTGTAGTGGCCTCCTCTGTATAGTGATGTGTGGCTGAGTCTCCATGTATGTGTGGAGTTGATGTGTGCCTTTATGCTTATGGACAATGTGACATCGACATTTGAATGTGGTTCTTTGCGAATCTTGGATTGACTATGCAGTTACATGTGACTTCTTGGATGACAGTGTGATGAATGTGACCTCTTAATGACATTAATCTGTGTGTGCACTGGCTACAACTTATGTTGTTTTGCAGACTTGGCAAACATGTGAGTGATATGCTGGACATATGGCACCATGCTATTTGGGAGGGAGGCCAGGGTGCATGAGCTGACTATCTACGTGTGTAGTGCTGCAGAGGTGGGTGATGGCTGCCACGTGTCTCTGGGGTGGAGGGGTGCTCCATGCTGTTTGGGAGGGTGGGCAGGGGGCCTTGTGGGAGTGGTGGTCTTGCAGTCAGGTCTCAACGACTCCCTCCACAGTAAGATGGCTACCTACCTGTTATGAGGCACTGTCGGGGGTAATGGCTGCCACGTGTCTCTGGGGTGGGGAGGGTGGGCAGGGGGCCTTGTGGGAGTGGTGGTCTTGCTGTCAGGTCTCAACGACTCCCTCCACAGTAAGATGGCTACCTACCTGTTATGAGGCACTGTCGGGGGTAATGGCTGCCACGTGTCTCTGGGGTGGGGAGCGTGGGCAGGGGGCTTTGTGGGAGTGGTGGTCTTGCTTTCAGGTCTCAATGACTCCCTCCACAGTGAGATGGCCACCTACCTGTTATGAGGCACTGTCAGGGGTAATGGCTGCCACGTGTCTCTGGGGTGGGGAGCGTGGGCAGGGGGCTTTGTGGGAGTGGTGGTCTTGCTGTCAGGTCTCAACGACTCCCTCCACAGTGAGATGGCTACCTACCTGTTATGAGGCACTGTCGGGGGTAATGGCTGCCACGTGTCTCTGGGGTAGGGAGGGTCTCTTCAGGGGGCCTTGTGGGAGTGGTGGTCTTGCTGTCAGGTCTCAACGACTCCCTCCCCAGTAAGATGGCTGCCTACCTGTTATGAGGCACTGGCGGGGGTAATGGCTGCCACGTGTCGCAGGGGTGGGGAGGGTGCTCCATGCTGTTTGGGAGGGTGGGCAGGGGGCCTTGTGGGAGTGGTGGTCTTGCTGTCAGGTCTCAACGACTCCCTCCACAGTAAGATGGCTACCTACCTGTTCTGTGAGGCAGAGTGAGGAAATGGACGTCTTGTGAGACAATCATTTTTTTAACGTGCATTCTCCATGTGTTCGCTTGGGTCTGGCAAGCGAGGCTCACTTGTTGTGCACAACAGTATGTTACAGTGATATGTGAACATTTACTTTGTACTTACCAGCCTCCTCTCCCCCCTCGATTCCGGTGAGACTCTCGGGATGCAGTATGGCAAGCACCTTCTCCTCCCATTCTGTGAATATCAGTAGTGGAATGGGAGGCCCTCTGCCCGTTCTTTGAGCCAACTGGTGGTTCCTCTGTGCCCGTGCCTTGACCCGGAGCTTGAGGTCATTCCACCGCCTTTTGATGTCACGCAGTGTGCGTGGGATGTTCCCCTCTGCATTGACTTTGTTGTAGATCCTAGCCCACATCTGATTTTTGCGCACACTGGGCCTGATTCACAGAACTAACTTACGTCAAAAAGGTAAAGTTAGTACTTTTTGGTATTCACAGAATACACTTACTCATTTTGGTATTCACAGAATGAACTTACTCATTTCGGTATTCACAGAAGTTAGTAGTCCTAACTTTAGGACTCCTAAATGCCTTCTGTGAATACCGAAAGTCTTAAAGTTAGGATTTTTCTCAGTTTAGGAGTAGTAAAGTTAGGAGTCCTAACTTTACTACTCCTAAACTGAGAAAAATCCTAACTTTAAGACTTTTGGTATTCACAGAAGGCATTTAGGAGTCCTAAAGTTAGGAGTCCTAACTTTACTACTCCTAAACTGAGAAAAATCCTAACTTTAAGACTTTCGGTATTCACAGAAGGCATTTAGGAGTCCTAAAGTTAGGACTACTAACTTCTGTGAATACCGAAATGAGTAAGTTCATTCTGTGAATACCAAAAGGAGTAAGTGTATTCTGTGAATACCAAAAAGTACTAACTTTACGTTTTTGACGTAAGTTAGTTCTGTGAATCAGGCCTATTGGGTGTCTGTTGGACCAGGTTTCCATACAAATGTGGTTCTACCCTGATGATCTCATCTACCAGCACTTTCAACTCTGTGTCAGTGAATTTAGGCATTTTGCTATTCGGCATGGTGCTAACGGATGTGAGGTGCAGGGTGAATATGTGGATGAGTGAGGTGTGTTCGGTGTGTGGTTGTGAAGGGGATGGTGTGTGGAGTTGTGTGGGTGTGATGGTGTGCTGTGTCCTCTCTGTGCTATTTGTTCTGGTGTCCCTCTCTCTCTCTCTCTGTGGATGCCCCTTTCTGTTCCCAATTTGCTAAGGATGCTGGTCCAGGAAGGGGTTGGTTTATATACTGTGGTGTGTGGGTGTGTCCACATGAGTGATGTCCACCTGGTGTGTCGTCCATGCTGTCCATGGCTTTTGTCTCCGGTATGCATTTGTGGTGTATCATTCTTGCGTGTCTGATGTAATTGAGGGCGGATGATGATACAGGCACACTTTGTGTGACTTGTAGTGCATTTTGCTACTTCCGCCATTCTTTTGTCCTGGGCGCCACCGCTGCGGTTGGTACTGCTATGATCCTTACACCAGCTCCGCTTACTCATCGTAATTAGCCTTGCGGTCATTCCGCGGGAGGTGCGGACGTTTTGGTCCATTGACCAGCTTTCCCCGTCCGCCGAGGTAGCATTTTCGACTATTGCCACCCTTACGGAAGGCTTTTTATGTATTCCGGCCGCCGCGGTGGGACTTAACGTGAGTTGCATCGTAATCTGACCGGCGGTATTGCCGCGGGACATGCGGACGGTCTTTTTCCGCATGCATGGTGGTCGGAGGCCTTTTCCGTCCGCCATCGTAATCGGGCCCTACGTTTTAAACATTATTAAACATTTTATTACAGTTATGTACATTTTTTAACATAAAATGATGTAGTTTTACATTGCTTTTTAAACATTTTTTAGAAAGAAATTAATTTTTAATAACAGTTATACATTATTAATTTGTGTTGTAAACATTGATTACGTTCTTAGATATAGTGTAATTTATTATTAATATATATGTTTTAACATGTTTTTATTACAAACACTTTTTTGAAATCTTTCAGATTTTTTTAACATATATTGTTATATTTTAAGTAATATTATTTATATTTGAAATATAAATAATATTAATTATTACATGTTATTTTTAATACAAACATTTTTTATAACATTAATAAAAAAATGTAACATTCATTTCACATAGTACAGATTGTTATACATTGGATATGAAATGTATATTTATAGAATTATAATACTAATTATTAAATGTTTAATAATATTTATTATTATAATTTTACATTACAAAACAAATAAGAAATAATTTTTAATACATAAATATTATTTTGCAGTATTTTTACAAAAATTTACAGCAATGTATTTATAATTGTCTATCAGTTTATTAAAGAAATAGATAAATCTTTAATGTTTAAAGCAGCCATATTTGTTTCTGACTTGTATTTTGTAACCGCTCAAGCTTGTTGTGGGTCATTTTTGAGGGGAGAAGCTCGCGGTTGGAAGCTGCGTCGCATCGGGTAAGGTAAGTTTAATTTTATTAATTTAAAGTTTCATTTTAGTTTAATTTGAAGGTAGTTAAGTACTAGGAGTGTGTGTTTAAACTACCGTGTTAGTAATATATTTATTAGTGTTATGCTATAATTTATTGTGTATATTTGTGTGGGTGGGGTTGTTTGGTTTCTTTACAGGTTTTGGTCGATTGGAAGTTCCGGTTGGGAGAAGTTTTTTTTTTTTTTAGTTAAGGAAGTGTGTATTCGTTTTAGAAAACTAATAATTATTTTACACTTCCTTAATTTTTCGAGTTTTCATGGAGCAATTCTTTTTTTAAATACGTTTTTCGGGATTTTTATGGTTTATCGTTTGTGGAGTTATTTGCGGTGGATTACTTTTTAAACAGTTGGATTTTTCCATTTTTTGGGGGGATTTTTGTTGCTTACTGGGATTATGACAAGCCTGGATTTATTTATGGCAGTTGGGATTTCATTTCTTCAGCTACGGAAACAGTAAGTAATTTTAAATTATTTATTGTGGGAGGGAAATGTTTAAAAAATACATTGTTATTGTGATTTATATTTCATGAAATATAATTATTATGTCAATATATTTTTTGTACATTAATTAATATATTTGACAAAATAATTAAATTTTTTAAAATATAAAAATTATATTTATTTGTTTGTTTCGATTTTGGTAATGTGTTTTAGGGTATTTAGATGTTTTTTTAGTTAAAGTAGGGACTTGGCTATTAATTCTAGGTATTCTAGGCCTATTTGTGTACAGACTGCTCCATTCTTAGGGGCCAATTCCGATTCGGGCCGGAAATCTCTCCGTCCGAGCCGGACCCGGAGAGATTTCCGACCGAATCGGACCCGTGCAGCCTGACCGAACGAGTACAATGCGCACGTATGCCATCGGACTCGATTCGGTCGGACTCCCATTGAAGTCAATGGGAGCCTGTCGTACAACGCGTACGCGGGCTCCCATTGACTCAATGGGTGCGAGGCGGACAAGGGCGCCCCCTACAGCGTGTACGCGGCGAAGCGACTCGTGCCGTACACGCACAGGTAGGGGGGACCCATGGGTCCCCCCTGTGTGCGACTCGCGCGGCTACGCGTACAGGGGGGTCAGACACGGACCCCCAAAGTACGGCTCCGACTGCTCTTTCGAGCCGGAGTGCGCTGCTCGGTCGGACTACTCGCGGCGCGCATCGTACTTACCCGGCCGGGGAACGTCTCCATTGCGCGGTGCGAGTCGAGTCCGAGCGAGTCGGTCAGTGCGGTTAGACCCGGGAACGAGTCGGTCGGAGCGGTCGGGACGCCCGGACGAGTCGGTCGGCGATTTCGCATCGTACTCGCTCGCCCGGACGCGCGTACGAATCGGTCGGGAAATAGGGCTCCGAATCGGATCCGGTTAAGCCGAATCCGATTCGGAGCCCTACCGGCCGAGATCGGAATCGGCCCCTTAGTTGTTGGTGGCTCTGTTCTTTTTGGATAGAATGTAATAGTTTATGTAGAGTTGGTGGAGTTCTGCCTGGAAGGCGTTATGCCATCCTTCAACAGCATTGTTAGTTTTAGCTTCTTTGTTTAGAGTACTGTTATATACATTCCACCATGGAATGTGGTATTTTGGTTGCCTTCTGTGTCCAGATCTGTGTAGCCTTCCCAACCAGGTATCTTCAAAATAGTCAAGTATGGGACTTAGTTTTTGCTCATTTTGTTGGTAGTATGCACTTTCAATTAGTAAATTGTAGTGTTCGGCTACGTCAGTAACTGGGACGTATACCAGTGCTATAAGTTTTTTAATTTGATATGCAAAGGAGCTATTTGTTGCATATTCAATACTTAGGGGCCGATTCCGATGGCGGAAGGACTGTAGCCCGTCCCCCATCGTGGTGGTGACCGGGACCGTCCGCAATACATGCGGCGGTCCCGCACACCCAATTAGGATGCGACTGCCACCATGGCGGTCGCATTTTGCACTTTAACATTGCGGCGGGTGCTGCTCACTGCAGCACCAGCCGCGATGTTCAAAATGCATGTTGTGCATTTCACTGCACTAAGTGGCAGGCACCACACAGTGCCTGCCACTTGGTGCAGTGAAATGTAGGGGGGTACCCAGTGCACGTACACCACCCCCAGACACAAGGGGGGCCCGCAACGGGCCCCCAAAGCCAATCTCCACCAGCCTTTCAATGGCGGTTTATCTGCCACGGAAAGGCTGGCTGAAGACAGCATCCTAATTTGATGGACGGTGCCTGATAGGCACCGCCACCATTTTATGGATGCAGACCGCTCCACCAGGCAATCGGTACGATTGACTGTGGCGGGTCCGTGGCGGACGGTCTTTGCGTCCACCACGGTCGCAGTCTGGATCCCCCGCCGAAATGTGGCAGGGGAAAAATCGCGGTCCATGGGTGGAAGGACTGCCACCGCATGGCTGGTGGTGGCGGTCCTTCCGCCATCGTAATGACCCGCTTAATGTGGATTTTTGGAGATGTCTCCAAATACATTGATTAAAATGAAATGATAATAGCAACCCTGAATTGCTGTGTGAGGGTAGGTTTTTAGTATTGCGTGTATCATTGACTGTTCAAAGTCAATGATTATTTTTTGGGGAAAATAAATATTGGTTACTTGTTTAATTTTTGTTAATAGTTCAATGTAGGTGGAGTTTTGCTTATTTGGTAATAAAGCATATAGAAAAGGGATGTTTGTGTTTTGATAAAGTGCATGTATAGTATATAACTGATAAAATGGTTTGGGACATATTTTAAAAGTCCCGTCCATCATCCAAGTGTCACAGGTTTGGAGTTTTTGTAAGTTAGTAGCAGTTCCAAATAATATTATTCTTTTGTCTCTTGATTTGTTATCATAAAGAAGTAATTGTTCTTTATTATGGGTAATTCTGAATTCTGGGGGAATTTCTACGTCTGCAAAAGGTTTGTGGACAGGTGTGGTGGTGGTATTAGCTTTTTTAGTTCTAGCTATTGTTCTTTTTAGGGACGAGATGGAGGGCATTTGGCCAGTTGCATGTTGTGGGATTTTGGGGAGCATTTCTTTAAGTATTTCTGTTGTAGACTTTTCTGATCTAGTGCTTGCTTCTTTTATATCGTCTAAAGCATTTCTAACTTCAATTTCAGCAATGTTAGGGGGTGGATATGCTCCCTAACATATAGTACAGTTGTTTCCTTTGTTGTAGCCCTCCCATAACATTTGTTAGAATAGTATTTACTACATTTCCAGTTGACTTTGTCTCCTGTTTGCTTTTCTGGGGTGTACACATAGCCCATATAACATAGTAAAAGTTTTCCTTTTTGTGAAGTTATGAATTGGGCGCCTTCAGTCATTGTGATGTTTTAAATGCTAAGAAAAATGTATAGAAAAATTACTATAAATATTCCTGTACTGTTTTATTTTCTGAAATATATACATTGTCAGTTTTATATTTACAACGTTGAATTTGAAGTCGTTTTCAATGCTGATGTTTTTTTTTTACTGTTTTCCTTTGGTTTTCTTGCTGAGATTCCTTTTGGTAAACAAAAGTAATTTTAATAATTTTGTTTAACTGTGTATTAAGGGGGGGGTTGGGATTAACTTGGACTTTTGATGGGTATTTTACCAAATTGTTTTAAATTATTGCGGTTTGATGCTTACTTTATTTGCAACTCGATTTTTCACAGTGTTCTGTAGGTGTTTGAATCTTTTTAGAATTATCTGTAGAGGAGATATAAATTTAAAAAACATATATTAATTAGTTTGTATGTAAAAATAGTGCTTTTAGAAGATTAGCAGTAGTATTAGTTTCTAAATGTTATTTTACTTACTTTGTGGAGAAGGAAACAGAGTTTTTTATAATGTAGTCCAGTGTTCTGGCAGCAATCCGGCAGAGTTTCTCCTTTTTCTTTCATTTTTGTTTGAAGTGTAAAATAATGCTTAATTTATGGGTGTTTATATAGTGTTTATTTAATTGTTGTTTTAATTTCATTGGTTTATTTTAATAGTGTGTGCACTTCATTGGTTGATATTTATTGTTTTAATTGATTTGGTGGTTGATTTCCATATATGGAAAACGCTAATTAAGTTTCAGTTATTGCATTTTTTTATTTTAAGGTGGTTTATTATATTATATGTGAATTATATTGTTTTCGATGATAAATAATATGTGCTTTTTATTTAGGCATAATATTTTAAATAGTAAATAATTGTGTGTATTTAATATATTTTATGGTAATATTTTTAAATGTCTTTAAAACATTTTTTAATTGATTTCTTTTGTATGTTGTGTGTGTTTATTAATAATTATATATTATTTGGGGTAAGTTTTGTATGTTTATAAATGTTTTTAACATGTCGATATAATTTTTCTAACGATATTATTAGTGTCTATATTGTGGTTATCGATATTATTGACGCTTTGTATCTTTTTTAAACATGTTCGATATTTCTTATAACGATATTTTTGTGTTCGATAATACTGATATCGATGTAAGTGTATGACGATATTTTGGTCTCGATATTGGTGTATTTATTTAAGTAAGTATAGTGTTTCGATATTAATGTATTCAATATTTTGGTAGGTTGATATAGTGTCTGTCGATATTATGTCAGTGATTCTTCTCCTGTACTTCATAGCCAGTCTACTCTCCTCCAAGGTCCTTTCAGCCTCAACCTTGCCTTTACCTAGGCCCTCTCAGCCTCAGCCTTTTTTGCCTCCATGGCCAGCTTCTTTTCCTCCATCCCGAGTCTGGCCATCTCCAGCCTGAACCCCCTGTCCTCCCTCTTCACCACCGGCTCCTCTGGGCACCAGCTGTGGGAATAGAAACAGCTCCCTGCCCAGGTTGGTGGCTCCAATCTTGGGGCCAAGTCACCCCTCTCAACTGCAAACTGGATCTCAGGGATGCCCTCTCCTTGTTTATCAATCACATCAATTCCTTCTGTGGTTTTAACCACTGACTGATGGGATTCTGCCCAGGCCCTCAGCACTATTTGCGTCTCCACCGTCCTGGTAGTGCTTTTTGCAGGAAGTCCACTCTCCTTGCAGAACTCCTTGAGCTGGGCCACAGTGAAAGCATCCATGTTGTCCAGCGCGAATCCCATTCTTGCAAATGTGTTTTCACTCACAACAGTCAGGGGAAGAATTTGGAAAAAACAAAAAGAAGCCAATCGGGGAGAATTTAAACTCTAATTGGTCTTAGATATGGGATGGTAGTGTACACCAAAACACTGTAATTAAGCTACCCTTTATTTATATGTGTCTAAATGATGGTGAAAGACCTAAAAAAGTAGCAAAATATTTTGGGCTGATTAATGAGAGGCTTGAGCCACCAGAGAGTCACTTTTTTTGAAGCTCTGGTGTACCAAGCATCTCAATCATATCAATGAGGCAGCGCAAAGTCATCCTGCGTGACTTTGCATGGCCTCATCGATATGGAATAAGACAAAACAGTGCAAGTCGCTGTGTTGCCTTACTCTATGTCAAGTAGGCGTTCCATTGGCATTGCAGCGTAACGAGGAGAAATGTTTTCATTTCTCCTCGTTGTTTCCTCTTTCCATGCAGCACACATGGAAAGAGGAAAACCCATCTCAGGATTGTTTTTGTGCAGGAAAGTGCCCCTGTTTAATAATATTTCCCCACTGTAAAAATTATTTGCTGCAGGATTGGGGGCGTTTATGGCTGTCGATAGTTTCCAATGATGAGGAGTACCAAGTTCTAGAAATTTTTGTCAGGAGGGGTCCTTACACCTAAAGCATTTTGATAGGGATCAAAAAGTTTGAAGACCTCTGACCTAGACTATCTATAGTGCTTAATGTATTCAGACTTTTGACTTCCGCTTTATTTCTGTTGAGTTTGTAATCAAAAACTGAGGCATAAATACCAATCGTGTTTATAAGTCTGTGATAGATGTTCTGGCATTTTCGGTAACAATACAAATGTCATCTGAATACGCATTTGCTGACACTTTTGCAATGGTGGTACTGAAATCAATACCGGAAATCTGGTCACTGGATTAAATATTTTTAATTAGAGGCTAAAGAGGCAAGATTAAAAGGGAAGGGGATACATCCATGACTTGTGCCTTTCTGGCGTTTAAATGGTGATAAGATGACCACACCTGCTCTTATCTTTGCACTCAGATTGCTGTAAAGAGCCATTATCATTTTTCTTTAAAGAAATATCTCCTAGATTTTATTTTTTAAAGATTCTTCAAGGAAGCGGCGGGATACTTTATCATAGACCATTTTGATATGTAAAGTTCTAGCTATAGTGTCTGAGATGGTTACTTTCGCTCTCTCCAGCACATGGCACAACAGACGAGTGTTATCATTAGAGGTGATTTTTCATGAAGTCTGCCTGCGATCGGCCAATTAGGCAGGGTAAGAAAGGTTCGAGCCTTTTGGCTAGTATTTTAGCATAAATCATCCCATCAAGATTAATTAGTGAATTGGCCTATAGTTTTTTGCCAATAGTGGGCCCTTGGTAGAGCTACTATTATGGCTGAAGGCAAAGTAGGAGTGTCTTCCCTTTCAGAATAAATCAAAGTAGCATCCATTTGTTGCTTGACATTCACTTCTTTATTTAAAGGTGAATGAAAGTGCCCTGATTATTCGCTTTGATATAGTAGAGGATGGCTTAAATAAAGATGCAGAATGGCATTACTTGCTCTAAATAAACCAGACATGATTTACCAGGCAATTCTGACATATGCCCGAATCTGCAATTATCCACCAAAGTTGAATCATACTTATCATAGTTCAATGTTGAACCACTATCTGCTACTCAAGAACAAACAGGGAGAAACAATGACTCCTATGTGAAATGAATAATGTTTTACTTTTTAGCCTTTTCTCAAGCACACAACTTGTATAGTCTATCCAAAAAGCATTAGTACTGAGTATGGCTCCCTAAGCATCCCTTAACCTTCACTTAGGGGATTAAATAAAACTCACATCCACATATCTTTTCCCTAGGGGAAACGATATTCCAATTACCCCTATAAGAACCATAGGATATATTTCCTGAGCCCATGAAGATAGGACAGGCGTAGACTGCCTGCCCCTCATCAGCCATTAAGTCTCTTCCAATTGACATAAAAGCTGCCTGCTCTTTCCATGATTTTGCTTTCCGATACTTAGGTTCATGAGTTAGAAATTGCTCCAACCTACACAGGGCAAGAATACGTCCTCCCCTGATTCTATTCATGAATTTTCTATTTTTCCTATTACTCAACCTCTTTATTCTAAATAGGCTAAAAGGTTGGATAAAATTGATAATTAATAAAAAGTTAACTAATTACTTTCCCTCACTTTCTAACAAGTGATCCTCAATGTATGATGATGAGCACTATACATTGTATAATATTGCCCGGAAATGGCTGAACAGCTCCCCCTTGCATCGTAATTTAAAATGTTTCTTTAATCACACTTTAGCATGGCGCTTCAGTATTACGTCTATATACCTTGTAGATATCATGTAGTATAAGTGAGGGCCAAAGTATAGGTCAGTCGAATGCAAAGAAAGTTACGGTTTAGTCACAATCTCTGAGCAAGTCATAAGATGGCTAAAACAGCCCCTTATGGTGACTAGGATACATTTCAAAATTGTGGCCATGTTAATGCTGAAGGGTGCCCCTTGGCTTGAGTGGAAGTGATATAAAAGACGGAATCTTTTAATTATTCCAACCATGGTGCCTTAAAACCATGCCAAAAACATTGCTTCAGAGGGATTCAACCCATGGACTGAGGTAACATTTCATCAATCCTCAATGACATATTTGAAGCCTGACTTTTCTGTCCTATTAGCATTATGTTGTGCAATCGAGTCATCTTATTTTCACCTGCGTACACTCCAATACCGTAGATCACACGTTTTTTCTTCTTAACTGTTTAGCATAGATCTGACAGGTCCAGGTGCCCATGAGTTTTAGGAGCCTCATATAAACCTGGGTATTGGGAGTTTTAAAAACTACAGAAGCATCTTCGAAAATCAATCCGATCTGGACTTAACAGAGGCGGCTCCTCCGCTATGGCGTAGGAGGGTCGCCCCACTGATTTCTCGTATTGTGAGAAGCAAAAACATAAAATGGTAAAAACTTTAAGTTATTACAATCTTATGTTTCCTTTGCCGGGTACTGCTCTTTTTTTTACGAAGCAGGGCAGGGGAGGAGTAGTTTGCCCACTCCCGAGTGCACAATGACCGTTTGGTCGGCCCTCTCGGGTCGCTCAAACCAGTCATGCACACGTTCCCCTTCTCCATGCAGGCAACATGCCCACCTCTCCAGCCCCTGGCTGAGCACCGTGTCACAGCGCTCAGACCAATCACAAAGCTGCATTGCAGCATTGCAGAGTTGTGATTGGCTTAGGGGAGGGAGCCTGGCTGCCTGCTTCCTGTTCCTGTCTGAGGCAGGAGAGCAGGAGCAAATAAGACGTGAGACCCAGCCTCGAGGTAAGTTTTATTTTAAAAAAAATGCATTATGACCCCTGCATGTGATGCCCCACAAACACCCCCCCCCCATGCCCGCCCCTACCCGCAAGCCATGCCGGCCGCAACTGGGACTTAACCCTCTTCGGTTACCATCCAGTCCAGGTGCACTACATCATTTAGATACATTTTTGTACCTCCAAATATCCCAACAATATTTAGAATGTCGATATGCTGAATTAGTCGTAAGGTACCCCTCCAGTCACAGCACTACTAAAATACTCCATTAACAGTTCAGTTTATTTAGAGGCTGCCTATAACAGCAAGATGCTTTACTGACATCATCCGATAAAAAACAACTGCACTATTTGTTCTGCATATTCTGATCAAGACAAGTCTCTCTTTTAAAGTGAAGGTTTTGATGTATGAATTTAAAATCGGTTGGATTTTTTCATAATATGCAACTGATGCTTTATACACAACATATCAACTGTCTGTTGCTTTTGAGAATTTATTTTACCCAAGGTTTCCTGCATATGTCAACATGTGAACAAACTTGTCCGGTACTATTGTCACAAACTTACGCTTTACATTTTGAACTTATTTTGAATATGAATTTTGGAAGGGGCAGAATAGTATTGATGATCTGATTAATGTCAAAAGGATTTATTTTTAGAAATACATAGAATCAAAACCGGTTTTTTGATAAAAACGTGAATAGATTTGCTATATCTCTGAGTATGCCAGCTCGACTAAGGCTGACTGTTAGCCGGGAATAAAGTCTTTGTTCTGTTGTTCACACACCTTCTTTGGATTAACAGTATAATTACTGACTCCATTACTAAAACACACCATTGTGAAAACCTCATTAAAGAATGAGATCCAATTATTCCTTCCTATCGATTTAGTCTTTCCGAAATTCTGTCTTCACGTCCAACTCTAACTAATGATCCACACTGAGCCCTGCCAGCACTTTTAGACTGAAATTCTTGCCATCTTATATTGCTGCTTTTTCACACTTTCTTCCCCACAGGGGATCACTCAGAATAATCACGTACACCCAATGAGGACTTTTGGAGCCATGAGTTGATTAATTCACTCCACTCACTGCACAGAGAGGAATGGATGCCCATTCACTTTCACTCGATGGTGATGGTCACTTTGGAACAGTGGACCCCAATCTTAACTATCTTATTCTCTTTTTTGTCCTTTCGTTCTTTACAGCTTTGAGAAAGACCAAGGCATATTAGCCTCATGGGGCGAAACATGTGTTGGCTGTTTTCATATTCTACACTATACTTCAAATGGCACACCCTACTTTCTGAACATGGAATTATTCACCTTTAAAAAAGAAGTGCATGTCAATCAACAAATGGATGCTACTTTGATATATTCTGAAAAGGAAGACACTCCTACTTTGCCTTGAATTTACTTATGACTGGGATAATAAGGGTCTAAACTCCATTGGAGTGCTCACCCACAACAAATTAGGTATTTCCAAATCAACAGGAAGAGGATGCTGGGCTCTATGCATTATTAGTAAATACTATTATGGCTGACCCTGTGGTACTGGAAATCAAACCAGAATCTGCAAAATGGTTAAATAATTCCACCAAATTAGGAGTGAGTGTGTCGGACAAACCTTTACAATAAGTTACAGTAAAGCCATGCGGGCCATAGGCTTTATTCGATTTTAGAAATCTTATTGCCTTGGATATCTCCTCTTCGCTACATGACACATTGAGTGCTGTTTTATCATCCTCGTATATCTGTGGCAGGTTTATTTTATCTAAATAGGCTTTACAATCATAAAGGTAGGCTTGTGAGTCATTCTTGTAAAGAGTTTCATAAAATTCTTTGAAAGTCTCCAAACTTGTTTGACGATTTGTTTGTGTTTTCTTTGACTTATGTTTAAGCGGGGTGAAACCTTTTTAGTTTTGTTTGTGTTTTAGGTAGGACTCAAGCATTTTACCTCCTTTGTTCACATCAGAGTGTTAGGCTTTTGGATCTGTTGACCCAGACCTCACCATTCCCACTTAGGGGGTTATTAGGATGGCGGGCGGACTTTAGTCCGCCCGCCACCCTAGCGGTGCTGGGACCAGCCACCAGACGTGCGGCGGTCCCGCACCGCTAATTAGGATGCGACCGCCACCCTGGTGGTCGCATTCTGCTATTTTGACATTGCGGCGGGTGCTGCTGTAAGCAGCACCCGCCGCAATGCCAAAGAGGCATGTTGTGCATTGCCATGCACAACGTGGCAGGCACCGCGCGGTGCCTGCCACCTTGTGCATGGCAATGCCAAGTGCAGCTCCCCACCCCCCCGGGGGCCCGCAACGGGCCCCCAAAGCAATTCACCGCCAGCCTTTCCATGGCGGCAAAGCCGCCATGGAAAGGCCTGTGAATCCCAGCATCCTAATATGGATCGCGGTGCCTGCTAGGCACCGCCACCATATTAAGGCCCCAGTCCGCCCGGCCGGCAATCGGAACGACTGCCGACCGTCGGAAAAGCGGCGGACGCACTTTGCATCCGCCGCGGTCCCCCCCGCCATTATAATATGGCGGGGGTGAATCGGGTGGAGATGGCGGGCAGATTGCCACCGCCTGGCTGGCGATGGCGATCCGCCCGCCATCCTAATGACCCCTTTAGTATTCTATTATATACGTATTTTTTTTAAAGTAAGTTGAGGGTGGAGCTGTCTCGTTTCGCTATGTGGGACGTCTCAAGCTTTTTAATTTCATCTTCCAATTCTGTTATTTTACTGTTATTGGTTTTATTTAACTTTGCTTGTAGGTCTATTAGGATTCCTTGTCAGTGTTGCTTTAAATGCATCCCAAAATATGGCGAGTTAAATTTCAGACCATTTATTATCATTGATGTAACCAATTATAGCTTTTTCTATTGAGTCCCTGATCTCATCAAATATAAGAATGTCACCTTTAACTGCAGAATTGACAGGGTAGTTTACAGTTAAACAACAACAATTTTCCATTTGTGATTGCTATTGTTTAAGAACCCACATTCACCATATACAAAATCAATACTAGGATCACAATTTGTGCAATAATTAGCAATATTATTAAAAAATATCAGTAGTCTCTGTCTCACTATAAGTACTAATACTTTTAATTTATTGTTGTACAAAATATTTTTTAATACATATGGTCATCAGGCACATAAATCATTTCCCACAATTACATTACGTTAAAAAGTTTTGTTTATACAAAAAAGTAATCTGTCGACGCAGCATTTCTGTGGAAGTCAAGATGGTTCCCACCAACTTCATCAGAACCTACATTTAAAAAGAAAAACTCTTGTAGCTCTTTACCAATCGTCAATTCAATCAGCGATAATAATACCAATGATGCAGGAGACTGCAGTCATCTCCGCACAAGGCAGAAACAAACAGAATTGTAATAAAATAGAAAGCTGATAATGTCAAAAAGATATTAAGAATCTTTCCAAGGAGAAGCCTTACTCCTATTTGAGGGACAATTAATACACCATCAACTCACCACAGGACAGATCATACATTTGGGGTAGGTAGAAAAACAAACAATCAGTCACTTTTTCAGACTCCTTAGCAGGATCCGATGACTGGGACCCCCTGGAGGGTCCTAGCAATGTCAACACACACCCAGGCCAGCCTTTTTTTTAGTTCAAGCCCACAAGGGCAGGGGAAAAAGCAGACCATGGCACCAATACATAGTGATTGCCAGATGAGAAGGAAACATTACAGGTGGGACCCCCAGGGACCATAGCTCCACTCATACAGTAAGGGGCTAATAACACACAGCAAATTCAGATTTTTAGTTTATCACACTATAGTCTGTCTTCTGCAGGAATTCCACTTCTAAGTAAAGGGCTTTCCTATGTTATAACAGAAAGAATTGGCTTTTTTGCCTTAAAAACTAAACTATTACAGTTCTTCTGTAAAACAGGACTCAAACTAACCTTTCTAGAAAGGAATGATCCTGTAAATGACTCTGTAACTGGCTTGAAGTCAACCTTTTACCCTCCAAGTATATTTATGCCACCGGAACTATTACCTTAAAAACATCTAGTGCTCAAAGGGCTCTGTACCACGAAGGAAACAAGGAATTTCATTCCTTACAATATTTCTATAGCAGAAAGGAAGGCTCTCTTAGACCTCAAACATCGTTCCACTATAACAGTGAAACCAGCTGACAAAGGGGGACCGATAGTCCAACAGGAACACACAGACTATGGGGCCGATTCCGATCTCGGCCGGTAGGGCTCCGAATCGGATTCGGCTTTACCGGATCCGATTCGGAGCCCTGTTTCCCGACCGAACCGTACGCGGGTCCGGCCGAGCGAGTACGATGCGAAATCTCCGACCGACTCGTCCGGGCGTCCCGACCGCTCCGACCGACTCGCTCCCGGCTCGAACCGCTCCGACCGACTCGCTCGGACTCGACTCGCACCGCGCAATGGAGACGTTTCCCGGCCGGGTAAGTACGATGTGCGCCGCGAGCAGTCTGACCGAGCCGCGCACTCCGGCTCGTAAGAGCTGTCGGAGCCGTACTTTGGGGGTCCGTGTCAGACCCCCCTGTACGCGTAGCCGCGCGAGTCGCACACAGGGGGACCCATGGGTCCCCCTACCTGTGCGTGTACGGCGCGAGTCGCTTCGCCGCGTACCCGCTGTAGGGGGCGCCCTTGTCCGACTTCGCACCCATTGAGTCAATGGGAGCCCGCGTACGCGTTGTACGACCGGCTCCCATTGACATCAATGGGAGTCCGACCGACTCGAGTCCGATAACATACGGACGCATCGTACTCGTTCGGTCGGACTGCACGGGTCCGATTCGGTCGGAAATCTCTCCGGGTCCGGCTCGGTCGGAGAAATTTCCGGCCCGAATCGGAATCGACCCCTATGACTCCGAAATGTGAAGGCAAATCTCTAACTCCAACCAATTACGATAAAAGACTTTCCATCAGTTCCTTTAAGAAAATCAAGTGTGAAATACTTAAGGTCACAAGTCAAGGTAAAGAACTTGGGGGCATATTAGCAAGACCCACGTTAAAATTATCGCCGTTTTAGCGGCAGGAAACTGCCGCTAAAACGGCGATAATGGGCTTGCTAATATGCGTTATAGAATTCCAATAGAAGCCCAGGTTAGATGTCCAGCAGATCTATCCTGGGCTTCTATTGGAATTCCATAACGCATATTATCAAGCCCATTATCGCCGTTTTAGCGGCAGTTTCCTGCCGCTAAAACGGCGATAATTTTAACGTGGGTCTTGCTAATATGCCCCTAGGCTTTTTATCTGAAAAGGAGTTCATATTTTTTAACTCAGAGAATCCACACATTCCTTTTCTATACACTTCACCCAAAGTCTTATTTAGAAACTGTACCTACAAGGAGGACTGCTTCAGAGAGGCAAACATTCTACAGGACAACTTACTCACCAGGGGCTACCCCAAGAGGATAGTCAAATTTGCTCTTAAACAAGCCTGGTAATGTCCTAGGAAGGAACTGCTACAAACAAAGAGCAAAACACCCCTCAACAAATTGGTGTGTGTCACCACATTCTGTCCACACACTGACAAAGTTAAAAATGTGATCACCAAACAATGGGATATTGTAGGGAGCATTGACCCCTTTATCCTGCTTCTAATGTTTGCGTTCAAAAGAGGAAATAAAATCAAGGACCATTTGGTCCACTCTGCTACCAAAGTAGACTAGTTCCAACACCAGGAGAACCCTAGAAGATACCTGGGGTCTCCAACCAATGAAAGAGCATTATCACTGTGGGAGTTGTGCAGCCTGGAAATACAATAAAGACACAAAAACATTAGAGCATGGCACTATGAAGGTTGACCTCAAGGTTTTCTCTAGCTGTAATTCAAAAAATGTAATTTATTGTATGTGGTGTCCATGCAATTTGCTGTACATAGGGCAAACGTCACAACCAGTGAAGACAAGAATAGGCAGCATCGGAGAAGAATAAGATGCTGGGTAACCAACGCCCCATTGGTTGCTCATTTTCTGGAACATAACCATACTGCTGAAGACTTTGGAGCATATTTACAATGAAATGGCATGGTGCTGCATGTAATTTACCTGTGCTGCACTGCGTCATTTAAAAAAACACAGGGATGTGCCGTATTTAAAAGAATACGGTGCACCCCTGGGTTTTACCTTGTGCCTGCTCTAAAAAAGCTGCCTAATGCCTGCGAAGGCACTCTTGCACCATGATACAAGGGTGGCTGCATTGCAGGGATGATTGTGTTTGTGCAGACGGGGATCCCTTCCTGCACAAAACCAACTATTAATGGTGTTTAGCTCCTTCTATGTGTGCTGCAGAATGCATCACACATAGAAAGAGCAAAATATAAGGAGAAATAAAAGTATTTCTCCTCGTTACGCCACTCTAATGCCTCCTTTTGAAAGGCCATTGTAAATCTGGGGCAGTGTCAGAAAGCAATGGGTGTCGCATGGTAATGCCCACAGCAACAACCATTGCACGCCCCATTGCCACAGAAAACTGTGGTGAGGAGGACCAAATTTACAAGGCAGTGTTAAGTTACGCAACGTGGCGTAGTGCCGCCTTGTAAATATGGAGCAGGGCATTGCATCACCAGAGCATCAGAAAAAGTGATGCTCCAGTGGCTCAATGCCCTTGAAAATATGCCCCTTTGTTTGGCACGTAATTGATATGGCCTGAATCCCTGAGAACGGGGGATACTTCACACATATTCTACAAAGAAAGGAATGCCAATGGATCGAGCTGTGTAACTTAATACACCAAGGGCTCAATACTGCTAAAGAGTGGCGCCCCTATGTGGCAGAATTAAGCTCCTGATTTTTTTCTCGTGGCCAACAGCTTTGGCGTGTCTTTAAAGTGAACTTTTTTATGAATAGCTGGATTTGTTCTGTCACTTATTTTCTCCTCTGCATCCTCGATTAATATACACAGCACACGACTGTTTGGTACTCAAGATTTAATGAGGCTATTACATTTCTCCCTCCTACTTTCTTTTTTATCCACTCTACCCACAGGGGCATCCCTCATCAACGTTATGCCACCTAGCTAGAGTGGTGTTTAATTTCTCCGCCGCCCTCCTCCTGAGCGTGCACCGAACTCCAGTTTCCATGAACTCTACACCAGTATACTCTTTGTAGATACCAGCGCACTTAATTTCCCTTACAGTTATCCTTGTTTCCTTACAATTTGTTATTTACTTTAGCGGCATCTATTATTTCGTGTCAACGACATTGTTGCACATATGCTCTATACTTATACTATGTTCCTCTATGATTTGTAATTTACATTAGCGGCATCCATATTTTCTTGTCAACTTTGTTAAACATGTGCTCCCTCTTTTAGCAATAGTTATACTATTCATATCCATGACTCTATTTTGGCTCTCCGTATCTAATGATGCTTGTGCCATTTAACTTGTACTATTTTGATGCCATATTGTGTGTTGACATATCCACTTGTTGAAAGCACTTTTAATGCCTATTTACAAATATGTACTCATCTGCCCATTGCGTCATGACGCAATGCCCTACTGTTTTCTCCATTCTGCCTATATGATTACTTCTGAATAACTATTACCACACACTGTTTTGCCAAATTCTGTAAGTCTTTTGTCAGTCTGAGACAATTATTTTTCACCCACTTATGCATTAGGTCCCAGTGTCCCATGCTCTATGTGCAATATCATAATTAACGGCTTGGTTTCATTTTTTAGGTCGAGCCTACAGAACGCATGCACTGTGTGCAAGACCTGTTGTGGTCAACAAAACGACTTTAATCCAACCAGCTACTTACCATTGGGTCACAGCTGCATCGCTCTTCTTTTCTGCCTCCCAAATCGTTCACTCAGCCGATACATCACTTCCGGCCAAAGCTAAGGAGCACTGGCCAAGCACAGTCTCCTTACATTTGCTTTCTTTTTCTGTTTTTTTAAGAGAACTTTTTTTAAATACGGTTGCTTTCTGCCCTCGCTGCTTCCACCCTCCCACCACCCTCTGACACAATAGCAGAATTTTTAAAAAAAGGTTGCGTTACGCCGTTGCTCCTTCTGCACTCCCACCACCCTCCGACACAAACGCAGCATTTCCCTTTATCATACACCCCCGACACAAATGCTGTGTTCTGACGCTCTGAACTCAGCAACCGCCACAGAGTGAGCTGGTTTGTAAACAATCAAGTTGTGACCCTTGCCTTAGTTTCTGTCCACTCCCTTTTGTTCCATTTTCTGTTTCCTGTCTCTGCCTCCCAGCACTGAAACTGTACCATGGCGTTCTTATGCTGTCATCTGTTCCAAGCTGCCTACGAGCTCTGGATATTTTGTGTTGGGGGAGCAATGCCATGTCCAGAGCATGAGCCAGGTAAGCTGTTTATTGCTTGTATATATACAATAGGCCCTTCTGCTCAATTGTGGTAAGGGGTGGCTGACTGCTTATTTCAACAAGCCTTTCGGTGTTTCCAAGTTGTTATGTCCTTCTGTTTTCACCAGTTCCAGCTTCCATCGTCCAAGGTCAGTTATGGCCTTTTTCACGCTATATGCCGGCAAAACGCTTCTGAGTCTTGTCAAGGGCAGAAAGCGCCACCCAAATGTTACATGGTGCACTCACTCACTGCACTCTCTTCCCACACAGCCACGTGCAGCTTATCTCATGGTGACGCTGTTTTCACTCACTTATTTGCTGTTGTGGACAAATCTGCAGTTCCGGGGTTTTCACTTCTGGGGCCTACCTCATCTCATACTCAAAGTTTCCCTGATGCAAATTGCACTGAACCAGATACAAATGATTGCTCTGCAGCCTATTGCTGATATCTAAGGAACTGCTAGCAATACTGTTGACTGGTTCACTCTGGAAATTGTCATTTGCTGTTAATCGAATAAATGATAAGATTGTCAGATGACATTGTCAGTCCCAGTTTTAAGCTGTACAGACAGTTGTAATCTAACTTCTATAGCCCAATTCATTCTTAGAGTGGTGGTTGGTGACTACAACTCCCAAAATGCATTCAGGTTTTAAATGGAGACTTAAGTGGAGCATGCATATGGTGTCATTTGGTAACTATAAACTGTGTTTATTGATTTTAGTTTTGTATTATTAATTATAGTTAACATTTCCCATTCTTTTTAGGGGCATGTATACATTACAGTGTCGAAAACTTCATATGAAATTGTCACCAGGGTGAGGTTTTTGGGTGCTCTCTGAACAAGTTTGGGGGACTTGGCCTAGTTACTTAATGAATTTTTGATGTACACAGCTGCTCAAGTGGCTGCTTGTCATGTGTAACACTTTCAGGCAGTCATGACTTTTTAGTCAACAGCACTTTGCATTCTGGGACTTGTAGTTTATATTATACCAGTGTATGTATTTGCTTTAAAAGGCACAGCATGTAATGAGCTGTTGTCTATCTAAGATGTGGAAAATAGCATGCAGCCCTTTTGGCCTTTGTGGATGTTATGCCCTTGCTACCTGGGCAATAAGATTAAGACCAGTTACCTAGCATACTGGGATACATGAGGTAACGAAGGACGTCTTATGTGAACCAGAAAAACATAAGGCCACAAGAATAGGCCTCATTTTCCCGCTTTCCCTCACCCCGCATGTTGTTACAACGCGGTCGTTACAACGACAGCGTTGTAACAGCGCATACCATTACCCCGCAAGTCGTAACAACAACTTGCGGAGGGGGCGCTGGATGTTGGAATAGTATAATTTACTATTCCAACTCCAGTCTGTGCGGACACTAGTGAAGGTGTTGGATTTTAAATCCAACACTTTCTCCCCCCTCTGCAAGTCGTTGTAACGACTTGCGGGGTAACGGTATGCGTTGTTACAACGCGGTCGTTACAAGGGGTGTTTACCGGCCACAAATACCATAGATGTATCCAAGACACCAACTAACAGTACAGTCTGGAGGAAGCCCAAAGCACCCCTCAGCACACCATGCACACTCTAAGTACACCAGACAGCAGCACTGCCTCGGCATGTCTCCAGCGCATCACACAGCAGCACTGCCTCCCCATGTTATCAAGTACCCTAGACACAGCACTTGTCTCACAGAACTACTCGGAAACAAGTAGTGCCTTTTTCGTATCTGCTAATTTACCAGACAGCAGCACAGCGTTGTTGTGTCTCCCAGTGCATCAGGCTGCAGCATTACTTCACCATGTGTCCCATTGCATCCAACAGCTGCGCTGCCTCGCCATGTCTCCTAGTGCACGAGACTGCAGCACTGTCTCACCATGTGTCCCAGACCACTAGACAGTAACACTGTCTCACTGTGTCTCCTTAAGGTTGCAGCCTTGCCCTATCTGGGCACGAATTGCATTTCCAGTGTTCAGTAAATAGCACAAAATCCCAACCTTTGGTGTGTGTGGCTGTTCACCAGTGGCACATGAAGTAACAGTCGATGTTGTAGCACCCAGGATAATGTGCTACATGGCTAAACACTTATAAGGTCCCAAAAGTGAGACCTATTGGCTATGCCAATGCTTGTTCTTTCTTGGTAATACATAACCTTTGTAGTGCTCCATTATTTTTCTCCCACCACACCCCCATGTATTGCACAGTTGAGCACTAATTCCATGAACTTGAGGTAGTGTTGTGAGTTGCCACCGTTACAGCATGAATGCTGAACCATAGACCTTTCTGGCTCTTCTGCGAGCCCATAGGTCCGGAACACATTCCAGGCCTCGTTCTGGTATTCGTCAGTGTCTTTGGGAAGAGTGTTCAGAATCTTCCTTCTAACACTGACGAGTATGGGAGACTGATGCGCGCAACAACACTTCGTTTCTGCATGGTGTGGAGATGACTTCAGTCTCCAGCATTCACCATGGATCATTGGGGCTATTGTTCTTATGAAGGTACCTGCTTCAAACTAATTTGGGGAGCTCATTTTCACCATTGTGGGACTGCTTTCCTGGCACAAATTGACCATAGGGGCTGATTACGATGGCGGGCAGGGGCACATCCGCGGTGCTGGCGGAAAATGGCCTTTTCCGCACTCCAGCAGCGGTCCTTGTGCCCGCCATATTACGATGGGCAAACATAGCCCTTTTTCCGTCCACTGCGGAGTTACGTGAACTGCCAGAAATTTCCGCCCGCAACCGCGGCGGAGGGAGCCAATCGAGAAACACCGCCGTGGGGAATGACGTCCCGTCCGCCGAACAAATTACGATGCCACAAACAGCCCATCACACTGCAGCGGAGAATCCACCCACGCGGAGACGGCAGAAACACTACAGCGGAGAGCGAACCTCGACTCCCGGTCCCCCCCACGCGGTCATGACCGCTATGGATCCAGCCCTTCAAGCCTTTCCGCTGCTGTACCTCATCCACCAGCAGCAAATAATACACTGTCGCGGACAACGCCGCAGGTACGCAAATACACAACTCCCCAGAGTGGCTCAATGGTTAGAGCGGCAGACCCTGATGCAGAGATCTGGCCCGGGACCAGGGTTCAATTCCCGCCTCGGCGGGTCTTGGGCTCAATTTCCTCAGACCTGATAATTCTCGCCTCGGTGCCTATTCTAATCATGGGTCCCACTCTGCAACTCTGGGCAATAGCTTGCTTAATCTCCACAACGGCCCCAACAGCGCTGGGATGCCTGGCTTCACCCTGGGGGTGCCCAGGAGTGGACATTTCACAGGGAAAAGCCAGGAAGGGTTCCACAGCGGTATGCGTACAGCGCCTGGACACCCCTTTGGGGGTATGGGTGCGCTTTACAAGTACAAATTTCATTTCATTTCATTTCATACAACCACAAAACACAACTCCTGTGCTGACAAATGGTTCCTGTCCACATCAGACACTCTGGTGTGGACAGGAACATATTCCCCAGTGTACCCACACATGTCCTACCTGTCAGAAACCCACACCTCTGCATCCAGGTCACCTATCAACTGCAAAATCACTGCAATGTCCCGGGAAAGTCACCGCAGCGGTGAAGACGCGGGAAAACATGCGCACAATGTAGTAGGCAGGGCCGGCACCAGGCATGGGCAGTCCAGCCAGATTCACAGGGCTCCACCTTCACCCTTCCCACAGTACGCATCACATACCCATTTGAGCACATGCTGTGTGCCCCTCCTGTGCCCCCCTGCACAATTAATCAGCCAGGTGTAGCCAGACCTCACACCTCACACATCAAAGGACAAGGGAGATTTACTGGGAAGGTGGGGGTGAAGAGGAACACCCTGCACAGAAGTTCAGGGGCTGGACAACCCTCCTCCTCACACCTACCTTCCACTCATGTGAATCAAACTGAGTATAATTACAAAATGAAGACTCACACTGCATATGAACAACCACTGAACTGTCCACACTGCCTGTCAAGTCACTCAGAAACACCCCACACTGACACTCAGCCACATACTCATACCATAGGTCAGCAGCAATGGAGGACAATAAATGGGCCAGCCAAAAGTGAAGTGGACAGTGCTGGAAAACTATGGAGCAAGCCACATACCATGTGTACATCACATGCAAGAGAAGGAACATATCACACCACCCTTAGGCCATCAAATCAGACATGTGTGGCACAGTGAGTGAAATTAAACCAAAGTGACCTCTTTGCAACAACAACTCAGGGATACATCAAGGCAAGCCATGCATAGGCACAGGAATGATAGGAAGTGTCTGAAGTCATACAGTGACCAGCCACACATCTGTGTCAACTTACTTGACATGTGTATGCCTCAGCACAACACACATGGCTCATTGTCACACTCCCTGACTGTCAAACACAAGTAGGACCTTCACACATGCCACACATCTACCCATCTCACACCTGCAACACTCAACACCTGTGAGAAACACACAGAATGGTGCAAATAATGTCCTGTGAGGTCACTGACAACCAATCACACACCCTGTGGTGCATCCACAAATATCAGACTCACACTCAGGGATGCCTGAACCAATGCTGACACAAAACCAATAGCCAAACACAAATCTCACAAACAACATCCACAGAAGTCCAACAAGCCCAGACATGTGCAGCCAAACAGTGGAAAGGCAATGTGACCCTAGGCAGAACAGGAATACACAACATTGTCACTCTAGACCAATGCACAGACACCATACCCCAACACAAACAAGAATTGCATCTTCAAAAGCCAATCATGAACACTAACTGGAATCAATGTGACAAATCAGCTAACACACACATACACACCACACCAGTCATCAAGTGAACATGGTGTCATAGTGTACCACAAGCATGCACATGCACAATCCTGACAAGTGACAGGTCAAAAATAGGAGGACAAACCACCATTGTGCACTCAAAACAAGCTCATGAACAAGAATCCACATTGCTGCATGTGACAGACACACAAGTGATGCACACCTCACATGCAACACACATCTGAATGTATCACAATGCACAAACTACTCACACACAATGTCATGCAAATAGAACATCACACACACATTGCACCTGTCAGTAGAAAGAGCTAACACAGGCCAAACACTGCATACATCCACAACAAAAACACAACAGATGCACATACCAATCCATCACATAGCAAACTCAGCTGGACATCAGGGGGATGCACACCAGGCAAGTGCAAGGCAACATACACTGACAGCACTGCATGCACACTAGGCAGTGTGTGCACACCAACCAAACCAGTAGCACACATATCTGAGTGCCACACCATTAACTCCCACAACACAAATCATCATAGCACAAACATAACATCACACCCAGGAAGGGTAGCAGTACCTCAGCAACCACACATACAGCTTACCCATCACCCACAGATGCACAACTCAGGGAAACCCAGATGCAAACAACATGACTAGAGAACTGTGCTGCTCAAACATATGCACTGCACATGAGCAACCATGACTGCAAAATAGTAGAAGAAAACAACACATAAATAATTGTGAAACTGTCCTGAGTGGCACATTGGTCCTGTACACAGGTCATCCGCCCACAGTATAGTGTCACACTAAGAAGTGTTGGGGAGGCTCACACACTGGCAAGCCATGCGGTGGAAGACATGAGATTGAAGTGGTGTGTACCTCAGTAGTGGACAGGTGAGGAGTGTACAGTACACAAACACATAGAGGAGTTACTCACAATGTGTAGGCATCAGAAGCACATATAGGGGATGGCATGACTCCACATACCATACTGGAGCCAAAAATGGGTCAAGTGACAGCAATGCATGAGAAAACTCACAAATAATGTCAGTGTGGCTGCGCAGGTCTGCACAGTGAGCACAAACAGTAGCAAGACACATGGCTGAGCAACAAAACACAACACAGACTTGGCAGTCACACACTCTGCATACTCACAACAGGCAGCAACAACAAGTAGGTGTCCCCCAGAAGTTCAAGGACACAACAACACACTGCACAGTGCCCAACCTACAACTCCTACATGTGCCCACAATCTGAAGTACATGGCTGACAATTGAAACAAACAGGCACTCATTACCTGGATCATACATGTGTGCAGTTGGCATTGCAGGGGCACACACACATCAACACTACTGACAATGACAGCCCATTCACACTGTATGACCACTCAAGTTCACATATTCAAATGTACCCATGTGACTGGGAAGACAGGCCTACACAAGATGACCACACATCAACACTGCTGTTCACACATCAAGACAGATCACACAGATATGATGGACCCTGGCCAGCCCGCAAGTAATCCTGTGGATAGAATTCACCTCTGTTGTGGTATTGCATCCTAACATGACATGTGTACAATTTAGCAAACCTGACCATTGAATGATTAGGATAACAGTAGATCATCACAAAAAACCATCATTGCACCCTCAAGCCTCAGAGTCAAGAAGAACTAAAGTGCCTGTCAACTCTGGCAAACTCTGAAAAAGTAAAACAAGCAATTGGCAATGTTAAAGTGGCATACAGAGCAGTGTCACATGAAACTATACCCATACATAAAACCTTTAATTTAGCAAGGACATTGACAAAGCAGACAACAGGAGTAACTGTCTTTATTACATTATACACAGATAGGCATCAAAAGTAGGAACCAGCAAGCCATTGGCCAGTCCATACTAGTTCAAAGTATGTACATGTGTGCATGAGAAACTGCACAGGGAATGGGCAGTCCATAGTTCAAAGTATGTACATGTGTGCATGAGAAACTGCACAGGGAATGGGCATCCAAAGTGACAAACAGCAAGGCCATTGGCCAGTCCATAGTTCAAAGTATGTACATGTGTGCATGAAAAACTGCACAGGGAATGGGCATCCAAAGTGACAAAGAGCAAGGCCATTGGCCAGTCCATAGTTCAAAGTATGTACATGTGTGCATGAGAAACTGCACAGGGAATGGGCATTCAAAGTGACAAACAGCAAGGCCATTGGCCAGTCCATAGTTCAAAGTATGTACATGTGTGCATGAGAAACTGCACAGGGAATGGGCATCCAAAGTGACAAAAAGCAAGGCCATTGGCCAGTCCATAGTGCAAAGTATGTACATGTGTGCATGAAAAACTGCACAGGGAATGGGTAACACCGTACACTGCAATGGGAATCAACACAGCTCCGGGGATACAATTGGGCAGTCCAGGCACCGCTGGGGGAGAGATGGGTTTGGGAGGGGGACTTTGCCTCAGACTTGGCTGTCAGTTGAACTGGGAGGTGGCTGATTGTCGGGGCCCGTTGGAGGACTGGACCTGGGAGAGAGTGGACCAGCTGAGGTAGAGGCATCAGTGGCTGTGTGAGCCTGAGGGCTGGCTGGACCGGGTGGCATGGTGGCACAGGGAGGTGGAGACATGCTGCCGTGAGACACAGTATGTGAGGGTGAATGTGGAGGGCTGGGTCTCCACTTCTTGGGGATTCGATAGGTAAGAATTGTCTTGGCAGCAGTGGGAAATGGTGTGGGCACAACAGCCTCACTCTCCACCAAAGGTATATCAGATGCAGGTGCCCCTCCCTGTGGGGATATGCTGGATCTGGTGGTACGCTTGGGCTGGCCTTGCCTTTTCCCCTCCATCCCCTGTTGTCCAGGTAAACCCCCCACTTTGCTCTCCTGTCCCAGCTTCACAGGGGTGTGGGTGGGAGTTGATGTTGTGGATGAATCTGCCTCAGAGAGCTGTTTGTGCTGACTCTTTGCAGGCACCAGCTTCACAGCAGACAGGGCAACTGTTTTTTTGTCTTTGGGAGCAGGTGTGGGGATGGGAGTGTCCTTGGATGGGGGTGATTTGGATGAATGTGAGCCTGAGGCCTGCTTCTTGGCCTGATGCCCCTGGGTGTCACGTGAAGGACTTTTGCCTTTGCGCTCCTGTGTGTCTGTTTTATTTTTTGGGGATGGTGTCTGTGCTCTTGGCCGCTTGGACTGCTGCTGTTGTGTGCTGCGTGTGGAGTACTTGGCGCCTGAGTGCTGTGGTGTGTGGGCACTCTCGTCAGGTGGTGCCACTGGCAGGGTGTTTGCTGAAGGGACTGAAGCTGTACTGGGAGCCTTTGTCAGCTGAATGTTCTGTGTAGCCCACCCACGTCAGAATGAATGCCCTCCATGAAGGCAACTACCTGTGCCAGCTTCTTGTCATGATCCTGGAAGGCATTCAGGAGAGTAGTCTGACCCACACACAGCTGGTGCAAAAGGTCCCCCGCCTCAACACTGAGGGCAGCAGGGGAGACAGGGGCAGCGGTGCCTAGGGGGAAGGACACTCTACCCTTCCTAGGGCTGCGGGCACGGCCAGCACTACTGGTAGTAGCCGGGAGGGTGGTCACTGGACGATGTGCGGTGGAAGAAGAGGCAGATTTCAAACTCACTGTGCCTGCCAACATCGAGGAGTCACCGCTGGAGTCAGATGATGCTGAGGTTGGTGTTTCCTTGCGTGATTCGTCCATGGCACTCCTTTCCCCTCCGAGGCGCTGGTCATATCAGTGTCAGTGAGCTCTTGTGTAGCAGTCGTGCCAGAAGCTTCACCACTGGTGTCCGTCCCCTGTCCTTCCGTGCCCTCGGTAGATGCTGCAATAGACAGAGACATAGGGTCAGTATAGTGCCATACTCACAAACATCATATGCAAGCAAAGCACAAGACTAGAATATGATACCCCCATGTTGCCCACCACCCTGTGCAGTCTACATGTGCAACCTTAATGCAAAACTCAGAAGATGCATGGAAACATGCATAGTTGACATTAATGACCCATGTGACGTTGACACAGCCAAATAGCTGGCCCGTGCCTCCTTGTAACCTATCGTACTGATCTCTGTAAGCATACCTAAGTGCCTGTGGGTGAGATAGATATACATCTCAACATGTTGTCTCAGTCACACATGGAGTCACTTTAAGGGAACAACACAGATACTGACTCCAAAATGTCCTTTTACAATGGCCATGAGCTACTGATATCCACCATGTCGTGCTTTGAAGCACAACGACCATTGCACATTGGTGTCAGATGTGTAGCTCTCACAATTTCCAAGTCAGACACTGCACACATCTACGAAAGCACATTAAGATGTTACACACTGCTGTTCACTGCCCGGTGGTGTCTATGACACCCATAATGCAGCAGATGTCATAAGGCCACATCTCATCTTGTATTGTCAAGGGCCATTGTATTGAACACATGAGAAAATACACGTAGCGAAAATGCATGACAGCTGCACTTAACAGAGACGCCACTTAGAAGCCATTGCATCACACTAGAAACATCACAGAGCCCTGCACTGGCTCAGGGTTGGGATACATGCAGTCACTCACACCCAAAGTCACCCTTCGCAGAATACTCACCCCCAACTTGCTGCTGTTGGGCCCTCAAACGTACATCCAGCTCTGGCTGTGTCACTGCCAAGATGCGGGCCATTAGTGGTGTCATGCTCCTTCTAGTCCGAGGGAGCATCCCCAGCGTCATCTCTGCCACGTTTTTGCTCAGCCGGCAGATGCCATCCCACCTCTTGTGACAGTGTGTGTGCCATCGGTTGGAGACACCCAGAGCCCGAACCTTGCGTGCAATGGCCCTCCATAAGGCCTTACACTGGCGGACTTTAAGCTGCAGGCATGGGAGACAAGAAGAGGAAGTTTCAGTGACACTGTGTTATGTACCACTGTGTGTCAGTACAGGAGCATGCAAAAACATAGCACACAATACAGAAATGTTGAGCAGAGGCCATACAGCATGACACGTAGTACATTTGCAACAGATTATCACATAGAAATGTATGCAGGTATGATGATGGACACAGTACATGGCCATCTCATACACATGCAGAATGCCAGCACAGAATGCAATGTGAAGAAGGCCCTCTTCTGTGATGCAGTATGTGGGTGAGCAAGACATACAATACATTGGAAATGCTGTGTCGGGGGCAGACTCACTGTGTCCAACACTATACACCCCTCAATGTCCTTGGCCTGTGAATGGCTACCTGTGTCATGGAGGTCACATTTAGGGACATGATCTTACATACTCACACTCTTCTCACAAGGTCTGTCTTGTGCATTCCTCAGGCCTAAGATAGCTTGTGGAGAAATAGGGTGGCAGACAACACATATGTTTCACTCTGTCCATTTACTGATGGGTCCTTGTCAAATTGGGCAGTATCTGTGCAGGCCAGGGGGACTCACACTGAGGTTAAACGTGGGCCATCCGAACATTCACATGCATGTACAATATGAAAGGGCAAACAGTGCCTTCACATGCGAGTCAGAGCACATAATGAAAACAATGGAAGGATGATATCTCCGAAGTACATTAATCTGATGTTTCATAGGTGAATTTCCACCAAGAGTGTTACACTCAGGCATTTCAATTTTGTGCATAATGCATACATATCCATGGGCAGTATGAAAATTGTACACACATCTCTCAGTACCCTCTGGACAAAACACATTTGTAATGTCGCAAATGAGCATATGAAAACATCATGGACTCTGACATCCATTAGCACAGGCAATGTTTGTTCAGACTTCCACTGACCAAACCAGCAGTGTTACTGTATGTCTGCAAAAGCACTGCATGTCCCTCCCATCCTTAAATTCAGCCGTGGATCTGTGGAAATAAGGCTACACACCCCATTTACCAGAAGTCAGCATGCTAGGCAGTGTATCACACAATTACATTACCCAGGCTCAGACCAACGTTTGTATTGTCATTGCTGAAGAAGGGCTGTAGAAATGTACATGTTGCCATCCTCCCCAAATACTCAAGTGCAATATTTACTAGGCCATGTATGGAGCATGGTGTTTCAAAAACGAGGATGCATCCACATTAACTTACACTCACAGGCACATACTACAGCAGAGCAACATCATGTGTGCACTCTTTGCACTCTCAAACTTTCACTCTGAAACACTTACCAGTACATCAGGAGCACCATATAGCCTCCCATACTGTGAAAGCACCTCTTCCACCAGGACCTCCAGCTCATCTGTGGTGAAGGGACGGGCCCTGATGTTCTCAGTTCTCGCCATCACTGGGTCCAGGAGTCAGGAACAGCAGCAGTTGGGGATGAAGAATGGCAGGCAGCAGTGTCTGGATGCAGTGGAAATGTGTGGCTCACTCACAGACATGTATAGCCCCCTGGGGTTGATTCAGTGGTACTCAGCTGCTGCAATTGGTGTACCAGGTCAACTTTTTCCAAATGTAACCAATGACCGGGCCCGCGGTGGCGGGGCACGGCTACCGCGGGTTTCAAAAGTGTATTTCACTACCGCGATCGCGGTTCCCATTGGCTGAAAGGGCATGGGCATTGGCGGTGTCACACCGCGGGGCCCAGGCGGTCGCTACCGCAATCGTGCATCTTTCAATTGCACCCAATGACCAGGCCCACTGTAGCGGAGCACCCCTACTGCGGGTTTCAAAAGTGTCTTTCACTACCGCGATCGCAGTTCCCATTGGCTGAAAGGGCATGGGCATTAGCGGTGTCACACCGCGGGGCCCAGGTGGTCGCTACCGCATTCGTGCATCTTTCAATTGCACCCAATGACCGGGCCCGCGGTAGCGGAGCACGCCTACCACGGGTTTCAAAAGTGTCTTCCACTACCGCGATCGTGGTTCCCATTGGCTGAAAGGGCATGGGCATTGGCGGTGTCACACCGCAGGGCCCAGGCGGTCGTGACCACGAATTGGCATTTTTAGATTGGTGCCAATGACTGTGATTGCGGTGGCAGTGCACGCTTACGGCACCTATGGACACATCTTGCTGTAGCAATGGCAATGGCCAGTTCTCATCATTGAACAGTAGACACTTACTATGAATCATGCCACCAGATAGTTATATTCAATGCTAGTGTGACATTTAACTCACTGATGACTACACATGCCATGTCAGTGCACAGGATTACATGCATTGGCATGTACTCCCTCACATGTCACTTATGATGTTGTTGTGCATGTACACAGATCTGTTGTGTGATGGACTCTCAAATATGTAAACATGTCAATGTGTGAGATGGCTAAGCAAACCAGAGCAATGATGGACTGACTACATATTGTGCCTATTTCACTGTGTAGATTTCTGAACTCATGTTGATACTTGATCTTCATGCACACACTGTGCTCATTGTGTTGTTAATGTGTGCCCTGTCCGACTCACGCAAGAAGGTGAGGCAGGTACAGCAGCTACGTAGAAGCCAGCAGTGTTGCTGTTTCAGACATGTGCTGTGTCAACTACTCTCAGGGCTGGTGACACAATATGTCGGAATGTACCATTTTACATTCACATAGTCTGAATTTGTACGGGGGTACTCACTATGTACATACTGAACACGTGTACAACTACTTTAGATCAAGGTGTCTCTGCATGTGCCTTGTGCTGTAAGCTGTTGTTTCAGGCCAGTCATTGTTGGCGCTGTGTCAGTCAAGACATACGGTGTTGGACACATCTCATATTGGAATTGAATTGACCTAGGTCCTCTTTTATCTTATGTAGGAGGCGACCAAATGTGCATCGTCCATTCACATTTCTGGCAGACATGGAGGATGAGGACATCATTCGTAAATTCCGTTTGGATCGACCTTCCCTTCAGGAGCTATGTGGTCAGTTGGAGCCCCATCTGAGGCCTCGCAGGACCTATCCGACTGCTTTGACACCAACATGTAAGGTGATGGCGGCCCTGCATTTCTTTGCAACTGGTTTGTTCCAGTACACGGTGTCCAGCGCAGGTGGGATGTCTCAACTAGGGGTGGGCGGAATTTGCGTAGTCACGCTACGCAAAGCTCTGCGAAATGGTAAAAAATCTCCGCGAGCACGCAAAAGTTCCGCGAACACGCGGAATTGCTTGTTCCGCCCGTTCGCGATGCTTTTTTCCTGTTCGCGAATGCTGTTTGCGTGCTCAGGGAGAAATATCTCGCGAACACGCATTTTGAAAGCGCGAACAAGCAAAAAACTCCGCGAAGTCGCAGATCGCGGAATTGTTGGCAATTTCGCGTTCTCCGCGGAACGCGAAATTACCCAAATTCCGCAAATTCCGCGAGCGGAACGGAATTTACCGCCCAGGCCTAGTCTCAACCAACGTTCAGCATGGTGCTACGTGATGTCCTGTCTGCTATGATGACATACAAGGACCGCTACATCCATTTTCCCAGGAGACATGAATTGGCAGCTGTGAAGGGTGATTTTTATGACCTTGCCCACATCCCTAATGTAGTTGGCGCCATTGACTGCAAACATGTTGGCCTGGTTCCACCACAGGCACGTGAGCACATCTACAGGAACAGGAACTGTGCAAGTGGTATGCCAGGCGGATATGATAATCTCCCATGTCTGTGCCAGAGTTCCAGGATCAGCCCATGACTCCTACATACTGCGTAACAGCATCGTACCACAGCTGATGGCAAATCTGCTTCCGGCGTTTGCGTGGATTGTGGATTGTGGGTGAGTACGCAGAGTCAAGTAGTGTGCTGTATGTGTGACATGCTGTCCTCAGCTACAGTTATATTACAAAATTCGTCTGTGTATCTCACAACTAGGTGACTCTGCATATCCCAACCGGCCTTGGCTGCTGAGCCCACTGCGGAATCCCAGGACCCCGGGTGAAGTCTGCTACAATGAGGCCCGTGGGAGGACACATCGTGTGGTGGAGAGTACTTTTGGTCTTCTTAAGTCTAGATTCCGGTGTCTGGACAAGAGCGGAGGTGCACTACTCTACTCTCCCCAAAAGGTGTGTCAGATCGTAGTTGCATGCTGCATGCTCCGCAACCTGGCCTAGCGCACGGAGATCCCCCTGCTCCTGGACAATGATGAGCAGCAGATGCCCCCCCCTGCAAACCCACACATGTCCAGTGACGAGGATGGTGGAGATGAGGAAGGTGTCGACCTGCGTCAACAGCTCATCAACCACTACTTCCCTTGAGTGTGAGTGACATTGTACAACAGTGCCATTGTCTGCTGTCTTTGATGGTAGTGTAAAGGCCTAAAGGAGCTTTTTGACTGCTGCCTGTTGTTGGCTCTGTGCTGATGATTGATGTTTGTGGCACAGGGTAGTCATGGCCAGCCACATGATGTCTATGTTGATATTGTTTCTCATTGTAATGTGTGCTGGTTTGTGTACCTTGATAACTAGTATTGTGTACTGGCTGTGATGCCATCACCTGACAAGTAAATGTCGTTCTCTTGTGTCTTTCTAGGTCCCTTAGGCCTCTCAATGCCTCGTCACAATCAGAGCTTCTGGCACATTGGAATCAGAGTCAACATTGTACATACTGTGATAAACATGGAGCTGACACAAAGACATAGGTGTGTAAAGAGTGTTTATTTACAATGAGTGTTTGTGACAGACAAGTGATGTTTTCCAAAACAGGTGCTAAGTGAATTAATGAGTTGACAGTGATGGTAAATGAGACAATAAAGTAGTCACCACATTGATGTAGTGACCCAGTCCAACAGACACCTGCCATCGACATGGCAGTGTGGGTAAGGATAGTCAACAAAGTCAATGTGAAGGGGAACAGAGGTGCCATCATGGCTGGCTGTGCGACTGGCGTTCGGATGGTGCTTTGCCATGTGTTCCTCCTCTGGTGTTTCTCGGATGGCCCCTTTTGCATTTTGCAGGGGGGGCCACTGCTGCGGGCTCAGCAGTGTCTGAGGAGTCATCCTGTTGCAGCTCACCCTTCTCTGTGGCCGCAGCTGAGGTGGTGGGAGTATCATCCTGCTGGCCACTGGAGGGGGGTTGAGCTGTCCTTTGGGCTGCATTACTGTCCCTCAGAACACCAACGAGTTGGCCCATGAGGTCCTCAATTTGGCCCCTAAGCGTGTCCATGGACCTCACCAGCAGGCGGAGCTCACGCAGTTCTTCCATGACCTGGCCCATCTATCCCTGGCTTTGTTCGTATGCCCCAAGGACTCTGGCGATGTTGGCCAGGGCTTCGGTCCGATTGTCCTCATGAATTTGGCTACCAGTTGCCCTCCTACCTGTCCTGCTGTCCCGGACCTGTGGTGTTGCCACTCGACACACCTGCAGACTCGCCATGCCCTCCTCTGATTGTGTGATGGTGTTGGTAACCACTGAGGCAGGGAGAGTGTTGCAGGCAGCACTGGTGGTGGTGGTTGAGGCTGCACAGGTCGTTGCAGCAGGGGGCAGCGTGGTTGTTGTTGCTGAGGTGGTGGTGGTGGTGGTGGGGACAGTGGGGGCCTGGGACGTGGTGCGCCCTGGCAGTCCGGATGGGCCAGGTTCGTGCTCCTCATCTGAGAAATGTAGGGAGTCTGCATCTGAGAGTCCATGTTCCGGGGAGGGAGACTGGCTCTGCAGGTCAGTGTTGTCTTCTGCAGCAGTCAAATGTTGATCTCCTGTTGAACAGAGATGAAATGGTCATTGAAGTGCACCCCACAAGCTTGGTGTTAGACGTTTGGATGTTACATGTGATACACCACACAGTTTACATTGATATCACTTTGTTTGGCTGCAAGGTACTGCGCATCATGACATGATGTGGAGGTACCTACATTACTTGTCCATGGTGTGACATGTAAATAGATACCATGTTCCACCTACAGATTGTGTGATTACAAGGACATGTCGTTGTCGAACGACTTGCAGCACATCAACTTTATGTGATGCGTCTTTTTGGTTTGCTCTGCACGGAAGACGTTAGATCTGAGCAAGAACTGGCCATTGTAATCTTATTTATGCCCTTGTCATGTCATGTACTTTGCTTTCTTTTAACAACTAACCATGCATGATTTGTGTTCATATGGGCCGCCATGCTCTGCCACCATGGCACTTACACATAGCATTCAGTGCTGTGCATGATTGTGCCCTGACTTTCTTCAACATGTGACTTGGTGGTTCAAACTTTAATTTCTGTGACAGTTACATACGCTTAGCTGTCTGCACACTGGAAGTGGCTATTGGATCTATGCCAAGTTGGGTGACATGTAAGGGCTGGTGTAGTCATATGGCTCCATGCTTTTTGGGAGGAATGGCAGGGTGCATGCACTGTCTACCTACCTGTCCTATGACACAGTTGAGGGGAATTGCTGCCACATGGTTGTGGGTGTGGGGGGTGTACCATCCTGCAGAGCTGTGGGACAAGGGTGCCTGGTGGGAGTTGTAGTGCTGGCTTCCCACCCACACACACCACCTCCCTGTTAAGATGGCTACCTACCTGTGAAGTAGAGCAGAGGAAGGGAATAGGCTACACATGGCTCTTAGATGGGGGAGTGTTCCATCCTGCTCAGGGGTGGGACAAGAGAGCATAAGATGGCTACCTACCTGTAAGTTTGAAGAGAGCAATGCAATGGCTGACACATGGTTGTGGGTGTGGGGGGGAGTGTTCCATCCTGCTGAGCTGTGGGACAAGGGGGCCTGGTGGGAGCTGTAGTGCTAGCTTCCCACCCACAAACGCCACCTCCCTGTTAAGATGGCTACCTACCTGTGAGCTTGAAGAGAGCAATGCAATGGCTGACACATGGTTGTGGGTGGGGGCAGTGCTCCATCCTGCTCAGGGGTGGGACAAGGGTGCCTGGTGGGAGTTGTAGTGCTGGCTTCCCACCCACAAACACCCCTCCCTGTTAAGATGGCTACCTACCTGTTAGGTGAAGGTGAGCAATGCAATATCAGCCACATGCTTATGGCCTGGGGGGGTGCTCCATCCTGCTGAGCTGTGGGAAAAGGGGGCCTGGTGGGAGTTGTAGTGCTGGCTTCCCACCCACAAACATCCCTCCCTGTTCAGATGGCTACCTACCGGTAAGTTTGAAGAGAGCAATGCAATGGCTGCCACATGGTTGTGGGTGTGGGGAGTGTTCCATCCTGCTGAGCTGTGGGACAAGGGTGCCTGGTGGGAGTTGTAATGCTGGCTTCCCACCCACAAACACCCCTCCCTGTTAAGATGGCTACCTACCTGTAAGTTTGAAGAGAGCAATGCAATGGCTGACACATGGGTTTGGGTGTGGGGAGTGTTCCATCCTGCTGAGCTGTGGGACAAGGGTGCCTGGTGGGAGTTGTAGTGCTGGCTTCCCACTCACAAACACCCCTCCCTGTTCAGATGGCTCCCTACCTGTAAGTTTGAAGAGAGCAATGCAATGGCTGACACATGGTTGTGGGTGTGGGGAGGAATGTTCCATCCTGCTGAGCTGTGGGACAAGGGGGCCTGGTGGGAGTTGTAGTGCTGGCTTCCCACCCACAAACACCACCTCCCTGTTAAGATGGCTACCTACCTGTGAGTTTGAAGAGAGCAATGCAATGGCTGACACATGGTTGTGGGTGGGGGGAGTGCTCCATCCTGCTCAGGGGTGGGACAAGGGTGCTTGATGGGAGTTGTAGTGCTGGCTTCCCACCCCCAAACACCCCTCCCTGTTAAGATGTCTACCTACCTGTTAGGTGAAGGTGAGCAATGCAATGTCTGCCACATGCTCTGGCTGGGGGGGAGTGCTCCATCCTGCTGAGCTGTGGGAGAAGGGGGCCTGGTGGGAGTTGTAGTGCTGGCTTCCCACCCACAAACACCCCTCCCTGTTCAGATGGCTACCTACCGGTAAGTTTGAAGAGAGCAATGAAATGGCTGACACATGGTTGTGGGTGTGGAGAGTGTTCCATCCTGCTGAGCTGTGGGACAAGGGTGCCTGGTGGGAGTTGTAGTGCTGGCTCCCTGTACACATGCCCCCATGGAAATGTTGCTACCTACCTTTGGGGTGAATCAGAGGTAGTAAATGTGTGAGACATGTGTTGGGGAGAGTGTGGTGCACATGGGTGCATTTGGGTCTAGGAGGTGTTGCTTTGTAGTTGTGCAAGACAGTACATAGCAGTGTAATGATAGCCATTTGTTGGTACTTACCAGCCTCCACTCCCCTGGGTATTCCTGTGAGACTCTCTGGATGCAGTATGGCAAGCACCTTCTCCTCCCATACGGTGAATGTTCGTAGTGGAATGGGAGGGCCACCGCCAGTCCTCTGAGCCAGCTTCCGGTTCTTGTTGTTACGCTCTTTCACCTTGGTCTTGAGGTCATTCCACCTCTTCCTGATCTCCTTCTGGGTGCGCGGGATGGTCCCTACTGCATTGACCTTGTTGACTATCCTTGCCCACATTTGATTTCTGGTGGCTAATCGTGTCTGTTGGACCAGGTTTCCAAACAAATGTGGTTCGACTCTGATTACCTCATCTATCATCACTGACAACTCATTGTCAGTGAATTTGGGCATTTTCTTCTGTGCCATGGTGTGTGATGTGCAAATGGGTTAAAGGTGCAGGTGTGAAGGTGGTGGTGGTGATGTGTGTGGTGTGTGTGTGGTTGTGATGGTGTGATGTGTGCAGATTTGCCTCTCCTTTGTGCTGTGGGTTTGGGCCCTTCAGTTGTGGAGTTGTGCAAATGATTCTGGTCAGAGAAGGGGCTGGTTTTATACTCAGCTATGTGGGTGGGTCAAAATGGAATATTCATGTCAGGTGTGTTGTGTGGGTTGACCTGGGATTTGTATTTTTTACTTGCCATGGGAATGTGTAATTGGGGTATGTTAGGTGTTTTTTGTGGCTGAGCCAGATTACAGGCCATACCTGGTGGCCTTGTTGTGTGGTTGTTTTCGACTGCCATTACTCTTCCGGAGCGACCGCAGCAGTCGGAATACAACAGCCCTTCCGCCGGCTCTCCCATTCATCGATGCTTGCGATCGCGGCGGTCGGAAACAACTGATCATTACGCTGTCACTGCAATCGTATCATAATTTCACGTGCGGTCAATCCGCTGGGCGTGCAGCAGTTTTGGGTCTTTCCGCATCAAATACGACCGCCGAGGACGGAATTTCACCTGCTCCGCATGCTCCCGGCGGACTTTCGTGGAATCCGCTCGCTGCGGTTGGATTACTCTGGCGGTTCATCCTAATCTGACTGCTGGTTTTCCCGCGGTACATGAGGACGGATAATTTCCGCTACCACGGCGGTCGGAATGCTTTTCCGACCGCCATCGTAATCGGCCCCATAGAGTGGTTATTGTGCACAATTCCCGATGGCACATATGTTTGTGCTTCATTCATTTTCTCGGGGGTAAGGGAAAATGCCAGTTTTTTGTAAGGTTTTAACCACAATTCTGCTACAAAATAATTTTAATTCTAATTTTCCTATTTTCTGTTCTGTTTAAGTTTCTCATTCTGGGTTCCCCCGAGAAAGTAATTCCTTCTTTTAAAGCACTTTGGATGTTGCTGGTTCATATCCTTTGCAAGCTCTGAAGGAGACGATTAAGGTACCAGTGTCGATTATTTATTAGTTTGACACATATCCTTTGGGTTATGCAGACTAATGATTACTTTTCCCATTTATATTTTAGGGGTCCCTTTATTTGTTGGTCCTGATGCGACTCTATATCTGAAACAAGGTTGAACCGTTGTTGACACTAAGCAACACAAACAACTTTCAAATTCCCCTAAATGTCTTTAGGGCACAGATTTATTACAATTCCTAAATCATACTCGCAGTTCGTAACACTGAATTTCAGCCCAAGTGGGTGCACCATTGGTTCAAATAATCACCTTTAAAATCCCAGTGGATTGGTTGTAAGGCTGAAAAGCTGGATTCACTGGCGTATTCATCCACACTGCCTGAGCCTTGGGCTGAAATTCAGTGTACGAACTGCGAGTACCAGAATGCAACGGGGTGGACACTCCTGTTGTGACATGCCCACTGAGGCGGGACTACTAATAAAGCAGGAGTCTGACACTGTTGCACTGTTTGGTCTTTACTTAGGCTCGTGAGCAAGGACTAGCGTCCGAAACGCGTTGAGCCATGTACAGGGTTGAAGTGCTGTAAGCTGCCTTTGCTGTGTCCCCCTGCCTAGGGGGTTAACCTGCCGAGTGAGCGCCCCCACATTGGTAAAACTTTGTTGTGGATTATGTTGTGGCTGACCAGGTCGCGGGGGTGCACTGCCGCGTCAGTGCTGATCTGAGGCGTTCTGAGCACAGGACGTCATGCGGAACGGCAGTCTCAGGCAGTGTGGATGAATACACCAGTGAATCCAGCTTTCCAGCCTTACTACCAATCCACTGGGATTTTAAAGGTGATTATTTGAACCAACGGTGCACCCACTTGGGCTGAAATTCAGTGTACGAACTGCGAGTACCAGAATGCAACGGGGTGGACACTCCCATTGTGACACGCCCACTGAGGCGGGATTACTAATAAAGCAGGTGTCTGACACTGTCGCACTGTTTGGTCTTTACTTAGGCTCGTGAGCAAGGAATAGTGTCTGAAACGCGTTGAGCCACGTACAGGGTTGAAGTGCTGTAAGCTGCCTTTGCTGTGTCCCCCTGCCTAGGGAGTTAACCTACCGAGTGAGTGCCCCCACATTGGTAAAACTTTGTTGTGGATATATATATGATATATATATATATATATATATATATATATATATATATATATATATATATATATATATATATATATATATATTCACTGAAAAAACCATAGGTTTCAGGGACGTTATAGTTAGTTGGACATTTCACTCGTACAAAACCATAGAAATTCCGCCGTTATAGTTTGTTCAGCTAACTATAACTCGCGCCCCGCAATGCACTGCTGATGACGTCACATATTACATCATTCATGACATGGTCAGTGACATCACTGATGACATCTCAAATGACATCACTGATGACATCATCCAGCGACTGTGTGTTTCTGTAAAGTTTAAATATGTTTTATATATATGCCAAGGTGTAATGAAGAATGAGTGGGTGTATAAGTGTCTGGATGGAGGATTTAGTAGGTGCGTGACTGACTGTTTAAGTGAGTGATTAAATGTGTCAATATCGTCCTCTGGCCGCAAGATGAATACAACAAAGAGGCTTTCACACAACTTAACGACAGAGAGTGTTACATACGGAACACACCAGCCGCCCTTAAAGAAGCACACAAAGAATACCACAAAAAATTGACGACCTGGAAAAGTAAACAACTAATCACGATGGATGAATTCAAATACTTGAAGAAAGACAACCCGGTAACTCCATCATATATTTTATCCCAAAAATACACAAGGATCCCAACAAACCACCTGGCAGGCCGATAATATCAGCCAGGGATGGTTTGTTGGAGCATACATCAAAATATATTGATTTCTTTCTCCAAGAATATGTGACATCGCTACCGTCATACGTACGTGATACTGGAGATTTTCTACAGCAAATTAAAGATGTAAAATGGCAAGAGAGTTACTGGATGTTGGCGCTGGATGTAACATCCCTTTACACCAGCATCATACATTGTGATGGTAAACATGCGGTGCAATACTATCTGTCCAAAAGACCACAACAATACAAGGAACATAACGATATGGTAATTGAAATGTTGGATTATTGTCTGAGAAATAATAATTTTATGTTTAATAATCTAATTTTTCAACAAATCAGGGGTGTAGCGATGGGGGCCAGCTTTTCTCCCAGCTATGCCTGTCTTCATATGGGATGCTGGGAGGAGCTGGTCCTCAAACGTAATTTTGATAAAACAATCAAAGAGAATATAATTCTATGGCTACGCTACATAGACGATTTGTTTGTACTATGGAATGGAACTAAAGAGCTTGCTGAGGATTTTGTAAATGAAATCAATAAGAATTATATTAATTTACACTTTACTGACACAATGAGTAAAACATCTGTAAAATTTTTAGATACTGAGGTCTATGTACAAAACAGTGCAATAGAAACTAGACTCTATAGAAAGGAAACCTCGGGCAACTCCACCCTACATGCAAGCAGTGCACACCCAATACATCTCATAAACAGTATTCCATATGGTGAGATGTTGCGCCTCAGACGTATTTGCAGTAAGGGGCAAGATCTGAGGGAGGCACAGGAAAGTAGCAGACAGAGATTCCGTGAGAGGGGATACTCTGATAGCATTATCACTAAAGCTATTTCTAAATTGATGGTGCACTGCAGAGAGGAACTTATCAAAGATAAACAACTAGTACCACAGGATAAGGTGAGAAAAGATGGGGTAGGAGATACCAATCAGTTCAGAGTCATAATGAGATACAGTCGACAACACAACAGTCTCCACAAAATCATTAATAAGAATTGGCCTTTAGTCTTAAATGACCCGGTGATAGGACCCACGTTACCACGTAGGGTGTCCATCACACACAGTAGAGCACCATCAATGAGAGATTCACTTGTGAACACTAGCCCTGATACAATAGAAAATACGAGTTGGTTGCAGACTAATAAGGGTTTTTTTAGATGCAAGACTTGTAAAGCCTGCCAACATGGAGTAAATACTAAAACATACAGAACCCCCTTCAGCGACAAAGAATATAAGATCCAGAAACTCTTTATGTGTAAGACGGAATATGCGATATACGTACTGATGTGCCCATGTGGCCTCCAGTACGTGGGGAGTACTAAGTTAGCAGCGCACAAACGCATATTACAACATCTCCGTGCTATCTCTAATCAGGATAACACATATCCGGTAGCTCGGCATTTTAGGGATCTACACAACAGTAACAATGAAGGATTGAAATATTTTGTCGTAGATGCAATTCCACCCAGCAGGAGGGGGGGTGATAGAGAATCTAAACTGCGAAAATTAGAAACAAGATATATTTTACAGTTTGATTCCAAGACCCCGGGTGGATTAAATGCCATGGAGGATTTGCACACTTGCTTAGGATGAGTGACTATACCATCGTTGATCACATATTGCACAAGGGGCCTTTTTTTTAAAACTTAGTACTGTAGCATCTATATAACAACTTATTAAACACTATCATTCTCTATTTTTAGCAACATACATTATAAGGTGGACCATGAAATATATTTTTTATACAATTTTATGGGAAATGTATTTTAATGTTTTGATAATTTTGTATGTATATTTATATATTTATATATTTATCTATTTATATGAGAAAAAAGTCCCTGACATACAGATTATAAAGTAGAGTTGCAATAGGAAAGTGTTGGGCACGGATGGAAAAATTGGGGTACAACTGGATGATATACTGAAAGGGATACATAAGGGCATTAAGCTCAGTGCAAAATCTGAAAAGCATTAAGTATACAAGTATGATACTCTCTGATAGTAGTTACAAAGACTGACCCACGATGACTCGCAGGCGCTCAAACAATTCAAGGTTAAATTTGAACTATCGGCATGTAAACACAATGGTTTTAACAGATTCACACATAAGGTTAAGTTCATCATACACAATTTTCACATATGCACACACAAAATTACAGTAGACATTAAATATGGAAACAACACATATACTGCTGAGACTAGGTGGATTTAACCACGTTATAAGTCATACAGGTGGAGAGGTGTGGTGCAGCGGCCAGGGCAGCTGACTTCGGAGCACAGGGTTCACGGTTCGATCCCCGCCTCCGGCGGCAGCTCAGCTCAGCACCATGTGACTCTGGGCAATAGCTCACTTAATTTCCACTCCGGCCCCCAGCGCCTTGAGACCCGTAAGGGTGAGTAGCTGCGCTATATAAAAACGGACTTACATTTTACATATATATACAGCTACAATGGTTCATTGTATACAATATTAACACAGGGAACAAAATCAATTTCAAGTGCGTGAAACTGGTTGTAGTATCCGGAATTGTCTAGGGCAAATTAATTTGGCTGACATGTAAACACCGGATCCAATAGTATGTACAGGAACTATATATGTATGTAAATAATTAAGTGTTTTACTGAGTATCACACCAGTAATTTATTCTTCCTGTATTTTACCTGTATTTTACCTTATTTAAATCTGTATTTAAACTAGAATTGTTTTTAGAAAAATCTGCAAGCATTGCAAAGATAACCATTGACAAACTCTTTTATGTCTACTGTTGCACTATTCACGTGATTCCAATGATTAAGCACTTGTCACTTTAAATTTGGAGGCAAAATGCCAGTACAATGTCATGTGATCAAGGCTCGGACGAGCCGAAACGTTATGGCGACATTGCAAGAATAAAATACTAAACAAGCACTAATCTGATGGTCCGTGTCCGTGTTGGAGGAGGAATTCCGGTAAACAACGCGGAATATGTGATATATATATATATTCACTGAAAAAACCATAGGTTTCAGGGATGTTATAGTTAGTTGGACATTTCACTCGTACAAAACCATAGAAATTCCGCCGTTATAGTTAGTTCAGCTAACTATCAAGGGCTCCAGGAGGGGGGCCGCGCGGCCTCCCTCCAAATGTTTGAAACGCCCCGGGGAGGTGGTGGTCCCTGGGGCACGGGGGTCCGTAACGGACCCCCGTATTTAAATTCAAAGTGCCACGGGGAGATGGTGGTCCCCGGGGCAGTGTGGGGGGCTTGAGCCCCCCCACACTAATTAATTTTGACAGCCCCGGGGAGGTGGCGGTCCCCGGGGCTTGGGGGGGCCCGCGAGGCCTCCCACCCTTATTTAATGAAGCCCCGGGGAGGTGGCAGGAGCCTGTGCTTCATTTTTTAAATAATTTCGGCGGGATTCGCGACCCCAACGCGAATTGTTCCGAAATTATTTGAGAAAAAAATGCTTTTTTTGGCCCTGGGGGTCCTTGTGGGACCCGCTGAGCAGGCCTAGGGGGTCAGGGTGTTTCTACCCTGCCCCCTTTTCTTCATTTTACACTTTGTTTTACTGTTTTCTTGTGACTCAGTTCTACCGAGTCACAAGATGGCTGACAACACTTCCTGGTTTGGAGTGTTGGCAGCCAATCAGAGTGAAGCTCGTGCCTTGGAGGGTTTGTGAACCCACCGCGCCCACAGATATCGAAACTTTTTCTTTTTCTAATTTCTCAGGAACTACTGAACGGATTTACACCATTTAAAAAAAAGGTCTCTTTCTGAACCATGGGCTACATTTTTGCCAAATTTGGTGTAATTCCGTTCAGCAGTTCGGGCTGTAGCTTTGTCTAAAGTTTCCTATGGAAATTAACATGGGTAAAAAAGCGTTTTGGGACCCCCCTTTTTTCTTGGCCCCCGCTTGACGAATCACCCCAAGACAGGAGCTGACCGGAGCGCCCCACTAGTTTTGAAAATTTCGCGAAGATTCGTCAACCGGCGCTAAAGTTATTGGGAAAAGAAAAAACGCTTTTTGAATAGAAACGAGGTCCTAACTATAACTACCTACTGGCGACCGCCAGTAGGTAATAAAGAATAACACTTTTTTGCATATTTCTTTGACTACTCTTTCTTTTTCTTGTAATATGTTTTTGAACAGTATACGTGTACTCAGTCACTTCTGCTTCATTTTATCATATGATTAAATATATTACTAATGAGAACTGTTGTTTTTTTGCAATAGTTTATGCCCTGGTTCTTGTTTAGTAAGGACTGTCCTTGTGTTTTGTAAGAACATTTAGAAAGTTGGCAATTTCATGTCTGTAGCCTGTCTCTGGGTAACATCACTGGATGTAGCTGAAAGATGGGCTTTGTATATTTCTCCAAGACAACCACACACAATAGACAGCTTAAGTGTGCCTGGATGGGCCATCAATGGCAGGATGAAAGGGTGGAGGTAGGCACAGCCCTACTTACACTTGAATAGGCTATGTAATGTCTCCAAACAAAGGGCTAAATAATCCCTGTAGTTAGACTGGAGCCAGGGAAGACAGAATGCCTGTGGACTTCAAAGGGAAACCTCTAGAAGCTTCTCCCACTTCAAAGACAGAACTAGGTATAAATGTTGGAGCTCAGACTCCAACTCTTCAGTATACTTCTGGACCTGAGGATACTCTGCCAGGGAGAAGGACTGCTAAAAGAACTGCCACTCATTGGACTGTTGCTCTGAAGGACTGCTGCCCTGCTGCACTGACCTGATGCCTGCTGCCCTCTAGGTGAGAAGCACTAGACCTGCATCTGTTGACCACGACACCAAGAACGACTCCATGGGCTAGTTGGCTGGCATCCTTTATAGAGCCTCAGGGACAAAAGGCTCGAACACCCTTGAACCCAGCACCTGAACTCTGCCATCATTGAGCCCTACCCTGCCAAAGCATGCCACCCCAGTCCTGAATCCTTGGAAGTGGGCCTGAAGGTGCTCTGTAAGACCACCGGTGGACCCAGCAGAACAGACGCATCCCATCTGCTGTGCAATCCCGAGCAAAACTAATTTTTGCATCTGCTACAAGGGTTCTCCCAGCACAAGGACTCTGCATCGACCCCACAGTCTGCTTTGGAACTGCCACCTGTGGTAAGGTTTCCAAGCGTAGGCACTTGCATTGCAAATCTCTAGTTGACGTAGGCCTCAGCGATGACGCAGGTTTACGCATGGCAGCCTCATAGCCCTTGGGAACCTAAGCATTGTGTGACGCATCCTAGATGCCGGACCTCACTTCAGAAGGCCTTGTCGACAGGATCTTTGATGATGATTCACGACCTCGCATCTCAGCTTCACATCTCAGAACTGACGCATCGCTTCAGCTGTGCAACGCATCCTTGGCACGGGACTTCGCAACACTCCACAGCCAAGATTTTTGGTACTCTTGTTCAGCGGGCCTAACTGGGTCCCTATAGCCAGCCCATTCTCCATCGTGGTCAGCCTGAATTTGTAACTTTGATTGAATGAATGAAGGATCTTGTATAGCGCACGGCTACTCAAACAAGAGTGTCCCAGCGCTAGAGGTTCATACATGACAGGACTACATTCATACTCGGCATGGGGGATGAGAAAGCAGGCACCCATATTTCCTGAGTTCTGTCCTTTAGGAAAGATGTAATCCATGCTAGTGCCACCCCGCCAATGCCAATGTTCCTTTGTCTATTGAGAAGTCTCTCATGTGGGACAGCGTTGAATGCCGTCGACAGGTCAAGTAATATGAGAACGGCTCTGCCCCCCTGGTCAAGTTTTTCCTTTAAGTGATCTGCCACTTCCAACAGAGCAGTCACTGTACTATACTTGGCCCTGAAGCCAGATTGAGTCATATGCAGCAGGTTGTGACTTTCTGTGTGGTTGAAAATCGCTCTGTTGACAAGTTTCTCTAGAACCTTAGAGAGAGCAGGGAGGAGGGAGATGGTCCTGTAGTTTGCAGGATCATTTGGGTTGGGGTTCATTTTTTTAATGAGCGGTAACATTTTTGCCTGCTTCCAAATGGGCGGCACCGTGCCGGTGGAAAGAGATGAGTTTAACACTTGATTAACAGTGGGATTAATAGTAGGGGCTAGAGATGCTAGTAGTTTAGCTGGGCAGGCATCTACTGGAGAGCCCGACTTGAGGCCCTTGAGGTATGTAAGCAAATTGTCCAGTTGTATAGCAGGGAATTTTAATAATGCTGGGGGTTGCAGGGAGCCAGGTTTTTCGATCAGAGTCTGATATAGGGCCAGGTCCTCCCTTGTATCCCTGGAAAAAGACTGTTGAATTGTGACAATCTTGTTGTGGAGGGATAAGGCCACCAGACTAGTCCAATGAGCCGAGTGCGGGGATTCCTTCTTAACTGCTTTGGGGGAGGTGAACGATTTTACAATGTTAAAGATTTCCTTGCCCTTATTGTGGGCTGTCTCAATCTTAGCCTGCAGATAGCTCTTTTTAGCCTCTTTCACCTGTAGGTAGTAGTATTTTAAGGGAGCCTTATAGGTCATCTTATCCTCAGGTGTGAAATGTTTGCGCCATTTTCTCTCTAGACCTTTACATATGCTTTCACTAGCTCTCAGGGATTCATTGAACCAAGGGGCAGAGAGACTAGTGCTCCCAGAGGTGCGGCGAGGTCAAAGGGGCTACTGCATCAATATTTGACCTAAGCCAGGATTCAAGTGCAGAGGCATCTAATTCGGGGTTACTGAGTAGAGCAGGGGCAGAAGATTCTAGGGCCTCCACCAACACAGGAAAAGGTATTTTGTGGAGGGCTCTGTAATTATGTCTACCCCCTTATCGCTTTGTGCTGGATATCTGTCCCTGAGCTAGGCATCTTAAAATTAATAAGGAGGTGGTCAGACCAGGTGATGGGGGTCGGAGGATCCGACTCCAATTCCATATTACAGAAATATGGTCAAGAATATGGCCCAAGTTATGCATGGGAGAGGAGATATAAGGAGACAGGCTGCATGCAGTCATTGTTTCGGACAGAGAAATTACATAGGGATCCAGGGGTTTATCTATACGTAGATTGAAGTGCCCCAAGAGGAGAAACTGATTTTATCTGAGGGCAAAGGGGGGATGACTTTATTGAGGGAGTTAGTGAAACTGCCGGGCGTCCCCAGGGGCCTGTAAATCAAGATCCCCGTTATGCATTGGCAAGGGGATAGGGTACAACAAAAACCTAAGCATTCTGCGCCCTCAATAAGGTCTACCGTAATAGAAGTACAATCAAACTCTTATTTAAAGATGATTGCAACGCCGCCTCCTTTCCCTATTGGCTGGTCTTTCCTCAGAATGTTATATCCTGAGGGGATAGCAGAGGTGATAGTGGGGTTAGCGGAATTGGACAACCACGTTTCTGTGAGGAATAGAAGGTCCGGGCGAGCATCTAACAGGAGGTCATGGAATTGTGCCTCATGTTTTTGCAAGGAGTATGTGTTGCGCAGCATTGTTCTATAATGCTTCCCATATCCTTCTGAGTTGTTGACCTTTTTACTTGTGGTAAACACCTGAGGAGGTCTACCTATGACCTGAGGAGGGGTCCATTTGCAAGACGGGCAATGAAAATGTGCCCAATTGTCAACACTAGCCATTGCACCCCGGCAGGATTGAAAGCTGCCTAGGTTAAGCAGCTCATATTGAAAAGTGCGAATTGTACCTGGGGGCAGATGGGCAGCGTGTCCGGCGCCGGCCGCCTCCAGGACGCTGACAGGCGCAGACGGGCTTGTCTTTGGCGTGCCTTCGCCGCGCCAGCGGCATGGCCGCGCAGCATCTACACTTTTATTCATGTGGGACTAGAGTGTGCCTCTCCCCGAAATGGTGGCGCTCTATGTCCCAACTGAGAGGCAATGCCCGCCCCCAACTTCCTTAATGTGCAAAGTGAAACGTGCTCAAGGTAAAAGCAAATTCAAATTAAATGTTGCAGTTTTTAAAACAACTTTAAAAAGGCAAATCAGGAGAGCGAAGAAACAGCTTGACCCGCGGTGTTGCGGTCTACTGTCACCGTGAGACCAACTGCGGCTGCGCAGCTTCTCCTCTTTTATTCATGTGGGACTAGAGCATGCACCTCCCCAAAATGGTGGCGCTCTATGTCCCAACTAAGAGGCAATGCCCACCCCCAACTTCCTTAATGTGCAAAGTGCAACGTGCTCAAGGTAAAAGCAAATTAAAATTTAATTTTACAGGTTTTAAAACAACTTTAAAAAGGCAAATCAGGCTGAGCGAAGATACAGCTTGACCCACGGTGTTGCGGTCTACTGTCAGCGTGAGACCAACTGCGGCAGCCCAGCGTCTCCGCTTTTATTCATGTGGGACTAGAGCGCGCACCTCCCCAAAATGGTGGCGCTCTATGTCCCAACTGAGAGGAAATGCCCGCCCCCAACTTCCTTAATGTGCAAAGTGCAACGCGCTCAAGGTAAAAGCAAATTCAAATTCAATTTTACAGTTTTTAAAACAACTTTAAAAAGGCAAATGGAGAGTAAAGAAACAGCTTGACCCACGGTGTTGTGGTCTACTGTCAGCGTGAGACTTTGTCCTGGTCTGGTGCGACCAGATATCCACAGTTGGCTCTATGTGCCTTTTGGTACTATTTGTACTGAAATGTTTAAAACTGCATATTTATGGTTCTACTGATTGAGTTTTTGTCATTTTGGTCTTCTTTTATTTATGACTCCATTTTTCTTAACTGGTGTGGGATCCTTTTGTGCTGTGTTTTCACTCAATCACTGTTTGTAATGTTGCACAACTGCTTTCACTTTGCCTCTGAGGTAAGCCTGACTGCTCTGTGTCAAGCTACCCGAGGGTTGAGCACAGGTCATTTTAGAGTTTGCAGTGACTTTACCCTCACAAGAGTTGTGGCTCCTGCTTGATTAGGGTTTGACCCCCTCAACTAATAAAACAGTTTTCTACAGTTACTTTATTACATATAATAAGTGATACCTTTTGATTGGGAGCAGGTAAGAAAGTTATGTTTCATGTCTGAGGAATTGGAACTGTAAAACACTCTTTAATGTTAAAGTCAGATTTTAAGTCACAATTCTGAAAATACCACTTTCAGAAAGTTGACATTTTCCTTGTCCTAACCAATTGATGCCTGCAGCCTGTTAATGGGTCACATGGCTAGGGGTGAGTGTAACTCGAGTAATTCAGAGTAGCGTAATCACGTGGAATTACCGAAAAATTACACAAGAAATGCATAATTATGTGAGAAGAGTAATTATCCTTTCATCTCTATTTCTTACCACAAAACTACCCCCTCACATCCAAAATGAGCACGAGAATGCATTTTGCACTAAGAAATAATGCTGGATGCAACAGAACACGGATTTTCACCCATTTTACCCCTGGCATTTACAGCTGTTTTGTTATTGGGAAATGCTCCTCTTGTATCTAAAATTGGCATGAGAAGGCATTTTGCTCTAAGAAATAGTGCTAAATGTTCTGTTGGGGTCGAATTTTCCTCCCAACTTATTCCCAGCATCTAGCTCTATTATCTTAGTGCAAAATGCACCCTTGCATCCAAAATGTATGTGAAGATGCATTCTGCAGTAAGATATAGTGCTAAATGCAGCAGAACTATAGAAATAGTAGCACAAGCAACTACTAGTAGTTGCTAAATGTGCTCTCCCGATAGGATTATTCTAACCCAAATTACTCTTAGTTACGTGAGCAGGCCAAATTGCATTATTATCGGTAATGCCACATCAAAGAGTAATGATGAATTACCAATAATAATCTGATTACACCAATGTAAATAAAATTATGCCTCAGCCTACACATGAGTAGGTCTAGTTGGCAGTTGGCCTTAGTGTATTCCTCCCAGACAGCATCACAGTAGAGGGTCTGGCTGTTGACAGGATTGACCATCTCTGGCAGGATGGGGTAGGTGGAGCTGTCACCTGCCACATGTGCACTTCAAAGGCACTGGCCCAGCTCACACATAAAGGTCTTCACTCTAGCCGATTGTGCTCCCAGACAGAATGGCACCAGGGCAGGAAAGCAAAAAATTACAGACAACTCTGTTAGGGGAAAACTCAAGAAGCTTCTCCCAGTTCAATGTGAGGACCAGGTATACAAATTTGACTTTCAGACCCACTCTTCAGTATACTCCAAGATCTGTAGATCCTACAGAAGAAGTATGCCCTGCAGCCCTGCTGTTTGAGGCTTGCCCTGGTCGCTGAGAAGGAAGACTGGACCTGCTCCCTTCACCTCGAGCTGAAGTGACTCTAAGGATCAGCTGACTTGTTCTGAGGTACAGGGACACAACAAGCTCCAGAGCCATTCTGCAACTGCTCCACAGCCATTTTGCAGCTGGCCTGGACCTGCCTGAGCCCTGCTGGCCTCTGCTGGAGTCAGTCCCTTATCCCTAAGAAGTGCCTCCCAAGTCCTGGAACCTTGGTGTAAGATCAGTTGAGCTCCTCCACAAAGCAAATGAGAAATCCTGAGGTTTTGGGCCTATTTAGCACCAAGATTCTGCTCCTGCACTGACCACCAACACGAAGCTTCGGTGAACCTGACTCTTCATGCTATAGTGACACCCAGCACCGACCGGTAACGTGAGATACACATTTCAAGCTACATTATCGACTACCTGTGGTGACCACCAGTGCAAAGCTCTAGCATCTACTGTTAACAATACCAGAAAGGATCTTTGGGCTACATGACTACCGTCCACAATGTCCAATCTGCTCTTCGCACTAAAGCGATGAACATCCACAACGCTTTCCTTGTTCCACACGGCCTCCGCCATGAATGGAACTCTTTGCACTGGACTTAAGAAGATTACTTTGTCAGCGGGACTTACCTGGACCCACGTTCAATCAAAGTTGACCTGAACTTGTGACTTGCACCTGGTTTTGCACACCCAGAAAGCCGTGAGTGGCTCTTTGTGCTTTTAGGTGCTATACTTACCTGAAATCATTAAAATTGCATATTTCAAATTCTGCTGATTGGATTTTTGTAATTTTAGTGTCAAATAATTTACTACATTTTATTCAATTTTTCTGAATTGGTATGAGATTTTTCTTGTGTTGTGTTTTCACTTTTTTACTGTTTAAGCAGTGCATAAATACTTTGCACATTGCCTCTAAGACAAGCCTGCCTGCTTTTGTGTCTAGCTACCAGAGGGTTAAGCTGATGTTAATTGCGCGACTTTTTGTGGTTAATCCTGACTAGGATTGTGGCTGTTGCTTGAATAGGGTTTCATCCCTCCCCAACCAACAACCCAATTTCTCACACTGTGTATGACGACATTTGAGAGGGCAATGATTCATGAGCAGATAGGGCTGGTGCAAAGAAGCATTGGGATGAGAGAGCCATTAGGGGAGATCATTACAGCACTTGGAAGATAGACCATGGTTGCATCAGATAGCAAAGACATGCAGCAAAAGATGGGTAAGGATAACCATGGATACAAAAATATGACAAAGTTATATACAATGCTTCTTAAGCCTTTGGGCTCTTTCTCCACTGCCAGTCTCCTTTATGGTGTAGTGTTACATTATTTTTGAGGATGCGTCTAACATAATACTACATCATAGAGGCTTCTAATGAATGCTCCTACACCCACCAAATTAAATTGTTATTTGTGACCGACTGTGCCTTACACCAATCAGCTATAACTTGCTACTAGATGTTTTAAGACAAGCATGTACTGTTAATCAACATGCTTCCTCTCCCCTACTTAATTGGCCTGGCCAATGAACCTTATGGCCATGGAAGGTGGCTTATACAAATTTATTATGGGTGTATTTGGGCATAAAGAGGTGTGAATTTATATGAATGCTACGAATAGTTAGGTGAACCTGATAGTGCCACTTTCTATCTACTTGCCTCTTATGATTCAAACATTGAGTACAATTTGGCAGACATAGAGGCTGAAATTTTGGTTCTACTTTCAAATGTAATTATTTTAGTTAATAATTATTAGTGGCTGAAAACCCATCCTCTATCATTCTGAATGAGAACCTGGGCAATTCAAACCTTCACCAAATGGTTGAAGAGGCCAAATAATAAATACCACATAATTTAGATTTTTTTCTGATTATACCATCAATATCAGCTGTTTGTTCCCAATAATTTGTTTTAACAAGTAACAATTACTTTGCACTTCTTCCAAAGGGCTACAGAATGAAACATGTTAGTTAAAAACAAAGTACAAAAAAGAGTGAGCTTGACAAAACCCTAATCTACAGGTTCTGGCTAATCGTTCTAAAACTGATATTTCAGATATGAGTACTCAGTTGCGTACCCCACTAATCAAACTAATTATCATGCATATAGCACAACTACTAGATGAATTCCATTAAAAAAAGGAAGAGGCTCTCATTTCTTTAAATTTCTGATTTGGGCAGAATTGAAGTTCTTTTCTAATTCAGGAATCTTTAGTATTGCAGTAATTAGGGGTGGGTGATGAATTCCACTCTGCCGGCAGTTTGCAGAGTTTTGCCCATTCTGTGCAGAGTGCCCAGTTCTGAAAAAAGCAGCACAGCAGCGCAGAGCGGAGTTTTTCCTCTCATGTGGCACGCCAAAGTGAGATTGGTGAGCGAGACAAATCATATGCTGGACCACCTTCAGGTGACATTTCTCAATGTGGGCGGTCGTGGTAGGGGCTAAGGCTCAAGTTGAGAAACCTATCGCTCGCGCTGAGGAAGCTGCCGCTCGAGAAGAGCATCTACTCAAGCAGCAGAAAAAAGCAGCACCCTCTTGCGCTGTGCATTGTGCCATTCATGTGAAGTTTATACCGAGGGACAAACTCCTGGCGCTAAAAATCAGCACGAGCAACGCGACTTACCGCACTCCACCACTCGAGGATCTCCACGGAGCGCGGCGGAGTTTTTTGGCACTTCGCGGTGTTCTGTGTAGCAGAACTCCGCCGAGACCTAGCAGTAGTCTCACATGCAGCTTTACTGTGTGCAAAATGATCATAGCATTTTTGGAGACATATTTACCAGGTCAGACCTGATGCAATAATTTCCATAAAAACGGATCAGTAACCAGGATTTACCTGTAGAAATTATTGCAGTAATATTAGTTTCCCCATTAGTTTCTGAATTCCGAAAGCTTACTCAAAGTTTCTAGGTAATTCCGCTCTAATTGTTATTCCAGTGCATAATTACTCCATTGGGAATGCCAATGCACTTGTAAAAAGGCCCTACTAGATTAATAATTTCTCATCGGCTGCATAAATCACTCAGTTAATACGTGAACAGAAAATGAGTATCAATAAACCGTGAAAGTGTGTGTATGAGGATCACCAGGCCCATTGCAACACGATGAACTGTATAATTTGAGAAACTGATCTCTATTTAGACAGATCCAGAGGATGCAAAACATATTTATTTACAATGAGTTAAATGTTCATAATCCACATGTTTTAGCTGAAAACTATGGGTAGCCTGTTAAATTTAGTAAAGTTAAAATCAAAGACATATCTAATAATTTTGACTAAATGTAAGTGAAAGTACATTGTTTTTCAGAATTCTAGGTTAAAACATGTTCTGTCAAACTACATTGCACTGTTTCTTAAAAACATGTAAACACATAGGGTCAGATTTAAAGCTTGACAGACCAAAAGTAGAGTTTGTCTGGGTGTAAGAGGACATTTTGCAAGCCACCCTGATGGTATACTGTCCACCATATTTAGAGATCACCGCTTGCCCTGCAGTGATCTCTGTACCTCAACAGGAATGATTGTCATGTTGATTCCTGTCAAGGTACAAAAGGTTTGATGGACAGCCATAGTCAGTTTTTACAGGAGTTCACAAAAGTTTTACAGGGTGTTTGTTTAACTAATGATCTCCACAGGCACCACAAGATGGAAAATGTTTCCTGGGTTTAGGGGGTCAATATTTGTGTTTTTCTGTTCTCTGTTGCCAGGTTTTATCTGGCAGTGATGGGCAGAAAAAAGGACATCACACGGTCCACCTTCAATATGGCGGTCAGTGTAATACCCTTCCTTCGACAGAGCCAATCGGGGCACCACATACTGAAAGCTGGCAGTATGCCCATCTCTACTGAGGGTTTGGTGGACAGGGTACTCTGTCATGTGTGTGACAGAATATCCTGTCCACCAAACTCTTGATCTGGCCAAATGTCTATTTTTTGTCTTTTTCACCAAGACAACACTGTCGAGTGTTTTTAAAAACACATTATTTTAGGAAGAAGGATGCTAAGGGCCCAATTCACAAAGATAAACTTACACTTTTGTGTAAGTTTAGTACTTTTCGGTATTCACAAAGGTAAACTTATACCAAAAGTCTAACTTTACTACTTTTTGGTATTCACAAAGGTGAACTCAGACCAAAAGTTTAACTTTACTACTTTTCGGTATTCACAAAGGTAAACTTAAACCAACCTTCTAACTTTACTACTTTTCTGAATTCACAAAGGTAAACTAGACCAAAAGTCTAACTTTACTAGTAGTAACTTACCTTTGTGAATACCAAAAAGTAGTAAAGTTAGACTTTTGGTCTAAGTTTACCTTTGTCAATATTGATAAGAATTAAACTTACACGAAAGTTAATCGGGCCCAACGTTTAAGGATGGAGGCCACGCATATTCAGATTGTCATTGGGTGGCTGGAGAATGCCTGGAAACAAGACTCTTAGGGCCTGATTCACAAAGGCAAACTTACAGTTTTGTGTAAGTTTACGATTGGTTACTGTTTGTTGGAAGGTGGTTTATTAGTATGTGTAGGTAGGTACCTACCACTAGTAATATGGCCACAATCATAATATAAGGCCCAGTCAAAGTCTCAATAAATTATTCCTTTGCTCAACCCTTTGTAGCTGGCTGCGAGCAGGAAGGCTTACCTTAGGAGACAGGTGTGTAAAGCATTTAAAAACACCAATCCATTAAATAAGTAAGACAAAACACAGTAAAAATCCAATGCCAATTTATAAAAATAGGTTATATTTTTGGGATACAAATTACAACAAAGATCCAATGTAGGGAACTAGAGATATCAATTTTTAAAGATTGAAAGCAAAACTAGCGCTTAAAAGTAAACAGCGTTCAAAGGGTTAAAAAAGGTGAAGTTGTACCATGACAAAGCCAAGAGTCCAGGCCACCTGCAATGTAACTTTTACACTTACTTCCAGAAGTGTTTCTTGATGTAGGAAAGTGGTTCACAGCACCAGCCAAGGGTTCAGAAGCTCTGGTCTGCCATTTGGTATCTGGGACTACAACTCCCATAATGCATCTGGTCAATTCAAGCAAAATCCAGGTGACGCTTGTGAGTTGGAGTTGTCCTCATTGTTGATGTTGCAGGTAGCCCTTCCAGCACTTTTCTACCTGTTGCTGATCACAGAGTATTCTCCTTATCCTTTAAGACAGGCAAAGTCCTATAGTTGTGAAGCCTTGTGTGTGCAGCAGGTGCAGTCCTTATGAGTACAGTCCTCTCTTTTGCAGTCCAAGGGTCCAGCAGGGCAGTCCTTCTTCTCTAGACATTTCTTTGGGGTCTTTGAGGGTCCACGACATAAAGCCAAGGTTCCAGAATCTCTCTCTGAGTTGCTCCTTGGGAAGTTAGAAGAACAAGACTTGCAATGTACCTGACAAAATCCTTAAAAGTCCACTGAACACTGTCCAGCTGGTGTCTTCTTGGTGGAGATGATGCAGGTGGAGCTCTTTTAATTTGTCGCTTTCAGGGAGTCTACTAACCCAGCTTTCAGAGCAAGGCAAAGTTCTTTTTTGGGCTGAAGACAAAAGTGTGCCGCAGGTTCAGTCATTCAGAGTGCAATCCTCTTGGTGAAGGACAAGGTTCCAGCAGGGCAGTCCTTCTTCTTCTTGTAGTTTCAGGCATGGATCTGAGTTGCTGGGCAGTTCTCCCATATTTATCCAGTGTTCTTGAGTAACAAGCAGGGTGCACCCCTGACCAATGGGGTACAGTGTGACACCCAGACATATGACAGCTTCCTCCAAAATGTGGCATATTCTTGTCCCAGAAAGCACTGTACTTTAAAATCCAAAATGGAGAAACTTTCTCCTGGAGGTTAGGATCTGGCAAAGCCAACCCACTGGTGTAGCCAAATTTCCCTAATGCTCCTCTTCCAGCCCCTCTGCTAATTCAGTTACTGGGGCCCCTCTCTGGCTGGGGGTGCAGGATGTGGGGATGAGCCTGTGTCCTGTCCTAACTGTCATTCCCTCTTTGAAGACCAGTTTGACTACTCCACCCTGATCCAGCCTTTTGCTCTGCGGCTGCAGATCTCCTCCCACCAGATGTCCTTTGTCTCTATGCAGAACACTTCACACCTCATCAGAGCAATTTGGCTCAGCCTGTCAAAGGCTGACCAATCAGGAGAGGCTGCCAAAAGGCTGGATTTTGGCACATTAGAAAAGCAAGTTCTATAACTTCTTTTTTTATAAAAGTTATAGTAAATCCAACCTTGGCAAGTTGTTGAATTTAGTCTTTCATTTCATTACTTTGAAGTATATTTTTTACTCACTCCTGTCAATAGTTATACTTTATTAAACTATTCCCATGCTAGCCTACGGAGACAATGTGCTACAATGGGGAAAAATCAAATTTGCAGTTTTTCCCTCACCGGGACATATAAAACATCTCTGAAAATGTCCCTGCTTATTTGTACATGCCCCCCTGCCCTGAGGGCACCTAGGGTATACCATTGAGGTGATTTCTATGTCAAAATAAGGTAGTCTAAGACTTTGGAAGTACCTTTAATTCCGAAGTCGAATTTGCATATAATACTATTTTAAAAGCTGGGTTGTTTTTATATTGACAGCAGGCAACACAGCAGCGCACACTTAAGTGCATTTCATCTGCTGGGCCTCTAAACCTACCCCTACCATATACTAGGGACCTACAGGTAGGTTGTCAGTACCAACTGTATTTATACTTAATTACCATGTCCTTTTAATCAGAGCATAGGCCCTTGGTCTGGTTAGCAGAGCACAGAGCACAATCAGTTAGAAAAGCAGCAACTAGTAGTGGAAATGGGGGCAAAAAAGTGGGGCGACATTGCAAAAAACCCTGGTTTCTCACACTATTCACAAAGGGATTTATGAGTAGTATCTTTATGAGTTTGGAGACTCCGCATTCCTAAAGTCCTATCTTTTTATGTGCAGAGACTCAGCACTCGTAAAGATACTACTTGTAGATCCTTTTGTGAATAGCAAACAATGGTAAACTTACACAAAAGTGTGAGTTTATCTTATTGAATCAGACTCCTAATAAATATGAAAGGAGAGAGGGAGACTCATGTAATCGCAAGGTCCTCTGACAGTCAGTGTTAATTATTCATCAGTAAGCCAATAACGTGTTTGCATGAGTAATACTACCATATGCCTTTCATTCATGAAATTTCTAAACTGTAATCCTTTCTCGAAAAGAATTGCCCTTGGCTGTGTTGGTGTTGTTGAAAACAAGGTGTTGATGGACACGAATTCCCAAAGCTACAAAAGTGTGTGAACATCTGAACATCCTGTGTCCTGGGACAGCTTGAGTCATGTCCAATTAGTATTACATACGGTATCTGTTAGTTATGCTCATATGGTGGCACATTCTACACAGGGCCTGATTCACAAAGGCAAACCAACACTTTCGTGTAAATTTACTCTTGTATACTATTCACAAAGGGCTTTACGAGTAGTATCTTTACAAGTGCTGAGTCTCCGCTCATAAAAAGATATGTCTTTTTATGTGTGGAGACTCCACACTCCTGAAAATACTACTCGTAAATCCCTTCGTAAATAGCATACAATCGTAAACTTACTCAAAAGTGTAAGTTTACCTTCGTGAATCAGGCCCTGTGAGTCGCTTTTATTCTTACAGCCCTTGTTGCAATTCTCCATTTCTTTAAACAAATCTGATAAAGATTTTCAAATGTTCCCTTACACTCATAAAAATGCCATTCTTAGCCCTGCTCCCTTCAACCCATCAGTCTTTTTCTGCTTTGAAATCACAACCACTCTGAGCACGAGGCTTGATGAGGAAAGTTGGTTTACAAACTGCGCTCACACATATAGTAAGTACTTTACCACCTTGTTCTATTGATCTCTAACACCAAGATGACCACACATCAAATTCGATAGACTGTAATAATGCTCCGGCCTTTTTTCACTAGACTTCAATAAAAACACATTAGTTTATAAACCATGGAGCTGAAAGCGAGGAGGATGTGTGATGAAAGCTAAACAACCAGAAATCTAATGAGGCAAACAGGTTCATAAAGAGAGGTCACAGTTTCTCATATCATTTATGTGGAGAAGAAAATGACTCCAATAGAGTGGAGAGGGAAAATGAATACTTTTACCTCATTAAAAGCCCTGAACATTCCACTCCTTTCACGAAATATGAAGTAGCTCATATTTTTTCATTTAATTAGAGTTTTGCTTTGATTCAAATGGCAAGAGTTAGCTTCTTGGAAAAAAGATGCTTACAGCAAAAGAAAGACGCTTGAATGATGTTAGTTTTAACAAGGCAGATTGTAACAGACCTGTTTAATTATGTAGCCATAATAAAATGCCCAGACGGTTTATTTTGTTGGAACTTGAAAGAACTGTATAGTAAACTAATTTGCAAAATGTTTATGAGACCTGCTACTTGCTATTTACACTATGTTTATCTTCTTACATTGAATGAGTAGTGGTTTACAAACCCATATTTCACTGGGGTGTCTATCCCATGAATTATTTGCCATTGTTCTTTGAAATTAAACGAGTCCAGTAAATTACGAATAGCATCAAATAGGAGGCCTCGCCCATCTCACTAGCCATTGAGATTCTCTACATTACAATTCACTTGGATTATAACCATGCTGCCTGCAGTTAAGCATTATCCATTGGTTAACCTCACCTTTCGAACAACATAACATAGCTCATTCTTTTCTTTTCGCTACAGCTAACCAAAACTCTGTTCAATTATTGCTTTCAATAGCTAGAAGAGTGTTTTAGAAAAAAAATAGTTTTCATGTTTAGTGTGCTAAAATAAACAAGCAGTAAGAAAAATATATTATGTTTGGCGATCCATCAAAGAAATGTTCGGTAGGAGGTAACATTTACAAAAGGACGTGGTCTTCGGCTTTCCAGTTTATTGTGATCCCAGATTATTTGAAGTCATTATAAGATCATAATATATAATTAACTCTTGTGTATCATCTGTTTATCAAGCATGGCTATCCAGGTTCCATTTTTTATAGGAGTGACATCATTCTTGTGTAGACTGGGTGGTATTACGTGGGAACTGTTCTTTACTGCCAGGTGTGGCCTATTTTTGTATTCTTCTAACCGAAACAACAAGTACACCCCATTGCTGCAATCCATCTGTCTAGTTATGCAAAAATTTGTGTAGAGTATTTAGGACAGTTCTGATGTAAAAATATTGCTTTAACATTTCAGAAATAGGTATTGTGTTTGCTGAACCGTAGCTCTAAGTAGCACTGGTTTAGCACTTGGCGGTTTCAGTTACATTGACAAAAGTTTGAAATCCTGTTCAGATGTGTCTTTGTTTGTGCGTGTTGGAGTCGAAAAGGTGTTTTGCTTCAATTGCGCTGAAGAATGCACATAAACGACGAAGTTGTGGCAATCGAACAGTACCGAAATAAAGTTAAATATATTTTATTTGCCTTCTTAAAGAGTAGTTAAATAGAAACATGCTAAATATTCGGCTGGCACGAAGATGAATATTTGCAGTATTACACAAATTTCCTTATTAGTCCACTGCACAGACATAGGTGTTAAATAGTCAAGGCAGTACTTTTTCAAAGAAACATTAGTGGGCAGATTTGTTAAGACTTTGCTCTGGTGCAATCTCCCCAAAAGTGATGCAAACTGGTGCAAAACGTTGATTTGTTACCAAATTCCAGTGCAAAACATTTTTTGCGCTTGAAAGTTTCATATAAATAATGCAAAGTAGTACTTTTTAGGTGTGGCTGGACAGCTCGTCTGTCTCAAGACCTCATGTGATAAATCTAAAAAGGAGCTTACCTAAAAAGGAGATTTCAGGAGTACTGCGCTTTCCCTCCCCTCCCCTATTTAATGGCGGCCGCTGCGCGGAGGATCGAGCGAATGCCCTGCCCTTCTGGCCTGGGATCCACTCTCCCTCCCCACAGCTCCGCCTGGCCGTCGCTGCCGCTGACTGGGAAGAGCAGGGTTCGAGACCGCTCTCAACCCGCTCTCTGTGTTTGCCCTGTTTTGCTTGGCTTGGTTTCTGGTTTCATTGTTGTGGTTTTTCTTGTTAATTGCTGTTTATTTTGCCTTTCTCTCCACTTTTGTCTATTTCTGTTTATTTGCCTTTCTCTCCACTTGTTCATTTTCTCTGCGTCTGTTTGACCCCGCGGGCCCTCCCACCTTGCCGCTTCCCGCCTTCCTGCCTCCCAGCTGCGCTTTCCCTCCCCCCACCCCTATTTAATGGTGGCCGCGCACAGCGGGCACGCTACTGGCGCGCCAAAAGCGTGCCAAAGGCAATCCCATCTGCGCCCGTCCGCAACCCGACTGTGACCAGCGCCCGGAACCCTGGATGTCCGGCCATCCACCGTTACGACTCAGCCACCCTCCTCGCACTCAACCCCGGAAGAAACAACAACTGCCAGCAGTCCATGCCGAACATGACACTCGGCCAGTTCTCCTGCCACCACTGCCGCAAATCCTTCACCACCGCCCCCGCCGCCAACACCACCAACGCCCTAAAGTGCATCCTCCTCAACGTCCGCTCCATGCACAAGCACACCGTAGAGATCTGAAACCTCCTTGACTCCCTCTCACCCGACGTTGCCTTTTTCACAGAAACCTGGACCAACACCTCCTCCGCCATGGACATCACCATCGCCATCCCATAAGGATACAAGATCCAGAGGAAGGACCGCCCCACCACCCGGGGGAGGACTCGCCATCGCACACAAAAAATCCCTCCACCTCTCCACCTCAAGCGACACTTTCCCCTCGGCCGAACACCTGCACTTCCAGGTCTGGACCGGCCCCAACTCCACATTCCGCGGCACCCTCACCTACAGACCCCCTGGCCCCTGAGCCCTCTTTGCCGACACCATCACCAACTTCATCGCCCCCCAAGCCATCGCCTCTTTGGACTACACACTCATCGGAGACCTCAACTTCCACCTCGTCAACCCCAGCGACCCCAACACCACCACCCTCCTGGACAACATCGCCAACAACGGACTAAAACAACTCGTCACCACACCAACCCACAAGGCAGGACACACCCTCGACCCCATATTTGAAGGAGGAAACAACATTAATTTCAGCCACACCACACAACCGCCCTGGACTGACCACCACTGCATTCACTTCCTTGTCGACAAACCCAAACCACCCAATCCCGCTCCACGCCCACCACAAAGAAACTGGAGCAGAGTCACCAAGGAGCAGCTCAACTCCTTCCTCAACCGCAACACCCCCACAGCTGCAACTGACGCCAACCTCGCAGCCAGTGAATTACACACGTGGATCTCCAACTGCGCAAACAAACTCGCCCCGCTACGCAACTCCAACAGACACCGCCATAGTAAAGCCACCTGGTTCACCACCGACCTCCAAGAAGCCAGAGGCACCTGCAGACGCCTCAAGAAGAACTGGAGAAACATCAGGACACCCGAAAACCATTCCACCTACAAAACGACATGACGGAGTACCACCAACGCATCAGAACTACCAAAAGAACCTTCATGACACAACAATATCCTCACCAACGCCAGCAACTCCAAGGAGCTCTTCAGCGTCATCCAGGAATTCACCAAGCCCCCAGCAAAGCCACGGACATCACCCCTTCCCAGGACCTCTGCGACAAGCTCGTATCCTACTTCCACCTGAAGATCAAAAACCTCTACGACAACTTCAACAACCAGACAGCCCACCTTCTCCTCCTGGACCCCGGTCACATCCGAAGAGACCACCTTGACAATGAAGGGCATCCACTCAGGGGCTCCCACAGACTCCTGCCCACCTCACATGTATCTCAAGGCCTCCGCCGCCATCGCACCGGAATGAAGTCACACCATCAACACCACCTTCAAGACCGGCACCTTCCCCGACAACTGGAAACATGCGGAAGTCAGACCCCTGCTCAAGAAACAATCAGCAGATCCCACGGACCTAAAGAGCTACCGGCCCATCTCGCTCCTCCCCTTCGCAGCAAAAGTCGCAGAAAAGACAGTCAACACACAACTAACCAGGTTCCTCGAAGACAACGCCATCCTCGACCCCTCTCAATCTGGGTTCCGCAGCAACCACAGCACTGAGACCGCCCTACTCACCGCCACGGACGACATCCGCACCCTCCTCGACCAAGGCCACACCACAGCCCTCATCCTACTCGACCTGTCAGCAGTATTCAACACCATCTCCCACCGATCTCTAGCCACCAGACTACATGCTGCCAGCATACAAGGAACCGCCTTCGACTGGATCCACTCGTTCCTCACCGGCAGGAGCCAGAGGATCAGACTGCCACCATTCCTCTCGGGACCCACGGAAATCAACTGCGGAGTACCCCATGGATCATCGCTCAGCCCTACCCTCTTCAACTTCTACATTGCCTCCCTCGCCGCCATCGTCAGACAACATGGCCTCAACATAGTGTCCTACGACGACAACACCCAACTCATCCTCTCCCTCACCAAGGACCCCACCACCACCAGATGCAGGACGTCACATCCTGGATGAGAAACAGCTGCCTGGAGCTCAACTCAGAGAAGACAGAAGTCCTCGTCCTCGGAACCACCCCGTTAGCATGGAACAACACTTGGTGGCCCAATGGCCTCGGCATCCCTCCCACCCCCACGGACCATGCCAGAAACCTCGGCATCGTACTCGACTCCTCCCTCTCCATGAACCGACAGGTCAACGCTGTCACCTCCAGCTGTTTCAACACCCTCCGCATCCTCTGCAAGACTTTGAAATGGATCCCCCCCGAGTCAAGGAAGACAGTCATCCACGACCTCAAAACCAGCAGGCTCGACTACGGGAACGCTCTCTTCGTCGGCATCAACAAGTCTCTACTCCGCAAGCTCCAGACGATACAGAACACTGCCGCCAGACTCGTCCTCGGCCTCCCCCGACATGAATACATCAGCAAACACCTACTGAACCTTCACTGGCTCCCTGTCGAGAAGCGAATCACCTTTAAAATACTCACCCACGTCTACAAATCCCTCCACAACACCGGACCCCTATACCTCAGCGAGAGAATCACCTTCCACGCACCCAAGAAAAAACTCTGATCCGCCAAACACGCCCTTGCCAAAACCCCACGCATAAGCAGAGCCAGAACAGGGGGAAGAGCTTTCTCCTACATCGCAGCCAAGACCTGGAACGCGCTCCCGATCGACATCAGACACGCCCCCTCCCTGAACACTTTCAGGAAGGCCCTCAAGGCCTGGCTCTTCGACTGAACGAAGCTGCAGACCCTCCCTCCCCCCCCCCCCCCAGCGCCTTGAGACCCTCTCGGGAGAGTAGCGCGCTTACAATTCACTGATTGATTGATTGATTATGCTGTTAAAGTGTCTTGGTAAGAAGATCATTTACGGTGTTTGTTTCACTAGCAACAGCAGTGATCCCCATTCCTTTCCATCAATAATTTCAGGCTTCAGTGTGCAGTTGTGTCTCTGAGAGCAAGCAGTATGGGATGCCCAGGGCAACACTATTCTACATGCATTTTAGGTCAGCCTTGGCAGCACAGCTGTCAAGGACTTAATGTGAGTAACTGAGGAGAGCTTTCAGAGTACTACTGAGAGAGAAGTTTAGGCTTTATCCACGTTTTGGTTCCCTAAATAGAGAAAATGTCATTGGGCTAAAGTTGTGTGCTTCCACTAAAGAGTGCTTGTAATGTATTTTTTGGCCTGTGGCAAAGCTTATACTCAATACAGCTGGACTGAGTTGGTTATGGTGGCAAGCCAATGCTCTTGGATATAGGCATATGTTTGTTAGCAAATGTTATGAAAAAGGCAGGCCTGATGTGTTTATTGTGAAAAGCATATATTGCCCCCCTCCTGAGTGCAGAGCCCTTATTTGGCTATTTGGAGTAGTTTGTGCTTAGGGCTCCATAACTTATTTTCCAGATGTGGTATCCATGCCAAATGTGTGTCCTTTTCTCCAAGAACCTGGGGATTCTATAGGTACACAGGGTTTGTTTATTCCCCTGGAGGGAACTGAAAAATAGGCACAATATAGCAAAATGTAGAGTTTTATTAAACAAAATAGGGAAAAAGTGCTTCAGATAAAAGTGTCTGTTTTTTCCCTAAAAATGGCATCTATGAATAGTTTACTGCACTAAAGTCACCATCTATCCAGGTGTCAGGAGCATGCAGAGCTGAATAAGAAAACCTAATTTTGTACCACAGTTTTGGCATTTTTCTAAGAGGTAGCCTATTTTCCCTATTTTTTGTGCTCTCAACTTACTTCCATTTTGTTGTGGGAATCAGTGTGAAAACCATGGGTGATCCAAAAAAGCTAGATTTCTTAAAAGTAGACAACATTTCAAATTCAGCAATGGGTCATAAGTGTAGATCCCTCACGGTTTTCCCAAGCAAATTAACTGTTGAAATAAAGAAGTATTGAAAAAGAGTGGGAAAAAATGAACGTATGTGACAACATTTTGATCTGAAACTTTTTGAAAGGATGGGCGATTGACAAAATCAATATACCATTATGTCCACTAGCTCCTTCTGGTTGTGGGATATAAAAGATTTGCAGGTTCTCTAAGAACCCAAGGTACCCAGAGCCAACAACTGAGCTGCACTGTACAATGGATTTTCATTGAGTACCGAGTATAGACCAATTCTTATAGCAAAATAGGCGGAGTTAAAAATGGGTATCAAGAAAACGAATGTATTGCTGAAATGGGCATAAGATATAGAGTTAAGGAGCGGTGGTTATTTCTACATTTCTGAATTTGTGGGTACCCGCACTAACGTATGATTTCAAAGGTATATTTTAAAATGTCATCTTTTTATCCAGTGGCTTACATTTGAAAGGCACAAATGCAGCTAAATGTTGCCAGTCATCGCTGGAGGGCACTTAATAGTCCCACTCACAGTTGCAAAGAGCCCAAAACTTCAGGATTTCTCCTTTGTTTCTCCACATTAGGAGCGCAACTGATGCCAGTAAAGGGTCCAGGATCTGGGGAGGCACCTCTTGTGGATCAGTAACTCACTCCAGCAGATGCCAGCAGAGCTCAGGCCGTTCCAGTCCAGTAGCTAAGCTGGCCAGTTGCAAGGAGACCTCTGGAGCTTGTTGTGTCCCTGTACCTCAGAACAGCAGGTCAGCCACCTGACCCTTAGTGTCACTCTGCTTTGGATGAAGGGAGCAGGTCCAGTCTTTCTTCTCAGAGAGCAGGGCAGGCCTCACGCAGCAGGGCAGTCCTTCTTCTGTAGTATCCACAGGTCCAGGAGTGTACTGAACAGAGGGTCTGAGGCTCCTATTTTTAAACCTGGTGCTAGCTTTGAAGTGGAAGAACTTTCTAAAGTTTTCTCCCCACAGATGGTCTTGGAATTTCCAGCCTCCTTGCAAAGCTCCTCTGGGTCTGGGGGCCACAAAAGGCTAGTGTGAAGTTATTTGTGTGTTTGCTGAGGCAGCTCCTTTGAAATGTACCTGGAGCTGTGCAGAGCTCCACCCCTATCGTGTCAGGATCAACCATCATGCCAACACCTAGTCCCCCTTGTGCTACTGCCGGGAGAAATACACAAAGGCTAACTGACGACTACACCAAGTCATATGATACAGGATACAGACACCAAATGTATGGTTTGAGGGTCCAATATTTATACCTGGTGGCATCCTTTGAAGTGGGAGAAACCTCTAGGCTATCCCTCTATATGCTTCTGGAAATTTCACCCAGGCTCCAAGTGGTCTAGGGAGACAAAAGACTAGTGTCAGGTTCCTTTGTGACTATTCACAGTCATGTGACTCAGAACACAGGCTGCAGGTCCAAAATGGCAAGGACAAGAAAATAGCAACTTTCTAAAGTGGCATTTTCAGAATTGTGGCATAAAATCTGACTTTAACATTAAAGATGATTTTAAATTATAATTCTTTAGACACCAAACATGACATTTTCACCTGTTCCTGAACAAAAGTTATCACTTACTTAAATGTAATAAGGTAACCCAATGTTATCCTATGGGAAAGGTAGGCCTCACACTAGTGAGTACTACCAGTGTAAGACATTGGGCTATTAATTATACAGGATGTGAGGCCTGAGCAAGTAATAGGTAAAGCTACAATGGTTCTGTAGGGGAGACAGCAATTACATTGTCAACAAAAACGAATCTTGTTACGAAAATTTCATATTGAAGACTAGTATATATTACTAACAGCTTAACCAATATGCTAGAAAGTTGAAAGTGGGCTAAATCGCAGCACGCAACACAAGATTATTGGTAAATTGGAACACAATAGGACAACAAGAAACTCCAAAATGCTTGCAAAAATAATAATTATTTGTTATTTTTGATTTTTCAAACATTTATTAAAAATACATTTTTCAAGGGCTGTCAGGTGAGGCACATTTATATAGTGACGAGTGTTTCAAAGTGACAGTGGGTGCTCAGTGCTGGTAGTGCAGTGCATATATACAAGAGTGAAGCTATATACAAATACGTACAAGTTGCAGAGTGGTCAGAATAACAAAGAGGACAATATCTCTGGTTATGGCAAGGCTGCTCAATAGTATCCACCAAGAGATTTGTTAAGACTGAGCCATGGTATATCGTCGACGTTTCGACCCTAATAACGCCTTAGTGTGATGTCATAGTGGGTCTTCTTCAGGACTAATGACAACCTGAAAAGGAGGATAGAGAGTATCAAAGTGTGTACCAGGTCTAGGGAGCATTACGGGGTAGGCGGAGTGATGCCCAGTACTCACCCAGCATGTGGGAGGTATCCCTTGGCGTCCCTCGCTGAGTGGAGGCTGCCAGAAAAGTCTGAAATAGCATCAGATAATTACTATAGGGCCCATGGTTAGGGGGGACGAGTTAAAGCCTAACGCGCTGAGTGAAAATTACCTGCACTTGTCAGGAAGGATCAGGTAAGTGGTATCTGAGAATAAATATACATATGTCAGGTAAGTGTGATAATCTGAAAGGAAACACCTTAAAATAGCTTATGAATAGCTATGTTCTGTCCTTACCTCCGAGGTGAGGTTAAGTGTATAATTCACCTTTAAAGGCACAGCAAAGTGGTGCCCTAGAAGAAAAGCGCATGGAGGTTATTGTGCCTGAAAATTACATGGGAGGCACTATTTATGATTATTCTATCAAGCTGTACTGTAGAAATTCAGGCATGGATCTTACCTATAGCGAGTTGAAATGGATAAGGAAATGGTTCAAAAACACTCCAGGCAAATGTCCTGGAAAATAAAGCGCAGACGGGTTATTGCGCTGTCAAGAAACCCTTTATGTTGATGAATTAGTTTAACGAAGGGAAACAGAGTGGGCAGAGAGCGCGCTTACCTAGGATGTGTGTGCTTCTCATTCAGCAGTCCTGAATGTGACTAACCTTCCCACGTTAAGAAGGGAAAACCGGCCCGAGCTTGCACGTTGAGACGTGACGCTGTGCAGCAGCTAACTGCTATCCATCTTGTCATCGGTATAACCGGCAGCTACTGGATGCCGTTCTATGGACAAAAATTCTATTTGGCAAGTTTCATCATAAAATTCTCATTGGCATCGTGCTTTCAAAAAGGTCACAAGTGCCAGTTCTAATATAGAAAATGCTGCCGGCCCAAAGATCCCCAACGTTAAAAGGGCCATACCCCGGGCCCCGTTAGGCCAATTTGGATGATCTTTGGCTCATTCTACTCCTGGTAGTGAGATATGGCCACCAGGAACTGTTCCAGTAGGCCTGTTGGTCTCCAAGATGGCGTAAGCTGAAGGGAGCTAGTTCCACTGGCTCCCTGCACCAGTTTTTCTCCTGTTCTTGGTCTCTGGTCCAGATCTTCTCCCATCTTGTCCTCTTGGGTTGGAAAGGGGCCAGCTTCCCTGGTCCTTGGAGAGACCCACTAGTCCTAGGGTTGAATGGGGCAGAGACTTTAGTCCTTTAGGGCATGAGGGGTTTGTCCTTCCAGTTGTCCATGGCTGTTTCCATTTTCCAGTAAAATTACAGCACAGAAATCACTCTCTCTCTCCCTTGTACAAGAGTCTTTAGATGGAGGTGGAAGGTTTTTGAAGCCAGGCACCGCTGGTCAATCTTAGGGTGCCACATCACCTCTTCACCCCATCCAAACCCTCCTCACAGCAGGCTGGAACAGATCAAGATGGTGCCAACCAGAAGTCACTGGTCACATCTCGTCTGGGAGCTTCAGCTCTGCCCCTCACTGACATCACTGCCCGGGCCCGTCCCACTAAAGGTTAAAAGAGGAGCCTTCTGTGTTGGCTCCAGTTGTCTGGGCTTCCTACTTTGGTCAGTTTGCTTGGGCTGTCCCCAGCCCTGGTACAGTGTGACAGATAATTGACAGATGCAGTTTTTCTCCCCCCCTTTCTGCTTAGGAGCTGAGGGAGGAACTGTTAATTACTCATTTTGAGCGGGAAGGCCTTTGTTCCTTCAGCTGGTGAATAATGGAATTAACTTGGCCCAACAGGAGGCCAAACTACCAAATTTCTGATTGTGCACTGAGCCAGAGAAATGTGAAAACTTGGATGACACATAAAGTGTGCAGGATATTTGAACTAGGCATACAATTTCCAACCCAGTCTCATGCCTCACTAGACTTTGTAGGTGTAAGGGAAGTGATACTGCAATTTAAGGCAGATATCCCATATGTGTATAATACAATGTCAAAACACTGACAAAACAGTAAACCATACTGACTTTACCTATGAGTTCACGCTAATATTATTATGCCTACCCTAGGTCAATATCTAGCCTTGCAGAGTAACCTTCTGCACCAGGCTACCTGTACATGTGTAGTCTCATATGCGCAGCCCTTACAAGTGTCCACACACATGTTCACATGTAACCAGCCATGTTCCTCTGCGATAAGTGTGTTGCAGCAGCTTTTTTTAAAAGGTGGGCACTGGCGTTAAACACGCCAGTCTGTTTACAATGTGTTACCGTGGGTGAGACACAAGTAAAAGACATGTGTAAAAGACATGTGAGTATTTTGTCCTAAAAGCAAAGAGCAGAATCCTTATCATGTAAACAATTAAAAACGAAACATGATTCTGTATCATAAAATTGTCGACGGAATTGGTATTTCATCAAATGGTAGCTTTAAAAGTATTTAGCATTTAGAATTTCAATGGGGTTGGTGGATCGCTGTACATTACTGGACTGGCAGTATTTATTCCTTCGGCCATTTGATCTTTTCATAAAGTTATAGAAATTTCATCAGCTTACAAGTCATTGAGGTTCTGTTGTACCAAGTCCTTTGATGATGGCCGATCTGCAAGTTTGAATGCCCCTATCGTTAAAAGCTTTTTCTAGTAGCAACACTCGGATAGATTTTAAGAAGGGGCAGACACAGATAAGGTGAATGAAATCTTGCCATGCTGCGCCACATAAGCTACATATTTTGGAGCCTTTATACTTCCATGCAGGTTGATCGGCCAAACTCGGTAATACCCCAAATCTAATCGCCATTAGCTTTCATTTCAAATGAGGCGAATATGCTGTACTTAGGTATTCCGCTGGTCATGATGAAGTATAGGATTGAAAAACCATCCAAGCATGGGACCTTTTGGCTAAAGTGCGTTTATCTTCTAATAATGATTGAAACTTGGCCGCTTTGTTTGTCATTCTGCGGAAGACTTGGAAGGAGGGATTCTGAGCCCAAAGTTCTGTTGTGTTGGTTTCCTTTAGTGCTGTTTTCAGGAATTTGCCGTAGCTTGAACTTGGATCGTCTTCCTGGTCTCGCCACAGGGCATCATGTAAAATATTTGATCGGTTCTGCCAAAGTTTGTACCAGGTTTTAATTGCGGCATATTTTCTCCCTATCTCCTGTTGGATAAGACCGAATTCCAATCGGACCTGAGCCGGGGATGCATTCTGAGGTAGACTAAAGACTTTTTTATAGAATCAGGTCCACTTAGTTATTCCCTGCTCCTTAAGCATTAACTTAGAATACTAGATTTAGGTGGGGGATATCAACCAGAAATGTGATTACTATGAAAGTGTATGTAAAGCTGCAGTAATAAAAGACACATCTTAAATGAAGGGTTGGCTGAGGGTGTCACAAATAAAATGGGACCACTTAGGCACCTATGCATTAACATTATAAAGACAAAAGGATAAACATTATAGTTAATCAGTATCGTAAATACTGAAATGTGGCGACTACGGGAAACAAGGTGTAGGACGACTGATTTATACCCATTAAAAGAAACATACAGGCTCTTGTCTTGGTATCTTAAATAGTTTAGATTACTTTTGTTAACGTGGAACGTTATGTTCCACAATGCTATCTGATTATAATCCGTTGAGCTTGATTCTAAAATAATCATCAATGGACACCTTTATTTGAAGAAAATATACGATTAGTTAAATTTGCAAAAACTATCCAGAGGTTCCCATAGAAACCTGTCACAGTCCAAAATTGAATGAGCAATTAACCATGCATAAAAGCAGAAAGTAGTAGGTGCACATTTGCACTTTTATTTTGTTTTGGTTCACGTGGAAACTATTCCACTGGAAAAATCCCTTCTCCTACATCCCCCCTGTGAGATTTGCTCACACTTTAAGTAGCACTCTGCTGGCCTAACTTTTACATATGATTACATCCCTATGCAAGTATACATTTATATTTTCAAAAGAAAAAATATGAATGTGCACAAGGACAGCGGGACCCTTGCAAAGCTAAGTTCAACTTAGATCCATAAATGTATTTGAAAACTGGGATCTTTATCTCCATTTGCCATATGCATATTTTAATTATTTCTTCAGCACATATCTAACCCTTGTAATGGAAGATTTTTGGTATATCTGTTTTTCACTATGTAGCATGCTAGACCATATAATAGCTGATAAATGGCCCTCGTTTGTGAGTAACATGTACCAGGTATGGAATTTTGCTCAACAGCACATTGAATTATTGGACTTCAAAGTTCGTTATTAACATTGTTAATAAACTTACTATTTATGTAGCACTAATATCGGCATATATGGTAAATAGTGTATCAATTATACATTGGATTGTGAAGTTCATCTCAGGAATGTAACACAAATAGTTTAGATGCCGGTCTAGATTTTTCATAACATCGTTGATCACGCAGAGCAACTTTGATTGTGAACCTTTTAACTTAGAAAAATATCTACATTTGAAGTAATTTCTTTAGCATTTCTACTAGAACAGAACACAATATTTCTATATCTTTCTTTCTAACATAAACAAAAATATGTCCTTTCTTGTATCAGCAAAGTGGTAACTTTTCAAATTGAGCATGTGCATATGCAATAATCTTGACGTTTTGAAAAGCGGGATGGCTAAATTTGTTCACTTAGGGCACATGTTGCATATGTTCACTTGTCCTGAACCCTCTCTTGTTTGAGCGTGCTAGATCGTTGATGTATTTAAAATTGTTCACATTAATGTCACAACATTATACAATGGATGTCTACAGTTTGTCAGAAATTACAATCATTAAGCCTGTGCAGTATTTATGCCTAGGTAGGCATCACCATGCCATGCATGCCTCTAGTATGCTAAGAATTGCCACCATGCTCAAGGAGTCAGCATTAAACCAAGTGTGAACAGATTGTGTCAGGAATGCACACACTATGTTAAACATTACCACTATTGTGCAATAGGAGGTCACAGTATGGAAAAAATGACAAATTGCGAGGCACACCACAGTGACTTGGAAAGTCACAGTATGCCATTGCCAACATTGTGTGGGGGTCAGCATTATGCCAGAGATGAGATCCGTTTTGACAGATGCCTATAATATGCCAAGAATTAACTCCATTCTGTCAAGACCAGCATTGTGCCATAAATGCCCACACTATGCCAGTATGCACGTATCAACAATATGACCATGGTTAATAGAATTATTCCATGGATGCCCATACTCTGTCAAGAATTACCACCATTCTGCAACAGCTAGCATGAATACTGTGAGAAAGGGGATTATTATTTGGGGTGGAAGGTCGTTCAACACCAGTAATAGTGTCACTATTCTTGTCAGGTTTCTGTAATTAAAAGCCTGATCTCTACCCATGATAGTTATGACACAGAACTGACAGGCTTAACTTAAGAAAATGTGTTAAACATTTAGAAGTAACTAAACAGTTAAAAAGTCGAAAACACAACACAATACAAAACACACTCCAGTTTATAAAATCAAACAATAAGGGAAACAAAAGATATGAAGTTTAAAGTATTAAATAACAATAGCGCCAAAATGTGTAAGTGCCAACTGCAGTCAAGTGGTTGTGCTTGAGTGGTATCTAGCTGCGATTTATGTTTGACACGATGGAGTGCAGATCAGATACAGAAACCAAGCTTGTCCCAGTCAGAAGTTTTAAATTCCAACTTAGGCCCAGTTTAAGTCTTGACATATGTGTACGGACCATCAAAAATAGAATGCGTAGCCACCCCTTGTTGTGACTGTTCCCCCACCCGATTTAGATGTTGGCGGTATGACCAATGAATCTCAGTCAACCCTTTTCTATCTCCATACCTTCCAACTTCTCCGTTGACAGAGTAATGGCCTAAAAGCGTCTGATAGAGGTGTTTACAGCAGAAATCCACCGGCCGTATTATGACTATGCTTACAGTTGGCATATCCATGGCATCTAACCCTCCACACCTGATCTGATGGTCTAGTACATAAATAAAAGGTTCATACACAGCCCTTATACCTTTTCCATTCACTCTTTCTTTATGGATCTTATGCTGCTTGGCTACAGTTAACAGCTACTTGATATGGAAGACCAGCCAAGACGTTGGTGACAGATTTACAGGTTTGTCATTTTGTTATCAAAGTGTGTTGTACTTACCGGTTTTCAAAGACCATTGTGTTGCTCATTTGAAATTAATTTGTCACACAACTTAAATTATCCTTTTGTTTTTCTTTTCTAATATTTGTAGTTTTTTTTACAAACATAAGTAAAAAAATATTGTAATGAAATAAAAATCTTGTATGTATTGTTTGCTTTAATTTGATTTAGAATTGGCTTTATAATGAAAATAGTTATTGAAACATGCATCAATACCCCTGAATAACACCTTTAAAAATCATCTGTTGTCACTTTGACGTACGTCTCCGTCAATATGACAGAAGTGCACATCAAACAAGCAATCTTTCCCTTTTCCATTTTTTTTGCTTGTCCAGTAAATAAAATTGACCCCATACTTTCTCGAAATGTAGGATATCTTTGCATACATGTGCATGTGAATGTACCAAATGTTATCAATCAAAAAAAAAAACATTCTTGTAAGTTTACTGAAATTATCTTAAAATGACATATATTAAGTTTTAAATTATTAAATAATTATTGTAAACTACTTTCAAATTTAAGGTTGTCTTAACTTACCTTTATTTTTTTTTTTAATTCTTTAGATTTTTTTTGATGTACTCCTATGTATTGTAATACATTTAAAGCACATACTTATCTTTATACCTCAATTTAATATTTCAACAATCTTGGCCTACTTATCAAACATGTTGTTTTTGTACAATAGTGTTTTGCATCTAAAAAATACAAATGAAACCATGTGTATTGATGCTATATTTGAAGATTACATTTTCATAATTTCATAAAGCAAAACAATGTAAATTTCAGCCCAATCTGGTCACAAAATAAAATGTTTTATAATGTAATATAAAATATATCTAGGTACATTAATTAGTAAATGCTTCTTCCTGCCTCCTAGTAAGCAGTGCACAAAAAATACCTCCACATAAGGGAGCTTGTCACACTCCTAGAGCAGCTGTTGCTCAGGGACCTCAAAGAACTTAGGATGGAGGACTGATGTTTTATTTTGATGGGTTTAAGAGTGAGTGTGTGTGAGGTAGGTGTAAAGGCAGATTTGGTGGGTGATGGTGTTCTTGGGGAGGGACTGGGTGTTGGGATGGGTGTGATGTGCTGTGATGGTATGTGTTGTTGGGAGGGTGTGTTTTCAGTGGTGGTGCTTTGTTTGGGTTTGTGTGTGTTGTAGGGGCGTTAGGTGGCTGTTTGGCTGTGGAGCATGTATTTTTGTTTGATGTTTGCATGCGGGTGAGATTGTTTTTTGAAGGTGTGTACTTGGGTGAGGGAGTGCTTTAGGTTGCTTGCTTGGGTGAAGGTGTGAATTTTGTAGGCTGTTTGGGTTTGTGATTTGTTTTGGGTGTGTGCTGAAGTGTGTGTAATACTGTGTGTGTGGTTCCGACGCCTGTGCTGGTGGTATAGTGGTGGAGCTTTGTGTTGGTTACTGGGTTGTGGTAGAGTCTGTTTGTATGGTGCAGTTGTCTGTGGTGGTGGTTTGTGATGTTTGGTAGGTCGGTGTAGAATCTGTGTGGCTGTGGTGCTGTAGTCTTGTTTTATGTTTCTGTTTGTGTGTGTTGTGCTGTTCTCTTGGGTTGTGGTGGCTTGGAGAGAGGAGGTTGCTGGGGAATGGACGCTGGAGGATGAGTGTGGGAAGAGGTAGGTTGCAGAGATAGTGGGTCAGGTGGTGGTTTGTGGGCGGCAGTTCTGTCTGAGTTGGCTTTGCTGCACACCAAGATGCTCTGAATGACAAACACAGCAGAGAGTATGCCATCCAGGAGCCGCATTGTACATTATACCCTGGGAACACAAGGGGCATGTGCACCCGCTTTGTGCAGCCCCAGAGCGCAGATGCTTATGTGTCCTCTTCTGTAATAATGATAGCGGTGGTACACATGTAACACCAGCGATATCATGAGAGGGCATTCCCTCATTTGCTTGGGGAAGTGGTCCTATGCAAATGAGGGAATCACTTTGCCTCTGTACCTACGCAGTATTTGGAACGTGTGCACAGAGGTAAACATGCCCATAGGAGGTGCATTAAAATGCTGCAACAAAAAAGTGGCACACTTTCAGTGCACCTCCTAAAGAGAGCCCTCGGAAAGGAGGTCCCCTGGACTTCCCAGACATCCCCCTGCAGGAGGGGGTGTGCAGTCATTCACTGCACCTGAATGCAAAGGGATCTCTCTTCAAAGTGTAGGCAGGTTGCCACCTGCACTGTGAAATACGGAGCAGCTTTGAATCAGCCACTTTAAAGCAGCCACTCAGTATTTCAGTTGAATGTGCTGCCTTGGGTACAACATATTCTTTGTAATATGGCGCACTTTCGTGTTTGCACCCAGCATACCTTTTGAAAGACCTGTTGTGGCGCACACAGGGAAAGTGCGACGTATGCATTATATGGTCTCAGGACAGCAACTAACTGTGTGAATTTTTGGCTTATTCCCTAGATGGCATCACAACAGATTCACAGACTCCTCAGAGAGCACTGCTTGGTGGACACGGGCAATTCACTAAGGGCATTCACTAAGGGGAAGTAGAAGCAATGGTGCTGTTGGATCTGGCGGTGGTTGGCAAGGTTTTTAGTCCTCCAAATGTTATAATATGTCAACCACCACTTGGGGCTGGTCTGATGTGGAGACCTCAGAATCAGATGATGTGTTGGCCTCCTTAGCAACCCCATTACCCTTCATGCCACTGGGTCCTTCAGTGTCAGTGTTTTCACCTTCTGACTCCCAGGGGACATCCTGTTTCCTAGCTTCTTGGCCAATACCTCCTTTGCGTGCTGCTGAGGTTGCTTATATGAGATAGAAAATGTTTTAATACTATTTGCTATTTTATTTTTCTAAATTAGTATGCTCATTTAAAAATACTTAGCAGATGTGATTGATGGTTCACTCTGTCGCAAATTTGATGGTGAATCTGCTTGTCATCTTGCTAGAGCATTTTAATTTACTTATAAGTCCCTAGTAAAGTGGTATACCATATATAACCAGGGTCTGTAAATTAAATGCTACTTGTGGGCATACCGCAGTTAATATGCCACCTACTTAAGTAGCCCCTTAAAACATGTACAAGGTCTGTCATTGCAGCCTGAATGCAGTTTTAAACTGTCAGTTTGGCATGGCTATATAAACCCCTTGCCAAGCCTTAAACTCCCCTTTACATATATGTCACCAATAAGGTAGGTCCTAGGTAGCCCACAGGGCAGGGTGCATTGCAATTAAAAGGTTGGACATGTACTTTTAAGTTGTACATGTCTTAGTTGTAAAAGAAACTAGTTTTCGCTGCTGTGAAGCCTACCTCTTTAAAAGGGCTAAAGTTGGGTTGCCTTATGACATTCAATAAGTGCTAACCTTTGATTGGGAACAGGTCAAGGGTAAGCCTGGGCGGAGTTCGCATAGCCGCGCTACGCTGAACTTTGCGAAGTGATAAAAAAACTCTGCAGCGCTATGCGGAGTTCCGCGAGAATGCAGAGTTGCTTGTTCCGCATGCCTGACGTTCAGCAACGCGGATTGGGTGTTCGGGGGTAAATATTGCGCGAACTTCACCATGCGGTCGCCAATGGGCGCGGCCATCTTGTTTTTCTACTCTTTATGGTTCTGGGGCCTGTTTTTGAATCCTCTCAAATTTTTCTATTATTTGCTCTTTATTATTTTTTACTTCCCTACTTCTTCTCCTGACTTTATTTTTTACTTCTACATTTTCTTTTCCGCCCCCGCGCCCCCAGAACCATGGCTAAGGGTAAGAGTGTGACCAAGTGCTGCCTTCCTCGTGGAAGGCAGTGCCAGGAAGGGGTGCAGGCCCGGGCATTATTCTCAGAGGTGGACGTGGCCGCCCTAGTTTTTTTCGTGCAGCGCCACCTCCCCTTAACCTTGGCACCAGGCGGCAGGCCTGGTTCCGGCTATAGGATCCAGGAGCGTCACCGCCGGTGGGCAGGGGTGCACCAGGCAGTGTTTCGCTGCTCTGAGGTCCGACGCACCCACAACCAGCTGACTCACCGGTGGTTCGACATCCTGTACCGTGAGCAGGACCTGCCGGACCTGCTAGGTGTTGAGGTTGTAAGGCTTGGTGAGTAGCTAATTTATTACTATTGTGTGTTCTGTTCTGTGTTATTGCAAATATTATTTTTTTCCCAAATAGCAAGAATGCTGCTGCTGCTTATATGCTGGTACGTTACGTTTAAAAATCTCATATTATGTGATTGTTACTCTTCTAGACAGGTGAAAGGCGCTACTAATCTTGTTTGCAAGTTTCCGCTCGCTTGGGCTGATTATGTAAGAGAGGTTAGAGAACCTAAGTTAGGTAATGCTAGAGAGACTCCTTTCCTTTGTCCTGTCACTAAGATAGTGGTGGTAGGTAGGTAGTTATTATAGATACTTACTTAGTATTAGTTGGTAATTTTTAGTGGTCCACGTGATGCGTCCTCCGTCACGTGCTGCTGACTCCAGTCCTTAGTAGAACCTTTTGTAGTTTGTTAGTGAGTGAATAATATAGCAACTCAGCACATCAGCAACCAACCAACAATTTGCTGTATGCAATATGCATGCGTCCATCCATGCATTTTTGAGGACTAAAATAAATGGAAATGCAGACTTAGTGAACAATTGGCCCGTCAAAGGGGGTTGATTCATTGTTGATTGCGAATGAGATCGGAACTTAGAAGAAGCAAATATAATTTTTGGCAGTTCATTCCAAAGTCTTTAGAATAGGCTGGCTAGGTGGTACTTACGTTTAGGATTTTGGAATCGGAATTCCTAATTCTATTTTTTACCAAATCTTCTTCGATCTATCTGTTTCTAAATTCTTGTTATCCCTGCATTACCTACCTACTTAGGGGTCGATTCCGATTCGGGCCGGAAATTTCTCCGACCGAGCCGGACCCGGAGAGATTTCCGACCGAATCGGACCCGTGCAGTCCGACCGAACGAGTACGATGCGTCCGTATGTTATCGGACTCGAGTCGGTCGGACTCCCATTGAAGTCAATGGGAGCCGGTCGTACAACGCGTACGCGGGCTCCCATTGACTCAATGGGTGCGAGTCGGACAAGTGCGCCCCCTACAGCGGGTACGCGGCGAAGCGATTCGCGCCGTACACGCACAGGTAGGGGGACCCATGGGTCCCCCCTGTGTGCGACTCGCGCGGCTACGCGTACAGGGGGTCCGACACGGACCCCAAAGTACGGCTCCGACAGCTCTTACGAGCCGGACGGCGCGGCTCGATCGGACTGCTCGCGGCGCGCATCGTACTTACCCGGCCGGGAAACGTCTCCATTGCGCGGTGCGAGTCGAGTCCGAGCGAGTCGGTCGGAGCGGTTCGAGCCGGGAGCGAGTCGGTCGGAGCGGTCGGGATGCCCGGACGAGTCGGTCGGCGATTTCGCATCGTACTCGCTCGGCCGGACCCGCGTACGGTTCGGTCGGGAAACAGGGCTCCGAATCGGATCCGGTAAAGCCGAATCCGATTCGGAGCCCTACCGGCCGAGATCGGAATCGGCCCCTTAGTTATTATATTTCTAGTGTCTGTTTTTTTTTACATCAATCTAACTGCCTCTGATTCTGTACTACTATTAGTCTGTCTGTAGCTTGCTTTATAATGTATTCTGGTTTTTCAGTCAGCTTTCCCTCTCCCCTTTGATTGGTGGTACAACTGTAAGACTCAGAGAGCACATTGATCCTTTAGTACTACAAGTACTACTACTCTGCTGTGCAGATTGCATGCCCAACTAAGGTATTCTACGCATGTTTGTTGAGATTAGAAGGCTTTCTTTTACATTCTTTCTCATGTTCAATCAGTAAATAAAATGATGGTCACATTGGACACCCCAAAGTGGTGTTTTTACTTTTTCTTGTCCTGGCCTAATACTATTATTATTAGCAGCAGCAGTTGACCGTGAACAACTGATTACCGTGTACCAAGGCTGGAAGGAAGTATGAGGAGGAGGAGGGCACAATTATATTTTCCAACTAAGAGAGGACTTGAGATTCGAGAGACATCATGTCCGATTGTCCACCCATTTGGCCACTCTTTTTCTTTTTAAAAAGTTTTAAAACTCAGATTCAGCAATAGATCTAGCCACTGAGTCCAGTTCTTTGGGTTGTTCTCTTCTTGAGAGACTTTTCGAAAATTGCCACCAACAAAATGCCCAACCAGATATTTAATTATTTTTGATAGGATAGGACAGGACGTAGTACTGTCTACTCTACTCTAGTACCCGATTTGTACTAGTGATGTGTGTGGTGTATGTATGTATTGTATTTTCAATCTTGCTAGTGAAAAAAAAATAGGGGGAGGCGTATATGGCATCTAAAAAATGTGTGATGTTTTTTCTAGGCATACCGACCACCAGTGCCGGGGCCAGCAGAGAAGGCGACGCCAGCCAGGAGCGAGCAGATGCGACAGCTGCAGAGTGGGTGAGCCAGCAGCAGTGGCGGGTGGTGGTAAGTTATATTCCTTACTTATTGACAATACACACTCATTGCAAGGGTGTACACTGTACTGTTGAAAGAGACTAAGTTGTTGTGAACAACGGTTGAAGAAGACACCCTTTACTTCTATCTGACTTCCACTCAGCTGGGAAAGTTTTATGAAGAAGACTAAGAGTCATACGACCTTGATCTATAGGTTGAACGAAAAGAGAAAGAAGGATGGAAGGAGGAAGGACGGGTGACATGTAATATATTCCATAAACATATAGATCCACCCCTTAATATATTCTGGAAAGAATATACTCACAGGTCATGTGCGTTTCCTACATTGGTTGGAAGCACATAGTGTTTGTTTAAATACCTCTCACACACCAATAGGGCCCTTGGTGTCATGCTTCATCATGGGGGTCTTCCCGCCCCGCTGCGGGGTGGGGCGTGCTACTACCTACGTCTAAGTGGGAGCACTGATGTTCAGTACTATGTGAAGTGTAGAAAAATGTGAGTGGAAGGGTCAAGGGTGAGTGAAAGATGTGTATTAAAAAGTACCTGGCTCTTTTGGACTAGTAACTTTAATATTCCTTAGGAGCTGGTACTATTAAAAGGGTAGGTCGGAGGCGTCCTGCTTTAATGAGCGATCCCTCCTGTGTATGTCAACATGTTTCAAAGCTCACCGGCTTCTTCTTCAGGACAAAAACTGATCCCTTCTATTCTCACTACGCTATCGAAACATTGTCGGTAAAGTAGGGAATCTGTGAAGTGATATATATACAAAAGGTTTTACTAAGTGAAAAGGCACTTAATCATGCATAAGATACAGTACCCAATAGGTATTCTATGTGATAATCTGAAAGAAAAAACACATAATTAAAACAGCAAGACATGTGCTGCATCCGGCGATAATAATGGTAACCTGGAAGAAAGGTGATACATTTATAGTGAAAAAGTATATATATATGTATTCTTTTAGCCTTATCGTGTAGTAATGCACTAGTGTCGTGTCCTGCGAATAAAAAGGACAAAACATGACAAACACTTAACAAAAAGCACACACTCTATATTCTGATTTCCAGGAGCAGTGGTTCAAGGGATTATAATTTTAGTCTCTGAACTTGGGAGATGACAAACTCTGGTAGTAGCAAAGTAATTCACAAGGATACATACTTGTTTCAATGGAGACAATGCCCCATGAGCCTTTGAATGGGTGGGATGGGTGCCTACAGTCAAATTCTGTCGACAAAGGAAATGGAAAGTGAATATCCGAAAAGAAACCTTTGACAAACAGCTGGTCTTGACAACCGGCTATGCCGTACTCACTAAATGCAGGACACTGCCTCGCTTCAGTATTGCCTCCCCGCGGCTCCGTTGAACAATGAGACCGCAGGGCCTTTAAATAGTGACTCTAATTGCTTCAATTGCCGCCCAAACGAGACAATCAGTAAGGTGCTGACTGTCGTGTGTGCCCCGGAAGTAGATGGCTTAGGAGAGCGCGTACCTAAGTTAGCGCTAGAAAAACTGGATGCTAGAATGATAACCGGTACGCAAAATAGACCAAACCGGAAGTGTAGCAATTACCGCTAGCTTATCTATTCTCTGCACTGCGGAAGAAAACAAAGTTTCCAAGGTATCAATAGTCAGGCGCTCGACTATTAAATGCACTTCAGAATAATAAAACTACACAAAAACGGTGGCTGGGGCAAAGACGTCCGTTATGGTGAGAACCTCAGTTGTTGTGGTGTCATGCTTAGGGCGACCTTATGCCACGGTAAAGTGAGACGTGCCGCAGACTAAAAACGCTGTGCGGGTCTCCGAAAATAGTGCCGTGTTATGCAGAATGTTATGGCAACATGTAGTTGATTAGCACTAAACCTCATAGGAAGCCAGAACACCTGGACAAAGTACCACATTACAGAAATACAGAGGTCATGATATGTACGGCTCAGGATATGGCGGACATCCGCATTAGTGGGCAAGGTAGTCCATGTTCAATAGGTTCAGGCAGGTCGCTCCCCACGCTGCTGCACGGCTCTGCCTGCATTGTTTTTGCCTAATCCTGTACTTTTCCCGAGTGCCTAACTTGCTTTCTTGCCCAAATTTGTTTTTTCCCCCTGTGCCTAACCATTTTTCTTGCCCAGACTTATTTTTATTCCCCTGTGCCTAACTTGCTTTCTTGCCCAGACTTGTTTTTATCCCCCTGTGCCTAACTTGCTTTCTTGCCCAGACTTGTTTTTATTCCCCTGTGCCTAACTTGCTTTCTTACCCAGACTTGTTTTTATTCCTCTGTGCGTGTACTTGTTTTCTTGCCTAAACTTGTTTTTCCTTCCCGCGCCCAGTTCTCCCGTGGCCCCCGCACGTTTTTGCCCGCCGCTGCGTCCCTGCGGCCCCGCCCCCCTGCAATCCCATTCGCCGCCCCGCTCCCGCCTCCCAGCTGCTCCTCCCTCCCACATCCCCTCATATGGAGACCGCACAGCGGTGAAAGGAGCGACCTCTGACCCTGCTCGCAGGCAGGTCGCTCCCCACACTGCTGCACGGCTCTGCCTGCATTGTTTTTGCCTAATCCTGTACTTTTCCCCTGTGCCTAACTTGCTTTCTTGCCCAGACTTGTTTTTTTCCCCCTGTGCCTAACTTGCTTTCTTGCCCAGACTTGTTTTTATTCCCCTGTGACTAACTTGCTTTCTTGCCCAGACTTGTTTTTATTCCCCTGTGCCTAACTTGCTTTCTTGCCCAGACTTGTTTTTATTCCCCTGTGCCTAACTTGCTTTCTTGCCCAGGCTTGTTTTTATCCCCCTGTGCCTAACTTGCTTTCTTGCCCAGACTTGTTTTTATTCCCCTGTGCCTAACTTGCTTTCTTACCCAGACTTGTTTTTATTCCTTTTTGCGTGTACTTGTTTTCTTGCCTAAACTTGTTTTTCCTTCCCGCGCCCAGTTCTCCCGCGTCCCCTGCCCGTTTTTCCCGCTGCTGCGTCCCCGCCCCCCTGCAATGCCATTCGCCGCCCCGCTCCCGCCTCCCAGCTGCTCCTCCCTCCCACATCCCCTCATATGGAGGCCGCGCGGCGGCTGCGCAGCGGACGCGCGCAGCGGGCGCGCCGCTGGCGCGCCGAAGGCGTGCCTAAGGCAAGCCCATCTGCGCCAGTCCGCGCCTGGACCGCGCCCAGCACCTGGACCCCTGGACTCTGCGAACGCTACGACGCCCGACACCGCTACGATGCCAGATCCCTCCACGCACTCAACACCGGACGATTACACACCTGCTTCCTGGCCGCCCCGAAGCGCACCCACGGAGCTTTCACCTGCCGGAACTGCAGCTTCACAAGCATCCGCCCCACCATGCCGCTGACCAGGAAAGAACCCAACCACCTCAGATGCATCCTTCTCAACACCCGCTCCGCCCGCAAACACGCCGTTGAACTCTGGGACCTACTCGACTCAAACTCCCCAGACGTCGCCTTCCTGACAGAGACCTGGCTGAACCCCGCCTCGGCACCCGACATAGCCATAGCCATCCCGGAAGGCTACAAGATCACCCGCAGGGACCGCACCAACGGAGCAGGAGGAGGAATCGCCATCGTCCACAGGAACACTCTCAGAGTCTCGACCAACACCGACGACACCCTCAGCACTGCCGAACACCTGCACTTCCAGATCCACACCGATCCCAACACCACCCTCAGAGGAACCCTCATCTACAGACCCGACCACAGTTCAGTGACTCCATCGCCGACTTCATCAGCACACACGCCCTCGCCTCCATGGACTACATCCTCCTCGGGTACCTGAACTTCCACCTCGAGAACAACAACGACACCAACTCCACCACCCTGATCGACAACCTAGCCAACCTCGGACTCAGACAACTCGTCACAACACCCACCCACTCTGCCGGTCACATGCTTGACCCCATCTTCTCCGCAAGCCCCCACGTCTCCTTCAACCACACCACCGAACTCCACTGGACCGACCATCGCTGCATCCACTTCACCTTCAAGAAACCCACCACGCACCACCGCACCCAACAGATGCCCCGCCGCTGCTGGAGCAAAGTCACCGAAGACCAGCTAACCACCAACCTCACCCAGAGCCCACCCGCCGACCCCACCTGCCCCGACACCGCCGCCCGCAACCTCAGACAGTGGATCAACGACTGCGCCAACACCCTCGCCCCGATCAAGAAACCCTCCAACAGTCACACCAACAAGAAAGCCAGCTGGTTCACTGAAGACCTCCGGGCCTCCAAGCAAACCTGCTGAAAGCTGGAGAAGATCTGGCTCCGTGAACGAACACCGGACAGCCACGCAGCCCAGAAGAACGCCACCCGCAGACACCATCACCTCATCAGTTCCGCCAAAAGGACCTCCTTCAAAGACCGCCTAGACAACAACGCGCACAACAGCAAAGAGCTCTTCAACATCGTGAAGGAACTCTCCAACCCCAGCTCCAACACCAACGACGTCCCACCCTCGCAAGACCTGTGCGACTCGCTGGCCACCTTCTTCCACCACAAGATCGCAGACATCCACGACAGCTTCAACGCCACGACCGCCCCGACAACCACTGAGACCAGATATCCAAAATAGTGAACAAACATTGGAGAATGTTGAACTGTGGGAACCTCAACCTACCAAAGCCTATGTTTGCACATAGAAGGGGACGGAATCTGAGAGACATGCTCGTCCACACAAGTCCACGCACAGGGCTTCCTATGACTATCCCTAACCCTCTCCTCCCTCCAGTCCAGGGGCACCACCCATGTGGGAATTGCAGTACATGTCACCTCACCAAGAGGAGTAGACACATTAAATTCAGAAACGGAATGGAGTGGGAACAAAGAAGGTTTACTAACTGCAATAGTAAAAACGTTGTGTACATGATTACATGCCCATGTGGCTTAAAGTACATCGGTATGACATCCAGACCGGCGAAGACCCGCATTGGAGAACATAAAAGCAATGTCCGCTGCAAAAAGAGCACCACCAAGATGGCCACACACTACCTGACCGCAGCGCACAGTGTAGAAGATTTATTATGGACTGTCATTGAACAACTACATGGCGAGGGTGGCCTGTTGGAGAAAGAACAACGATGGGTGTTCCGTTTGGGCACCAACATAGTGGGTCTGAATGACGAGATACCCTGGGGCCAATTCTCATGAGCCCGAGGAGGTTATGACCACTGGACCCTCTATTGAACATGGACTACCTTGCCCACTAATGAGGATGTCCGGCATATCCTGAGCCGTACATATCATGACCTCTGTATTTCTGTAATGTGGTACTTTGTCCAGGTTTTCTGGCTTCCTATGAGGTTTAGTGCTAATCAACTACATGTTGCCATAACATTCTGCATAACACGGCACTATTTTCGGAGACCCGCACAGCGTTTTTAGTCTGCGGCACGTCTCACTTTACCGTGGCATAACGTCGCCCTAAGCATGACACCACAACAACTGAGGTTCTCACCATAACGGACCTCTTTGCCCCAGCCACCGTTTTTGTGTAGTTTTATTATTCTGAAGTGCATTTAACACCTTGACCGCAGCGCGAATTCCACCGCGGTGCTGGTGATTTATTGAGTGGGCGGGGTTCGAACGGCCCCCGGCCGTCCTCTGCACACGCCCACTGTGACGTCGGACGGCCGGGGGCCGTCCGACACATCGAAGGGGTTAATAGTCGAGCGCCTGACTATTGATACCTTGGAAACTTTGTTTTCTTCCGCAGCGCAGAGAATAGATAGGGTAGCGGTAATTGCTACACTTCCGGTTTGATCTATTTTGCGTACCGGTTTTCGTTCTAGCATCCAGTTTTTCTAGCACTAACTTAGGTACGCGCTCTCCTAAGCCATCTACTTCCGGGGCACACATGGCAGTCAGCACCTTACTGATTGTCTCGTTTGGGCGGCAATTGAAGCAATTAGAGTCACTATTTAAAGACCCCACCCTGCGGTCTCATTGTTAAACGGAGCCGCTGGGAAGCAATACTGAAGCGAAGCAGTGTCCTGCATTTAATGAGTACGGCATAGCCGGTTGTCAAGACCAGCTGTTTGTCAAAGGTTTCTCTTCGGATATTCACTTCCCATTTCCTTTGTCGACAGAATTTGACTGTAGGCACCCTTCCCACCCGTTCAAAGGCTCATGGGGCATTGTCTCCATTGAAACAAGTATGTATCCTTGTGAATTACTTTGCTACTACCAGAGTTTGTCATCTCCCAAGTTCAGAGACTAAAATTATAATCCCTTGAACCACTGCTCCTGGAAATCAGAATATAGAGTGTGTGCTTTTTGTTAAGTGTTTGTGTGTCATGTTTTGTCCTTTTTATTCGCAGGACACGGCACTAGTGCATTACTACACGATAAGGCTAAAAGAATACATATATATATACTTTTTCACTATAAATGTATCACCTTTCTTCCAGGTCACCATTATTATCGCCGGATGCAGCACATGTCTTGCTGTTTTAATGATGTGTTTTTTCTTTCAGATTATCACATAGAATACCAATTGGGTACTGTATCTTATGCATGATTTAAATGCCTTTTCACTTAGTAAAACCTTTTGTATATATATCACTTCACAGATTCCCTACTTTACCGACAATGTTTCTATAGCGTAGTGAGAATAGAAGGGATCAGTTTTTGTCCTGAAGAAGAAGCCGGTGAGCTTCGAAACATGTTGACATACACAGGGGGATCGCTCATTAAAGCAGGACGCCTCCGATCTACCCTTTTAATAGTACCAGCTCCTAAGGAATATTAAAGTTACTAGTCCACAAGAGCCAGGTACTTTTTAATACACATCTTTCACTCACCCTTGACCCTTCCACTCACATTTTTCTACACTTCACATAGTACTGAACATCAGTGCTCCCACGTAGTCGTAGGTAGTAGCACGCCCCGTCCCGCAGCGGGGCGGGAAGACCCCCATGATGAAGCATGACACCAAGGGCCCTATTGGTGTGTGAGGGGTATTTAAACAAACACTATGTGCTTCCAACCAGTGTAGGAAATGCACATGACCTTTGAGTATATTCTTTCCAGAATATATTAAGGGGTGGATCTATATGTTTATGGAATATTTCTAGAGGAGGACGTATCCACCTCCAGTGCCCATTTTTGGACACTACCTCTCCACTCTGTCTCTTGTTTTTTGTAGACATGTAATATATGACTGGCAGAGAAGGATGCGTGGGTGAAGGAAGGGGGCCCGGGATGCATAGGTGGCTGATAGGATGCATGGGTGGTTGAAGGATGGGTGAAAGAAATGATGCCTGCCTGGGTGGGTGAAACTGTATGGGTGATATGAATCCTCCGGGGGGTTTGATGGGTCAAACTCAGAGGCAAGCAAGGACGCATGGGTGGTGGTTTAAAAAAAGAATTACAAATGTATGTTGTTGGTGAAAGGTTTGTTGAGAGATTAAGAAGGATAGCCATGTTTACTTTGAATGAATGGATGCCTGGATGGTATTCAATCATAGCATAGGTGGAGACTGTCACTGGATGAAGAGAAAGTAAAAGAAAAATAAACCGTGCCAGAGTAGCAAAGCCAAGGATGAAGATAAGAATAAAAAAAAAATGCTAGATAAGCAATGCAATGATAAACGGAAAAATTGATGGGAAGAAAAACAAGGACTGATTGTTTTCAAGTTTTTTGATTTAAGGTTGTATTTCAGAATACTCCCTTGACTCACAGTAGTTTGCAAGCACAACATATATATTGTGTATGTATGTACCCATACCCACCCATTATCAATCGCCTCCCTCTGACTCAGAGGCCTACTCCCTACCTATGTCATTTCGACCGTGTCAGCCATGGGTGGCCTATCGGCTGCATGGTTACACAATCAATCAATAGTACCTCACGTCGTCCCATATATAATCATTCAGATCAGATATCATCTACCTTGTTGTAGTAGTCAGGGTGAAAGTGAAATTGAGCAGTTGCCAGAGTATGGCCATAATAGAAAAATAAGATAATTGTGTAGTTGTAAACTACAGCTGCCCCACCTGCAGACAGTAGTAAATAACGTGAGTCTGCGACACAAGTATGTCTGTCTAGGGCACAAGCTGACTAAGCTGGCATGCCTACAAGGTTAATTTAGCTAAACAAGAGAGAGAGGAAGAAGACTTGTCTACTCCATAGTGCCTAATAATGCCTAAAACACCCACAAATGTTAGAGGCTGAGGAAGTGGGAGGATTCCACAAAATGTTATGTACTATGCTTGCTAGTGCTACTGTGCCACTATAATTGTACGTGTATAATTAATTTTGTGTTACTGTTTTCCTAAGAGTATTGGTTACAATTGTCTTTTTTCTTTCTTGAAATAGCTACTCCTTCCCAACTGATACAACCAAACAGGAAGGAGTTAGCAGCCATGTCCCGCTAATGGAAGCTGGAGGCCATCCATGTGGAATATCGGCGGCAGGTGGTTCTGGTGGTGTAGGAGGAGGAGGTGGCAGCAGCTGAAGCCTCCTCCAATGCCCCGGGCTCCAGCCAGACCACCCTAGTGCCTCCATTGGTACGGCACCATGGCCTGGCAGCCGCCCGCCGCACTTCTTTAAAGACTGCTGCCCAGCCCTGTTCATGCAACTGCAAGACATTTAAGCACCGCATGCTCCTCTGGATTGCGCACCTAGAGGAGCGGATAAACTCCCTGGAGAGGAAGATTTGCAGAGCCTGCCGCTAGAGCTCCGTCGCCTTGCCCCTTTTTTAATCTTTTTTTTTGGTGGGTGGGAATTGGGCATTGGGGAAAAGTTGGGGTTTAAGGACATGGACATTGGACTCTTATGATGGACATTGGCTGGGGTTAGGGAGAGGGGTGGGTCAGGTATTGTGTTTTTTTTTCATTAGTTTATTTCTTAGGGGAATAAATTATTTATAGTTTACATATGATGTAAATGTTTTGTGTGGGGTTTACTCTTTTACTTCACACGGTTTACTTTGCTGCAGCAGGGCCACAGACAGCTTTTGTTTGAAATAATTTGCCGATAGTGTAACACACCAACAGATAGATGGGGTACCCTCACTTGTGACTTGTCCTACTAGTACTGTCAGTCTCTCCTCCTAGTCTATGCAGACTGCAACTAAAACCCCTATGTACTCGGAAGGGTGTGGGTGTGTGAACTAATGAATTAATTTCCAAAGTATTATGCCTCCCTCAAACCTCTTCTCCTACCTGTGATTGATGTTTATTTATACTGAGGCGAAGCAATGGCTGCATAGTCATGGTTTGGTTTCCCACGGTGCCATGGTGGTAGTAGTAGTAGTAGACATTGACAGTAGCATTTGCAAAAAAAGAAAATGAGACAGTCAGTCACCTGAGGGAGACTCGGAAACGAGTAGTAGAAGTACAGTACACAAGAAGACTGCCAAACAAGAAACCATGATGATGATAAGCAATGCTAAAGTAAAATAAACCATAATGCCTGGAGGGCTAGCCTAGTACAAGTTACAAACTGAAGTCGACTCGAGCTATGATGATGAAGCGGATAAGTGGCTTCGTAACCTTTAGTGCTAAAACTAGGATGATTGATGACTTGATGCTGGCAACCAATTATATTATTATGATGGATTATGTAATGTTCCTCTGGCAAACATTTTTTTGAATATCGAATACTGTGCATGGGTGGGCAATCTAATATTGCCAGTGTGGGCTAAAGTATATATACTTAGAGCAGAAGAAGATCCTTGCCCTGCCTAGAGTTAGTGTTGCTTTCACCACATTAGCCCCAGCAAGTGTGTGATCAATAATTGGTGTAAATTTAATTTAGTCACACCTCAATATAAATCACACAGCCCGGGGAAGAGGGTTAGGGTTTGATGAATGGTTGGGAATGGGGATTTGAGGGAAAGGTTTGACAAAGACAAACACTATACATGGACAACACACAATCTTGGCAGCCGACCATCATAAATCTGTTAAGAGAGAAAAAGGAAATGCATGTATTATGATGACTTGATGATTAGTACTAGACTAGTAGTACAGGGCAGCAGTATATTATTAATTATGATTATGCAATTGCCTTGCCTGTCTGCCCCCAGAGAGACCCAAGTTACATATATTTTATGTTCTATTGTACCGGGCTTCCTTTGAAAGCTAGCAAAGAAAATTAAAAAATATCTGTAGGAGTCAAATGTAAGCAAACATAAACAACAACACACACAGTCATAATGATTGAAGAGAAAAAATGAATCAATGGAAATGATACTATAATTATTGTCAAATGTTATGTTATGTTATAAATTTTTATAGAGCGCACGGCTGCCCCAGCAAAGGGGCGTCCCGGCGCTGAGCGCAGAAAACTACAAAGCAAATCACAAGACGAGACAGCTTAAAGCGGAGGGAAGAGGTATGTTTTCACAGCTTTCCGGAAAGGCAGGTAGGACTTTAAACTGCGAATGGAGATGGGGAGCGCATTCCAGAGCTTCGAGGCCAGCACACGAAAGGAGCGCCCACCAGCGCGCGTCCTCCTGACCCTAGGGACAGCCACAAGATTCTGTCCCATAGAACGAAGTTGGCGGGAGGGGATATAGAAGGTATGAAGATTAGTCAAGATGCAAGGAGATGAAGAATTAAGAATTTTAAAAGTAATGCAGAGGGCCTTGAACTCTGAACGCTTGGCCACAGGCAGCCAATGGAGGCGGCGAATGGTATTAGAGGTAGAACACCTCCTCGGCAAACCAAGGAGGGCACGAGCCGCTGCATTCTGAACCCTTTGTAATCTGACAATCTCAGACTGGTTGACCCCCAAGTAGAGGGAACTGGCGTAGTCCAGTCTTGACAGAATCAAGGCCTGAATGATAACCTGCCTGATAGGGGGATCAAAAAAGCCCAACAGGGGTTTGAGCCCTCGCAATAGCCCAAAACAAGTCCCTGCCACCTTTGGGTTCGAAAACAGAGGGCGGTGTCTATCCAAAACCCTAGGTTTTTTACAACCTGTTTGGGAACAGGCGCTGACCCCATCGTGGCAGGCCACCAGTGCTCACTCCACAGCTCTGCATCTCTCCCCACCAGCAGTACTTCAGACTTGCTGGCGTTGAGCTGGAGACAGTTGGCAGTCATCCACTCCGAAATGGCCTCAAGATCGCTACGAAACTTACAAGCGTCCCGGGTAATGTCATCGGAGAGTGTGACCACCAACTGAGTGTCGTCTGCATACGACACTATCGTAAGCCCTCTGTTCTTGGCCACTCTTGCCAGCGGTTGAACGTACAAATTAAAAAGGGTAGGGCTCAAAGCAGAGCCCTGCGGTACACCCTGCTTGATAGCAATAACTCTAGAGGTAAAAGGGGAGCGGTGACCTGGAAGGTCCTTCTAGAGAGAAAGGAAGCAAACCAATCCAGGGCGGAGCTCGTTATCCCCGCCTCCTCCAAACGCCTCAACAGGATCTGATGGGAGACCGTATCAAACGCAGCACTGAGATCGAGCAAAATCAGTGCCGACGTGCGGCCCTCATCTAAGGCCCATCTCAGATGTTCGGTAACAGCAAGAAGAGCAGATTCCGTACTATGACCCGCACGGAAACCATTCTGAGAGGGGTCTAGTATGTTATTTTCCTCCAGATACCCAGTCAAGATGGAATTGACATAGACCTCAGAAAGTTTAGAGACCCAGGGCAGGAGGGAGATGGGGCGGAAGCTCTCCAGTTTGGCCGCATCCATGTTAGGCTTTTTAGCAGGGGAACCACTTTAGCGTGTTTCCAAGTACTCGGTACGACAGCCGTAGAGAGAGATAAATTGATCACATGGCTCAAAGGAGAAATGAGCACAGGTAAGATTTTCAACGCATCGGCCGGCTTGAGAGGATCGGATGGGGAGCCAGACTTGACTTTGCTGCATAACTCAGACAGAATCTCATGAGAGATAGCAGGAAGAGTAGTCAGAGTGTAAGGAGTGGGGGAACGAGGCACAAGATCTGAAACAGACGCAATCTGGGGGAAGGAATTATAAATCTTCTCAACCTTCTCCACAAAGAAGGAAGCCAGAGCGTCACATTGCTCATCAGATGAAATCGGAGTGGCGGCCAGGGCAGTGGATGATTTCAGCTCCTTCAGTATCGCAAATATACTTTTAGAGGGATTCGCACTGCTCTTGATCACCTCCGCATAGTAGGTGGCCCGTACCGACTGAATGGATCTATGATATTGCTTAATAGCTGTACTATAGGGCTTCTTTAGATTAGGGTCATAGCTCCTTCTCCATGCTCTCTCTAACCTCTTACACTCTTTACGCAGGCAAGTAAGCTCAGCGTTATACCAAGGACTGGATTTTGTGCTACGGCCTTTAGACCAATTTACAGGAATAAGAGAGTCAAGAGCACCGTGAATCCAGTCGGACAGTGATTTATCTGCAGAATCTGGGTCTGCTGGAAGAGTGGGCGGGGATGAGGAAAGAAGGTCATAAAGTTGCATGATATTAAGTTTATGCCAAGGGCGCCTAAGTGTGCGCTTCTGAGGCTCTCTACTCATAGGTGTAATCCCAGGGAGTGTCATTGTTATGAGGTGATGGTCCGACCAACACAGCGGGGAGGGAGAGTAGACAGTCAGAGGAGCAAGATTGGTAAAAACAGGGTCCAACAAGTGGCCAGCAGAGTGCGTGGGCCCTTGCACCAGCTGGAGAAGTTGGCATGCCGCAAGATCAGCCAGAAAGTTACCCATGTCGGCATCATGAGGATTATCCAAATGCAGATTCAGATCCCCAAGGATACTGAAATTAGCTGTTCTCATGGCTAAAGGCCCTACAGTATCAATCAAGGCCGTTCTGAACTCTTTAGAAGGACCAGGTGGTCGATAGATCAGTAAGCCCGACAGAGTATAATTAGCATTGAAGGAAATCCCAAAGTAGGCAGCTTCGCAACCAGCAAGAGGCTCCCTAACAAAGGTGCACATATAAGAAGATTTAAAAATAACTGCAATGCCACCCCCTCTGGACCCTCTGAAATTGGGAGTTGTATCTCGGCATTCCTCTTGGTCCTTCCTTGGACTGTCCGTCCATCAATCTTGGGTGCCTGCATGGCGGATGCGGTTTGGTAAGGTAAGTGTGAGTTGTTTTTCCCAGTATAGCGCAGTGTAAAGGCCAGCCTGTAGATGGAAAAACAAAAAGGATATTGAAAAATCAAGGAGAAAAGTAAAGTTAAACTGCATAAATTAAGGAGGAGTGCAACAAGAAAACTTTCAGAGGGGGCATGGATAAATCAGATCTGTTTCCAGCAGTTACCTCCAACAACAGGAGCAGCCCTGCCCAACTAACCTCCACTTAGCTTAGATTTTTTTTGAGCCAGACAGCACTGAGCACACACACACATACACAGCAACATAGCATTTTCCAATTTAAGTAACAAAATCAATGCACCGCTGTCAGTCACACTACCACACTCGCCTCCACCACTACACAGACATGTATGTCTGGTGTTGTTTTTGTTTACCTTTTAGGCCACTTCATGAAACGCCCCTAGTTATTCCATCAATCATCTCCGATTCTACTGACTGACTGCAAGTATGGTATGGTCATGGTGTCCAACTCTCTTGTGTCCTGAGTGAGTCCAGAATCAAAAATGCAATGGATCGGCCTGCAGTAGTACAATTTTGTTGTTGAACAACAAGAACGGAGACATTGACTTGAGTAACTTTTTTTGTGTGTAGAGTAAATACTAGTAGACATCATGCACAACACAAACACCAATCACTCAGAGTCAGCGTGCAATGCATGCCATCATTTACCTGTTCTTCTGGGGAAGTCCCTCTAGGCTCGGAAAGGAGGATAGATATATAGTCAGGTTTGGAGGGACTCGAGGCAGGCACACATTTCACATTTGTTGTACTATTCTCCATCCAATGTCTGGCTTGAGGGAAATGGATTTAGGGTGAGTCAGAACTCGGAGGAGTGGACTTACTTCTTCCCTGACTGCACACAGTTGCAACTTCAATCCAGCAATAAAAGAGTAAGACGGTGGTGATGGATTTGTTGTGATTCGAACCAGAAAGACAGTGACACACACAAATAATAAAAATAAATAATATTCCTTAGCTATATCTTTTTGGGGGGCTTTTTTTTGGGTGTCAAAGGAAGAGAGAAAGTAACTCGAAAGCCTAGTTTTCAGGGAAGTAGAGCTTGTCCTCAAACTCTGGTGGTTCACCCAGGAGTAGGTCACCTAACACACTACTTCCATGACCTTAGTTGCCTTCATCATCTTCCTGCTGTGCTACTTTAGGTATGGTATAATACGGTGGTATAAAGTGCTGATTCATTTTGATCATGGGTACCCTCTCCACGTTTTGGGGCAGGAGACTGGTCCTTCTCACTGTCAGAACGGCACCAGCAGCACTGAAATCATGCTCAGAAGAGACACTTGCGACAGGGCAAGCCAGATAGTTTATCGCCAGCCTCCTGAGCACTGGCCATTGGCACCTTTTCCCATACCAATACAGCAATGGGTTTTGATCAAAGTAGACCTCTGTTGGGTCATCCAGATAAGCCAGGACCATCCGCTCAATGCTCATGGGTGCTCTGCTCAGCCTCTTTTGACATTGCCTCAGCACTGGACCTAAGCCCTGCCTGTAGAAACCATTCCTGTGCCGATTTTAGGGCTGATGCTCCTGTTCTTGTTGTTGTTGTTGATGTTGTTCTTGGTGTTGTTAGTGGTTTTGGCTGCTGTGAGCAGACCGCACTGCCCTTAGGCTCTGAAGTTGAACTTGAAGTCGGCTGCCCTGCAGTACTTGTTGTGCCCTGGAGGAGCGGGCGTCTAATTCCTGGCCGTTCTTTTTCTAGCTGACTGGCTTCCTCAGCTATCCTTGTTTTGTAGTTGGCAACATCCCCGTCTGAAAAAGGAATGAAAGTGTGCAGTACTGGTTTGTACCGTGGAACAAGAATTGTGGCACACATGTTTTGATTGGATGACACAATGCCTCTTTGCACCCTTGTATTTTCAGATAAGTGAAGGGTTAAGCTCTCCACCAACTCATATGCTTCTTTTTTTCCTCCACACCTGCGTACATTGCAGACACCCCCTTCAGCTGTTCCTGTAGCATGTGCAACAATGGGATAGCTTGGCCCATAGTACAGTCCTCCTTGCTGACTTCACGTGTGAAGACCTTGAAAGGAAGTAGCATCTCTGTCAGGCATTTAACTAGGCCCCATTGGTCCTTCTCAATGATCATGCCTTTCACAGTAGCATCCCCTTTTTCCTTCCGCCTTCCCGAGCTGAACAGGAGGCTGATTGGACAGGGCCAATCCAATTGGGAAGGGAGGGGGCGGAGTCAGGAACTCACCAAGGGATAAAAGCATGACGGCTGCCCTAATAGCATGACGCAGCCAGACGGGGCCTGGGGCCAGCCACTATGCACAATTTTTAACTTACTCTTCCCAAGAACTGCAACTTTTGGCACCACAGGCAAACCTGAAGATTGACTCCACGGTCAAAAACAAGCTAATTAGGCATGGCCTTTTAAATTCTGAACCAGCAAAGGTACCCATTTCTCTCGTGCTTGAAACTCCCTTATACAAGTCTGAACCTGCCACGCCCATGATACATGCCCCAGCACCTAAGGAGCTAAATATAGTGTATCTAAATACACACTCTATGGTTAAACACCAATTAGAAATGTTCAACCTTCTAGACACCGAAGCCCCAGATATATTACTACTAACAGAAACTTGGTTGACTAAAGAATCCAACCCAGATATACTGGCAGCGTTACCTGGCAACTACTACCTCTTACAGACCAATAGGCCTTCTGGGTAAAGAGGAGGAGAGGTAGCAGCAGTGGTCAAAAAGCACCTCAACTTCACCGCCATCTCCCCCCTAGAAGTTGCATCGGTGCATAGCCTTACTCTAAAATTGGACTCTCCCACGTCCACACTGGTGTCTCTAGGCCTCCTATTGTGATGGGGGAATTCACCAAAGAACTAGCAAATTATCTTGCACCCTTAACCATAGACTATACAAAAATCTTGTTGGTGGGAGACCTGAATTTTTGGGCAAATGAGGAAGAGGGGAGCAAGGGCTCCAAGGAACTCACATACTTGCTAAAAAATCTGAACCTAGAGGGACACATACACGAGCATACATATAATAAAGGTCATGCTCTTGACCAGTTATGGACCACTAATCTCTCGGTCCAGAGCTTAACAGTTAAGCCATGTGTCTGGTCAGACCACTATCTAATAAATTTTACCTTAAGTGGTCTATCGTTAGCCAAACCCTCAGCGGGCCCTAAATTACTGACAAGGAACTGGAATCATATCAAGTTGTCAGATTTTCACAATACCCTGGGATCTAATCTACCGCCAAGAATAGACAATGTTTATAAGTTCGAGACAGCCATTACAAACTGGCAACCAAAGGCGAGTGAGATACATGCCCCATTACAAAGCAAAGCCAGTTGCTTGAGGCGACATGAGGCTTCCAAGTGGTTCTCCACAGAGCTGAAACTAGCAAAATTAACTGCTTTGCCGCTGCGGATATTCCGCCGCGGTGCGGGCGAATTTGACGCGTGCGCAGATTGGACGGCCCCCGGCCGTCTGATGCACACGCCCACCGTGACGTCAGACGGCGGGGGCCGTCCGACGCATGGAAGGGGTTAAACACCCACCAGGCTGAACGGAAATGGCGGAGAGCTTATGCACCAGAAACAAGGGAAACATATGTAAAAGCTCTGACAGACTATAAAGTAGCCATTCTAGAGGCAAAAAAAGCCTTTTTTACGAGCAAAGACTTAAGTTAGGAAAACAAAACTAAAGACATCTTTAATATAGTTAAGGAAATATCTAACCCGGACCATATAACACCTGCTATCACTCCCTCTCAGGCTTTATGTGACAACTTGAATGTTTTTTTTGTGAACAAAATTAAGATAATACAAGACTCCATTATCCCTAGTCCACAAAACTGGAATTCACAACAGCAATACATCAATCCAGTAATACTCTCTACCTTCCAAGGCATAAATTTAGATCGTCTCACAGAATGAATAAATAAAGTAAAATCTGGCTCACCCAAAGACCCGTGCCCCCCTGCAATACAAAAAGACATATTCACCAGCTTCCCAGATACCACCCTTTCACCGCTCAATCTGTCACTTGAGCAAGGTGTGGTTCTGCATGCTTTTAAAGACGCAGTCCTAATCCTGCTTCAAAAGAAAGCCGGTGTGGATCCCCGACAATTGGACAACTATAGACCCATCTTGCTTCTCCCCTATCCAGCAAAAATTCTTGAAGCACATGTAGCTAAACTTCTCTGTGCCTTCATTGAAGAGACCAAATTCTTAGACTCCCACCAAGCAGGCTTTCGGCCATCTCACTCGACTGAATCAGTCATCTTAAGTGTTGTGGATGACCTGAAGGAGGGGGCAGACAGAGGGTGCACGCAGGCATTGGTCCTGCTCGACCTGTCGGCGGCATTCGATACCGTGGATCATACGATATTAACGCATAGAATGGCGGCGGCAGGAAATGCCTTAGAATGGATGAAATCCTTTCTGAGGGACCGCACCCAATCGGTCAGGCTTGCACCCTACAGCTCTGCCAGTGTTACCACCACCTGCGGGGTACGACAGGGCTCCTTCCTGTCCCCCCACCTGTTTAACCTCTATATTTGCCCCTTGATCCATTCCCTCCAACAAAGGAAGGTCAAGATCTACAATAATGCAGATGACATGCAATTGATTTTCTCAATTGACGAGACGGAGGACTCCAAGGCATTTTTTCAAAACACTATGTTATTCATCTGGACTGGATGAACCACATCCACCTTAAATTGAACTCTGATAAAACAGAGATAGTCATTTCCAACAACATACTGCACCATTGGACTCCTACACACTGGCCGGATGCATTAGGAACTCCACCTATTCCTAAGAATTCTGTAAAGAGCCTCGGCATTCAAATTGACGCTAACCTCTCTATGCAATGCCAGATAAACATGGTTACGTAATCCTGCTTTTATCAGCTGAGGAACTTCAAAAAGATCAGGAGATTTTTCACTAGGGAAGCAAGCATGGTGATCATCATGGCTATGATTTTGTCTCGGTTAGACTATGCCAATGCTATCTACCTAGGTCTCCCCGCCAACCAAATCTACAAGCTCCAGCTGATACAGAATCAAGCTGCCAGAATCATTTACAAACAACCGAGACATTGCCATACTAAGCCACTGATGAAGCAGCTTCATTGGCTTCCCGTGGCACAGCGGTCCATGTTTAAGACAGGCTGTATTATCTTTAAAGCAATCTACGACAGGGGCCCAAAATGTATCTCTATGAAGATCCATCCGTACATCCCTAAACGGCACCTCAGATCGGCACAAATGAACTTGCTGACGATTCCAAGATTTAAGCGCAAAAGAATGGGTGGTTCACGACTCTCTATGCTGGGCCCCCAATTCTGGAACTCCTTGCCGATTGAGATTAGGCATACGACGGTTGACATGTGTTTCAGAAAAAAACTGAAAACTTGGCTTTTCACTCAGGCCTATTGCTAGATACATCTTCAGGGGTGGCTCTTAACTCAGCGCCAAGAGACCTTTGGTGTACAAGCGCTCAGTAAATTCCCTATAACATAATATAACATAACATAACATGAAATATTAATTGATTGGTCTGTACTGCTCAAACAGATGTTCAAGCATGTAATAAGTTGAGTTCCAACGTGTTGGCACCTTGTGGATGAGTGCTTTAACTGGCATTCTATTATCACGTTGAATGATCCCCAACTGCTTCCATGCTTTAAAAGAATGGCTGAAATGTGTGCAGATTCTTCTGTAGGTGGTCAGTATGTTGCTGACTCGGTCTTATTTTTTCAGAAAGTCTTGAACAATGACGTTAATGCTGTGTTCCAAACACAGGACCCTGAAATAGCCACCATTGGCCATGGCCTTAACTATATTACTGCCATTGTCCTTGGCAACAAAACCAATGTTAAGCCCTCTTGGTCGCAGCCATTCAAAGACCTTGTTGTCAAAGTCTTCCAAAATGTGTGCAGCAGTATGAGATTTCTCCATGACGAACATGGCTACAGTTGCATGTTTTCGAGCGGCATTAAAAATCTCAGCAGTGTCAACACCTGCAGATATCGTTTCTTTAACCCCCACAAAAGAGATCCAGTGTGCAGTGATGCACATGTAATCAGTGGCTTGGCAACTGGTCTTCATGTCTGTTGTCAGGTGGATAGTGTGAACAGCACTCTGCTGCAAATCTTGTCGAAGCTATTCCAGCACGTCGTGATGTAGTGCTGGAACAGCAACTCTGGCGAAATAGGACCGGCTGGGAACCTTCCATTTCGGGCAGATGGCTGCCACAATTCAAGAAAACCCACCCCTTCCACAAAAGAAAAATGGAGGAGGTCCAGCGCTAACATTTTAGCCACCTTCGCGTTGTACAAACGTGCCGTTGGGTGGTTGCGTTCCACTGCCCCTCCGACCTAAACATGCTGAGAATGGTAGCCTGGATTTTTTTCTTTTCTGGTGCCACTGATGCAGGTGACTTCTTGACGCCAGATGTTACTAGGCTCAATGCATATTTTTTTCATTGCGGTACTCTCTTGCCTTGGACCCCTTGGTGTCTCTGCCTGATCCTTGTGCCAGTGTGATGTTGCTGATAATGATGTGGGCGGTACCACTGCACTGCTGGGGACAGGGCTGCTCTGTGTAACAGAGAAAATGTCTCCCTCTTGTTCACCTTACACCGTGATTGGATCTTCTTCATCCCCTCCACCACCAACATGTGCAGTTTTTTGGCTGCTAAGGTGCGCCTCCCACTGGATCATGTGGTGTTTTCTCAGATGGGTTGTTCGGCCTCCGGTACCATGGTTTGTACCAAGCTTACCCCGACTAACACCTTGTCCACAAATGGAGCATATAGCAATGTTCACCTCCTTCTTACTAACTGAAAAAAAGTCCCAAACTGGGGAGGTCAATTTTCTGGTGCTGCTGGTGCTACTTGCAATGTTGGATGAACTGGTAGGTGGGCGTGATATTTGACTCTCTGCAGTACCTACTTCTACTGAGGTGGTTGTGGTGGATGAAGGTTGCTGCCAGCGAAATATGGAAGCTGGAGGTGGTGTTGGTGGTATCATCTGTGTTGGTGGAATTCGTGCCACATCCCTCTAAGCAATTTGGGATAGGGTAATGTCGGTCTCCACTGGGGCGGGACTAATGTCCATGATGACTGGCTCATCATCATCCTCCACTTCTACATCTACCTCCATAACTCTAAGGCTTTCTGGAACCTTCCTTTTCCCTAGCCTTGTCTCGTGGCGTGTGTCACTCTAAGACTGAGGTGGCTTCCAAGTGGGATCTAGATCATCAGAAGGGTGGCTTGCAGAAGAAGTTGATGGACTAACCCTTCTTTTCCTTGCTGGGGATCTGGAAGGCAATGGATCTTCTGAAAGAGTGGCTTGCTCTTCTTCTTCCTCTGCACTGCCCTTACTTCGGGAGGAACAACTACTATTGGGGGTGGTTGCTGCTGTTGTTGCCCACATATCTGAGTTGCCTTCATTGATTGGGTACTACTTTGCGATAACGATAAGTCAATTTCAACATCACTGCTTGTCGGCGCTGGACTCGTGATTAGATTGGCTGCCTCTGCGACAGACATGGGCTTGGGCCTAGGTTGGTGGGGTGGGTCCACTGATGCGGAGGTGCTGCTCCCAGCTTCCTCCGTGGACACTGCTGCTGCAGGCACAATTTTTGGTTTCCCAAAAAAGGTCTTGGGCGACATACCGGTCTTGGTAAGTGGCAGTGCCTTCTTCTCACTGGCAACATTCTTGGTACTGGACCTGGTACCTTTCTTTGGGGCCATCTTGAAGATGTCAGCAGCACGCAGTGGCACAAGTTGAAGAGATGTCTGTGGTCACACGTCACATGACGTCGTGCGCAGCAGGACTTCTGTCTGGCAGTACAATAGGTGATGTTGTCTCCTCCTCTTTTGTGCACTTAAAAGCAAAGAAGCAAGAAAACCATCAGTGAATCTTGCCATTCATTGTTGTGGTTCAATTACTACTTGTACAAACAAACAAATATAATATATAACTTAGTGTGTGGTCACACTTGTTAGTGTTATTAATATTATTAAATGTATTACCTCAGTTATTTAAAAAAATAACAATACAGTGTAGCCATTTGTGAGACTTTGACAACATCAAGGGCTTTCAAGGTTGGTGTACTGTAGCATACAGTACACTCAGGAAGGATAGGAAAGAAGAAGAACAACAACAAAAATACAAATGTAACCGACCCGGTTTAGCATTGTGCATCACGTGGGATTCAGCATTCAGGGAGCTGCAGCTGACAATGGATGGAAGCCATACGCCAAGAGGAACAAAGGAAAGACATGCAGGCCTATGGCAAAAGTAGTAAAGCACACTAACTGCCACCACAAAATGGCCACCAGCCACATGGTCACTCACAAGTCAAAACAACAACAAGAATGAGACCTGGAAAACAATGAACTCAAGCAGGCCTACATGGAGTTGGACACAGACTTTACAAAATTACCTCTGGCCACAAGGGGAGGCTCAGCCAAGGCAAATGCTGGCCCACTATTATAAACACATTCACACACTGGCCAGACAAAGGGGGCATGCTAAACAACACAGCTTTAATGCAACAATTCCAAAAACGAAAATCTACAGGAATAAAAAAGATTTGCAAGTTACAACCACACACATCCAACAAAGGCATTTATTTAACACACATGAAAAAAGTGAAATACCCAAAAAAAAAACCACATTTTGCATTTCAACCCAATGCCATCCATACCCAAAATGATGTTTAAATTAAAAAGACACCACAGAAACAGTTGTTTCATGCACCCATGAGTAGCTCTGGGCCTATTGGTTGGAAAACCCTTTAGCAGACTTGGCCACATAGTGAATCAATTCAAACCAAAAATATTGCAAATTTATTAGAAAATGTAGTGAACTGTGCTACATTATTTGCTGGATAAAAGAAGAAAGAATTGCATGCAAAACAACAACTAGCAAGAAGGCATGCCCACCACAAATAAGGCTTTCAGGCCTAATGCAGAAGCACACTGGCTGCCCCTTCATAAAATGGCCGGCAGCCACATGGCCAGGCCACAACAACAAGAAAGGAAAGACAGACAATGCAGGCCTATGGCAAAAGCACACTGGCTGCCTTTCTAAAATGGCCACCAGCCACATGACCAGGCCACAAGAGCAAGAAAGGGAAGACAGACAATGCAGGCCTATGGCAAAAGCACACTGGCTCCCTTTCCAAAATGGCCACCAGCCACATGGTCAGGCCACAACAACAAGAAAGGGAAGACAGGCAATGCAGGACTGGCTGCCTTCACAAAATGGCCGCCAGCCACATGGCCAGGCCACAACAACAAGAAAGGGAAGACAGACAATGCAGCTCTATGGCAAAAGCACACTGGCTCCCTTTCCAAAATGGCCGCCAGCCATATTGCCAGGCCACAACAACAAAAAAGGGAAGACAAACAATGCAGGCCTATGGCAAAAGCACACTGGCTGCCTTCACAAGCAAATGCTGTCCCACTATTACAAACACACTCACACACTGGTCAGGCAAGGGAGGCATGCTAAATAACACAGCTTTAATGCAACAATGCCAAAAATAAAATCCACAGGGCTAAAAATGGTTTGCAAGTTACAATCACACACATCCAACAAAGGCATTTATTTAACACACATGAAAAAAGTGAAATACCCCCCAAAAAATATTTTGCATTTCAATCTAAAGCCATCCGTGCCCAAAATGATGTTTAAATTCAACAGACACCACAGAAACAGTTGTTCTATGCACCCATGATCAGCTCTTGGCCTACCGGCTGAAAGGCCTATTGGAAGACTTCTGGGCTAGTGAATTAAATAAATATTGTAAATTGATTTCAAAAGTTGGAGAAAATATAGTGAACTGTGTAACATGTTTCCTTTATAAAAGAAGAAAAATTACTTACAAAGTAATAACAAGGCCCCTACTTAAACTACAGGCCAACCACCACAATACATTTTTAAAAAACGATGAAAAGTAAAAAAAAGCTAGGTGCATGGCCCAAATCAAACAAACACCAATTTTCCAACTTACTTGTGAAACCTCAAATTCAAAAGTCCTCAAATCCAATGATATATGATGTAGCAGACACAAAGAGTACTCCTTCGAGCTCCAAATCCAAATGAAAAGTGAACAGGAGATGGACAAAGCACTGGGAGGAGCCTGCTGGACAGGGACAGAAAATTGGAGACTCTGGAGCATTCCTTCCTCTTAAAAAAAAGAAAAAAAAGTAAAAGGACTCCTTGCACAAAAAGTATAGCCAAATGTCTATCTGAGGAGTTTTTTTAATCCAAATCGTCATTTCAAGAAGATTTTGATGCTGCTCGGGAGAGAACCTTCTCCAGGTTGCAGATTTTGCATGTTCGGGATCGCGTTCTTCACAAAACTTCAGCCGTAAGTCCGATGGCGTGCCCGAATGGCGTGTTCGCTATCGCAAAGTCTCGCGGGACCATGTGGCCGGCTATCAAATCTTGTGCCGCATGCGAACGGATGGGAAATCTCGTCGGTGATCGCAGGCACCTGGTAAATCGCTCCCACTCGCATGAACACAAAAAAACTCCGCTCCGTTGTGTAGTGCGGAGTTTTCCAGGAACTCCCCGTTCTACGCGGAATGCAGAGTTGCCAAAAAATCTGCAAACTCCGTGACCGGAGCGGAGTTTTACGCCCAGGGTTAGTCAAACTTTCATGTTTGGTATCTGCAGAATTGTACGTTAAATCCTCTTTAATGATAAAGTCTGATTTTAAGTTACAATTCGGAAAATTCCACTTTTAGGGGAGGACTTGGCCTGGCAGTTCAGGCTGGACTGTTGCCATGGGGAGCAGGGTCAAGACTGATTTGCATATAGCTGGGTTTAAACTAGAATGGCATGGGGAGTAAAAAATGAGGGATTTAAGCCCAGATGTCTGTACTGGGTTGAATGTTTGACATTGATCAGCATTCTGTCAATCAATTGTTCTTTTTACATGTGTTACCCCGAGTGGGACAGGTATGCCCAGACGTGGGTCCCGTGCTCTCCATGCCACTGAAGTCAAGCTAGCCTGGCTGATGTGGGGTGAAACACCGAAACTGGTCCCAGGATGCTTGTTTCCGGTCCAGGGAGGACCTGGCCTGGCAGTTTGGGCTGGACTGTTCCCATGGTGAGCAGGGTCAAGACTGATTTGCATATGGCTGGGTTTAAACTGGAATGGCATGTGGAGCATGGCCCAGATCTCTGTACTGGAATGAATGTTTAACATTGATCAGCATTCTGTCCATCAATTGTTCTTTTTAATTTTAGAAAGTTGGCATTTTCCTGCCCTGATTATTTTGTGCCTGCATCCTGTTTCTGAGTCGCATGACTGGGTGTAGTTGGCAGTTGGATTTAGTGTGCCTGGATGGGCCATCACTGGAACGATGGGGGTGGAGCTGGTGACAGCCCCACTTGAAACTGAATAGGCTGTGCCCTGCCTCCACACAAAGTATTTGTCACCACTGCATTGTTCATGCAGCCAGTCTAGAATCAGGGCATGGGAGGCAGGAAAATTCAAGCACTTCAAAGGGAATTCTCTAGAAACCTCTTCTACTTCAAAGAAGGCACCAGGTATAAAAATAGGACCCTTAGACCCACTCTTTCGTTCATTTTCTGGAACTGTGGAAGGATTCTCAGAGGACTTCCTGCTGCTGTGGCCTGCTATCTACTTCAGAAGACTGAGTAGCTGCACCTAGAAGGACTGCTTTGCTACCTCAAGTCTTCCTTGAACCCTCAAAGGTCTGCCTTTCTGCTCAATCCCTGTTCCACGTCATCAACCCAGGGCTACCAGAGTGACTGCAAGTGCTGTCTGGCTGGCCTGATAAGAGCCTCAGGGACAGAAAAGGCTCCAACCATCTTGAACCTTCACCTGGACTCAGCCTGAATGAGTCCTAATTCCTCAACTGGTCAACTGGTGCCCCTTTAGTCCTGGACATCTGCTGGGGGAGTTAAAGGTGCCCAGATAGGAACATTTTTGGCTAATAGCTGTTCAGTGAATGAGAAGAGACTGGGACCAACCTGCTTTCTATCCACCCAAGGTGCATCGCCGGTTGGCCTGACTTTGCGGCAGCTCCTGCTATGTTCTTCTCTACATCAGCAAACCCCGATCAGTGGTCCTTCAATAAAGGGGTATCCGGTCTCATGGAACTCTTTTCAGCAACAACCTCCAGTTTCCTCCAGCTTGAGATTTTTGACTTCCAAAAAAGAGAGTAAATTGGAGTGTAGAAAACTTCACTGCACTTCTTCCAGTGGCTCCACGACGACGACACCTCCTTTTCTGACACTGCCTACAACCTTGCCCCACTGAACTTCTACCTGCTCAGAGCCTTTTTCTCCAACACCTTCTAAGTCCCAAGGTTGTATCAGACTCGCGCTCTATCGTGATCAACCACATTTATTTACTTTGACCCAGAGTTGCTCGAATAGTTGTCTGTGGTTCGCGCTGTGATCTTTAGGCAGTATTGTTTACCATAAAATATAAAAATTAATGAATCCCGTTCTACTGATTTGATTTATGTCGTTTTGGTGTTAAATAATTGATTCAAATTTACTCTGTTTTTCTAAGTTTGTGTGGGATATTTCTTGTGTTGTGTTTTCATTTCATTACTGCTTGTGTGCTGCATAAATACTTTGCATTGCCTCTAAGTTAAACCTGACTGCTTTGTGGTAAAATACCGGATGATTAAGCACAAGTTAATTTAAGGACTTTAGTAGTTCACCCTGACAGGAATTGTGACTGTTGTCTGGGCAGTGTTAACACCCTACTCAACCACCAACCCAATTTCACAATTTCTATATACTTCGGGCAGATTTACAAGGCCCTTGCGCCACTTTTGTGTCATTTTTAACACGGGAAAAGTGACGCAAAAGTGGCGCAAGGGCCTTGTAAATCTGCCCCCACATGTTTATTAGTCATTTCTGTTAGGAGGGTGTTAAACCTCGCATCCTTTGTGTTGTATCCGCTAACTTTTTGCCTTCTGTCCTCCTCTTTTCGACTGCTTTGCTGAATTTGTTTTTGCTGGCTTTAGGAATCTGTGCACTTTTTCACTTCTAACTAGCTTGTGCTCTTTACCTAAAACATGGTAACATTGGCTTATCCCCAATTGGCATATTAAATTTACTTATAAGTCCCTAGTAAAGCGCACTTCATGTGCCCAGGGCCTGTAAATTAAATGCCACTAGTGAGCCTGCGGCACTGATTGTGCCACCCCCTTAAGTGGCACTTTGTCTTAGGTCTGTTTGTGCAGTTTTTAACTGCAGTATCAACCTGGCAATTTAACCTACTCACCAGGCCTAAACATTACTTTTTTATTACATATAGGTCACCTCTAAGGTAGGCCGTGGACAGCCCATGGGCCAGGTGCAATGCATTTAAAAAGTAGGACATGTACGTTTATGTTTTCCATGTCTTGGTAGTGAAATACTCTCAAATGTGTTTTTCTCTACTGTAATGCCTAGCCTATCTCTCCCGTAGAATAACATTGGGACTGCCTTATTACATTATATAAGTGTAGTTTCCAAGCAGGGAAGGATAGGAAAACCAAATTTGGTGTCTTGGGACTCACAATTTAAAAACTCAACTTATAGTGAATTTGCTTTTTAAATTCCAGTTCTGAAAATGGCACTTTTAGAATGTTTAAACCATTTGGTGCCTTCTGCCTGTCTCTGCAATACAAGTCTGGGGTGGGTGACAGCTGGCTTCCTGCATTCCCTCTAGACACCCACACACAAAGGAAGGGTAGGTGTGACTGTGCAGCCATCTGCTTGCTGATGGGTCATCCTGATCTGGAGGAGCTGACTCTTTACACCTGAAAGGGATGTGTCCTGTCCCCACACAAAGGGTTGCAAACCTTCCTGTTGTGGGACTGGAGTCAGGGCAGGAAAGGCAGGGTATTGTGCACTTCAAAGCATCTCTTGAAGTCTCCCTAATTCAAAGGCCCAACTGGGTATAACTACTGGACCTCAGACACCATTAACTCAGAACACATCTGGAACGGAGGACATTCTACCTGGAAAAAAGACTGCTGTGGTGCCAGGAGGGACTGCCACTTTGCTGTTTTGGCCTGCTGCTTCTTGTCTGGGAGTGAGAATGACTGGACCTGGTTTTCTACTTCCCAAAACCTAAGTATCTCCAAGGGCTTGTTGGGTTGCCTCCTGTTTCGGAATTCTCAGTGATATCAAAGACTTCACTCTGCAACTGGCAACCAGTACCCAGATTCTATCTGCTGTGAGTCCTGCTCTGCCAAGTGGTGCCAGTCTATTCTGAGCCCTTGGAAGTGAATATCTGGTTTGATATCCATTGCATCTTGACTCTCGACGCATCCTCGACTCTGCACTGCTCAGGACCTATGCATTGCCTATATCTTTATAATCGACAGCGATGCATTACCTCCTGTGCTCCACGTATCATCCTCGGGGCATCCAAGGAACTGTGCAGCGGGCCTGGTTGGCTCCTGTATCTGAACTACGCCCCATCGCAGTCATCCTGAACTTTTGGATTTGCCCGGGTCAAGTTCGACCAGATGGTCGTGGTTGACGCTATTTGTTTCTAACAAAACAGTTTATTCTTTAAAAATTCATATCTTGACTTCTACTTATTGGAGGTTTGTCCTCTTGGTCTTATTTTACTCATAAAAATACTGGCTATTTTTCCAAACAGGTGTGGAGTGTGTTGTGAACAAATACTTTACATATTGCCTATTAGTTAAGCCTAACTGCTCTGTGCCAAGCTCCAAAGATTCAGCACAGGTTCATTTAGAGTGTGTTACTGACCCTGACTAGGCTTGTGGTTCCTGCTTGGACAGGGTGAATAACTCTGCCAACCAGAAACCCAATTTTTAATAGAGGATGTGCAATTTTAATCACACAAAATGTGTATTGGGACCACACATTCTCCAGTAAGTGCTGAGTGTATAGAGGAGTGGATTAGACTGCCAGGATGGCTTGGGTAGAGCTGGTTCATGGCGCACTTGCATTTCAAAGAGCCATGACTCACGCTCACACAAATGAATCAGACTCCCTTCATTAATGTGTCACTGTATATGTTTTAACCAAATTGAGTAATGCTATTGGAACTCACAATACTGTTTTGGTTGGCCAAAGGGATTCCTCACACACACATTGGCTTCTACTGTGTGTGAATATGTTCTAAATACTAAATGTAATATAGGAAGAAGTTATGTGAATAGGTTGAAGGGGATAAAAACCCAATTCAAATATTATTCACAATCCTTGTCAGGGTGATTCACAAATGTATAAACATAAACCTCAGCTTAACCTCTGGATGCATAGCAACAAGCAGTCAATGTGTAATTATTTTTGCTATACTCAACCCGTACAAAAAATGAACAACATCATAAAAATGCCAAAATATTTCTGAAAAATTGTAAATAATTTATTGAATAAAATGACCCCAAAACAACAAACATCTAAATATGTGAAATGGAGATATGAATTTTGAAAGTTTTAAAAGGGCAAACCACAGCCATCTTGTTGCACAGGACCAGGACAAAGTAATGGTTTTTATGGAAGTCAGAATCCTTTAGCAGCTGTTGCAGAGAGCTCCGTCCAGACAAGGATGCACCCGCAGCGATTAGGCAAGTAGGTAGTACTTGGTGCTGCTCCGGTTCGCAGGGCCGTTTTTCTTGAAAAAATGTCAGTCTCACATTTTAGGAACCAGGCTGAGGAGTGCAATTTAGAACCGCACCATGGCTCCAGAACCAAGGGGATAACCCTTGTGGGGGCTAAGACTCACTTTAGCAGAGGCCAGGGAAGGGTCCAGCATAGGTCCAGTGAGGACCGGTCAGCTGGGAAGATTGTGGGACAGGCTTAAAGTAGCCAAAGCAGCTGAAAAGGTCACAATATTTTTGCTAATTTTGTTTTCTTTTTTGTATCCCTGTAGCTGACACAGGTGGACAGTTAGATACCCTTTGGAGTCATATCTTGTACCCTTGGAAACAGGAGAGCAGCTCCAGTATTCCTTCTAGGTTTAAGACAGCTGGGCAGTCCTTCTTCTAGTCTTCTTAGGTCCAGTAGTGTGTCGATTTCTGTCTGTGACAATGATGTTTGTGAGGACAGTGATGGCCTGTGGGTGGGGACAGGCTTTGTTTACACTAAACAGTAGGTTCAGGGGTAGCTCCTTTCTTCCCTCTCAGGATATGCCAAGATGGTTAGCTTCACAAAAGAAGGCCCTGGCCTTGTGTCATGTTCCTTTCTGTGTGCTGGCAGAAGGGCCCTTTGATGTGTAAGCTCACTGTCCCCCACTCATCCTGCCAGGATGCTTCACTTTTTTCCACACCTAGACTCTATTATCCACTGTCTGTGCTCAATATTAAAAAAACACCCCATCAGAGCCATCCACAACTCAGGTCTGGAATCTCCCAGGCAGGCTTATTAAAATGTTACCATGCAACTATAGAACATTGACATTATCAAAATGATATTTTTTTGTTTAATCTAATCTAATATTGTAGAATCCTACTTTTAAATTAAATATGATTTAAAATAAGAAGTTACAAGAATGGAAGAGGCATTTTTCTATCCCTTCACAAACTGATTTTAGGTTTTATTTGTTGTAATAAAGTAACTGTGTTAATTTATTTAAAGGCTAGGCCAACACTAGTGGAAAAAAGATTTTGGGGCCTTTTCACTAGTAGGACATGTTTTACAAGAAATATACATGTCCTACTTTCAATCTACCATACACCCTCCCCCCTGAGCTGTTAGGGCCTACTATAGGGGTGACATAAGTAGTAAGAAGTTATGCTGAGGTTTGGCGTATGTGCCAGCAAATTTTACAACTGCACAGCCACCTGCAAATGGCAGACCTCAGACATGTGTTTAGTGCTATTGTATTGGGGGGTTGGCACAACATGTGCTGCAGGCCACCAGTAGCATTTAAACTGTCATGCCCTTGTTACCCACAGTACCATCTGCTAGGGACTTAAACATATACTAAATGCACCAATCTACCATGTTAATGGGAAAGAGCACATGTCTTTACTACTGATTAGCAGGGGAAAAGCACCCAGAGTACTGATGTAAAAAAAATACAGATTATGCAAAAGGTTGATCAAGAAGCCAAAAGTCTGGGGGATAAGCACAATAAAAATGCCCGTTCCAAAAAATATGTTTACTGTAGGACCTGTGTAACAAGCATAAGAGCAATACAGCTGTGTGAAACCTGGAATGAAGAGTGAACCTGTTTGCATTGACTCTAGGACCCCAGACGTATTTCTAAATCCATTAGATAGACTTTCTGTGTCAACTACAGGTACACCAAAAGTCTTCACAGGCATTGTTGAAACTGGACATCTTACCAGACTCACCACAGATTTTTGGTTTATGTTGCCTGCTTCATTTGTGTTGGCATTATAACTGTTCACCTTTTCACTACTAACAAGTGCAAAAGTGCTTGTGTTCTTACACTAAAACTTGGTTCCATTGGCACACACATAATTAGCAACTTTAATTTACTGGTAAATCCCAAGCAAATGCTACTGCATGTACCCAGTACCTGTAAATTAGATCCTACTAGTGTGCTGCAGCTTTCATTGTGCCACAGACTAAAGTAGCCATTTTATATGTATCTACAGGCCTGCCACTGCACACTGTGGCCCTGATTATGATGTCGGTCGGAGTTGCCTCCGACCGACATCGCTGCGATGGGGAATCGACCGACCTCAGGTCGGTGCTTCTGACACCTTAATTAGGACGCGAACGCACATGGTGCGGTCGCGAACTTTAATTTTTCAATGTGGGCTTGTGCGGCGGGCCGAAACCGCCTGCATCAGAGGCTCAAATTGAAACATTTAAGTTTTTACAAATCCCTGCACCGACCATGCAGGGATGTGAAGGGGGGCACCATAGGTGCCCCCCAGGGCCACATGCGGAGTGCCAGGAGGTGGAAGGGGGTCCCACTAGGGGCCCCCAAAGACACTTTCAGACAGCAGTTCCATGTCGGAAAGGCCGACATAATCCCAACGGCGGAAACGCCGTCCTTTAGGGATTATGAGGCATTTTAAACTGGCCAACGGGTTCCTTGAGCCTGTCCGAACTGAGTCAGAATCCCAAGCCGGTTTAGACTCCGACTGCCGTCATTGTAATACGGCGGTTGGAGCGTAAACCTACGTTGGAGGTTTTCTGACTGACATTGAAATTAGGCCCAGTGAGTGTAGTTTTAAACTGTCATTTCACCCTGGCCGAACTAAATCTTTAGAGAGGCATGAACCTTCAGTTTTAAAACGTAAACGTCCACCCTAAAGTACGCTCTAACAGTTAACAAGTGTAGGCTGAATGCCATGTAAAAAGAAAGTATAGTAATATAGGCTTTTACAATTTCTCTATTATTTTTCAATATATACAACAATATTTACACTTCTTTTTACACATCCTCATGTTTTAACACTTACATATATAGTTATTTAAGAAATGTATAAATATTGTTGGATATTCATATATATATATGTATATAACTACTATATATACATATAACCTAGATATATATATATATATATATATTACCTACTGGCGGTTGCCAGTAGGTAGTTATAGTTAAGACCTTGCTTCTGTTCAAAAAGCGTTTTTTCTTTTGCCAATATCTTTGGCGCCGTTTGAGGAATATTCGCGAAATTTTCCAAACTAATGACCAGCTCAGGTCAGCTCCTGTCTTGAAAGTTTGGGGGTGATTCGTCAAGCGGGGGCTGAAACGCGTTTTCCCCATGTTAATTTCCATAGGAACTTTAGACAAAGCTACAGCCCGAACTGCTGAACGGAATTACACCAATTCGGCCGAGAAAATAAAAAAAACACGCTTCATTTTCTATAAGCCCCCGGGTGGGCCAGGTCCCGAGGGCAATGTGCAATAAATTAGCGGGGGCCCGTGGGGGCCCATGCAGCCCCAGGGACCGCCACCTCCCCGGGGCTTGAAATAAAATGCGTGGGAGGGGCTCCTGCCCCCCACGCTGCCCCGGGGACCACCGCCTCCCCGGGGCATTGATCATTATGGGCAGGGGGGCCTGGCGGGCCCCCCAAGTCCTGGGGACTGCCACCTCCCTGCGGCTTAAATTAAAATTATAAAGTGTGGGGGGACTACTGCCCCTCCCCACACTGCCCCAGGGACCACCACCTTCCTGGGGCATTGATCATGAAGTGCAGGGGGCCATATGGCCCCCCTGCAGCCCCGGGGACCGCCACCTCCCTGGGGTTCAATTACGTAGAGTAAGTGAGCCTCCACACTGCCCCGGGGACCACCACCTCCCCGGGGCTTTAAACAGATGGGAGGGGGCCGGGCGGCACCCCTCCTTGAGCCCTCGATGGCCCTTGGGGCCGGCTCCTGCAATGTCCCGGGGTGCCCAGCCATGGGACATTGCCGTTTGCTATGGCAGGGCGGGAGCACAGCTCCCACCCTGCCATAGCAAACACTGCTTTGCTTCTTTGAAGAATGGCAAGGGGAGCTGCATGTTAGCAGCTTTCCTTCCCCGAAAGCAATGCCGGCTCCCGAAGGAGGCGGGTAGCCGGCTGGGACCGTGGGGGCATTGGGGCTCCCCCCACGGTCCCCAATGCTGAGTCCAGGCCTCAGGGGATGGGGTCCCCGGGGCCAGAGTGTAGCCCGGGAGGGGGGCCACTCGGCCCCCCTCCACTTTAAATTAATATATATATTTTTTTAAACGGAAGGCCGGCCTTGGGCATGGGGTCTCTGGGGCCCCCCTCCAAAAAATGTTTTTTTTAAAAAAAGGCTGGCCAGGCCCTGGGGGATGGGGTCCCCGGGGCCATATTTGGCCTCAGGAGGCAGGCCACGTGGCTCCCCTCCTGATGAAGTCCACTTTAGTCCTGAGGTCCTCAGGACACAAGAGGACCTCATTGCCCCAACAGCAGTGCGCCAGGAGGCGCGTTTGCAGAGTGGTGTAAGATGGGGGTGTGGCCTCAGACCACTCTCAGCAATCCATCTGTGTGGGGCTTACTGGAGGTACCTAGTGGGCTAGTTGGCCCCTAGGGACCCTCAGGATTCAAGGGGACTTAATCCCCCAACCCAGAACGCACCAGGAGGTGCATTTGCAGAGTGGTGGAGAAAGGGGGCATGGCCTGTGTCCACCTTTCAGCAATACCACTACCTGGGGCATACTGGAGGTATCAGGTAGGCTAGTTGGCCTCTAAGGACCCCCAGCAGCGAAGGGGACTTTAATCCTCATCCAAGAGCACGCCGGGAAGTACGTTTTGCAGAGTGGTAGGGAAAGGGGGCGTGGCCTGCTATGAGAACTTAGCAATCCTGCTGTGTGGGACTTACTGGAGGTTAAGGGAGGGGTAGTTGGCCCCCAAGGTTCACCTTGGGGGCCAACTACCCCTCCTGTTACCTCCAGTAAGTCCCACACAGTGTAATTGCTGAGTGGTGTTCGGAGGCCCCGCTCACCTTTCTCCACCACTCTGCAAATGCGACTCCTGGCACAGTACTGGTTGGGGGATGAAGTCCACTTTACTCCTGAGGGACTTTGGCGGCCAAGTAGCCCTCCTGGTACCTCCTGTAAGTCCTACGCTGTGGAATTCCTGAGTGCTGGTTAGAGGCCCAGCCCCCTTTCTCCACCACTCTGCAAATGTGACTACCAGTTAAAGAAGCATTTGTAATGTAATAGGTCTCGCATTTGCAAGAGTTAGAGCTATTGGCGTTGCTATGTTATTGCAATTTATATAGCGCACTTATACCCTTGGGTGTTTTGGCACTTACCGGTTCAACATACTATGGCAGGAAGCTAGTTTCTTAAAAGCCACATCTTGAGTTGTTTTCTAAAGTCGGGAAGGGTGGGAGACATCCTGAGATGTGATGGAAGGGAGTTCCACTGCTTGATGGTGTTGTAGCTGAAACTCCTGCCTCCCCAGTTCAATATTGTAATTCTAGTGGTGGTCATCAGGCTGGCGTTAGCTGATCACAGAGGTCTATTTGGAGAGTACCAGCTAAAAATGTTCCAGAGAAATTTCGGACCTTCTCTATGCAGTGCTTTGTATGCAATGCAGAGTGCTTTAAATTTGACACGTTGGCAGACAGGAAGCCAATGCAGGTCCTGGATACCTGTCCTGATTGACTGATGTTTAGGAATATCCAGGATTAATCTAGCGGCGGCATTTTGTATCGCCTGCAGCCTCTTAAGTAGGCTGGCTTGAAGGTTGATGTATAGACCATTGCAATATCCTAATTTAGATAACACTAACAAAGTCACAACCGCCTTTCTGGTATTTTTAGGAATAAACTGAAGGATTTTTCTTAAAGTTTTGATGGTGAGATACGAAGAAGACACAACCTTAGAAACCTGTGACTTAAAGTTAAGATTTTCGTCTATAATAACACCAAGATTCCTGGCTTTGGCTACTGGTGTAGGAGGAGGACCCAGGGTGTCTGGCCACCAAGCCGGAGACCAAGGTGGAAAAAGATTACCAAACAAAACCAATTCAGTTTTGCTTGAGTTTAACTTCAAGCAGTGCCTACTCATCCAGTTGCTCAGTGCGATCATACAATCATGTAGTTTAAGGGAGTGATTAACATCCTTGTCTACTGTCGAAATCACCAACTGGGTATCATCGGCATAGGAGGTGGGAATCAAATTAAAGCTTCTGATCAGTGGGGCAAGTTCGGAGACATATATGTTAAAGAGCGTAGGGCTCAACGAGGAGCCCTGAGGAACTCCACAGGGCAGGACAAAGGGGGCTGACTTAAATTTGCCTAGGTGTACCATTTGAGTTCTGCCTGATAGAAATGATGTTAGAAGGGAAAGGGCCTTTCCCTCTATCCCTATGGTTTTTAGACGTTGGACCAAAAGAATATGGTCCACCGTATCCAACGCTGCGGATAGGTCAAGCAGAATGAGAGCTGCCGACCCTCCGCCATCCAGTGTAGTACGAATTTCTTCTGTAGTTTTTATCAGGGCCGTCTCAGTGCTATGATTTGCTCTAAAGCCGAACTGACTATGATCTAAGAGTTGATTATCTGAGATAAAAGTGGAAAGTTCAACATTTATTATATTCTCTCTAATTTTTGCTGGAAGTGGGAGTCTCGCGATGGGACGATAGTTGGCAGGATCATTTATGTTCAGGTTAGGTTTTTTAAGAAGCGGCAGGATACAGGCCTGTTTCCAATTAGTAGGGAATTGTCCTTGTGAAAGCATCTGATTAAAGATTCTGGACAGATGAGGACTGATGTGTTGGCTTATATTTTGTAGGATCCTAGGGGGGCAGGGGTCGTCTGGGGATCCTGACTTTGCGGCTGAGAGAAACGTGGCTATTTGAATTGGCAATGTTAGAGTATATTCTAAAAATGACGAGTTAGTGGTAGATTCATGCTCTTTAGGAGTAGTGTTGACCTTAGAGGTGTCAACCAGGTCATAGATCTGATCAACCTTGCTTTTGAATGTTTGAGCCAACGTATTGCAGAAATCCTGGTTGTGATTAGCGGAGTCGTCTTTTGTGACTGTGGTCAAATTCTTTATGGTCTGAAACAATTCTTTGCTAGAATTGCCTGCATTCTCTATTTGGAATGTATAATATTGACTCTTATCAGCAATAAGCTTTTTCTTATAGTCCTCAAGCATGGATTTATACCGGTATTTTTCGGAAACTTCGTTGAAATCTAAAGGTTTTTCACTAATGTTTTTTGGAGTGGAGTGGATGTACTTTGTGTGTAGTGGAATTATGTGGTATATTGTGCAGTTAAATTATGTGGATAGAAAGTATGTGGTATTTAGTGTATAGGAATTATGTAGAGTGGGATTATGTGTTATGGAGAGTAATAATGTGGTATGGTAGTCTGTGTTGTGGAGTTGTAACCTCAGGTTTAGTCTTCCTCGTTTCCATAGAAGCTAAATTATGAACTCAATGAGACAAATAAAAGAAGGAATCACTGAGGAGCACTTCTGGACCTAGTCAGAGGTATGAGCAGGGCCACTGGAATTATGTAACTGTTTGGCTGCACCGACTCTTGCACAATTATACATTTCCCGCATTAGCCACATAATCCATCATCTGCTGCCTAATCTGCAGATTTGAACAAAAAAAAGCCTTGTTTCTGGCTCAAACGTTACCAAAAATGCAGCGACAAGTGTTACAGCATGGTGGAAGGCCCTCTGCAAACCTAGAATGGTCACCTGTTACTTATTGCTAAATATGGGTGTTAAATTGGTACTAATGGTGTGCAAACCACTCTTGCTTCTTTCTGCGCCTCTATTGCCACTTTCTGCATTTCTGTTGCTTCTTTCTGCAACATTATTTTTTTCTGCACTTCTTTTGCCTCTTTCTGCTCATCTCTTCCACTTTCTGTACCTCTCTTGCTACTTTCTGCACCTCTGTTGCCTCTTTCTGCACCTCTGATGCCTCTTTCTGCACCTCACTTGCTTCTTCCTGTAGCCCTCTTGCCTCTTTCTGTACCCCTGTTCCCTCTTTCTGCACCTCTCCTGCCTGTTTCTGCATCTATCTAGCCTCTTTCTACACTTCTCTTGCCTCTTTCGGCACCTCTTTTGCTTCGTTCTGCACTTCACCTGCCTCTTTCTGTACTCCTCTTGCCTCTTTCTGCACCTCTGTTGGTTCTTTCTGCACTGCTCCTGCTTCTTTCTGCACCTCTGTTCCAAATTTCTGTGTCCCTCTTGCCTTTTTCTGCACCCCTCTTCCCTCTTTCTGCACCTCTCTTGCCTCTTTCTGCACCTCACTTGCTTCTTTCTGCACACCTGTTGCCTCTTTCTGCACCCCTCTTCCATCTTTGTGCAACTCTCTTGCCTCTTTCTACACCTCTCTTCCCTCTTTCTGCCCACCCGTTGCCTCTTTCTGCACCCCTTTTGCCTGTTTCTGCAACTCTCTTGCCTCTTTCTGCAGTTCTCTTGCCTCCTCCTGCACCTTTCTTGCCTCTTTTTGCACCTTTGTTGGTTCTTTTGCACTGCTCCTCCTTCTTTCTGCACCTCTCTTGCAAATTTCTGCACCCCTCTTGCCTCTTTCTGCACCCCTCTTACCTGTTTCTGCAACTCTCTTGCCTCTGACGGCACCCCTGTTCCCTCTTTCTGTACCTCTTTTGCCTGTTTCTGCTACTCTCTTGCTTCTTTCTGCAGTTCTCTTGCTTCCTTCTACACCTCTGTTGCTTCTTTCTGCACTTCCCTTGCCTCTTTCTGCACCCCTGTTGCTTCATTCTGCACTTCCCATGCTTCCTTCTGCACCTGTCTTGCTTCTTTCTGCACCCCTGTTGTCTCTTTCTGCACTCGTCTTCACTCTTTCTGCACCTCTCTTGCCTCTTTCTGTATCTCACTTGCCTCTTTCTGCACTTCTCTTGCATCTTTCTACACCTCTGTTACTTCTTTCAGCAATTCTCTTGCCTCTTTCTGCACTTCTCTTGCCTGTTTCTGCACCTCTCTTGCCTCTTTCTGCACCTCTCTTACCTCTTTCTGCACCTCACTTGCTTCTTTCTGCACCCCTGTTGCCTCTTTCTGCACCCCTCTTCCATCTTTGTGCAACTCTCTTGCCTCTTTCTACACCTCTCTTCCCTATTTCTGTACCACTCTTGCCCCGCTTCTGTGCCTCTGTTGCTTCTTTCTGCACTTCTCTTGCCTCTTTCTGCACCCTTCGTGCCTCTTTCAGCACCTCTGTTGCTTCTTTCTGCACTCTCTTCCTTCTTTCTGCACACCTCGTGCTTCTTTCTGCACCCTTCTTCCCTTTTCCTGTACGTCTTTTGGTTCTTTTTCCACTGCTCTTGCCTCTTTCTGCACCCTTTTGCCTCCTTCTCTATCTCTGTTGTTTCTTACTGGACTGCTCTTGCTTCTTTCTGCACCTCTCTTGCAAATTTCTGCACCCCTCTTGCCCCTTTCGGCACCCCTCTTCTCTCTTTCTGCACCCCTCTTGCCTCTTTCTGCACCTCTTCTGCCTGTTTCTGCACCTCTGCTGCCTCTTTCTGAACTTCTCTTGCCTCTTTCTTCACTTATTTTGCTTCTTTCTTCACTTCTCTTGCTCTTTCTGCACCCCTCTTGCCTCTATCTGCACCTCTGTTGGTTCTTTCTGCACTGCTCTTGCTTCTTTCTGCACCTCTGGTTTTTTTCTGTACTTCTCCTTCTTCTTTCTACACCTCTCTTGCTTCTTTCTGCATCCCGCTTGCCTCTTTCTGCACCCTTCTTCCCTCTTTGTGCACCTCTCTTGCCTCTTTCTGCACCTCTCTTGCCTCTTTCTGCTCCCCTCTAGCCTCTTTCCACATCTCTTTTGCTTGTTTCTGCTTTTCTTTTGCTTCTTTCTGTACCCCTCTTGCCTCCTTCTGCACCTCCGTTGTTTTTTACTGCACTGCTCTTGCTTCTATCTGCACCTCTCTTACAGATTTCTGCACCCCTCTTGCCTCTTTCGGCACCCCTCTTCTCTCTTTCTGCAACCCTGTTCCCTCTTTCTGCCTGTTTCTGCATCTCTGCTGCCTCTTTCTGAACTTCTCTTTTCTCTTTCTGCACCTCTGTTGCTTCTTTCTGCACTTCTCTTGCCTCTTTCTGCAAGCCTTTTCCCTCTTCAAATCAAATCAGGGACATTTGTATAGCACTCACATCACTCGGAAGTCTCATGGCGCTTGCTGCACCTCTGTTGCTTCTTTCTGTACTTCTCTTGCCTCTTTCTACACCTCTCTTGCCTCTTTCTGCACACACAGGGCTACTTTTAAACTGACCTCAGGCTCAGCAGTGCACATATGCAAGTGCAGAAAAGGGCTGCTGGCCATGCCCTATTATATGCTAGGGACTTAGAGGTAGTTTGAAGGGAGTGACTGCATGTATGAGTGACTGTATGGGTGAATGAGTGGATGTGTGTGTAGACCTAGGAAACAGTGAGTGTGTATGTAGTAACTGGTATTGGTGTGTTTATGGTTTTGAAAATGGGAGTCTGTATTTTAGAGTGAGTGTATAAAAGGTTATATTAGGGTGTGAGGAGGTGCATCAGTTTATCACGGGATGATGTCATCAGTGATGTCATTTGAGGGTGTCTCGAAGGCAAGATGGCATCGGAGTAAGAAGCCTGTGAAAACCGCTCTCTTACCTGGTCTTCACATATTTTCAACTATCCCGGAATCAACCCACGGCAGGCGCGGTATGCGAGGGACCGTGTGCGGTGGCAGGACTCACGGTGCCCTGGTGTGTGCAGAAGCGGCTTCGATCTGTGGCAGACATAGCTCGTGTAGCTGCGGGAGTACCTGGCCGGAGCTCCGGAGCTGGGAGCGATTAGCTCGGCTGCTATTGACGGAGGTCGCAGAAGGCGGGCGCGAGTAAGCTGCAACGTGGTCTCCGTGGAAACCCAGTGCGTCTCCGGAAGTGTTGTCAGTGCCGATGGGAACTCGAGGCAGAGGAAAGCGAGGAGCGGTGGCTGCCACGGAGCAGCCAAATGGAATAGAAGCGAAAATGGACACACAGAGAGGCGAGCGTCCTTCTCGAACGGACAAACAAAGTAAGGTAATGCCTGTATCGGGGGAAAAAAAGAAATGTGACTCCACAGCAAAAGCAACAATTCGGAAAAATAAACCCCCCGGCGAATTGGGGAAAACCCAACCAGCTATTACCAGTTTATTTTTACCCAAAGGTGATTCAAAAGATTTAGGTCACGGGGGGGGGGAAAAACACCTACAGAGAGTCCAGGTTTGGGAATTGAGCAAACTGAGAGGTCTGAGCAAATACCAAATGGCATTGAACAACCCGGGTTGAATCTGTCACTGGTGGAAAATATACGGATGACAGAGGGATTACAAGTGGAGGAAGGGGCTAATAATCAATGTGAGACAGCGAAGTATTTATTAATTGAACAAGAGTCAACCCCACCCAGTAATCTGGTCGACAAAGATACAATCCCAGATGTCTCAGACCCTCATGGTAACTTAGTGCCTCCCCAGAGGGCAGTAGTGCAAGGGCTCATCGAACAATGCACGCTAACACTGGATGTAACTGGGGAAAAGTTCTTCTCCCTTACTGAAGAGTCCGAGCAATCAGATATTAGCACTTTTGACAGTAGGGAAGACGTTGACCCCTTGCTTTCAGAAGATAGTAGTCCTGCAGAAAAACCAACAACTGCTAAAAAAAAACTCAAGAGAGTCTCAAGGATGCGTCAAAATGCCTCTAAAGATCAAGAGAGAAGTGACGAGTTCAGCCTCATCAATGATGCCCCAGGAGACCCTAAGGTAGACAAAGAACTCTCAGGAGCTACAGGAGGCGAGTCAGAGCAAAATAAGAAAGGTGCCCCCCTAGACCCGTCACTCACTCTTATTCTACAATCCCTGAGATCTTTTCAAGACGAGGTCAAGGCAGACAACCGACAAGCAAGACAAGCTACAAAAAATCTACAGGGGTCTGTGCGAAAAGTAGGGAAAATTTGTTCGGACATTGCAGAACGAATGAGCATGGTCGAGTCGCGGACGAAAGTTTTGGAGAAATCAGTTGAAACCCTCCAGGTACAGTCTACCTTTCAGGATAAAACCATAAAAGACGTGATTTGGAAGCTGGAGGATTACGAGAATCGTCAACGCCGGAATAACCTGCGGTTGCTTGGAGTGCCGGAGTACCTCGAAGGAAATGACATGAGGAAATTTGTGGTGAAGATGCTCAAAGAATCATTGCCTGAATTATCATCTTGGGACTGGGACAAAGAAGTGCAGAGGGCTCACCGATTTCCATTATCTCAAGCCAAGCATGCCACCGAATCGAAATCATTACCTCTAGCTATTTTGGTTTTTTTCGGCAACTTTATACTAAGACAGGCGGTATACGATCTAGCTCGACCCAACGCCAGGAAGCAGTGTGAGGGTTTTGCTTACTTTGCAAAACCAGATTTTTCTCACGCAACAGTGGAGCGTAGATGGCGACTTAAACAATTAATGACACCATTTCAAAAGGCGGGTGCATTAGTATTCCTGCAAAATCCTGCTAGGCTCAAAGTGGTCTATAAGGGGCAAAATTTCAATTTCAATTCAGAAATTCAAGCCCAAAAGATGTTGGATGATATTGTGTTGGAATCTGGGGGATCTAAAAAATGAAAAAAAGTTGGTTCTTCCTCTCTCCTTTCTTTTTTCTTTTTTCTTGTAAAAATTTAGCTCAGGGGACTGTGGCTAGATTAAGTGAATCATATGTGACGTAGGTACTATGTATTGTATTGGTAACTGTATGAGAGCGGTTAGAAAGGTGGATAGCTTCTGATGTCCTCACATAGGCTCATGCTTGAGCCTGGTTGCCTAATAATTGGTGGAGGGGTGGGGGAGTGCGGGGGTGGGAGGGGGTCAGACAGGCGAACTTAAAAGATGTGAGTATGGTAAAGATGTCAGGTGAGGCCGAAAATTCTGGTGTCACTTGGGATTTAGGATGAAACGGAATCTCTGTGGATAGATTGGTTATACTAATTACCGGATATGGAGTGCTATCCGGAAAACATAATTCAAGTCTATGGGGGTATTAAAAGTTATGACTTTGAACATATGTGGTTTAAACAATGTTAAAAAAAGGCAAAAAGTAGCAGTAGGTTTACAAGCACTGGGAATCAATATTGTATGTCTACAGGAAACACATATCGAAGGGTCTCAAACACATGTTTTAAACACACTTGGGTTTAGGGTGATAAGTGCGACGTCACAGGGGGCCAGGGTCCGTGGGGTGGCTATTTTAGCTAAAGGGAGTGGGTTAGTGTTTAACAGATCTAAAGTGGATAAATTTGGCCGCTGGGCAGTTACAGAATGTCAATATGGGAGTGGGCAGAAAATTACACTTTGCACTATTTATGGAAGTAATAGTGACGATGCAGCAGTATTTGATGATATTTCAAATGAGCTTACCCACTGGCCTCTACCTCTGATGGTCTGTGGTGATTTTAACATCAATCTTCCCAGCGACTGGTCTGTGGAGGAGGGCTGGCGTTATCTGGGCCGGAAGCCTAAAGTATTTACGGCACTAAAAATATGTGTCAGACACATGGGTTAGTGGATGGCTGGCAGACTATAAACTTAAAAGATCCAGGGTATACATTCTTTTCTTACCCACACTCCACCCATGTCAGATTAGATTATATGTTCATTTCCAATGCTTTAAAAACAAAATGCAGAATAGAGAAATTGCCGCGTGTTCTTTCAGATCATAACCCATTGATTTGTAATTTCAAAACTGGTACGAGTGATTACAATTTGCAATCCTGGACATTTGAGAAGTCCCTGCTTCTTGATAGTGAATACTGTACACACATGAGAAAATGGATCTCGAACTTCCTGGAAGATAACATAGGGAGCACTACAATTGAAATAGTGTGGGACGCCTTAAAAGCCGGAGTCAGAGGGGAAACATTACGTTACTCCTTAAATATTAATAAACAAGCTAGGGATTCACTGAAGATTTTACAGGATAATTTAAGGGCAGCCGAAGAGGAACTACTGAGGGCGGTTAGTACAAACAAGGAGATTGAGGGAATCCAAAGACAGGTAGCAATTGCCAAAGCTGCGATTCTTAATACATTTACCGATAAAGCAGTTAAAAAAGCTCTTGCGCAAAAAGAAATCGTATATGAGGTAAATGAGCAAATCGGTCATCAACTTGCCGTGCATACAAGGCAACAGGCCTCATTAAACCTAATACGAGAGATTAGTGACCCGGCGCTAGGTCAAATAACCGACCCCGAACTTATAAGAGAAGCCTTTTGTAGATTTTATCAGGATTTATATTCTGCAGAGGTGGAGGTTGGACTGCAAGATATTGAGGGTTACCTAGATAATATAGTGGGGGAAAAATTCGATGTTGAAGATCAGGGAATCTTAGAGGAACTACCGGATGCAGAAGAAATAATGAGGACAATTAAAGGCTTAGCGAAGGGGAAAGCGACGGGAACGGATAGTATTCCACTGGAATTTTATGTCACCTTTATAGTAGCAAATTAAAACCATCTTTTTAGACCTTATTATACATATTTTTAAGGGAGGTCTACCAACAAGCTCCTGGTCCAGGGCTAAAATAGTTATCTTTCCAAAAAAGAATAAACCTCCAGAACAATTGGGGTCTTATAGACCTATCACACTCATCAATGCTGACTCAAAAATATACTCCAAAATGCTGGCGAATAGAATTTCACCTATCATTCATAAAGTGATCTCCAAACAACAACACGGTTTTGTGCCGGGGAGATCCACTATCAATCACATTCAAAGAGTTATAACTCTTTTTGACAGCGGATATTGCAGGAGACCCTATGGCATTGGTTTTATTAGATGTCAAAAAAGCCTTTGATAGGGTCTCCTGGCAATATTTATGGGCTGTCATGTCTAGAGTTGGTATTAAGGATGGGTATATTCAGGCTGTACAGAAGCAATATAGTAACCCTACAGCTGCAGTCATGGTTAATGGTAGCTTATCTAAAGAATTCACAATTTCCCGAGGCACGAGGCAGGCCTGTCCCTGCTCCCCGCTGTTATTCGCGATTTATATCGATCCTTTTATTCGCAAACTGGAAGAGAATATAGCTATAACTCCCATATGGTCACAGAATTTCCCCACTAAAACCCTTGCTTACGCGGATGATATCGCTCTGGTAACGGCGGATCCCAATACCGCAATGTTAGCTATTGAAAATGAGGCCAAGAGTTTTGGTCAAGTCTCTGGCTATGCCCTTAATCAAGGCAAAACACAGATAGTTTTGAACGATAAAATAAACATGAATGACATACGTGTTGTAGAAAAGGCTATATATTTAGGGGTCTCTATATCAGCCAAATTAGACAACATGGTTAGTTTAAATCTTGAACCAATGATGGGTACAATTCAAAAAGATCTTCAGCGTCTTGATAATTTACACCTTTCTATTATCGGTAGAGCCAACGTGATTAAGATGGTGTTTTTTCCAAAGATTTTATATCTGTTTAGAGCAATATGCTTAGAATTTACTCCGCAATGGTTTAAGTTAATAGAGCGAACGTTTTCTAGTTTTATTTGGGCATATTCACAACCACGGCGGGCCTATAAATTCCTCACCCTATCTAAGGATAGGGGAGGACTGGCACTCCCGAATCTTAAAGCATATTATTGGGCCTCCGTATTGCTATATAGTAGAGAGCTAATACTGAATACAAGTGAGGTTACACATCAGGTGTCTACACCATCCATTTTCGAACTTGTGTTGGGCAATAAGAGTAGAGGATACCTTTGGCGTCATTTGCAAGACAGCTATCATAAAAAAGTCAGGTATAAAACTCTGTATAGTGGATTTAAAGTTTGGAGCTCAGTAAGAAGACTGTTCGGTATCGGTCGGATCTCTGTTTATACCCCCCTAACTGACAATCCAAACCTTCCGGAGATCTTCAGAGGATCTTGTATGCAAAAATGGAAGGATGCGGGAATTGCTCAGGTAGGATGTCTCCTTTCCTCGGCAGGGATACAATCCTTTGAAGAGTTAAAAAAGGATTTCAAGTTAGACTGGCGGGATTTTCATAAGTATCTCCAAATTAGAGATTTCTTATCACGTAAGGTCGGGGGAAAGGTTCAATTTGAAAAGGTGGGAGTAGTGGAAAAATTACATTACGCTAAAACTAGCACCATTGGTGAAATATATACGATTATTAATGGGGTTTTCCCAGATGATTTGGATAAAGTTTCACTGAAGTGGTAGGTGAAAATAGGAATCTCAAACGAGGTATTCAATTATGCATGTATGTTGTCTCAAACCATTCTATTGTCTACGAAACTACAAGCACAGTTTTCTTAAAACATGTTTCTTTTTGTATTTTACGCCAGATAGAATTGCTAAATGGGGAAGCGGGAAGGGAATACTCTGTCCGAGATGTACGCTTTACAAAGCAGATAGCATACACATTTTCTCTGCCTGTGGTGAGTTAGCAAAATTGAAGAAAGAGATAGAAATATTTCTGACGGAAGTGTTACAAACGGAAATAATGTTGACCAATGATCTCATTCTACTAGGTGCCGCAGACCCTAAGGATGCTAGAATTGGACATGAATTGATTTTTATTGCAATGGCAGTATTAAGAATGTGTATTGCGTCTGCGTGGTTAGATCCCAATGCTCCAACATTTCAGCAATGGCTAGCCAGGATGTTAGCAATTTTTAATCTAGAAATGGCGATTTATAAACTTAGAGGTAGTAAACTACGTAGACGAGGGGTGAGAATATGGTCCCCACTACAGGAATGGAGCAACTTACAAAGTGGCAAGAATCCTGTATGTAATGCATTGCAGAACATTCCGGCAAGATGCTTATTATTGTAATGGTTAACCTGATCTAGAACGATGTTTTATGTTTTTTCGGGGGAAAGTGATTATGTAAATATTTAATGCATTTATTGATATTTTCCTGTCTGACGGGGGGGACGTGGGTGGGTTCGGTGTTATTATTATTATTATTTTTTTTGTAAAAAAAAAACTGAATAAAGATTTATAAAAAAAAAAAAAAAGGAAACAGTGAGTGTGTATGTAGTAACTGGTATTGGTGTGTTTATGGTTTTGAAAATGGTAGTCTGTATTTTAGAGTGGGTGTTTAAAAGGTTATATTAGGGTGTGAGGAGGTGCATCAGTTTATCACGTGGATGATGTCATCAGTGATGTCATTTGAGATGTCATCAGTGATGTCACTGACCATGTCATGAATGTTTTAATATGTAACGTCATCAGCAGTGCATTGCGGGGGCGTGAGTTATAGTTAGCTCAACTAACTATAACGGCTGAATTTCTCTAGTTTTGTACGAGTGAAATATCCAAGTAACTATAACGTCCCTGAAACCTGTGGTTTTTTCAGTGAATTTCTAAGGTTTTTTTAAATGCTAATTTCTAACTATAACGTCCCTGAAACCTAAGGTTTTTTCAGTGAGTATATATATATATATATCTATATATATAGATATATATATATATATTTATATTATCTACTGGCGGTCGCCAGTAGATAGTTATAGTTAGGACCTAGTTTCCATGGGAAAAGCGTTTTTTCTTTTCCCAATAACTTTGGCGCCGGTTGACAAATCTTCGCGAAATTTTCAAAACTTGTGGCCCGCTCCGGTCAGCTCCTATCCTAAAAGTTTCTGGGTGATTCGCCAAGCGGGGGCCGAGAAAAAAGGGGGGTCCCAAAACATGTTTTCTCCATGTTATTTTCCATAGGAAACTTTAGACACGGCTACAGCCCGAACTGCTGAACGGAATTACACCAAATTTGGCAAAAAGGTAGCCCTTGGTTCAGAAAGAGCCCTTTTTGTTAAATGGTGTAAATCCGTTCAGTAGTACCTGAGAAATTCAAAAAGAAGAGGTCAGAAAATGAATTTCCCATAGGAAACTTTAGACACAGCTACAGCTCGAACTGCTGAACGGAATTACACCAAATTTGGCAAAAAGGTAGTGCTTGGTTCAGAAAGCGCTGTTTTTTTAAAATGGTGTAAATCCGTTGAGTAGTTGCTGAGAAAATTAAAAAATGAAAGTTTCGATATTTAGAGGCGCGGTGGATCCGCAGACCCTCCCGACCATGAGCTTTATTCTAATTGGCTGTCAACACTCCAAACCAAGAAGTGTTGGCAGCCATCTTGTGACTCGGTAGAACCAAGTCACAAGAAAAGAGAAAAACAAACACGAAAAACAAGAAAAGGGGGCAGGGTAGAAACACCCTGACCCCCTAGGCCTGCTCAGGGGGTCCCACAAGGACCCCCAGGGCCCAAAAAAGCTTTTTTTTTTTTTTTTAAACTCGGCCGAATTCGCGCTGGGTGCGCGAATCCGGCCGAGAAAATAAAAAAAAAACGAAGCGCGGACTCCCGCGCTCCGTTGTATTGTAGCCCCCAGGTGGGCCAGGTCCCAGGGGCACTGAAAAAATGTGTGGAGGGCCCCAATCCCTCCCACACTGCCCCGGGGACCGCCACCTCCAGAGGGCTTGATTTATGAGTTGCGGGGGGCACACAGCCCCCCTGCAGCCCTGGGGACTGCCACCCCCGGGGCTAATTTTTAAATGTGTGGGGGGCCTCCAAGGCCCCCCCAAGCCCCGTGGACCGCCACCCCCGGGGCTTTCATTTATTATTTGCGGGGGGCACACGACCCCCCCGCAGCCCCGGGGACCGCCATCCCCGGGGCTTGTTTTTAAAAAAAAAGATAAACCTGTGTGGGGGGGTTTGAGCCCCCCACACCCCACGGGGACCGCCACCTCCCCGGGCACTAAAATGCAAATTTGGGGGTCCGTTACGGACCCGCGAGTCCCGGGGACCACCACCTCCCTTGGGCTTTGTAATTGAAGGGGGGGCTGTGCTGCCCCCCTCCTGGAGCCCGTGATGGCCCTGGGGACCACCACCCCCCAGGGCCGGCTCCTGCAGTGTCAGGGTACCCACCCCCGAGACACTGCTGTTTGCTATGGTAGGGCGGGAGCACGGCTCCCGCCCTACCATAGCTAACTCTGCTTTGCTTCATTGAAGCGAGAGCAGGGAAACCTGCTCTCGCTTCAATGAAGCAAAGTAGATTGCTTTTCCACACGGGGAGCTGCATGTTAGCAGCTCCCCATGTGGAAAAGCAATGCCGGCTCCCGCAGGAGGCGGGGAGCCGACAGGGACCGTGGGGGTATTGGGGCTTCCCCCACAGTCCCCAAAGGAGAGGGCCGGCCCCGGGGGATGGGGTCCCTGGGGCCAGAAGTGGCCCTGGAGGGGGGCCATGTGGCCCCCCTCCACAGTAAGATAAAACGAGGCAGAGCCCCATGGAATGGGGTCCCTGGGGCTAACAGAAGCCTCAGGAGGGGGGCCACGCAGCCACCCGCCTTTGAAAATCTATTAAAATAAAAATATATAGTGGCCATGCCCCGGGGGATGGGGTCCCCGGGGCCAAAAATGGCCTCGGGAGGGGGGCCGCGTGGCCCCCTTCCATTTAAAAAAAATTAAATTAACAAATTAGGGGTCAGGCCCTGGGGGTTGGGGTCCCCAGGGCCCAAAAAATAGGAAAGGAACGGGGGCCACACAGCCCCCTTTCTAAAAAACAAAATTTTAAAGAAAGCCGGCGTCGCGCCGGAGGCCCCGCCCCCTCCCAGCAACACTATGCAAACGCGCCTTGTGGCGCGTTTTAAGTTGGGGAATTAATTCCCCTACAATCCTGAGGGTCCCTGGGGGCCAACTAGCCCACCAGCTACCTCCAGTTAGCGCCACAGGGCTGCGTTGCAGAGAGGTTGTCTGAGGCCACGCCCCTTTTTACACCTCTCTGCAACGCAGCTCTGTGGCGCTTACTGGAGGTACCTGGTGGGCTAGTTGGACCCCAGGGACCCTCAAGATTGAAGGGAACTTAATCCCCCAACTTAAAACGCGCCACGGGGCGCGTTTGCACAGTGGTGAAGGGAGGGGGCGGGGCCTGATGTGACATGTGTGCAAACAGGCCCTGTGGGGCGTTTTAAGTTGGGGAATTAATTCCCCTTCAATCCTGAGGGTCCCTGGGGGCCAACTAGCCCACCAGGTACTGCCAGTAAGTGCCACAGGGCTGCGTTGCAGAGAGGTGGTCCGAGTCCACGCCCCTTTTTACACCTCTCTGCAATGCAGCTGTGTGGTGCTTACTGGAGGTACCTGGTGGACTAGTTGAACCCCAGGGACCCTCAGTATTGAAGGGGACTTAATCCCCCAACTTAAATCGCACATACACTGCCTTTTATATATGTAGTTACTTGGACATGTAACATTGAGACATCCATTCTCTCACTAACACACCATACACACACTCACACTCATACAGCTGTTTCCACATGCACTCTTGAACCCATACACACAGTGAATCAACCACTCAAACATCTATGCACAGACTCACACACCTCCTACGCGCCTACACACACACCCAGGCACCCATACAGATACTTAGACAACCAATCAATAACCCATATAGATCCTCATTTAGCTACTCACCAACCCATGCAACCGCTTACACACCAACTGACAAACTAAACTGTGTGAATGTCTGTATCAGTCACTAACCCGTGCATTCAGTAAGACACATGTAATCACTCACTTAAACAGTCAGTCACACACCTACTAAATCCTCCATCCAGACACTTATACACCCACTCATTCTTCAATACACCTTGGCATATATATAATACAAATTTAAACTTTATAGAAACACACATTTACTGGATGATGTCATCAGTGATGTCATTTGAGATGTCATCAGTGATGTCATCAGTGATGTCTCTGACCATGTCATTAATGATGTAATATGTGATGTCATCAGCAGTGCATTGCGGGGGCGGGAGTTATAGTTAGCTGAACTAACTATAACGGCCGAATTTCTCTGGTTTTGTACGAGTGAAATGTCCAACTAACTATAACATCCCCTGAAACCTGTGGTTTTTTCAGGGAATTTCTAAGGTTTTTTAAATGCTAATTTCTAACTATAACGTTCCTGAAACCTGTGGTTTTTTCAGTGAATTTCAAAGGTTATTTAAATGCTAATTTCTAACTACGCCTAAAAAGGTAGGACACGTGCAGAAAGAGGAAGAAAGGCGCAGAAAGAAGCAAGAGATGTGCACAAAGAACCAACAGAGGAGCAGAAAGAGGCCTTGTTGCAAAGTCATCCTGTGCCCCCAACGTTTTGCTGACGGGTACTGGTGGTAACTGACACTGACTAACCAGGCCTGGAGCCAGTGCTATGCTGAAAGACACTTAGAATACAGAGAAAACACCTACATACACTAGGGTACACTATGGGTTGGGGTCCCCGGTGATTGGCATGACCTCCCCTGTATGGCCCTAGTATATAATAGGGCAGGGGGATTAAAACTACCTCTAACTAAGAGGTGCACAAGGAGGCAAGAGAAGTGCAGAAAGAAGCAACACAGGTGCCGAAAGAGGCAAGGGAGGTGTAGAAAAAAGCAAGTGAAGTGCAGAAAGAGGCAAGTGAGGTGCAGAAAGAAGCAAGAGCAGTGCAGAAAGAACCAACAGAGGTGTAAAAAGAGGCAAAAGGGGTGCAGAAAGGGTTAGGAGAGGTGCACAAAGAACAAGGAAGAGAAGTGCAGAAAGAGGCAAGAGAATTGCTGAAAGAAGCAACAGAGGTATAGAAAGAAGCAAGAGAAGTGCAGAAAGAGGCATGTAAGGTGCAGATAGAAGCAAGAGCAGTGTTGAAAGAACCAACAGAGGTCCAGAAAGAGGGAAGAGGGGTGGAGAGAGAGGCAATAGGGTGCAGAAAAAGGTAGGATGGGTGCACAAAGAGGCAAGAGAGGTACAGAAAAAGGCAGGAGGGGTGCAGAAAGAAGGAAGAGAAGTGCAGAAAAAGCCAAGAGAAGTACAGAAAGAGGCAAAAGAGGTACATAAAGAGACAACCGGGGTGCCGAAAGAAGCAAGACAGATGCATAAAGAAGCATGGAAAGTGCAGAATGAAACAACAGGGGTGTAGAAAGAGGCAAGAGAAGTGCATAAACAGGCAAGGGAAGTGCACAAAGAGGCAAGAGAATTGCTGAAAGAAGCAACAGAGGTGTAGAAAGAAGCAAGAAAAGTGCAGAAAGAGGCAAGTGAGGAGCAAAAACAGGCAGAAAAGGTACAGAAAGAGAGAAGACGAGTGCAGAAAGAGACAACAGGGGTGCAGAAAGAAGCAAATGAGGTGCAGAAAGAGGCAACAGACGTGCAGAAAGAGGGAATAGAGGTGCAGAATAAGCCAAGAAAAGTGCAGAAAGAGGCAAAAGAGGTACATAAAGAGACAACAGGGATGCAGAAAGAAGCAAGACAGGTGCAGAAAGAAGCATGGAAAGTGCAGAATGAAGCAATAGGGGTGCAGAAAGATGCAAGAGAAGTGCAAAAACAGGCAAGAGAAGTGCACAAAGAGGCAAGAGAATTGCTGAAAGAAGCAACAGAGGTGTGGAAAGAAGCATGAAAAGTGCAGAAAGAGGCAAGTGCGATGCAAAAACAGGCAGGAAAGGTACAGAAAGAGGGAAGACGAGTGCAGAAAGAGACAACAGGGGTCCAGAAAGTAGCAAATGAGGTGCAGAAAGAGGCAACATACTTGAGGAAAGAGGGAAGAGAGGTGCAGAAAAAGGCAAGAAAAGTGCAGAAAGAGGCAGAAGAGGTACATAAAGAGACAACAGGGGTGCAGAAAGAAGCGAGACAGGTGCAGAAAGAAGCATGGAAAGTGCAGAATGAAGCAACAGGGGTGCAAAAAGAGGCAAGAGTAGTGTAGAAAAGAGCAAGTGAGGTGCAGAAAGAGCCAACAGAGGTGCAAAAAGAGGCAAGAGAGGTACAGAAATAGGCAAGAGAAGTGCAGAAAGAGGCAAGAGAATTGCTGAAAGAAGCAACAGGGGTGTCAAAAGAAGCAAGAAAAGTGCAGAAAGAGGTAAGTGAGATGCAAAAACAGGCAGGAAAGGTACAGAAAGAGGGAAGACGAGTGCAGAAAGAGACAACAGGGGTGCAGAAAGAAGCACATGAGGGGCAGGAAGAGGCAACAGACGTGCAGAAAGAGGGAAGAGAGGTGCAGAAAAAGGCAAGAAAAGTGCAGAAAGAGGCAAAAGAGGTACATAAAGAGACAACAGGGGTGAAGAAAGATGCAAGACAGGTGCAGAAAGAAGCATGGAATGTGCAGAATGAAGCTACAGGGGTGCAGAAAGAGGCAAGAGAAGTGCAGAAACAGGTAAGAGAAGTGCACAAAGAGGCAAGAGAATTTCTGAAAGAAGCAACAGAGGTGTAGAAAGAAGCAAGAAAAGTGCAAAAAGAGGCAAGTGAGATGCAAAAACAGGTAGGAAAGGTACAGAAAGAGGGAAGACGAGTGCAGAAAGAGACAACAGGGGTGCAGAAAGAAGCAAATGAGGAGCAGAAAGAGGCAACAGACGTGCAGAAAGAGGGAAGAGAGGTGCAGAAAAAGGAAAGAAAATTGCAGAAAGAATCAAAAGAGTTACATAAAGAGACAACAGGGGTGCAGAAAGTAGCAAGACAGGTGCAGGAAGAAGCATGGAAAGTGCAGAATGAAGCAACAGGGGTGCAGAAAGAGGCAAGAGAAGTGTAGAAAGAAGCAACCGAGGTGTAGAAGGAAGCAAGAAAAGTGCAGAAAGAGGCAAGTGAGATGCAAAAACAGGCAGGAAAGGTACAGAAAGAGGGAAGATGAGTGCACAAAGAGACAAAAGGGGTGCAGAAAAAAGCAAATGAGGAGCAGAAAGAGGCAACAGGCGTGCAGAAAGAGGATAGAGAGGTGCAGAAAAAGGCAAGAAAAGTGCAGAAAGAGGTAAAAGAGGTACATAAAGAGACAACAGGGCAGTAGCGGCCCATGGAGGGAGTTCCGTGGGGTGGTTTGGCGGGGCGGGGGAGGGGCAGGGTAGGGGGCTGTAAACACCGGAATATGGATGAACGGAGGTAAGTAAACAATTAAATAAATAAAACGAAATTCGTTTTATTTATTTAATTGTTTACTTACCTCCGTTCATCCATATTCCGGTGTTTACTACCCACCACCCTGCCCCTCCCCCGCCCCATCTCACCACCCCACGGAACTCCCTCCACGGGCCGCTACTGCAACAGGGGTGCAGAAAGAAGCAAGACAGGTGCAGAAAAAAGCATGGAAAGTGCAGAATGAAGCAACAGGGGTACAGAAAGAGGCAAGAGAAGTGCAGAAACAGGCAAGGGAAGTGCACAAAGAGGCAAGAGAATTGCTGAAAGAAGCAACAGAGGTGTAGAAAGAAGCAAGAAAAGTTCAGAAAGAAGCAAGTGAGATGTAAAAACAGGCAGGAAAGGTAAAGAAAGAGGGTAGACAAGTGCAGAAAGAGACAACAGGGGTGCAGAAAGAAGCACATGAGGTGCAGAAAGAGGCAACAGGCGTGCAGAAAGAGGGAAGAGAGGTGCAGAAAAAGCCAAGAAAAGTGCAGAAAGAGGCAAAAGAGGTACATAAAGAGACAACAGGGGTGCAGAAAGAAGCAAGACAGGTGCAGAAAGAAGCATGGAAAGTTCAGAATGAAGCAACAGGGGTGCAGAAAGAGGCAAGAGAAGTGTAGAAAGGAGCAAGTGAGGTGCAGAAAGAGCCAACAGAGGTGCAAAAATAGGCAAGAGAGGTACAGAAACAGGCAAGAGAAGTGCACAAAGAGGCCAGAGAATTGCTGAAAGAAGCAACAGGGGTGTAGAAAGAAGCAAGAAAAGTGCAGAAAGAGGCAAGTGAGATGCAAAAACAGGCAGGAAAGGTACAGAGAGAGGGAAGACGAGTGCAGAAAGAGACAACAGGGTTGCAGAAAGAAGCAAATGAGGTGCAGAAAGAGGGAAGAGAGGTGCAGAAACAGGCAAGAAAAGTGCAGAAAGAGACAAAAGAGGTACTTAAAGAGACAAAAGAGGTACATAAAGAGACAACAGGGGTGCAGAAAGAAGCAAGACAGGTGCAGGAAGAAGCATGGAAAGTGCAGAATGAAGCAACAGGGGAGCAGAAAGAGGGAAGAGAAGTGCAGAAACAGGCAAGAGAAGTGCACAAAGAGGCAAGAGAATTGCTGAAAGAAGCAACAGTGGTGTAGAAAGAAGCAAGAAAAGTGCAGAAAGAGGCAAGTGAGATGCAAAAATAGGCAGGAAAGGTACAGAAAGAGGGAAGACGAGTGCAGAAAGAGACAACAGGGGTGCAGAAAGAAGCAAATGAGGTGCAGAAAGAGGCAACAGACATGCAGAAAGAGGGAAGAGAGGTGCAGAAAAAGGCAAGAAAAGTACAGAAAGAGGCAAAAGAGGTACATAAAGAGACAACAGGAGTGCAGAAAGAAGCAAGACAGGTGCAGAAAGAAGCAACAGGGGTGCGGAAAGAGGCAAGAGCAGTGTAGAAAGGAGCAAGTGAGGTGCAGAAAGAGCCAACAGAGGTGCAAAAAGAGGCAAGAGAGGTGCAGAAACAGGCAAGAGAAGTGCATAAAGAGGCAAGAGAATTGCTGAAAGAAGCAACAGAGGTGTAGAAAGAAGCAAGAAAAGTGCAGAAAGAGGCAAGTGAGATGCAAAAACAGGCAGGAAAGGTACAGAGAGAGGGAAGACGAGTGCAGAAAGAGACAACAAGGGTGCAGAAAGAAGCAAATGAGGTGCAGAAAGAGGCAACAGACGTGCAGAAAGGGGGAAGAGAGGTGCAGAAAAAGCCAAATAGTGCAGAAAGAGGCAAAAGAGGTACATAAAGAGACAACAGGGGTGCAGAAAGAAGCAAGAGAGGTGCAGAAAGAAGCATGGAAAGTGCAGAATGAAGCAACAGGGGTGCAGAAAGAGGCAAGAGAAGTGTAGAAAGGAGCAAGTGAGGTGCAGAAAGAGCCAACAGAGGTGCAAAAATAGGCAAGAGAGGTACAGAAACAGGCAAGAGAAGTGCACAAAGAGGCCAGAGAATTGCTGAAAGAAGCAACAGGGGTGTAGAAAGAAGCAAGAAAAGTGCAGAAAGAGGCAAGTGAGATGCAAAAACAGGCAGGAAAGGTACAGAAAGAGGGAAGATGAGTGCAGAAAGTGACAACAGGGGTGCAGAAAGAAGCAAATGAGGTGCAGAAAGAGGGAAGAGAGGTGCAGAAACAGGAAAGAAAAGTGCAGAAAGAGACAAAAGAGGTACATAAAGAGACAAAAGAGGTACATAAAGAGACAACAGGGGTGCAGAAAGAAGCAAGACACTTGCAGAAAGAAGCATGGAAAGTGCAGAATGAAGCAACAGGGGTGCAGAAAGAGGGAAGAGAAGTGCAGAAACAGGCAAGAGAAGTGCACAAAGAGGCAAGAGAATTTCTGAAAGAAGCAACAGTGGTGTAGAAAGAAGCAAGAAAAGTGCAGAAAGAGGCAAGTGAGATGCAAAAATAGGCAGGAAAGGTACAGAAAGATGGAAGACGAGTGCAGAAAGAGACAACAGGGGTGCAGAAAGAAGCAAATGAGGTGCAGAAAGAGGCAACAGACATGCAGAAAGAGGGAAGAGAGGTGCAGAAAAAGGCAAGAAAAGTACAGAAAGAGGCAAAAGAGATACATAAAGAGACAACAGGAGTGCAGAAAGAAGCAAGACAGGTGCAGAAAGAAGCAACAGGGGTGCGGAAAGAGGCAAGAGAAGTGTAGAAAGGAGCAAGTGAGGTGCAGAAAGAGCCAACAGAGGTGCAAAAAGAGGCAAGAGAGGTGCAGAAACAGGCAAGAGAAGTGCATAAAGAGGCAAGAGAATTGCTGAAAGAAGCAACAGAGGTGTAGAAAGAAGCAAGAAAAGTGCAGAAAGAGGCAAGTGAGATGCAAAAACAGGCAGGAAAGGTACAGAGAGAGGGAAGACGAGTGCAGAAAGAGACAACAAGTGTGCAGAAAGAAGCAAATGAGGTGCAGAAAGAGGCAACAGACGTGCAGAAAGAGGGAAGAGAGGTGCAGAAAAAGCCAAGAAAAGTGCAGAAAGAGGCAAAAGAGGTACATAAAGAGACAACAGGGGTGCAGAAAGAAGCAAGAGAGGTGCAGAAAGAAGCATGGAAAGTGCAGAATGAAGCCACAGGGGTGCAGAAAGAGGCAAGAGAAGTGTAGAAAGGAGCAAGTGAGGTGCAGAAAGAGCCAACAGAGGTGCAAAAAGAGGCAAGAGAGGTGCAGAAACAGGCAAGAGAAGTGCATAAAGAGGCAAGTGAATTGCTGAAAGAAGCAACAGAGGTGCAGAAAGAGGCCACAGACATGCAGAAAGAGGGAAGAGAGGTGCAGAAAAAGGCAAGAAAAGTGCAGAAAGAGGCAAAAGAGGTACATAAAGAGACAACAGGGGTGCACAACGAAGCAAGACAGGTGCAGAAAGAAGCATGGAAAGTGCAGAATGAAGCAACAGGGGTGCAGAAAGAGGTAAGAGAAGTGTAGAAAGGAGCAAGTGAGGTGCAGAAAGAGCAAACAGAGGTGCAAAAAGAGGCAAGAGAGGTGCAGAATCTGGCAAGAGAAGTACACAAAGAGGCAAGAGAATTGCTGAAAGAAGCAACACAGGTGTAGAAAGAAGGAAGAAGAGTGCAGAAAGAGGCAAGTGAGATGCAAAAATAGGCAGGAAAGGTAAAGAAAGAGGGAAGACGAGTGCAGAAAGAGACAACAGGGGTGCAGAAAGAAGCACATGAGGTGCAGAAAGAGGCAACAGACGTGCAGAAAGAGGGAAGAGAGGTGCAGAAAAATGCAAGAAAAGTGCAGAAAGAGGCAAAAGAGGTACATAAAGAGACAAAAGAGGTACATAAAGAGACAACAGGGGTGCAGAAAGAAGCAAGAATCTTGCAGAAAGTAGCATGGAAAGTGCAGAATGAAGCAACAGGGGTACAGAAAGAGGCAAGAGAAGTACAGAAACAGGCAAGAGAAGTGCACAAAGAGGCAAGAGAATTGCTGAAAGAAGCAACAGTGGTGTAGAAAGAAGCAAGCAAAGAGCAGAAAGAGCAAGTGAGATGCAAAATAGGCAGGAAAGGTACAGAAAGATGGAAGACGAGTGCAGAAAGAGACAACAGGGGTGCAGAAAGAAGCAAATGAGGTGCAGAAAGAGGCAACAGACATGCAGAAAGAGGGAAGAGAGGTGCAGAAAAAGGCAAGAAAAGTGCAGAAAGAGGCAAGAGAGGTACATAAAGAGACAACAGGAGTGCAGAAAGAAGCAAGACAGGTGCAGAAAGAAGCATGGAAAGTGCAGAATGAAGCAATGGGGGTGCAGAAAGAGGCAAAAGAAGTGTAGAAAGGAGCAAGTGAGGTGCAGAAAGAGCCAACAGAGGTGCAAAAAGAGGCAGGAGAGGTGCAGAAACAGGCAAGAGAAGTGCATAAAGAGGCAAGAGAATTTCTGAAAGAAGCAACAGAGGTGTAGAAAGAAGCAAGAAAAGTGCAGAAAGAGGCAAGTGAGATGCAAAAACAGGCAGGAAAGGTACAGAAAGAGGGAAGACGAGTGCAGAAAGAGACAACAGGGGTGCAGAAAGAAGCAAATGAGGTGCAGAAAGAGGCAACAGACGTGCAGAAAGAGGGAAGAGAGGTGCATAAAATGCCAAGAAAAGTGCAGAAAGAGGCAAAAGAAGTACATAAAGAGACAACAGGGGTGCAGAAAGAAGCAAGACAGGTGCAGAAAGAAGCATGGAAAGTGCAGAATGAAGCAAAAGGGGTGCAGAAAGAGGTAAGAGAAGTGTAGAAAGGAGCAAGTGAGGTGCAGAAAGAGCCAACAGAGGTGCAAAAAGAGGCAAGAGAGGTGAAGAAACTGGCAAGAGAATTGCAGAAAGAAGCAACAGAGGTGTAGAAAGAAGCAAGAAAAGTGCAGAAAGAGGCAAGTGAGATGCAAAAACAGGCAGGAAAGGTCTAGAAAGAGGGAAGACGAGTGCATAAAGAGACAACAGGGGTGCTGAAAGAAGCAAATGAGGTACAGAAAGAGGCAACAGACGTGCAGAAAGAGGGAAGAGAGGTGCAGAAAAAGGCAAGAAAAGTGCAGAAAGAGACAAAAAAGGTACATAAAGAGACAACAGGGGTGCAGAAAGAAGCAAGACAGGTGCAGAAAGAAGCATGGAAAGTGCAGAATGAAGCAACAGGGGTGCAGAAAGAGGCAAGAGAAGTGCAGAAACAGGCAAGAGAAGTGCACAAGGAGGCAAGAGAATTGCTGAACGAAGCGAGATGCAAAAACAGGCAGGAAAGGTACAGAAAGATGGAAGACGAGAGCAGAAAGAGACAACAGGGGTGCAGAAAGAAGCACATGAGGTGCAGAAAGAGGCAACAGACGTGCAGAAAGAGCAAAGAGAGGTGCAGAAAAACACAAGAAAAGTGCAGAAAGAGGCAAAAGAGGTACATAAAGAGACAAAAGAGGTACATAAAGAGACAACAGGGGTGCAGAAAGAAGCAAGACACTTGCAGAAAGAAGCATGAAAAGTTCAGAATGAAGCAACAGGGGTATAGAAAGAGGCAAGAGAAGTGCACAAACAGGCAAGAGAAGTGCAGAAAGAGGCAAGAGAATTGCTGAAAGAAGCAACAGTGGTGTAGAAAAAAGCAAGAAAAGTGCAGAAAGAGGTAAGTGAGATGCAAAAATAGGCAGTAAAGGTACAGAAGGTGGGAAGACGAGTGCAGAAAGAGACAACAGGGGTGCATAAAGAAGCAAATGAGGTGCAGAAAGAGGCAACAGACATGCAGAAAGAGGGAAGAGAGGTGCAGAAAATGCCAAGAAAAGTGCAGAAAGAGGCAAAAGAGGTACATAAAGAGACAACAGGGGTGCAGAAAGAGCAAGACAGGTGCAGAAAGAAGCATGGAAAGTGCAGAAAGAGGCAACAGACGTGCAGAAAGAGGGAAGAGAGGTGCAGAAAGTACAAGAGATTTGCAGAATGAGGTCAAGAGAAGTGCAGCAAAAGAAAGAAACGTGCAGAAGGAAGCAACAGAAATGCAGAAAGAGGCAAGAGAGGCGCAGAGGGAAGCAAGAGTGGCTTGCACACCATTAGTACCAATTTAATACCCACATTTGTCAATAAGTAACAGGTGACCATTCTAGGTTTGCAAAGGGCCTTCCACCACGCTGTAACACTTGTCGCTGCATTTTTGGTAACGTTTGACCCGTTTCAGCTAGAAACAAGGCTTTTTTTGTTCAAATCTGCAGATTAGGGTGCAGATGATGAATTATGTGGCTAATGCAGAAAATGTATAATTGTGCGAAAGTCGGTGCATCCAAACAGTCACATAATTCCAGTGGCCCTGCTCATACCTCTGACTAGGTCCACAAGTGCTCCTCAGTGATTCCATCTTTTTTTGTCTCACTGAGTTCATAGTTAAGTTTCTATGGAAACGAGAAAGACTAAACCTGAGGTTACCACTCCACAACACAGACTAACATACCACATAATTACTCTCCATAACACATCATCCCACTCTACATAATTCCTATACATTAAACACCACATACTTTCTATCCACATAATGTCACTGCACAACATATCACATAATTCCACTACACACAACGTACATCCACTCCACTCCAAAAAACATTAGTAAACAACTATTGCATTTACAATGCCAATAGCTCTAATTCTCACAAATGCGAAACCTATTACATTGCAAACACTTTTTTAACTAGTAGTCACGTTTGCAGAGTGGTGGAGAAAGGGTGCTGGGCCTCCGACCAGCGCTCAGGAATTCCGGTGCGTAGGGCTTACAGGAGGTACGAGTAGGGCTTCTTGGCCCCCAAAGTCCCTCAGGAGTAAATTGGACTTCATCCACCATCCCGTAGTCTGCCAGGAGACACGTTTGCAGAATGGTGGAGAAAGGGGGGCATGGTTTAGCAATCCCACTGTGCGGGACTTACTGGAGGTAACAAGAGTGGTAGTTGGCCCCCAATGACATCCTTGGGTGCCAACTACCCCTCCTATTACCTCCAGTAAGTCCCACACAGCAGCATTGCTAAGTTCGAAGAGCAGGCCATGCCCCCTCTTCCCACCACTCCACAAACGTGCTCCCTGGTGCACTCTTGGATGGGGATTGAAGTCCCCTTCGCTGCTGGGGGTCCTTTAGGGGCCAACTAGCCTACCTCTTACCTCCAGCAAGCCCCACACAGTGGGATTGCTGAGAGGTGGACAAAGGCCACGCCCCCTTTCTCCACCACTCTGCAAACGCGCCCCTGGCGCGTTCTAAGTTGGGGGATTAAGTCCCCTTGAATACTGAGGGTCCCTGGGGGCCAACTAGCCCACCAGGTACCTCCAGTAAGCACCACACAGCTGGATTGCAGAGAGGTGGTCTGAGGCCATGCTTCCTTTTTACACCATGCTGCAAACGCGGCTTCTGACGCACTGCTGCTCGGAGGATGAAGTCCACTTGTGTCCTGACGTCTTCAGGATACAAGAGGACCTCATCGCCCCACCAGCAGTGCACCAGAAGCTGCATTTGCAGAGTGGTGTAAAAAGGGGCGTGGCCTCGGACCACCTCTCTGCAACGCAGCTCTGTGGCGCTTACTGGAGGCACCTGGTGGGCTAGTTGGCCCCCAAGGACCCTCAGGATTGAAGGGGACTTAACCCCTTCCCTGCGCCGCGAATTCCACCGTGGCACGGGGGGGCTAGGGGGTCGGCGTGGCGCTTCGGTGCTCATGACGGCTCCATGCCGTCATGAGTCACGGGCGGCGTTTGCTCATGACGGCGTGGTGCCGTCATGACCCCGCCCACTCATTAATTTGCCTGCACAGGCGGGGAATTAGTGCCGCGTGGGCGGAGCGGCAGCGGCATGACAGCTCCACGCCGTCATGAGCACACGCCTACCGTGACTCATGACGGCGTGGCGCCGTCATGAGCACCGAAGGGGTTAATCCCCCAATTTACAACGCGCCAAGGGGCGGTTTGCACACTTGTTATATCAGGTCCCGCCCCCTCCCTGCACCACTGTGCAAACGCACCCCCTGGCACATTGTAACTTGGGGGATTAAGTACCCTTTAATCTTGAGGGTCCCTGGGGGCCAACTAGCCCACCAAGTACCTCCAGTAAGCCCCACAGAGCTGCGTTGCAGAGAGGTATAAAAAGGGGCATGGCCTCAAACCACCTCTCTGCAACGCAGCTCTATGGCGCTTACTGGAGGTACCTGGTGGGCTAGTTGGCCCCCAGGGACCCTCAGGATTGAAGGGGAATTAATCCCCCAACTTAAAACCCGCCACGGGCGCGTTTGCACAGTGGTGCAGGGAGGGGGCAGTGCCTGATGTGACAAGTGTGCAAATGTGCACCAGGTACCTCCAGTAAGCACCACAGAGCTGCGTTGCAGAGAGGTTGTCCGAGGCCACGCCCCTTTTTACACCTCTCTGCAACACAACACTGTGGCGCTTACTGGATGTACCTGGTGGGCTAGTTGGCCCCCAGGGACCCTCTGGATTCAAGGGGACCTAATCCCCCAACTTTAAACGCGCCACAGGGCGCGTTTGCACACTTGTCAAATCAGGCCCCACCCCCTCCCTGCACCACTGTGCAAATGCGCCCCCTGGCACGTTGTAAATTGGGGGATTAATTCCCCTTGAGTCCTGAGGGTCCCTGGGGGCCAACTAGCCCACCAGCTACCTCCAGTAAGCGCCACAGAGCTGCGTTGCAGAGTGGTATAAAAAGGGGCGTGGCCTTGGACCACCTCTCTGCAACGCCGCTCACTGGTGCATACTGGAGGTACTTGAAGGGCTAGTTGGCCCCCAGGGACCCTCAGTATTCAAGGGGAATTAATTCCCCAACTTACAATGCACCAGGGGGTGCGTTTGCAGAGTGCTGCTTGGAGAGGGTGGGGCCCCGGGCACAATGCCAGCTTTTTTTTTAGAGGGGGGCTGTGTGGCCCCCTTCTTTTCCCATTTTTGGGGCCCTGGGGACCCCATCCCCCAGGGCCTGACCACTATTTAAAAAAAAAAAAAAAACGGGAAGGGGGCTGCACGGCCCCCCTCCCGAGGCCAAGGCCAATTTCACATATATATATATATTTTATATATGTTTTAAGGAGGGGGCTGCGTGGCCCCCCTCCTGAGGTCTCTATTGGCCCCGGGGACCCCATCCCCGGGGCTGTGCCTCTTACTTTTTTGAATTTTTTTATTTATTGATGGAGGTGGGCCACTTGGCCCCCCTCCCGGGCCATTTCTGACACCGGGGACCCCATCCCCCGGGGTCTGGCCGCTCCATTGGGGACCGTGGGGGGAGCCCCAATGCCCCCACGGTCCCGCCGGCTCCCCGCCTCCTGTGGGAGCCGGCATTGCTTTCCCACAAGGGGAGCTGCTGACATGCAGCTCCCCTTGTGGAAAAGCAATCCTGCTTTGCTTCATTGAAGCGAGAGCAGGTTTCCCTGCTCTCACTTCAATGAAGCAAAGCAGAGTTTGCTTTGGCAGGGCGGGATCCGCATGGCTCCCGCCCTGCCATAGCAAACAGCAGTGTCCCGCGGTGGGCACCCCGGGACACTGCAGGAGATGGCCCTGGGGGGTGGCAGTCCCCAGGGCCATGTAGGGCTCCTGGAGGGGGACTGCGTGGCCCCCCTCCCAACTAATTAAAGCCCCGGGGAGGTGGTGGTCCCCGGGGCTTGGGGGGGCCCACGGGCCCCCCGCAAATAATTCAAGAAAGCCCCGGGGAGGTGGCAGTCCCTGGGGCTTGGGGGGGTCCGTGAGGCCCCTCCCTCTAATTTTTTTTTTTTAAATACAAGCCCCGGGGAGGTGGCAATCCCTGGGGCAGCAGGGGGGCAGTGTGCCCCCATGCATATTTAAGAAAAGCCCCAGGGGGTGATGGTCCCCAGGGCTTGGGGGGCCTTGGAGGCCCCCCACAGATTAAAAAACAAGCCCCGGGGAGGTGGCAGTCCCCGGGGCAGCGGGATTGCCGCGTGCCCTCCCGCATATAATTTACATAGCCCAGGGAGGTGTCGGTCCCCGGGGCTGCGGGGGCCCCCGCGGGCCCCAACTACATAAATAAATTGCCCCTGGGACTTGGCCCACCCAGGGGCTTTGAAAACGAAGCGCTGGAGACCGCGCTATGTTTTTTTAAATTTTCGGACAGATTCGCGCACCCGGCGCGACCCCGCCCGATTTTTAAAAAAAAAAATGCTTTTTTGGGCCTGGGGGTCCTTTTCTTGTTTTTCTTATCTTTCTCTTACCTTTTTCTTTCTCCCAAGATGGCTGCCAACACTTTCTGGTTTGAAGTGTTGGCAGCCAATCAGAGACAAGCTCGTGCTTGGGAGGAGATGTGTGGTTAGGCTCCACCCAGATATATACATTTTTTCTTTCTTTAATTTCTCAGCAACTACTGAACGTATTTACACCATTTAAAAAAGAGGTCGCTTTCTGAACCAAGCGCTACCTTTTTGCCAAATTCGGTGTAATTCCGTTCAGCAGTTCGGGCTGTAGCTTTGACTAAAGTTTCCTATGGAAATTAACAGGGGAAAAATGCGTTTTGGGACCCCCCTTTTTTCTCGGCCCCCCCTTGACGAATCACCCCGAAACTTTCAAGACAGGAGCTGACCGGAGAGCCCCACTAGTTTTGAAAATTTCGCGAAGATTCATCAACCAGCGCCAAAGTTATAAGGGAAAAGAAAAATGCTTTTTGAATAGAAACGAGGTCCTAACTATAACTACCAACTGGCGACCGCCAGTAGGTAATATATATATATATACTGGCGGTTGCTAGTAGGTAGTTATAGTTAGGACCTTGTTTATATTTATATTATATTTTTCTTTTGCCAATATCTTTGGCGCCATTTGATGAATCTTCGCGAAATTTTCAAAACCATGTTAATTTCCATAGGAAACTTTAGGCCCGGCTACAGCCTGAACTGCTGAACGGAATTATACCAAATTTGGAAAAAAGGTAGCTCTTGGTCCAGAAAGCACTCTTTTTGTTAAATGGTGTAAATCTGTTCAGTAGTTGCTGAGAGATGTAAACATTTCTCAGATATCCATATATCTCAAATCTGCGATCTGATTGGCTGCCAACAGTTCCCACCAAGTCACAAGAAAAAAGGTAAAAAAGGATAAAAACAAGAAAAGAGGGCAGGGGAGAAACACCCTGCCCCCTTAAGCCTGCTTTTGAAAAACATTTTGGCAGGAGTCGCGTTAGGTTCGCAAATCCTGCCAAATTCTTTTTAAAAAATAAAGCACAGTCTCCCGCTCTTTGTTTTCTTTAAGCCCCTGGGTGAGCCAGGTCCTAGGGGAAACATCCTTTACCACGAAACCATTACAACGCGGTATGGTTACATCGTGGTTTTCTCAACGCAAGTCGTTACATCGACTTGCACTGGAGGGCGCTCTAGACTAAGGAATAGTGTGAATTACTATTCCAACACCTTCCCTACTGTACGTAGACTGGAGTTGGAATAGTAATTCACACTATTCCTAAATCCAGAGCCCTCCAGCGCAAGTCAATGTAACGACTTACGTTGTCAAGACCGCGATGTAACATACCGCGTTGTGATGGTACACATTGTATCATCATACATTCGGTCCTTGGGGCATTCATGAAAATACATGCGGGGGCCTGCGCAGGCCCCCACAGCCAGGGGGACCGCCACCTCCCTGGGGCTATGTTCTTTAAATACAGGGGGCCACACGGGCCTCCTGCAGCCCCGGGGACCTCCCCCTCCCCAGGGCTTTATTTTTTTTAAAATTGCATGGGGGCTCCTGCTCCCTCTACACAGCCCCAGGTACTGCCACCTCCCCAGGGCTATATTCATTAAATGCGGGGCCACGCGGCCCGCCCGCAGCCCTGGGGACTGCCACCTCCTGGATCGATCTTTAAAAATGAAGTGTGGGGGGCTCACACACAGCCCCAGGGATCACCACCTCCCCGGGGTACAAATTAAGTAAATGCAGGGACCCGTTGTGGACCCCCAACCCCAGGGACCACCACCTCCCCAGGGCTACACAGAAGATGGCCCTAAGGCCGCCACCCCCAGGACCGGCTCCAGCAATGTCCAGCAATGTATGGCTTAGCAGGAGCACTGCTCCTGCCATGCCATAGCAAACACTGCTTCGCTTCATGGAAGCGAGAGCATGGAAAATGCTCTCACTTCCATAAAGCAAAGCAGAATTGCTTTTGGGCAGAGGGAGCTGCATGTTAGCAGCTCACTCTGCCCAAAAGCAATGCCAGCTCCCGCAGGAGGTGGGGAGATGGCAGGGACTGCAGGGGCCATGGGGCTCCCCCCGTGGTCCCTAATGAGAGGCCAAGACCTAAGGGATGGGGTCCCCAGGGCCGATAATGGCCCGGGAGAGGGGCCACTCGGCCCGCCTCCCTTTTTTTTATTTTAAAAAAATGCCAGGCCTCAGGGCAAAATCGGCCGGGAGGGTGGCCGTGTGGTCCCCCTCCTTTAAAATAATTTTTTTTTTAAAAGAAAAGAAATGGTCAAGCTCTGGAGATGGGGTCCCGGACCGAATATGGCCTGGGGGAGGGGAGCATATTAGCCTGTAATTTGCAGAATAGCCTCAGATTTAAACAACAGGCGCATTGATCCCATGAGACATCGTACTAAATTTAGAACCTGTTATAAAGGTCCAGATCTCTGCAGTACGTGCATTAATCCCATGAGCTACTATAAAGGGATTAACACCTTTGGTCTGTAGATCTGCAGTTGCTTTTATGCATTCAGATATTCTAAGGCTCTCAGAGCACACACTGCAATCCGCGATCACACTGCTGAACAGCGGTGGGAAGAGCAACCTCGTTCAGGATAATGTGAGCTATGAGGGAAACCAATCCTGAGGTGAGAGGGAGGGGCTGCGTGTGATCCTCGACAGCCTACAGCCTGATCTACACTCTCACAATCGCTTCAGCATGCAGCTCAGCTCCAGCCTGTATTTACACACAACAAGCAGGCAGAAGCCAAAGTCCGGGGTCATAACGAGAGTAGGCAGCACCGCCCGCTGGGAGCTCTCAGCGAGCAGGCAGGATCGGATCTCAAAGAGCACAGGCAGGAACTTTCCTCTGTGACCACAAAGAGAGCAGGAAGCAACTTCATCCTGGGGCACAGAGAGAAAACGGGCAGTAACTCGAGCCTGGTGTCACGGAGAGAGAAGGCATCTTCTCTAGGCTGGGACCACACATGCTGAAATCTGTTGCATTGTTGCTCTGGAGCAGGCAGAACCCACTGCCGGGATCCATGCATACAAAGGAGGCAGATCCCGTAGCTTGGGGGAACTCAGACAGCAGGCAGAAATGACAGACTTGGGTCAAAAGTAGTTTCACACTGGACAAGGCAGCAAACACCGCCTCGGAGGACACAAAGAAGAGGCAGCAACTCTACCCGGGGTACCACAGGGAGCAGGCAGCGACTGAGTGATGCCTTGGATGACAAGCACAGAATAGGCAGTAGCTATAGTTAGTATGGGCACTCTGTGAGTCACCAGTTCTGTCAGCCTGCGTGAACAAGCACTGCACATGGCAGACAGCATCTTAAACTCAGCAGCACGCACCAGGTGCAGGAAGCACATCTAGATGGGATACGTTCCTGAATAGACCAAGCAGGCAGCATCTATGAGAACAGGCCCTCTACCTGCCTGGAACAAGACCCCGTCTGCACCCTGGACCGTCACTGCAAGCAGACAGTACTTCCAACCTAGATATGCTCACAGTAGGCAGCACCCCGTGAGAAGACAGCAATGCAAGCCTGAGATTTGAGTACACGGAGCTCCTGCAGCTGTGCATACTTGGAGCAGGCAGTGCCTCCAACCTGTGACCTTCTGGACAGACAGCATCTCTGGGTGCAGACAACACTTCAGAGCGCAGGCAGCACCGCCTCTCTTGAGTCCAGTGTGGTGTTTCAGGCCGTGCTTCCGAGGGACATGGATGTATACGGAATACCCCTACCTGCCTAGGACGTTCAGCTGAGAACCGCAGATTGCTGTGAGGAACCGCACGGTGTACGTGTCGAAGGCAGAAGCAGATGTGAAAGCTAATGAACCGACGTAGTGTTACATTTTACTGCTGTCCAAGATCACACTGAGTATAGGGACATGAACCAAGAAGGACTGGAGTAAAGAAATCAATTCCAACCAAATCCTTTCTCTGGAGGTCACCTGATCCGATGAAGGCACATTATATTTCTTAATTTAGTAAGAAATCCATGTATAACACTGTATTCCAAAGAGTCATAAAATATGGCAGTCGCGTGACAGATCAACTCGTTGGAAACACCACTGCACTGAGGTATAAATCAGTTATCAATAACCCCACGTGAACAATACAAAAACGTGTAAAAACAATTTCCTGAAATATATCTTCTGCTGTTTGATCATGAGTATTTGACTTGGCCTCCTACTCATGATAAGGGTGATATTTTTATATAGCGTCAAAACCCAGGGTATCTGTCATTGTTAACTAATCCGCGATCCTTGGTGTTTTACAAGGGAAAGATGAAAGGTCAGTGAGTGCGGAAGAAATGTATACCTTTTGGGCATTGGATTGTTTCGCATGTGAGTGCATGGGTAGTACCTCAGTGAATGGTTGAGTGCAACAGTAGTGCCTGATTGATTTGATGAGTGCATGGGTAGTGCCTTTATGATTGAATGCAACGCTCCATCAGCCAGGTGTGCTAAACGAGGGGAGGCACCGAGTCATCACTGCGCTTAAAGCGCCGCCTCTCCCCCCGCGGCGTGGGATGCGCTGTTGCCGCTTGCTGTACTGGGCTCTGCAGGGGGTTCACTTCTGCCTGGACTATCGCCGCAGTGAAGCCCTGGTGGGAGCGTTGTCCCAGGGATCAACTTGGCCAGCTTCGTCAGCCCCGCTCCATCTCCTGCATTTAACAGCTTTTACCCCTGCAACAACCTGGGAACTACAAGCCCCAGGGTGCAACGCTCCATCAGCCAGGTGTGCTAAACGAGGGGGAGGCACCGAGTCATCACTGCGCTTAAAGCGCCGCCTCTCCCCCCGTGGCGCAGGACGCGCTGTTGCCGCTTCCAGGACTGGGCTCTGCAGGGGGTTCACTTCTTCCTGGACTATCGCCGCAGGGAAGCCCTGGTGGGACCGTTGTCCCAGGGATCAACTTGGCCAGCTTCGTCAGCCCCGCTCCATCTCCTGCATTTAACAGCTTTTACCCCTGCAACAACCTGGGAACTACAAGCCCCAGGGTGCAACGCTGTAGGAAAGTGGGTTTCTGTTGAGTAACCCCCCCACTTTTTGCCTGATAACTGATGCACTTTTCCTTAGTGTGCCCTGGGTCCCTGCCAATCAGGTACCCAGGGCCTGTGTTCCTTCCCTAAAACTGCATTACAGCCTAAACCCAATTGGCCTCTCTGGCCACAGGTAAGCCCCTGGTAAATGGTACCCTAGGTACCCAGGGCACTGTGACCAGAGGAGGCCTCTAAGGGCTGCAGCACTTATTGTGCCACCCCTTGGAGGCCGTGTACCCTGACACACACACACTGCCCTTGCAGGCTGAGTGTCTTGGTGCAGAACAAAACAGAGAGTCGACATGGCACACATCCCTGTGTGCCATGCCCACAAACACACTGCCCTGGCATACCTCAGTCACCCCTCTAGCTGGGTGCCCTATGCCAGTGGTGAGGGTACAGGTGCATGAGCCCTGTGCCCCTACAGTACCCAGGTCCATTCCTGGGCACTGTAAGTGCAGTGCTGCCATTTCAAGTATATGGTGCTGGGAGGTCGTCAGCACGAACTCCACAGCACCATGATGGCTGCACTGAAGACTGAGAAGTTTGGTAACAAACGTCTCAGCACAGTAAACCCACACTGATGCCAGTGTGGGATTTACTGTAAAATGCACAACAGAGGGCAACTTAGAGTTGCCCCTGAACCTAACCTACAATCCACGTCTTGTCTGAGGGGCTGCCTAGGCTGCCACACAGCAGACATGTTGCTGGACCCCTGGGTAGAGAGCCATCCGCTCTCCCGGGCCTGCAACAATGCACGTCCTGGGCGAGGTGCTAGGCCTCCTCCCCCAGGATGGGCAGGGGGAAGCCTCAAAGGCATTCCGCCTTTGTGAGCTTCCCCAGACCACTTGCTGTACTCAGCAACTGGTCCCCACCGGTTCCTCCTCCCATCCTGGCGGGAAGACTGGCGGGAAATGCCAAGGGAGGAAAGGGGGTGTGCCACCCTCTGCCAACCCCACCCCTCAGGTGGGGGAGGCGAGGTGAAGCACATCTCCGGGCTCTCGCCATCTTGAAGATGGGGAGCCCTGCCCAATCAGGACTAGGCTCCTGCCCCCTTCCCACAGGAGAGTGGCAGGATAGGGGTGTACCCACCCCAGGGCAGGGACCCATTGGTCCCTGCCCTTTACCTACCTGTAACGCCCCTAAATCTGGTATTTAGGGCACCCTGAACCTTCCTTCCTTAGATTCCCGCAACCTAAGAAGAAAAAGGATGAAAGAAGACGCCCAGCAGAGGAGACTGCAGAGAACAACTGACTTGGCCCCAGCCCTACCGGCCCGTCTGCAGTTTCCAGAGATCCTGCGCCAAAATAGTCTTGTCCTGCAGCCAGCGACCTCCAGAACCCCGGGAGGACTGACTGCCTTCAACAAAGACCGGATCTCCTGTGAACAGCAGCTCTGTTCAAAAGAAACACCAAACAAAGACTCCGAGCCTGCTGAGGAAAAAGAAACCCGACGCCTGGAACCACCACTGCACCTCGCCGCCTACAGCCCGAGTTCAAGTGGCCCACCGGTCCCAGCGAGGTCCCCCAGCTCTCCAGAGTCCGAGTCCACCGTGGGTTGACCCCTCCAGGACTCCCTGACGTCGCCTGCAGCCTCTGCACGGAGACCCCCCAACCGCGAGTGGCCCGGTAAGGTGAAATCCGACCTCAAAAGACACCCCTGCATCCAGCCGCCCTGCGCCCTGGAGAAAGGAACCCAAGGTGCACCTACATCCCCGAGCCCTCCAACTTACCTGCCCAGCTGTTGGTTCCTCCTGGAAGTCTTCCTGGACCGAGCCTGCAGCTGAAAACCAAAACCGAAAATCTCCATTGAAATCAACAGGGCACCCGACCTCAAAACAGCACCCTGCACCCGGCCGCCCTAGTGTCGCTGAGGGTGCCCCTTCTGTGCTAACTTGGTCCCCAACGTGCCCTGAGCTTAACCCTAGGAGCTTTGCTCCCACAACCCAGTGGCCTGCTTGCCTGCAGCCACCAACCGGAGACCTCCTATCCTCCATAGGATAACATTGGGCCCCAACACTCTGCACCCGGCCGCCCTAGTGCCGCTGAGGGTGCACCAACAGTACATCACTGACCCTGGGAGACCCCTGAGTCTAACCCCAGAACCCTAACTCAAAAGACCGATTACTTACCTCGAAACCGATAACTCATTTTTCCTCATAGGATAACATGGACACTTTTTCTTCCAAAAAGTTTCTAAGTATCGACTTTTGAAAACTAAGAATATTCCTTAAATATCGCACAAATAACCTAACCGAATTTTCTCAACTGTTTGCAGGAAAGGTCCCAGTGCTAAACCTAGGTGTCCAGCACTGAGTAACAAAAGTAATTAAAAAGTAACTTACCTGTGAATTGAATTTCCTTCCATAGGATAACATTGGTGGTTCTTTGTGAAAAAGTTTCTAAGTGTCAACTTTTGAAATACAAGAATATTCTTTAAAAATCGTACAAACTACAAAACGTAATTACTTACCTATTGTAAGTAAATGTCCCAGTGCTGAATCTAGGAGTCCAGCACTGGATTACAAAAGTAACGTTAAAGTAACTTACCGGCGAATTGAATTTCCTTCCATAGGGTAACATTGACTGGTTTCACTTGGAAATTCTTCAAAGTGTCGAGTTTTGAGACTTTAAAATATTCACCTAAAATCAGCCGAATTACGAAAACGAATTTACTCACCTGCTATCAGGAGAGATCCCATTGCTGGATCTTGGTGCCCAGCACTGACCCTAAAAAGTAATCACAACTGTACTTACCGGTAACTTGAATTTCCTTCCATAGGATAACATTGCCTAGTTTTTGCTGAAAAAGTTTCTAAGTGTCGATTTTGCAAACTTACAAATATTCGTTAAAAATCGCCTGTATTACAAAAACACATTCTTTCAACTGTTTACAGGAGATGCACCAGTGCTGGATCCAGGATCCAACACTGAGTAAGAAAAAGTAACGATAACACTACTTACCTGCTAAGTGAATTTCCTACCATAGGATAACATTGGTGATTCTATGTGAAAAAGTTTCTAAGTGCCAACTTTTAAAATACAATAATATTCCTTAAAAATCACACCTGTAACCAAAACGTTTTTACTCAACTGTTTACAGGAGACGTCCCAGGACTGAATCTAGGATCCAGTCCTGTGGTTAGAAAAGTAATCCAAAAAGTAATCTATTGCATTTAACTAGAAATTCCCATTGAGCTCAATGTATAATTGTGTTTAAAATTGTGTTGCCTATTGCGACAACTGTAACTATTGCATTCAAAAGTCTATTTCCTATTGAACGTATTTACCTAAAGCATCTCAGTCTGAGAAAGTATATTTTGATACCTATTGTTGGTTCTAAAATAAAACAAGTATATATTTTTATATACAAACCATTGGCCTAGAGTTCAGTTCTTGAGTGTGTGGCTTCATTTGCTGACTGGGTGTGTACAACAAATGCTTTACACTGTCCTCTGATACTGCCTTACTGCTCGTCCAAGCTACCACTTTAGAGAGTAAGGTTATATCTAACTTTAGCCTCTGCCAAACCTCTGGGGACTGTGGACCCTGTGCACACTGAACCTTACTTTGGTTCAGTATATACAGAGCCACTTTCTTACAAACGCTCCATCAGCCAGGTGTGCTAAACGAGGGGGAGGCACCGAGTCATCACTGCGCTTAAAGCGCCGCCTCTCCCCCGCGGCGTGGGACGCGCTGTTGCCGCTTGCTGTACTGGGCTCTGCAGGGGGTTCACTTCTGCCTGGACTATCGCCGCAGTGAAGCCCTGGTGGGACCGTTGTCCCAGGGATCAACTTGGCCAGCTTCGTCAGCCCCGCTCCATCTCCTGCATTTAACAGCTTTTACCCCTGCAACAACCTGGGAACTACAAGCCCCAGGGTGCAACGCTCCATCAGCCAGGTGTGCTAAACGAGGGGGAGGCCCTGAGTCATCACTGTGCTTAAAGCGCCGCCTCTCCCCCCGCGGTGCGGGACGCGCACGGGCAGCGTCCGGGAAAAGCCTAGGCCAAGGCCGGGCCCGTCCTTGCCCGTCATCGCTAGGAAGAGGCTGGGCTGGGCCATCCCTCTAACGTCTGCAGGATAGATACTTTGGTGACGATCCTAAAGGTACTGTTTGATACTCACCCCTGCCTACCCCTATGGGCTGCACTGTATTCTCCATCATCTAGATCTGGACTCTGTGCTTGCTGTTGTTTGCTCTGGGTGAAATCATTATGGGGAAACGGAAAGGGAATGAGGCAAGAGGGGGCGGTGGTGCTCTTAAGAAAAGACTGGAAAAAAAATCGCCTCCCTCTGGGCTTGATCAAGGGGCTAGGGCTACTGGCGTGGAAATTCTAGATCGTATTGAGGCTCTTGTAGATGATTGTGAGGGGTTGCTTACGCCATCCATTCCAGTCACTGATCCTCGTGCTACTGGTAATATCTCTAAACCCCCGACTCCATCAAATGTATCTGGACATAATAGATCAGGGTATGCGGATATATCAACTTTATTTAGGAGAGTGGCCAATAACAAAGCCTTGCCAACCTCAATCTCTAAAGCAGTCCTAGATAATTCCACTAACGGTAGCACCCTGGGCCCCCTAAGTGAAGTTTCCGAGGAGAGCTCCTCCGAGGCTGAGGTTGCTTTATTGTCAGACCTTCCTTTGTGTAATCGATTTGCCCCCTTAGGTGATATCACGGTTACTAGTGATTTGTGAGAGGAGGTAGACGAGGGTAACATCAGCTCACCTAATCCAGGGACAAACCCCCCACCTTTACTAGGTAGTAAGGACTCCGCAAAAGAACCTTTACCATCTTACCTTGATTTCCAAAGGGAAATAGCTGCCTTAAAAAGCTCTATAATGACCTTAACCTCTCTGGTCTCTAAAATTTCAATTAGGCTTGAACATTGTATCAGACAACAGCCCCTTCCGTATGTGCCTCACTTTGCTCCAACCCCTCCTAATCCTAATCTTGCTCAAGTGAGAATGGTGCCCGCAGAACCTGCCTTGTCTGAATTGACTTCTATTAATCAAACTGCTTCGAAAGCCTTCTCAACTAATAGCATTTCTCAGCTTGTCCCACAAGATTGTACTGACAACACTCTTGCTAATATGTTAGTTGACAACTTCAGGCCCCAGGTTGAACAAGGCAGGAACCCCTGGGGCCCATCTTGGGTTTCAGTGGGGCAGAGACCACAAAGTATACAAGCATTGCAGGGAATGGGGAGTAGCACCAGTAAGGGCATTTACTATCCCCATAATCAACATCAACCACTCCCTACCCATGCTGCCACCAAGTCAATCCCTATTTACTTGATTAATGTACCCAAGGCGTCCAGTAGTAGTCTAAAATACGAAAATGGAGATACCCTTAGAAACAAAGCCATACATTGGCTGAGGCACAATAGAGGCTGTCGATCTGTAATAAGGGACGATATTATTCAGGCTAGAAGGTGTGTTCTTGACCATAGCCCGACAGATGCCTTAGAGCTCATCCTGACTAGTGATGACTTGGCACATAATCTAGTGGCTATGGAAGCCAGATCCCATTTTCCTCTCTCCACAAACATTCAGATAAAGCTAAACCTCCCAACATCAAACCAAGTAATTAATGTCCCTGCGTCCCTGGGGCATACCCCTTCTCGGCGCTATCACATAATGATTGACTCACCCCTCATCTTCCCACTGGGGACTCTTTGCATAATTCCAATATAGGTTGGGAGTCCTCCTTCCTGTCAGTCTACACCAACATGGCGGTCCCTCTGCAAGAGTCTGAGAACAGGCCCCCAAATACACAGCTATCTATAGCCATTACTTCTGAGCCAGGGATATGTCAAAATGTTCCTGTCAGTGAGTTAGATACTCCTGAGGCTGCAATATTTTCATCCTCACACCAAAACATTCCATCCTCTGTCCAGGCCCATCAGTTAACGGCAAATGGAAGGACTTTGAAGATAGTGTCATGGAATGTGGCAGGTATAAGGGGAAAGCTGGATAGTCCTGACTGGCTTAACCTCATCAATGATCATGAGATCTGTCTTCTACAGGAAACATGGAGCCAGACTCCGATATTTATCCCTGGGTTCAAGTCCTTTTATAGGCCAGCAATACCTGCTAAACACGGACGGCCAGCGGGTGGGCTCCTTATTCTAGTTAGCACTTCGCTCAATTGCAGTGTGAAGGTTCTGGTTTTCAGTAGCCCAGACATTCTAGGGATCAGGATCAATAGCGGGAAGGGCAAGCCCATTGAGATTTATAATGTGTATGCTAGAAGTACAAGAGGAGGCAGCTCTCCAACTCTACATGATCTGGACAGACTTTTGGAAGGTAGGCAAAATAAATTCCCCCTTTTAGTGGGTGGCGATTTTAATGTCACATTTGAGCCGCTGGATTGGGTGGAGTCACACGATGTGAGAGCAGAGGATAATGTGTGGCTGGTACCAGCCTTAGAGCTTAGCCCTATTAAAAAATGGTCGAAAGCTGCCATCCAGTTGAATGTTATATCATTACAACATAGGATAAGGGCAGCTAATGGGAGAACTAGCTCCGAAAAAAGAGGGGAAATGACTTTTCATGGCCTGAAGGAGGCTAGTAGGATTGACTACCTATTATTGGATTTGATTTTTTGGCCACTGGTAAAGGATATGGTGATTATATAGACCTGTGAAAGTGACCATAATCCGCTAAGTTTGATAATGGCCCATCCATGGGTGGAGAAGGATAGGGCCCCCCTGATTCCCTTATGTACTAAGGAGGTAATTCCTACCAATGATAAACGTAGGCTCAAATGGCCTTCTATTCGGGCAGATGAAATTGTGCTTCAATCCATCACAAATGATCTAGGAGGTAACCAACTGGAGTCTCTAGCTATAGTTACAGACAGCGGGACAACTCAGCTTAACTGTAGTATCTGGCATAGCAACTTCTTCAAATATTTGGCCAGTTATTTTTACCTCCAAGTGGTAAAGCCCAGGGGAAAAAGGGGAAGACCATTAGGTGCTAATTTGTGGTTCAATAAAGGAATGTAGGGTGTTGAGAGGGAAGCTCACGGTAGCCTTAAAAAACGGGGATGCCCTAAGGCTTCGAGGGGTCAGAAAGGATTACAAACAGGCTCAAACTTAAGCTAAGAAAGAGTGGGAGGAGAAGAGATGGGAAGATTTAGGAAGGCTATCTCGCATCCCGATGGCAGGCTATTCTGGTCCCTTCTGTCCAAGGGCAAATTTGAGAGCTCACCTCCTCTGGCCAACAATATCCCCCTGTTGAATGGCATAAACATTTTAGCGATCTGTATACCTGTGTCAGTTTCCATCCTTGCTCATGTCTGCTCTGTGATATAGGTTACCCTATATGTAACCTCTCCTTCACCAAAGAGGAAATTTTGTCATCTGTAAACGCCATCGTACCCGCAAAAGCCCCAGGCCCGGACGGTATTCCTGGTGACCTCTTTTGTGAGGATAGGGACAACTGGGCCCTATATTTTTTTACACTGGCTAATGATATTGCTGGTGGGGGGGGATCCCTGAATCCTGGAAAGGGGCCGAAGTGATACCAATCTTTAAGAAAGGGGATAGGTCAATGCCCTCTAACTACCGACCAATTAGCCTGATCGACTGTGCCCAAAAGGTTTTCTGCCGCTCACTTTTGACCAAAATTCAAGATTGGATGGATGAGAATGATATCCTCTCTCCATTCCAGGCTGGCTTCCGGAGAAGGACTGGCACAGTCGACCAGGTGTTTCGTCTTGTCACACTCTATTGGAAAGTGGTTGTGTTGGGCAAAGGCAGTTTATATCTTGCCTTCATTGACCTAAAAACAGCCTTCGACCTCGTCCCTAGGGAGTTGCTCTGGCGGGTACTTAGGGATATGGGAATGCCATTGGCAATCCTAGATATCCTAATCCGGCTGCATGAGGATAACTTTGCCCGTGTAAGGTGGGGGAACCAAGGTCAGACTACTGAGCATTTCAAGATCCAGCGAGGGGTGCGCCAGGGGTGCGTCTTAGCCCCCACCCTCTTCTCACTGTACATCAATCAGGTAGCTGATTCTCTGTGCTCAATATCAGCAGATGCTCCATCCTTGGCGAACAGTAAAATCCCCACATTGCTGTTCGCTGACGATACCTTGTTGATATCTGAAACACCTATGGGTCTCCAGAGATTGATATATCAATTTAAAGCCTTTTGTGATGAGAGGGGTTTGGTTATTAACACCACCAAAACCAAGCTAATGATGCTGAACCCTCACAAATCTTATGAGGGCACCATGAAGCTGGACAACGTCCAGCTTGAGAGGGTCAGCTCTTTTGACTATTTGGGCATAAAGTTGTCCGAGGGAATGGCTTGGAAGAACCATCTGGGAAGGGCTCTGTCGAAACTTGCACAGGTTACGGGGGCATTGAGATGTGAGCACTCTCAATTCTATACAAAACCAGTGGCTCCTGTTCTTAAACTCTACAGGTGTAAGGCCGTGAGCAGTGCACTATATGGATCAGATGGATCCCCACTGAAACCAGGAAGACCGTCACCCAGGCACTCGTCACCAGCCGACTGGACTATGGGAACACCCTCTACGCCGGAACCACAGCCAAACTTCAAAAGAGACTCCAGCGCATCCAGAACGCCTCCGCACGACTCATCCTGGACATCCCCCGACACAGCCACATCACCGTACACCTGAAAGACCTGCACTGGCTCCCCGTCAGCAAGAGAATCACGTTCAGACTCCTCACCCACGCACACAAGGCCCTCCACGACCTGGGCCCAAAGTACCTCAACGACCGCATGTCCTTCTACACGCCCACACGCCAGCTACGATCAACCAGCCACGCCCTCGCCACCGTACCACGCATCCGCAGAACCACCGCCGGAGGAAGATCCTTCTCCTACCTGGCGGCCAAGACCCTGGAACTCCCTCCCCACTCACCTTCGGCGAACCCAGGACCATCTCGCCTTCAGGAAGCAGCTCAAGACCTGGCTGTTCGAGCAGTAACTTACCCCCTCCCCCAGCGCCTTGAGACCCTCCCGGGTGAGTAGCGCGCTCTATAAATGCCGTGATTGATTGATTGATTATATGGGGCAGAGTTGTGGGGCACTGCTTCAGTTGGCGACCTTGTGGCTGTAGAAAATAACTTCCTTAGAAACTTATTATCCCTCCCCCAGAGCACCCCTTTAGTCCCCCTTAAACTTGATCTGGGCATTAAGTCTATCGAGGATCTTGCGAAGCTTCGTCCTCTTTTGTTTTGGCACAGACTGACGAGTACTCCTGAGCTGGCATTTTATGCTGCAGCCCTTAATGAGGTCCTTAATCTTGATACCTCGAGGAAAATTGGCTGGATAAAACAGGTGGCTGCCTTATTGACTAGCATTGGGCTGCCAGGGCAGGACATTGGCCAGTTACCATCATTCTCCAGGGATGAACTAAAATGCAGGTATTGGGCGTGGGTGGAAGAGAATACTATTCTGAATAGACATCATGGTAGTTTGACTGAAGCCTTTTTAATATAAAAAACATCCACTGTCTGGAGAGCTTCTTTGATATTATTAAGGTCCCTGCAGACAGGAAGTTATATATTCAGTTTAGATATGGCACCCTACCCATTAATTCTTTTACCAACACGTGGCAGGTTAATGAAACACAACCCTCGGGGTGCCCTTCCTGCAGAAACCCCCAGGAATCTATAGGCCATATTTTCTTCGCCTGCCCGGCATATGTCAGACCTAGGAGCAAATGGTTGAAACCGGTGTGCAGGCTCCTAGGGACATCAAGCTCCAAAGAAGCTTTAAGAATCTTAAAATCTGATGCTAGGCCCGCTTTTGCCTGTGCAACAGCCACATTTTTGGGCCAGTTTTGGGCAATCGGGAGGAGGGCTCAGTTAGTATAGCCAGTCACTGTATGACTAAGAAGTGTAGTAGACCTCAATCAGTTAATGGGGCTTAATTCCCCCTTATGATTTCTAATTTTAAACAATTTGATTTTATTGTATTTTACGTATTTTAAATGAAAGTTATAACAAATTGTCTAATGTTTGTAAGGGTGCTATTAGCCTCTAAAGTCAACTATTTGTATGTTCATGAGTGTACCCTAGAGGACTCTAAGTTTTAAATAGCATCCGTTTTATTCAGTCTTAGACTTTGTTGTACGCTGTTCATCATTTTCTACCTTGTGGTTGTTCTTCTTTTATGGTTTTTGTAACCGAAATAAAGAAATTTGATGATGATGATTGAATGAGTGCATGGGTATTGCCTGAGCGAATGGATGAGTGCATGGGTAGTGCCTCAGTGATAGAATGAGACTATTCGTAGTGCCTGAGTGAATGGTTGAGCACAAGGATAGTGCTTGAATGATTGTATGAATGCATGGGTAGTGCCTGGGGGACTGGATAGGGTACAAGAGTAGTGTCTGTGTCTTTGGATAAGTACATGGGTAGTAAGTGAGAGAAAGCAGGTGTGTATGCATAGTGGCTGAGTGAAAGGCTGAGTGCAAGGATAGTGCCTGGGTGATTGGATGAGTGCATGGGTAGTGCCTGAATGATTGGATGAGTACATGGGTAGTGCCTGAGTGATTGGATGAGTGCATGTCAAGTGCCCTGTGACTGGATAAGTGAATGGGTAGTACCTGAGAGACTGCAGGGGTGTATGCATAGTGCCTAAGTGAATGGTTGAGTGCAAGGATAGTGTGTGAGTGATTAGATGAGTGCATGGGTAGTACCTAAGTGTATGATTGAGTACAAGAGTAGTGCCTGAGTGATTGGATGAGTGCATGGATTATACCTGAGTGAATGCATGAGTGCAAGGATACTGACTGAGTGATTGGATGAGTGCATGAGTAATGCCTGGGTGATTGATGGGTGCAAGGGTAGTGCCTGGGTCATTGGATGAGTGCATGGGTAGTACCTGAGTGAAAGGATGAGTGCAAGGGTAGTGCCTGGCTCATTAGATGAGTGCATGGGTACTGCCTAGGTGATTGGATGAATGCATTGGTAGTGCATGAGTGAATGGATGAGTGCAAGGCTAGTGCCTGGGCGATTGGATGAGTACATGGGTAGTTTCTGAGTGACTGGTTGACTGTAATAGTAGTGCCTGGTTGATTGGATGACTGCACGACTAGTGCATGTGTGATTGCATGAGTGCATGTGTAGTGCCTGGTTGACTGGATGAGTGCCTAGGTAGTGCCTCAGTGAATGCATGAGTGCAAAGATAGGGCCTGGGTGATTGAATGAGTGCATGGGTAGTGGCTGAGTGAATGGATTAGTTCAAAGGTAGTGCCTGGCTCATTGGATGAGTGCATAGGTAGTGTCTGGGTGATTGGATGAATGCATGGGTAGTGCCTGAGTGAATGGATAAGTGCAAGGGTAGTGCCTGGGTGATTGGATGAGTGCATGGGTAGTGCCTGAGTGAATGGTTGAGTGTAATAGTAGAGCCTGGGTGATTGGATGAGTGCATGACTTGTGCGTGTGTGATTGCATGAGTGCAAAGGTAGTGCTTGAGTGATTGAATGAGTGCATGGGTAGTGCTTGAGTAAATGGATGAGTGCAAGGGTAGTGCCTGGGTCATTGCATCAGTGCATGTGTAGTGCCTGAGAGAATGGATGAGTGCATGGGTAGTACCTCAGTGAATGGTTGAGTGCAAGCCTGAGTGATTGGATGAGGGCATGGGTAGTGCCTGGGTGATTTTATAAGTGCATGGGTAGTGCGTGAATGATTGGATGAATGCATGGGTAGTGCCTGAGTGAATGGATGAGTGCAAGGATAGTGCCAGAATGATTGAATGAGTGCATGGGTAATGGCTGCGACGCGTGACTGGATGAGTGCATGCGTAGTGCCTGGGTGATTGGATGAGTGCAAGCATAGTGCCTTAGAGAATGCATAAGTTCATGGTTAGTGCCTGAGCAATTAGGTGAGTGCATGGGTAGTGGTTTAGTGATTGGATGAGTGCAAGGATAGTGCTTGACTGATTGGATGAATGCATGGGTAGAGTCTGGGGGACTGGGTGAGTGCAAGAGTAGTGTCTGCGTCATTGGATAAGTACATGGGTAGTACGTGAGAGAAGGCAGGAGTGTATGCATAGTGCCTGAGTGAAAGGATGAGTGCAAGGATAGTGCCTGGGAGATTGGATGAGTGCTTGAGTAGTGCCTGAATTACTGGATGAGTGCATGGGTAGTGCCTGAGTGATTGGATGAGTGCATCAGAAGTGCCCGGGTGACTGGATAAGTGCATGGGTAGTACCTGAGAGAATGCAGGACTGTATGCATAGCGCCTTGACGTCATCAGCTGTGCATTGTGGGGGCACAAGTTATAGTTAGCTCACATAACTATAATGGCTGAATTTCTCTGGTTTTGTACGAGTGAAATGTCAGCCTAACTATAATGTTCCTATAACCTGTGTTTTTTTTCAGTGAACATATATATATATATATCAGTATATATACAGCGATTCTCCTTTTGCGGTCTCTTGTTCTGACTGCGCAGAAATGGAGTACGGACCCAAACTTGGTTTGGAATCAGTCTTTATTCAGCTCCGCACAACTCCAACAGCATGACGCGTTTCAATCCCTAAGGATCTTGATCACATGACGCTCTAGCACAGAAGGAGGTACCATTAAATACATTTTTTTGTGAATTTTCTTAAGGTGCCATACACCCAGTTTTGTTTACACAGACATAGCGAACACTGCTTGAAAATGGATGGATTCTTAATTCATGGTTTCATATATCACTTGGCTAGATAAAATATCTGAATAAATATCTAAAACCATAAGATGTTAAAAAGATCAAGCATCTTAAAATCAAACATATATATAGCACTATAAAAACAAAATGTTTTTAAAAAACAAAATGTTTTAAAAAACAATTGTAACAAATCTCATAATGATAAATAAGATAAAACATTGCTTTATACAAACTGTTGAAACGTGTCTAGGTTTAAATACCTTTACTTTACTAGTTTCCACAGAAAAATAAAGTGCTAGTGCTCATACAGTACTAGAGGAGTCGCTAGACCCATTGGTAAACAGTTCAACTGGGAATGTAATATCAGTGCAAAATACAGAATAAATAAAGTGCTAAGTGCAATAAAACAAACACTTCTAATGTGTAACCCTAAACATCAAGTACCTAAAACTATGTGTGCTTATAAAAACAAGGAGACTGGAAGCGGTGAAAAAGAAAAACCCCTAGACGCAATGTCTGGTACTATTTTTTCCTTTTGTAATGACTAGTAGTTCATTATGATTTTAGATCTGGTTGGTTGTAGTTTTTATTGTAATTTTTTCTTTTCTTATCTGCATCCTACTGCTAATGGACTGTCTAGTTTTGTTCTAAAGACAGGTATATAAATCCTCTGTTTGATTAAGGCCCCCGGATGCTTGGTATCTAGATTAAGAATGTATTTTGTTTCCAATTGCCTAAGGGCCTTAACTCGGTCACCTCCCTTCTTTCTGGTAGGGACGCTATCAATTATGAAATATTTCAGCAAAGTGGGGTCTGCATTGTGGCTGTCTTCAAAATGCCGGGCTACCGGATACGCTTGATCACGGTTCTTAATTGCCCTCATGTGCTGGAGTACCCTCTTGTGGCCCTGTAGTATAGTACTACCTACATATCTGAGCCCACAGGGGCACTCCAGCACATAAATAGCATGATCTGTTTTACATGACAAGGACTTGGTGATAGGGATTTCTATTGAATTAAATGGTGTCTTGTAGGTGGTAGTGTTGATGCCCTGGTGGCATGCCTTGCATGTTTTACATTTGTAGAACCCCTTGCGTTGACTAAGCCAAGTACCTTTAATTGGACCCTCCAAATCATTTCTCACCAATGTATCCCTCATCGAAGGTGCCCTACTGAACGTTATGGCTGCTTTCTTGGGGAGGAGATGACCAATGACCGGATCTCCCAATACGATGGGCCAAGTCCTATGGAGCACATTTTTGATAGTTCGACCCTGTTTGCTGAACCCAAAAATGAACCTGAATGTATCGTCTTCTCCTCTATCAGATCGATTAGGTCTAACTCGCTTATTGAGGAGGGTTTCTCTACATACTCCATTACTTTTTTGATAGCATTGTCAATACAGCTTGGTGAGTATCCTCTTGCCAGGAATCTACTCCTACTGGCTATCTGTGCCTCTTGCAAATCTTCCTTATTACTGCATATACGTTTCAGCCGCAACATCTCACCAAAAGGTATACTCTGGATAAGATGGCTTGGATGTGCGCTGCTGGCGTGCAATACCGAATTACCTGCAGTAGGTTTCCTATGTAGTGTAGTGTGTAACTGCCCTTCCTTTATGTAAACCTGCACATCCAAAAAGTTCACTGATAGTGGGCTAATATCTGCAGTAAAATGAAGATTTAAATCATTGTCATTTAGTTTTTGTATAAATGATTTAGCCTCATTTTCAGCCCCTCTCCAAATCACAAATAGATCATCTATATATCTGACCCATTTTATGACATTGTTGGTCATTTGCACGTTATATTCTTTGTGGAGGACCATCTCCTCCCACCATCCCATATGCATACATGCATAGCTGGGGGAGAAGCTGGCCCCCATAGCAACACCACGTTGTTGCTGGTACAGAAAGTTTTCAAACAAAAAGATATTGTTGTTTAACCCCTTCGATGCGCGTGACGAGCTCAGCTCGTCATGCTGCGCGGTAGCGCTGTGCGCATGACGAGCTGAGCTCGTCACGACCACACCCGCGATCGGAATGTCCAGCACACGAGCGGAATTCCGATCGCGGTCAAGGGGTTAAACAGAATTCAACCATATTGGCCAGCATTGCACTGTGTTGATCAAAATCCGAACCCCTACGTGCTAAGTAATGTCTTAAAGCCCTTAGTCCATCTTGATGTTTGATAGAGGTATATAAGGATGTCACATCCAGCGTGACTAACAGGTAGTCTTCTTGCCAGACTATTTCTTGAATTTTAGAAAGGAAATCCCCTGTATCACGAGAATATATGAGGGCAGTCCTTGTACATGGCTTTGAAGAAAGAAGTCCACATAGCGTGAGGTCTTTTCTAACTGGCTGTTGCAGGCAGATATAATTGGCCGGCCTGGGGGCTTAAGGGGATTTTTGTGCACCTTAGGTATGAAATACATTACTGGAGTCACAGGATTATCATTTCTCATATATTTATGTTCATCCTGTGTCAAGAGCCCCGCATTTTTCCAAGCTATGAGTTTCATTCCATAACTGTTGTACATATTTTTAAGGGTTTGTTGATCACAACGAAGATAGCACTCTCTGTCCTTTAGTTGTGTCAATGTTTCCTCAATATAGTCTTTTTTACTCCATAGTACAAGATTACCTCCTTTATCAGAGTTCCGAATGATGATATCATTGTTTTTATTTAGTTTGCTCATCAATTGGTGATACTGTAAAGTGCTTTTGTCAATCTTGGCTTTTGTTTTGTTGTTTACAGCATAGTTCAATTTTTTGATGCTATTTGTAACTTGCTCGTTAAAGATGTCAATCGAGTCCCTAAGGGTGATAGGATTGAATGTTGAACGAGGTTTAAATGGAGTAGTAGTCCTCTCCTGTTCTCCTGTCTTCAATTATATAATGAGGTGTCACTTTCATTAGCTAGATCACACAATGTTTGTAAGGTTGGCATGTCGGTTGATGTTAGATTTGACGATGGGATGCAAGTTGGCTGAGTATTCAAGACTTGTTTTCTACTCCTGGTTCTGCTCCATTAGGAGAAAGTATTTTTTGAGTTTTAACTTTCGGATACTTTTGAATAAATCCATCCTTGTAGCCGCATAGTTAAAAGAACTCTCGGGGCAATAGGATAAGCCAAAAGCTAAAAGCTGTTTCTCTGCCTTGGTGAGAGTGACATCAGTAAGGTTAATGATGGTCTGGCTGCTCAATATAGGTGTTGAATTCACCGTCTCCAGTTGCGCCTTGTTTGTCTCTTCTGTTGCGGTTTTTGCTGCTGTACGTCGCTGTTTGGCTTGCCTTCTCTCCCTTCGTTTGGTTGTTGAATTCCTGCTTGCCTATTTCTGTTTCTTGGGCGCAGGGTGTCCCTGCGCTCGAGGCATAAAAAATTCACTTCATCTTCCAAAGGAATATTGACTGGTACTTGCTTCATTGCCTGAATTCGTGCCTCCGATTCAGTTTCACTTTCCCGACCTGAACTTAGGTCTGAATTGGATACTGGCTCTAATACTCTTTCGGGTTGTGACTGACCAGTGGAAAGCCCCTGGGATGTTCCGCCATACTTAGATATTTTTAATTTATCATACTTCTTGGCAAATGTGACTACGCGGCCGCATTCGTAGTCCATGCGGTCGCGATGGAATTTGTAAGCCTTTCTTTCTCTTATTTTATCTTCGTCTTTTTTTAACCTTTTCATCATTTCTTCCTTCAGTTTTTTCAAATCATCAAGCTGCCCCATTGTGTTCAATTCAGCATTAAGATCATCTATTTCGATTTGGATTTTGGCGCGATCTGTTTCCGCATATTTGACTAAATAATCATAAGTTTCTTGGAGGATTCTAAGTTTGTTTCTGCCCATTCTTTCATCATTGATTTATCTGGTTTTTCATAACTGGGGGCTAGTAAGATGCGTAGTCCTTGTGGGACTCTCCCCACATCAAGATACCACTGGAGGATTTACCCTCCCACCATTTGCTTTGTTCACTTTTCATCAGCCTCTCTAATTGCTTTACTTTTGTCTCGGAGGCTGGTATTCCGTGAATTCGATGGTGCATTATGGGTATTGAAGTCTTGTGTCAGCGTTCTACTGTCATTGAACATATCTGCCGCCGCTTCCTCTCTCTCTCCTAGCGCGTCGGCTGACATCGTGTTGCTTTTGAGCTTTGTTGTGAATATTGTTAACTGGAAAAGGCGAACCGGATAAGCGGTGTAAACAATTTCCCCGCTCCCTTCGTGCGTGTATGTATATATATGTATATATCTATATATCTATCTATATATATATATATATATATAGATAGATATATAGATATATACATGTATACACAATATATTTAAATATTATTTTTCAAAAGCAAAATATTTGAAAAATAATAATAAAAAAATATATGCCTATTATGCAGCTCATAAATGTAGCTACTCCTAATGCGACTGAAGTCCAGAATATATGTTACTCTCTTTCACACTATCTTTCTAATTTTCTCTCTCTCGCTATAGACAGAGACCATTCAAAAAATTATAATATAGTACATATATTTTTTAACGTATAGAAAACTGTATTATTAAAATGTGTCATATATGTAGAGATTAATTTATTTATATTATCCAAAAATGTACAAAGATGATGAAATAGTACTGCTATGGTTTTAAAAATTGTTATCACAAATAGCAGGTAAGATATTGTCCTCCACCATTTTGAGAAATGTTAACACATTAAATGAAATATAAAAAAAGAATGAATAATGGTCAATGACTCAAAGGCATTTTTCTTTGAACAAGTGTGCTGTGACAACATGTAGAAATAATGCAGATTGGTTCTTCACAATGAGAATAATGTCGCCTATTTGACAAATGTTTACTTGAAAATAAAATATAATTAATTGATGCATGTAAAGATAGAAATATCTATGTTGTGCATTGTTACTCTAACCCTTTCAATGTCTGGTGTGTCCTCACTTGTCCCTTCAGCAAACCATTGTATCCCTCAATCATTCCTGCTGCTTGTGGGTAGTAACTAATGTGTAACACCCACCAAACCCCATGTTCCAGAGCCCAGTTTTGTACTTCTTTCTCTGAATAAAGTGTACCTCTCTCTGTCTGGATTTCTTCAGCACCCCCATAGTGTCTAATTAGGCAATCTAGCCCCAGCAAAGTGGATTTTCGGTCAGCAGACTTACAAGGCAAGCCTAGCATGAAGCCAGAAAAAGTGTCCACCCTGTTGCAGGGATTCTGCACATACACAGAACTATGCGCAGGAAAATGGGACCTCAGTGTATAGGGGCTAAGCCGTCCCACCACCTTAGTGCCCACGAACCCAGGACCGACTAGCTATAGTGTCTCACTCGCTCTCCTACACACTCATGAAGAAGCAAATGATTAGACACCTCAGAACACAACACTCCCGGAACTCTCAGGAATCACGGTAACAAGACACACCTTTTCGCGCACACTACCAGTCCACAATAGGAACTGACCAAAACACGAATATAGTTAGAAATGTTTATTTTAACTATTGTGCTCTAAAACGCAGTATACGAGCCACAACCAGCAGAAAAATGCATAAAATCAACACAGTTAGCATTGCAGCAAGGCCATATACCATAAAAGGAGATTTCATCATATAAAGACAGTGAAGAAAGGACTATAAGGCCTAACCACCCTCTCCTTGGTAAGAAGTATTATTATATAATAGAAGATCTGTGGGCTTTGTCAGCAGACCCCATACCTTAGTGCCTAGATGGTATATCTACATCATAGGAACTGCATGGCTCTTCTCCCTGGAAAGCTCCCTTTCCAAGTATGTGTTACCTAAACATGCATCCCCATTATATCAAAGTACGAGTTTCCAGCAGCAGCTGCATTGGCATGTTTTGCCTCGGTGCTAGGGACTGACCAGAACAGAATAACAAGGGGCATTGTTTATCGAACTTGCTCTCAATGTTCAGGCTAAACTCCAGGAACAGGCAGAGAACGAACAAAGCAGCAGGGTCTCACGTGAAAGGCATAAACAGAGTCTTGCAAAAATAAAGCCATGTAGTAACGTGCGCAAAAGCAGCATCATGGTTGCTGGGCTCCTGCTAACTTAGCAATGTCGACAATGTCCCTTTCGGCCTAGTCAATAAATAATTAATTCCACATTTGTAAAGCACAAACTTATCACCCCAAATGGTATCCTTATGCTGTGGGGCCATCTGGGAGATTAAGTGAGCTATTGCCCAGAATCACATGATGCTAAGCTGAGTTGTCGCCTGGGATCGAACCAAGAGCCCAGTGCTCCAGAGTCAGTCGCTTTGGCTGCTGCACCACACCTCTCCAATACAGAGCATTTGCCACCTTCCTTGGGCAATGGTCCAATATAATCCATTTGCCACACTGCGGCAGCTGCAGCTCCTCTTTTAATATCCCCACTTGGTCTCTTGTGCAAGTGCATCTTTCTAGTCTGGTTACTCATAGGGCACTCCTTTACTGCTTGCAACACTTGCTCTTTGGAGACCGGGATTTGTCAATGTTATCCTCATGCATAAGTGCCTTTCTCTCTCGATGCCTTGATGTTGTTTGAGCCTAGTTTGCTAAGGCCATTTCAGCTTCTCCATCAATTACCACCAGCCGTGCTTTGGCTATTTGATCTGCTTAATTGTTGAACAGAGATACAAGAGAGATGCCCAATGGACAATGGGCATCAACATGACTCGGATAAATTCGACACTCCTGCTCTTTCTTCCCCATCTCTTCCCACAGCTGTTCAACATCCCAGATAGGGGTGCCTTTGATTTTCCACCCATCTTTGTGCCAGGTCGGAGTCCGGCTCACGAGTCCTCAATAGGTGGCTTAGTTGTCAGTATGCACAAAGGCTTTTCCTCCAACAGAGGCTTGCTCAGTCACTGCTGCAACCCCTTACATTTCAGAAAAATGGCTCAAACCATTGTCTCCTCCACTGAGCAGCACTGTCTCTGTATCAGATAGGAATGCGACTGCTTGCCATCGTCTTTTGCCCTGCTGATACCAAGCAGTCCCATCAGTGAACCATGCATTCCCATGCTCTTCCTCAGTGAGTTGTACAAAAGGCAGGGCAATTTTGAATTGATAGGGCTCCATTCTGATGGAGGGGCTAGTGTCTGCAAGTCCACAGCCCACAAAATATCCTCTTGAAGCTTAGGCACTCCAGTGAACCCAGGCTTTCCTCTCAGCTGCAGATACCATTTCCACTTAACAATGGCAGACTCCTGTGTTCTACCTACTCCTCCTTATGTCTACCAGCCCAACAGGGAAATTTGTGTTCTGAAGGTGATTGTTTGGTCCTCAGTAATGATGTTGGTCGCTACTGGTGCCAGTGTGTCCCGCCCAATTCCTTCTCTGGATGGGTATAATTGTTCATTGAAGGTGCCAGTTTCCTTGACCAGAATCCCTGTAGAACCTTTTTCCTTGTTTGCCTGTGCCTCTGCCACAGACTCCATACTGCCACGTCATCCTGTATTGCCACCTCTAGCTTACAAGGATCCCCCTCTGTGATGGGACCTAGGGCAAAGTAATTCTGTAAGGCAACTTTTGCTCCTTCAAAGGCTTCTTGTTACTCAGGCTCCCTCTGAAAAGTGTGTTGCTTCCTTGACACTTGTGTACAATTGTTTCAGTATTAGTGCTAAATGAGGAATGTGCTGTTTCCAAAACCCCAGCAACCCAATGAATCTCTGCTCTTCTGTGTCTGTGATATTCTCTTCACTGTTCCTGACCAGATAGTGCCGAAAATGTTTAACTCTTTTGCGGGACTCTGCACCTTTTTGGGATTGATAGCCAACCCTCTCTACTTTAAGTAGTCAATCAGTCTCTCTAATGTCTCAGTGACCTGTTCTTTTGTGTCCGCAATGATCATGACATCATCAATGTAGTGTGCCCCCCGGAAAGTTGGCCACGCCCCTGGCTATCAATCCATGACACAATGTGGGACTAAGCACATACCCCATTGGCAATTTTCAGAAGTGTACTTTTCCTTGGTAACCTTTGGGGGTTTCCACTTACCTCTGCACATGTATCGAACAGTGCCATCACATGTTGGCGAACACTGCATTTTTTTATTGGAACTATTATTTGATGGTATTGTGATTTTAATACTGGGGTGATTCTTTTTGGGCTTTTTTGTTGTTTACGTGGCAGTTCTGGGAGGGATACATTGTTTTTAAGGGCCTTTTAGAGCCCATTTTTCTCCTGTTTTGTGGCCCTTATGGAGGTACCACCGTGCTCGAGAGTTAGCGCCTTAGCGCTAGCCACATGTGTTATTAGCGGGCTGATGTGCGAACATGCCGCTAGCGTACCTAAGGCAAGCCTGTCTGCACCCGTCTGTCACTTGGACAGTGCCAGGGATGCTGCCCATTTGGACCTAGTTAAAGAACGCTCAGCTTACTCCAGGTTGGCCCTACTGAATTGTGAGCAGAAATTAAGTAGTGAGAGATGTGATACTCTGGTCGCCCGGGAACGCTGGGTGGTGGTGTTGCTCTCATTGTAATTGGACTACTAGGAGCCTTGAGATAATAATTGAGCCAACTCCTGATAGCATGATAAAAGTGAATAGAGGGGACAAGGTAGGGAAGGAAATACTGCAGTGTGCCTTGATTAATGCTCCGTCTCTGATAAAACACTACGCTGAAATTAGTGAGTGATTGGCACCACACTGTTACATTGCCTGTTCATCGCGGAGACCTTGGTGAAGGGAGATTCAGGTCCTGACTTAGCGGTAGCTACTACCCTGGGATATGCCATCGTGAGGCTAGATAGGAGGACCTGGAAAAGTGGGGAAGGGCCATTATTTTTAGAGACCGGTTGAACTGCACCCTAGAGCCGGTCAATACCTCTGCATTGAGGGATGTGAGGTGGGGTAATAAAAAAACTAAACCTCCCTCATACAGACTCTGGCAGGGTTGCTGGTTTACTGCCCTTCCAGTCAAAAAAGGCAGTTAATTTTGAACTGGAACCACATGCTAGAACCCTTCTTCTCCTGCAGTAACTTTACCATTTTAGGGGATTTTTACACCAGGGGTTCTCAGACCTAATGAACAGCTTAGGTTTCTCTCAATGGGTTCTTTCTATCACTGATATAGCTGGTCATATGCTGGATGGGATCTATACCAACCAAGATGCCCTGGTGGAAGTTTGTCTTCCGCTACCACATTGTGTTGTTCAGAGTGCATAGGAAGATGGCGTCGAAGAGTACACAGGGTAACTTCACCACTTTTAGAAAGCGGAATAAAATCTGGGGAAAGGAATTAGCCGAAACCCTTACCAAATTCCAAGTAAGAGGCTTAAGTGGCTCGGGATTGTTAACAAAGAATTGTAATAATTGGGTATTGTCACCCATTGAGAATGTTGCTTCTGTCAGACCTAAACACAATGGCAGGAAGCACTTAAATACCTCCAAAGGCAAATGTCAGAGACAGGAATGGAGATGGAGAATAGTTCTCAATTTGGTAGAAAAACAAACACAAAGAGATAATTCGAAAATATAAAAGTGCCTTTAATGAGGTTAAATCCTCTTATTTTACTCAGAACATAAGATCTGCTATTAATACTCCTAAGGAATTATTCAAGATGGTTAGCAATCTCATGTCCCCCCAACACAACAGGCGATGGAGAATGTCCAAGATTTCTGCAATAGGGTGGCCGAGTTCTTTAGGGACAAGACTATGAAGAGCTGTGCAGAATTGCAAGAGCCTACTGACAGGCCAGATGTTTCATTCATGGAAGGCAACCTCCCTGGTCAGCCCACTAATAGCTGTTTGGCCAGGTTCTTTCCCATTCTGATGCCAAAAATTGAAAAAACACTCAGTAAGGAGCAACACTCACGTATCTGACACAGTATGATTTTCAAACACACAATAGCGCAATCAGGTATATTGGCAATGCTGTCTAAACAGTAGCAGAAATGGTTACATATATAGGTACAGTGCAATGCTAACACAACAATAGCAAAACAGTATGCAGTAAATCTAAAGCACAATAATAATTCTGTAAATCAAGCTAAAGCAGGAAAACTTGGGGGCATATTAGCAAGACCCACGTTAAAATTATCGCCGTTTTAGCGGCAGGAAACTGCCGCTAAAGCGGCGATAATGGGCTTGCTAATATGCGTTATGGGAATTCAATAGAAGCCCAGGTTAGATGTCCTGCACAGCTAACCTGGGCTTCATTGAATTCCATAACGCATATTAGCAAGCCCATTATCGCACGTTTAGCGGCAGTTTCCTGCCGCTAAAACGGCGATAATTTTAACGTGGGTCTTGCTAATATGCCCCTTGGTCCTTTGTCCCTGGATGACTTAAATTTAGCAGCTAGCACTGAGAAACCCTCCCCGACCTCTCTCTCTCCCTGGGAATGGTGCAACAGGGACATCGCTGTGGGCAAAGGTAAAATTGTACAACTCAGTCTACGAGCTTCACCGAGGGATATGCACCCTTTTTATAAACACTAAAATCTGGCTTACACAACATCGTGTTCCTTTTCCAAGCTAGTGGTTGTCAGTGTTTTCGCTAACCCAGGATCCTCCATACTTTTCTCTCACAGATACCAATCAATCATCCTCCTAGGGCCTTCTAACTACTCCCAGGCTCGTTTGGGGTCAGTATAATCTCAATGGTATGTCTCCCCAATCTATAAGCCACTGCGTGGTATAGTAAACTCAGCACTTTGACAGCACATGTAGTTTTGTCTATTAGGAATGGTAAAAATAAGCATCACAAGACCATCTGCTATCTCAGCGTGGTACACAGGTTTTCTGCATGCATATTCATTCATCATCGCATAACATAACATAACATAACACATGTATTTTTAAAGTGCACATTCACCCAAGGGTATCTTGGCACTGAATAACAGATGTTTATTGATACCCAAATCAATGCTACTCACTAATGGGAACCCTGTCTAAGCTAGTCAACCTTTTTGTGTCACAATGTCTCCCGCATACTTTCCCCCATATACTGCACACCTGCTAACTAGACATTGCAGTCACTCAGGTAGCCTAGGATGAAGGGAGCTGGTCCAATCTTTCTTCTCAAATAGAAGGGAAGGCCTCAACCAGCAGGGCAGTCCTCTAACAGCAGGGCAGTCTGTCTTCTGTAGTGTCCACTGGTCCAGGAGTATACTGAAGAGTGGGTCTGAAGGTCCTAGTTATATTCCTGGTTCCAGCTTTGAAGTGGAAGAAACTTCTAGAGTTTCCCCCCTACTGCAGAGTCTGGACTTTACTGGCTCCTTTTCCTGGTCCCAGGATTTCTGGGGTGCACAATAGGCTAGTGTAAGGTTCTTTGTAGGTGTGCTGAGGCAGTGCCTTTTAAGTGCAAGTGGGGCTGTGCACTGTTTCCCTCCCCATTCTCTTTGGGTGACCCACCCTGCCAATACCCAGTCTCTCTATTGTTAGGCGGTCTGTGAGGTATACACAAAAGCTAACTGCCAACTTCATCTAGTCATGTGACTCAGGAACAGGCACCAAATGTGCCATTTTCAGAATTGTGACTTTAAATCCGATCTTACCAATAAAGAGGATATTAAATTACAATTCTTTAGAGACCAAATGGAACATGTCTACCTGTTCCAAAGCAAATGTTATCAAATGTAATAAGGTAACTCAATGGTATTCTATGGGAGAGGTAGACCTTGAAGTAGTGAAAAACTAATTTAAGAGTTTTTCACTTGAGAGGACATGTAAAATTTGAAAGTACGTGCCCAACTTTTAAAATGCGATGCACCCTGCCCTATGGGCTGTTTTGGGCCTACCCTTGGGGTGATATATATATATATATTAAAAGGAAGGTTTCTTTTGCCAAGTTGAAATGGCAGTTTAAAACTGTACACAGGCTGCAATGGCATGTCTGAGGTATGTTTTACGGGGCTACTCAAGAGAGTGGCACAATAAGTGCTACAGGCCTATTAGTAGCATATAATTTACAAACCCTGCATGGTATACCATTTTTCTAGGTACTTATAAGTAAATTAAGTTTATCAGTCAGGGGTAAGCCATTTTGTCATGTTTTAGGAAGAGAGCGCAAGCACTGTAGCATTGGTTAGCAGTGGTAAAGTACACATTGTCCTAAAACTAACAAAATTGAATGCAGCAAAATAGGAGGGGTGAACTTAAAAAGTTTGGGGAACTACCACCCAAGAGTGCTAGTTCTAATGTGTGTCCTCCTCAGAAAAAGTAAGGAGAAGTACCCTCTCAAATGCCCTCGAGACTGAGGCACTCCCTCTGTGCTTGGCAGAATTCTGTCTGGGAGGGTCCCCTTGCAGCTTGCCAACTGGCCAGTTCAGGTAGGTTTCCCAAGACAGTAATGTCTTCACCCAGTAGGTTCTGGTGCATCACCAGGTTCTGCTTCCTCCCAGACTGTGGGAATGTCTGGAGCAGGTTACTGACCCCCGCCCCTCTTCTGGGCAGGTGCCTGGACCATCGTTCAGGGCTGCAGAATATTGGGATTTTCCTCTTGGGCCATGGACCGTGGTGTCAGGCACACCCACTCAGGCAACCCTTGCAACTTCAAGTGTGACTGGAACTTCACTTCCTTCCAGATAGTGTGCTCCTTCCAGATGGTGTGCTCAACAGGCAATCCACTGGAACAGCTGGACTCACTGCTCCCTTCAAGGAGCATGAGATCTCCAATGCCATCCAAAGGGAACCAGAGCCATGAGGTAGTGACTCTCATGGTTGCCAGAGATAACCATCTGGTTGACTAGATTGGGAAGTGCCTGCTCCGAGGACACCAGATGACACCTGACTGTAGCCATACTGGCTCCTGTGTCTCTCAGAGCCTCAACCCTCTTCCCATTGATGGTGACGCACTGCCTATACTTCTTAGTATTGCTAGGCATGTGAGTCTTGGGTGCCATATCTCCGTCTCCCAGGGACACTAACGTGACTTCTGCACTGCCCCATACTAACTGGGGCAACCTCCTCCATTGAGCACTAAACTGCCATTACCCGGGGTATGCCCACCAGTTGGGGACTGCTGTCATTTTGGGAAGTTGGGATCTCCCTTTGAGTGACCGTAGCTGTAATACTAAAAGTACCCAGGGGTGAAGTGATCTGAAGGCTTCTTCCCATAAAACTCTGTATTGTCCTGGTCAGGATTGGGCTGTGAATGGTTCCCCTGGAAAATACTTTTTGGGGGGGCCTTTTGAGAACTCAGTTGTTTTACTTTTGTCTCCCCCTCCTTCTGGTGGAGGGCCCTGTCCTCTTTTTGAGTGATCGTGCTTAGATACTTTCTTGTGGACCCTGAAGCTCAGCAAGTCTTCCACCTCCATGGCAATCTCCCTTGGGTTAGTGAGCTTGCTGCCTATCAGGTGTTGGCGTAGCTCTGGGAACCAATGACTGAACATGTTCTCCCTGGAAACAGATTGTACAGCTCCTCATAAATGTTTACTTCACTACCCTGGACCCAACCATCCAGTGTCTTGCTGAAATACTCCACAAAATCTAACCAAGACTGGTGGGTCAATTTGTGGCTGCCCCTGAACAACAGCCTATACTTTTCAGGGGTGGGTCCATACTTTCGGATAAAGGCAGCCTTCATAGTTGCATATTTCATCCTGTCACCATTCCCTTGGCCCAACAAAAACTGCCACTCCTCTTAGGTATGTGCCGCCATAGGTGGGCACACTTATCACTCTCAGGGACCCTGTGCATTTCTAAGGCTACTTCGTAGGCTTCAAACCACTTATCCATGTTGTCCCCCACTATAAATCCAGGCATCAGGTCTTTAGGTATTTGCACCCTCCTTTCCTCATTAGATAATGTGCTTTTCTGCCACTATTGTTGATGGACCCTGTGTTTTGCTTGGCTTTGAGAGCCCACTCCTTAATACTCACTTCATGAGCCAACAAGATCTTTTTTACCAAGGCTCTCTTGGCTGCAGCCTTCTCCTTGACTGCCTCTAAGTATAATTTAGTTACCTGCAGGTTGAATTCCCTTCCAGCTCTCCTGTCCTCCAGCTTGTCTGGGAACAGACCGTTGGAAGACACAATGCTCCATGCCCTGGGAGGGGGCTCCCTTTCTATGGGCAAGTCTTCCTCCTCCTCTTCAGGGATCTGTAGACTAGGAACTGTATCTAGGTCCTCTTGCTCTTCCAAAGCCTCCCCCTCATTCTTTTCATGGCTTACAACTGGTGGTCCTCCTCCCTGACCCTGAGAGACTCCTGGAGCTCTCCCTTCTTTGAGCTCTTTCTTGCTTGAAGCCCTCTTTCCTTGAAAATTCATGTGAGCTCAGCTGCAGTGTTTATTTCCAGGTTGCGGAGCTACTGTTCCATACTTCGAAGGTAGAGTCACAGGCACAGACATTCGGGTAGAATGTGAGCAAAATTGGAAAAAGCAAAACTGGGTAATTAAGAGAATTTTAAAAAAAACAAATTGGTATCAAATTTTATGTAATGAGATTTTAGTGTTACACTAATCACTGTATGGTACTGCACTAACCAAAGTACTGGATCCCACCACTTTCACCAATGTGAAACATTGGGTTGTTGGATGAGGAGGGGAATTTTTAGTATAGCAACAGCCACAGTCCTTGTCAGGGTGAAGCACAAAAATTCTCTAAATTAACCTGTGCTTAACTCTATGGTAGCTTGGCACAGAGCCTCAATATACAGGCAATGTGAAAATAATTTCTGCAGCAATTAAACAGTAGTAAAGTGAAAACACAAGAACAATTTCTGAAGGCAAGCCCATGAGAAGGTCAAGTTTAGCTAAGCAAGGTAACAGGCTGTGTCCAAGGAGGAGTCCTTGTCAGCGGTTAGCTGCTGGATGAGGTTTCAGTGAAGCCGCAAACAATGGAGAGAAAAAACTCTTAGTGGAAAAAGCTGGATTTCCAAGTCAAGGAGGTCATTGGGATCAATGGGAAGCCAGTTACAATTGAGCCCATTGAAGATTTTTATCTTTGAACCTCCAGCAAGCAGAAGCTGTAGGCTTTGGCCAAAGAGGGCTCCACGAGGCCGAATACCATCACTGAGAGGTCCTGTCGAAAGTAATTTACTGCTGCAGAGAAGAAAGTAGCGGGAGCTACTGTGAAGTCAGGCCGATAGACGATGCACCTTGGGGGGATCAGCTGTCAGGAAGGTCTCCTGCCGGTCTCCAGGACGTTTTTGTTGAAAACATTTAGTCCATAGTTTTAGGGTTAGGCAGGAGTGGGAACATCCTGAGGCTATCCTGTCAAGAGGAGGTCATGGCTATTTAGTTCCCTTTCCAGACAGCAATTCACACCTCCCAGCAGGCTGCCAGGTGACAGTTGGGGATAATCTCAGTATGGCGTCCAAGAGGATTTGGGCAGGAAATTGCCAACTTTCTAAAAGTGCCATTTTCAAAATGGTAATTTAAAATTCAACTATACCATCAGATTGAAGTTTAAATTCCTATTAATTTGGGTCCTTGAATCATGGTTCTAGCTATTCCCGAAACTGGGGTTATACATCATAACTATGATAATTACTATAATGACACTGGACACAACACTAATACTCACTCATATGTACACACACAGACACAATAACTTACAAACACACACATAACATTCATTATTTTTGTAATGCTTAACTTCCTTCTACTGCTTGTGTGCCTACTTCTGAGTATGCTGGGGTCTTGACTCCTGCTTTAGGCTATTAGGAAATGGGTAGTGGGCATGTTTTCTGTGACTCTTTGAGTAGCAGGAAAGATGATTGAAAAATCTAAATGTAAGCCCCATGAAAGCATGAAAGAGCCTGATGCAGGAACTACGGCATAACAGAAAACAACAGATATAAATCAGCTTCAATAGAATACCCCAAGGATGATTCATAACTTAAGACAATGGTTGCTATGTGGCCAAAATGGTCCAAGAAAAGACGCACAGGTTGAGTCAGAAATGAGAACACTAGGTATGAGTTTAGGATAGGCAATTAGTTCCAGAGGGAGCAGTGAAATGTGTAGCTAGGGACACGTTCAGGGCGCCTTTTTGGAAGCCGGAGATGCAGCCCGCTCCTCGTACTCAGACTGACTCCAGCGGTCTGTCCGTTAAAAGGCAAATTACCACGGAAGGAAATTAACTATCCTCCGCTGTCTACATCGCCGTGTTACACCACCCATCGACTTTCCAGCTAACTAAGCATACCATATCTTGACCAGTTGGAGCTAATTTGCGCACTCCTAACATTGCCTTCAAATTAGGCACTGTACCTCGCTCTGATTATCTCCTTTCACCTGGTTCTAAGCAAGCTACTGGTAGACGCCAGTCCCAGCGTTCATCACTTAACGTTCGCCTACCGATCACGGCCTGAACGCCTTAATTGCGTCCTTACTATCTTTCTACATTCTCACCGGCCTCATCCGGTCTCAGAATTCAGCTTGCTCACATATGCTATGTCCTGAAGATGATCTCAAATCAGTGAGATCGAAACGCCGTCGACCTCCTACAACAAGAACTCCATGCATTTTGTATAATTTGTTCATGAGGAGTTCTCTTGTGTGTTGTCAATGCGATGTATATATTTTAAGTCACCCTCACTTATCACATCACGCTCGTTGTCACTTCTTTTATGTGAGCACCTGAACTATTTTTTGCATATTGTTGAAAATAAATAACAAATGTTATTTTGATTGGAAGGCGTCCCTGGCTACACATTTCACTGCTCCCTCTGGCACTAATTGCCTATCCTAAACTCATACCTAGTGTTCTCATTTCTGACGCAACCCGTGCGTCTTTTCTTGGACCATTTTGGCCACATAGCAACCATTGTCTTCTAAAACAATAATTCACCACAGGTTCTAATATTGGGGTACCCTTGTTTACCTTACTACAATTCATAACTTAAGGCACAGACTTTTTTGCTTCATGAATTTCTGATATTGATAATGCACTGAGAGGAATGTTTAAAATTCTTCAGCACTTTCCTTCTCCAGCAGCCTGTAGCCACAGATTGATCTGAGAAATTATCATCTTTTTTCACAATAAGATTGACTGAATTTATTCTGAATATGATTCCTCTGTTATTAGGACAGTTTGCACTATATCAGATATCAACAGGGATCTACATCAGGCTCCATACCATTGGAGTTAAGCAAATGTATTTAGAAGAATCTGTGCAAGCCATCTTGAGCTGTCGTTCTGGCAGTGGATGAAAAGGAGATGCTTAAAGCTCAACTCTGAAAAGTAAGCAATACTGTACTTCGGTGGACCCTCTTCTGCCTGGTTCAACACCTTTTGGCCCAGGGAACTAGGAGTGCCACCTACCCCAACTTCCACCACCAGAAATCAGGTGAACACATTTGATGAAGAACTGTCTTTGCACCCACAAGGCCTGGCTGCCACTGCTACAGGTTTTGTCATCTTTGACCGCTGAAGACAATCTAAAAAAATGTTCCAGATTACACCCGGAAGTCTCATATCTCAAACTACCGGTTTCTTTGGTTCAATATTTAGAGGTTGTCCAGACCAGAAGCACATTTATTTTAAATGCCTGATGCTCACCCATAGAGCATACTATATCAGGCCCCAGCAATATCTGTGGGACAGTCTGACCCATTATGCCCTGGAGAGAACACTTCATTCCCCGAACCTTCATCTGTTAAAAGTGCCCAACATATGTTGGTCAAGAAAGGGAGGAAATTTGTTTATCTTCATTGCCCCGAAAATTTTGAATGATCTATCTGTTTCAGTCAGATCTATTTCTGCAGAAGAAATCTTCAAAAAATAGTTCAAAACATTTCTTCTAAATTCTGGTAAATTCAGATAACCTGTCTTACTATAGTGCCGGGATGCATTGTCGGAGGCAGCTGATCTGCTGTACAAATGTTATTCCATTCATTCATTGATTAGAAAGCTAGAAAAACACAACAATCTTGCACTATTATCTTCCAAACAACAAATGAAATCCAATAAATCAGATAACATGCAGGGAATAACATGCCACAACAATGTTCAAATGTTAGTTATTATTATCCAGACTTCTTACTTCTTATAAGACCTGTAAAATGTATTGGTGCTAATTGTTCATGGTATGATCAATGCAGAATACATTGCACATGAAGAGCTACCACAAAACTAATTAGTGCCAAATGGTGAGTGAACCATCTGAACAAACTTTGTGTAATCCTTTGTGTATATTTTTTAAGGCTAGCAGAATATGAGGAGAAGATGGCTTACATGTCTCTCCCCCAAATGATTATAACATGAACTGAAGCTCAGCTGCCAAGTATTCTGACAACCTTCATAAAGATGAGGGTCTAAATTCTGCTGTATCTAGATTGTTCTGTCAAGGTAACTGAGATTTCTTCACTGAAGCACCTGCATCCACCATGGAAGGAGCTGCCTTGGCGAAACAATTTGGGAGAAAATCCACCAATGCCTCTTTCTACTATTGAAATGTCCCCCTTCAAATGCAGACACTGGAAACATACCCCAAAGTTGAGGTGCATTGTTAGTGTTCATGTGCCCCTCCATAAGAGTATTCTCTATTTGCACATATATGTTCTTTACAGAGAAATAAAAACATTAAGGATACTCCAAATACCATTCCATGGACATCCACAACACTTTATGGTGGTCTTTCATAGAGTTGATACAATCGTATTCATTGGCAGATCAACTGCCCTATACAGGCACCTGATATTCACTTTTCTGGCAGTGTTAACTCTGCCTTCCCAAAGTTGATAAAGCAGCTGGAGAAGTTTCATATAAGCTCATGACCAGTTCATAATGTGACATAACAATCCTACCAAAGATTACCTTCGCTGATGGTGCAGTTATGGTTTTTTGAAACTTTTACATAGTGCTCCATACCTCTGATGAGGCCACCAAGTGCTCACAGACGAATCAGGTTCTTGCCACCCTATGGAGTGCATAATGGAGTGGATAGTGGATGTAGTTCAGCCTACTTGATAGGTCCTAAGTGAAGTGTATGAAGTTCAAAGTTGAACACTGACAAGACTGAAATTGTGACCTTCGGGAAGAGCACATAACTGTGGGACTTCACATAATGGCCAACAGAGCTAGGACTGACACAAACCCCCACCACCTACGTCAAGAACCTCGGAATAATAATCATCTGCAAACTCAACATGACCACCAGAGTCAATGCTGTCATCGCTACATGATTCCATACGTGAAGATGCCTGGGAAAATTTTAAAATGGCTTCCAATTAACACCTGAAAAACCATGACTCACTCCTTTGTCACAAGCAAGCTGGACTGTGAGGACACCCTCTGTTCCAGGAACAGCAAAAAACTCACCACAAGGCTGCAGACCATTCAGAACTCATAAGAAATAAAAGGGACAACCCAGTAACCCAGGGACCTGGGCTGGACAATATTTCACAAAAAAGTGGTCCCTATGGGGGAAGTGTAGCCCTTGACTTCCAGGGCAGAATGTTAGGGTCAGGGTATAAACACCTCTAACACAATTAGCTCAAAGTTATATATTGATTTTATTCAATTTATTCTTGGAGATTTTCAATTCAATTAATTAGATTTAAAACAATAGTAAGGTTCTCCTAGAGAGTGATGGTGCAGTGAAAGTGACTATTGGTGCAAAAAGTGCATACGTGCTATGTACAGAAACATATAAATGTGGCTGATAGGGATAGTAGGATATTTCGAGTTAGCACCCGTGGAGCGAGTGTTGTTATCCACCATCAATATACTAAAAACAGTCCACATAAGTTATGTTGTCAACGTTTCGACTCCCTAAGTATGGATTATTCAAAACGGGGTCATCATCAGAACAAAAATGCATAGGAGACACCAATTGATAGAGGCAACTGGCTCCATAGTCAAGGGGGTATTAATCCTCAAAGTATCTTGAATCTTTCATGTGAGTTCATCGAAGACGAGACTTGGGCTTTTAAAGGTGCATGTGTCACAAGGGATTTTATCAAATGCGTTTTAAAATCGCATGTTTGCAGTCATTTGATTAAGAGCTCTTTTTGACCAAGAGCGTCCTTCCCGAATTGATCCAAGTCCAGTCTTGACGGGCTCACATGAAAGATTCAAGTTACTTTGAGGATTAATGCCCGCCTGACTATGGGACCAGTTGCCCCTATCAATTGGTGACTCCTATGTATTTTTTGTCCTGATGATGACCCCCTTCAGAACTCAGCAGCCAGAATCACTCTCAAACTTCCACGCCGCACTCACATCACACCACACCACACCTGAAACAGCTCCACTGGCTCCCCATTCACAAATGACCACAATTCAAATTCTTCACCCACACTTTCATGGCACTACATAATACTAGCCCAGCATACCTCAACAATTGTATCTGCTTTCACAAACCTTCAAGACACCTCTGCTCTTGCAGACACCTACTTGTACAAAACCCATATATACAGAAAACCAGATCCTGCAGTCAAGCCTTCTCCTACATAGCTCCTAAAGCGTGAAACAACCTGACGCTACACATAAGAGCCTCCTCCTCAATTCTTTAATTTTGCAAGAAGCTAAAGACCTGGCTTTTCAAGTACTCCATAAGAGCCTCATCCTCACTTCTTGAATCTACCAAGAAACTAAGGATCTAGGTTCTTGAGTAGTTGCACTAGGTCCCAGGTGTGCCAAAACTCACAACAGCTCAGCACCAGGATACCTCCTGGGTGTTAGTACACTCTACAAAACTTGCATAGCTTAGCATAGCGAAGATATGCTTCAAACATGGGCAACGGTGTGGCTGTGCATAAGAGCATAAAGTGCTGTGGTGAGTGTGAGAATAGATGCATTTGCATAAACCTATCATTTTAGGAGTGTTCAGTTTCAAAATGTTGAGAACTTCATGTAGTATGTAGAATATGAATTGGTGAGATGCACTTGGGAGTATGCTATGTGTAGTGCCACTTCAGCAAACAGTAAAGGGGTTGATGATGATTTCAACACCTGGATCACCGGATGCACTGACATAGTCGCACACCTGAAACCTACAAAACAAGGCAGACCCTCCAAACGCACCAGCTGGTTCACTCCTGAATTAAAAGCCTCCAAACGCAATTGCAAACAACTAGAAAGAATCTAGCACACTAACAAAACACCCAGTGACCGAGCCAACTTCAAAGTGGCTCTCAATAAGTATCACATATGCATAAAAGAAGCCTAAAAGGAGGTCCCAGCCACCCGTCTCAAAGCTAGCTCCAATCATAGCAAGGAACTCTTCAACATCATCAAAGAGTTCACCAGCAGAACTGGGCCCCTCGTCCACTCCCACTGACCACGCCAGACACCTCTGCATCATAATTGATAACAAGCGCACCATGAAGAAGCAAATAACCACTTTCTCCTCAGCCTGCTTCCTCACCCTCCGCATGATCCGGAAAATATTCAAATGGCTCCCCATCAACACTAGACAAACCATCACCCAAGCCCTCATGACTAGCCGCCTAGACTACGGAAACTTCCTCTACGTGGGCATCACCTCACAACTACTGAGCAGACTGAAAACCATCCAAAACGCTGCAGCCAAGCTCATGGTTGACCTCCCGAGAACAGCCAACATCACTCCTCACCTCAGAGCGCTCCACTGGCTCCCTGTCCAAAAAAGGTGCCAGTTCAAACTGTTGACCCACGCCTATAAGGCTTAGCACAACAAAGGGTCATCCTGCCTCAATCACAGACTGAACTTCCACCAATCCGGCAGACTACTATGCTCTGCCTCCCTCTCCCTCGCCCGCATCCCCCGCTTCCGCAGAAGCACCGGCCGCACCGTCTCCTACCTTGCTGCAAAGACCTGGAATGGCCTTCCACTCTACCTCCAGACTGCACCCACTCTACAGAAGTTCAGAGATGGCCTAAAACCTGGATGTTCAACTGACAACTACCAGTAGCAGCCCCCCAGTGCCTGGCTACCCTCACGGGTGATTAAAACTTCACAAATCGTTGATTAGTGACAAATGTTAAAGAATATGTTTGTGAACAGAACCGAATGATCCGACTTGGGCACTTTACAAACCAATTAGTAATCCATTTGTAGGTCTGAAAATTCGAAACAATGATCCGATGTAGACAATCCTAGAGCATTTACCAAATTGCAATAAAAGTCACTACATATATGGGAACAAAGATGGATATACCTTCTCTCTAGTCAATTGACCAGCTTGAACAAATTCATGAACTGGCAAATTATGTCTGCATAATAAATACACTACACCCTGCTCACAATTGGCTTCTGATCTGAGGCACCCCTTGTGTTGAATGGTACTCCTGTCAGCCAGTCACATTATTAGGCTGGCTACATGTAATAAGCTTCATGCTTCTTGTAACAGTATCAATAATGTGGTCGATTTTGCTGTGAGTACTGACACCCCTTGTGAATTGTTACTTGATAGATTCCCGAGTTTGTGGGTATTCTCAAACGCCTCTCCAATCTATTTCCATGCTGGAAATGGTCAGAGCTTTAATCCTGCGAAGTGCAATATTAAATCAATTTCCACATTGGATAGGAAAAGTGAACACCCTCCAAAATGTGTCGGGGCGTTGGGGAAGGGAAAATATCTTTCCGATGGAGAGAAAAATGCCTTTTTGCACAAACATGGTATTTCAGCAGGGCATACCTTAGGCACGTACAATTAGCCCATCAATAATACCTCGATACGGCTTCTAGGAGTTATTTAAAACTTTTCTTGAAGTAAATCTGAAATCCTGCAAGTGGTGCTGCTTTCCTGTTACGTATGTTAGGAAAAATTGGAGAACTCCCTTAGGTCATAAATCTGCATCCATGCAAAGGTGTAACTCCTGGGGTACGGATTTTCGACTTTTTAAAAACAAGGCAGCCTTTTGAACGCTCTATGGCTGTGCAGACTTTAATTGAAAATGCCCCACAAAAGCATTTTCAGATTCGTTGAAGCAAGCAATGGTGCCTAATACCGTTAAGGTTCAGTTCACCATTCCAAGTCGAAATATAGGGGCAGATTTACAAGCCCCTTGCGCCACGGGTGCGTCACTTTTTGTGATGCACCACCAGCGCATTTTGTTGCCCCATATTTACAAGGCCAGGAAAAGCCACCCTGCGTGACTTTTTCTGTCCTTGTAAATACGGCCACTTTACACGCAGCACTTTGCGTGAAAGGGGAGTTCCATGGGGGTTGCTGTGAGTGTTCCCACGCAACACCCATGGAACATGACACATTTCTAGATTTACAAGAAATCGAAAATCTGGAGATGCGTCTGAATGCTACGCCTCCCCAAGGGAGGCGTAGGGAGGCGCAACGAGGAGAAATTTATTCATTTCTCCTCGTTTTTTTCCTCTTTCTATGGGTGCTGCGAGGAAATCACCTCTGGGGATTGTTTATGTACAGGAAGGTGTCCCTTCCTGCACATAAACAATAATTAAAACAATGACGTTTTGCAAGTTCTATGTGTACTAATGCAGCACACATAGATGTTGTAAAACGCCATTTCTGATTGTTAATGTGCAGGAAGGGAACCCTTCCTGCACATAAACAATCATCCCCGTGACGCAGGCATCCTTGCACCATTGTGCAAGGGTGCATGCATCGGCGCATGGCAGCAGTTTGTGCACCAGCGTAGGGGGAAGCACAGAGATGCGATATATTGTAAATATGTCACATCCCTGTGCTTCGAAAACTAACGCAGCGCGGGGCAGCAAAATGACTTGCTACACCGTGCTGCGTTAGTTTATTGTAAATCTGCTCCAACATGCTTTCTGCAAAGCTAAATGCTGCGTCTTAAGATAGACGAGGTCTTCTTTAGACATGAGTAGTAATGGAGCATCATCCAGGTTTGGTAGGAAATCCTAAGTTAGCAGGAGAATCAACCAATGTCACTTCTTTCCAGAAATCCCTTAATGTCACTTGCCTTTCTCCACATTTAGTTGCATAGACATACTCAAGTCCATTATGCAGAAGGTTGAAGTATAATCAGCGGAAACTGGCTTTAGGTTCAGAGAAACACAGCCCACTGTTACAGAAATAGGTGGATAAATGCCACCTACTACCATAGGGCGCAGAAACAATATCTGTGCCTCTAAGAGAATGTCCGATTTTTCTGGACCATGAGTCTTTCAAGATTTTTAAAAGTGGAGAAGGAGTAGCACCGTAGGTTGGAGGTGTGTGTAATAACTCAACCTCACATTTCCAATTCTTTCATGTATAATTGCCTGTCATAGAGAGCTAATAAATGGATGTAAAAAAATATATATTAAAATAAATTATCAAAAAAACGTACAAAGTGAAAAAACTATATTAAATATATGTTGTGGTTGCACTCTTTTCTTCCATTCTGGGTCTTGGCTGTGTTGCTGAGCAACCTTGGCATTCTGTTTGGAATGCTGGGTGTTTGGAGCCAGTTGGAGATTGAGCTGCTTGTGGACTGGTGGTCTTTTACCTTTATGCTGAATAAAGACCTGACTTGGACCCATCTTCTGTGTGGTGGACTTTTACTTAACATTGGCGACGAGTGGTGACTACCTGCTGGGGACAGGTATTGATGGACCACCGGTTTCCCCTAGAACCCACGGATTATCGTTTAATTGGACTCAAGGAGGATCGTCTTTTAAGTGGAACTACTGTCTTACACGAATCGTGAGTGATCCCTTCTCAGGGCTACAATGTACTGATTTCCTCGTTTGAACGCTACAAATCTATTTTTTTTTTTTGAAGAAAAATGTAACAGTGAATCTGGTGTTGACCGTTACCTTCAAGGGTTTGAATGATGCGGGCACGCGACTGCGGCTCCTCGTGGCTGTCCTTCTGACGTCTGAACCTCCTGTGACGTGGTGGTGTTCGTGAGTGCGGAGCTTGTGAGATGCCTACTTCGCTGCATTCGGACGCAGCTGTCTCTTCAAGGCCTTCGTTCCCGCAGGCGTGCGCTGCTCACTTTTCCTCATTGCTGTTCTGGCACCCGGTGGCATTTCTCTCCCAGCTGCGTTCACTGGCATTCAACGCTTTCCCTCCGCAGCACTTCCGGGGCATTTTGGAAGCCTTCTGGTTGCTGTTGGACATGTGCGGTGATGCGCACACCATTCTTTAATTTACTAAGTGCGTTCATGGATCTTTTAGGCATGCGCAGTGATGCACACACCATTTCTAACAATTCATGGATTTTCTAGGCATGCGCGGTGATGCGCACACCACTTCTAACAATTTCCTGCAGTGCACACTGCTCTCCTGAGCGTGCGCAGTGATGCACACACCATATACATATATATATTGCTGAGTTTACACTGGTGTGGAGACGCATACACCAATCCTGTGTTGGCATCTGTTCTAAAAGCTCCGCGGTGATGCGCACACCAATCTTTAGTGGAATTTAACTGAGACATACAGTGTGAGAATCACTGTGATGCACACACCTTATGGAATTTCTGGGCACCTATGCAATATGCACATTACTTTTTCTATTGTTGCTGATATGGTAAACTGAAACTTGTGAATGGATTGTTTATCTTATATTAACCTTGAGAATTACTAATTTGTTTTAATTCTAGCCTTTGTAAATTTCATAAATAATTCTTGCTGCTTGATGCACACACCATGGCATCATCTAGCATGTCCCAGCCACCACACTTTCTTTCTGATAAAGGTGATCCTGTTTTGCCCTGGAACAGGTGGAAACTTTTATTTGATTCATACCTATTGGCTATTGGTGGCGAAAAGTTCTCTGCTCTCAGGAAGCAAGCGGTTCTGCTGCATAACTTAGGAATTGAAGGCAGACATGTGTATGAGAGCCTGGATGCGATTATCTTGGGACGTGGTGAAGGTGAACCAGACAATGTATATGATATGTCAGTCATGATGTTAGAGAGGCATTTTGGGGCTAGGATAAATGTTGTATTAGAACGACATACGTTTTTCACGAGGGTTCAAGGTAAGCAAGAAAAAATTGGGAGCTATGTAGTGACATTGAAGACTCTAGCTCGCACTTGTGATTTTGAACAACTCACTGATTCTCTAGTAAGACATCAAATTGTAAGGTGCACCAATGATGTGAGGGTTCAACAAAAACTCCTGGCAAAAAATCCTGACCTCAAAGAAGCAATAGCTATTGTTGAAGGCTTAGAAAATACCAATATGTGGGTACGTGAGATGAGGGACGATAAGAAAAATGTTGTTTCTACTGAAGAAGTTGTTGTTCTTGAGGTAAAGAAGGATGGTGACAATAGTACCAGTGACAAGGGTGGTGATGTAAAAAGACAGAGCAATCCTGATGTGCGCAAGAAAACCATTGGAGGTGAACACAAGACTGTTGGGCGTTTCCCTGGTGGTTTCAAGTGTTTCAGGTGTGGTTGTCCAACAGTCAGAGTTGCTTTGCAAGATTTGCGATGTGTAAGAATTGTGGAAAAAAAGGACACTATGCTCGTATGTGTCGCAGTGCAAAGAGCCAAGCGGTGCATTGTGTGGAAGAGGAAAGGAAATTTATGTTGAGAGTAAGAGAGGATGGAGTAGTTGATGATGACACTCTAGAGATGCCTGTTTGTGACATCATGGTTGGTGGTAAACAGTTGGCAGTTTTGGCTGACTCTGGATCGCCTTACACAATGGTGGGAGATAAAAATTGGGAAACTTTATTCAATACAGAAGATATTGAACTTTCTCCACCTGATATCAATCCGGTGGGGTACGGTGGCATGAAGATTGATGTGTTAGGCTATGCTGTGATGAAGATACAATTCAAAGATGGGGAAATAGTAGGGAAATTTTATGTAGCAAAGAGAGGAGATAATTTGCTTGGGTGGAGACACCAGAGAGATATGGGCATTACATTGAACCCCAATTCTCCTGAAAAAGTGTTGTTGTTGTCCACTTGTCAACTACCTGATGATATTTGTTCCCAATTCCCAATGGTATTTAGTGACAAGCTGGGTCTGTTGAGAAACTTTGAGCATAAAATTGTCTTAAAACATGGAGCCCAACTTTTTGTGTCAAAAGTAAGGAAAGTGCCGCATCTGATGATGGAGTCTTTAGAACGTGAGATCAAGAAACTTCTTCAGGCTGGTGTCATCGAGGAGATCGAGAGTTCAGAATGGTTGACTCCAATTGTTTTGGCACCCAAGGATGGTGGAAAGAATGTTAGGATGTGTGTGGACTTGAGGGGACTTAATAAACACATCTGGGTGGACAGACAACCCTTACCTAACATTTCGGAGACTCTGGCACTGATAAAAGATGCAAATTTTTCAGTGTGATGGACTTGTCCTCTGCTTACCACCAGGTGATGCTCCATCCGGATTCTAGGCATCTCACCTCATTCATCACACCTATGGGTGCATGCAGGTTCATCCGTATGCCATTTGGTTTGGCTTCCGCAGCTGCTTGCTTTCAAAGGGTCGTGTGCAAAGTGCTGGAGGGTTTACATAAAGTGCTAATTTTTCAAGATGACATATTGGTATATGGTCAAGATGAACATGAGCATGACAAGCAGTTGCGGGAGGTCCTTTCTCACTTACAAAGTGCTGGACTTGTCATCAAGAAGGAAAAATGCAAGTTTCGTGTGACTTCTGTGAGTTATCTGGGGCTTACGATCTCAGGAGAAGGAATCAGTCCCAAATTGGATCTGGGACTGATTGGAGGCGCCTGTGCCTTTGGACAAGGACCAAGTACGGTCTTTCCTTGGCCTAGCAGAATTTTTCTCAAAGTTTGTCCCCAATTTTGCTAGTTTGTCTTTACCATTGAGATCGTTATTGAAAAAAAATGCAAAGTTTGTGTGGTCGCAAGAATGCTCTCTCTCTTTTGATAGCATCAAGAAAATCATAGGCAAGATGTCTACCCTTGGGCATTTTGATGCTTGCAAAAAAATAGTATTGACGACTGATGCTAGCATGAGTGGATTGGGAGCAGTCCTGTCTCAAGTTGTTGATGGGGAAACCACGATTGTGGCGTTTGCTTCATGTTCACTCCGTGGTGCTGAGGAAAGGTATTCCGTTGTAGAACGTAAAGCGTTGGCTGTATTTTGGGCAATTCACCACTTTAAGTTCTTCCTGTGGGGGATACCCATACTTGTTAGAACAGACCCCGACCATTGTGCCAGATCTTTTCGTGTAGAGATGCTGAAAATTTGTCTCCACATATCAAGAGATGAATGGAGGGACTGTCTGAATTTAACTTCAGAGTAGAATATGTCCCTGGCTCAAAAAACTTACCAGCAGATTGTTTGTCTAGGATGCCCTTAGATCGGCAGGGTGGTGGCGTCGAAGATTCCTTAGTGGCATGGGTGTATGAATCTGCTGTCGATGCTGATGAATGGTCTCAGGCATGCCAAGAAGACAAGGATTGGAAGGAATTGAAGAATTGGGTTGTCAAGGGTTGGCCGGCTGATCAGGATGTGCCGGACTCTTTTAAATGTTCCATGCATGTGAGAGATGAGTTGTGCATAATTGATGAGAAACTGCTGAAGGGTCAGAGAGTTATACCTCCCTGTGGTTTGTGGAGTAAACTGATAAATCTAGCACATGAAGGACACTTAAGCAGGAATTTGACCAAGGCTAGGGTCCGTGAGTGGTTTTGGTGGCCAGGTATGGACCGGCAGGTTGAGGAAGTTGTGAAAGATTGTTGGGAATGTGCCAATAGTGACAAAAGTAAGAAAACTAATACTGTTCCATTGTCACCAGTTGAAATTCCTGTTGAACCATGGTCCAAATTGGGTTTGGACATTGCTGGACCTTTTGGGCTTTTGGGACATGATGAACGTTATGTGTTGTTACTTGTTGACTACACTTCGAAATGGGTTGTAACTAAGAGTGTGTCTACTGTCAACACTCAGACAGTGTTCGAGTTTCTTTCTGAAGAATTCTCCAGAGAAGGGGTCCCAAAATGTCTCATTACTGACAATGGGGTGCAATTTGTATCTCATGAAATGTGTTCCTTTCTTAAGGAGTTATCTGTTAAGCACTACAAAACTGTGTTGTATTCACCACAAGCCAATGGTCTAGCAGAAAGTATGAATAAAATTATGAAGAGTTGTGCTCAGAGAGCTTTGCAAACTAGATCCTCTCTCAAATCCATGCTTAGGGAGACTTGGTGGGCTCACCGTAATACTCCCAATTGTGTGACTTTAGTATCACCTTTTTCTGTCTTAAGGGGCAGGAAGCCTCATGATAAGCTAAATCCTGCATGGTTGAGGATGAGCCTTGGCGTGTTAGGTGAGAGCCACGCTGTGAGTCAACCCGTTTCTAGGGAAGATCTCCAGGCCAAGAGACTGATTCACCAAGAGAAGTACAAGGCCAGATTTGATCTTAGAAATAGGGTGCGTGACAAAGGTTGGTGTGTGGGAGAAAAAGTGCTGGTCCGGAGACCGGGGCTCCTAAGGAAAGGACGTTCTAGGTTCATGAGCCCATTTGTGATTGTTGAAGTAAGGAAGAATGTGGTGCGTTTGGATTCTGGAGGTGTGTGGCGCATGTCCAGGTAGGTCAATTGGAATGGTTGCAGTCCAAGAGCTAACAGAACTCCTTATAGTTTGAGTCATCCTGCCCTACCTGGTGGTTTGAGTGACCAGGTTCAAAACTCTGATGGTGGACAGTTCACTAGGAGATGTCCTCCTGTTCAACCAGGTGGTACGAATGACCAGAACTCTGTTGGTGGACAGTCCACTAAAAGATTGAGATTTCCTCCTGTCTGGCATTGTGATTATGCCATGACATGATGATTACGCCTTGTTGAATGATATATTTTGGATTTGTAATACTGCAATGTTAAGTTCAGAAATGTTTTTATGTTTATATATGCATTGTTCATTTTTCTTCCTGCTTGTTGATATTTTCTTATGTTGCATTTTTTTTATTTCATCTTTCCACATTGTTCTTTTCATTTCATGGGGGGAAGATGTTTTGTGGTTGCACTCTTTTCTTCCATTCTGGGTCTTGGCTGTGTTGCTGAGCAACCCTGGCATTCTGTTTGGAATGCTGGGTGTTTGGAGCCAGTTGGAGATTGAGCTGCTTGTGGACTGGTGGTCTTTTACTTTTATGCTGAATAAAGACCTGACTTGGACCCATCTTCTGTGTGGTGGACTTTTACTTAACAATATAGCTGCCAAACAAGCCCACATGGAAAAGATAATGAATTGGGAAGAGTGAAATGGTTCTTCGTTAACTGAATTTTCACTTAATCATTAATAAATGAACTGGTGAATTAATAACATATTCGCCATTGAAGGGATACCTTTATTATTCACAAATAATGTGATGTTACTCAGCATGATTAACATAATGCATTATTCACGTGGAGCCTGCAACTCTGTGCATTATTGAGCCTGTCTTGGCCATAAGCATGCAGGTAGGGAGAGCTGTCTGCATCTGTTCATCACATTTCTTATTCTTGTGGCCATGCAATGCAAATTCATATCCTTCTCGCCATTCAAAGAAGAAGGAAAAAGTAGAGACTCCATGCATACGTGTTCCCCAATCGCCTTCTATTCCCCCTAAACCACAGATAAACAAACAAAGGTTCAGGCCCATGAAGAATGTGAGTATTGCTCTGTTATTGTTAACAGGAAAAATAAAATTAATATATTAACTAAAATTAGGCAAAAACAGAAATGTGCTACTCTTTCATCGAAATGGGAAGTGTAAGCTGTTCTTCTCGGATATGGAACCAGATTACCAAACATCTTATCAACACAGAATCTTCGCATTGGTCCTGAAAAGGGTAGGTCCATTGTAAGTAGCATAGGGAATGTAGTAAAATGACAGTTGCTCCAAAGTAAAGTTCTGTACAAACATGGGGCAGACTGTTTTTTTTTTCTGTGTTTAAGTAAGTACTTAAGCATTAGAGATGCATTTCAATTTCGTTGTTATCCTGTCAAATTCAGTGTACATTCAAAAATAGAGGTCAAATATTAGGCAATATCTTCTGACAAACTGTTGTTCATTCTTTCAACATGGAAATTGGTGTTTCTTTTCCATTCTCTGACTGCAAGAGATGCTTTTGTATTCTGATAATCTTAATGGTGTACAGGAACTGTGGAAGGAAATCCTGTAGGATAACAGTTCTTTTCTAATGCACAGTAAGATTTAAATACATTTAAATAAATTGTACAGGTATTTCAGATATAAATAATATATATTAGTAGAAATCTGATTTCGAAACAATATTGAAAGCATGTAGTATAGTTTTATCTGTAAACCTCATGTCTGTACAAATGTAGTGACCATTTGAGTAGAAAATGTGCCGTTAGTAAATGACAGCGTGGTACCACACCATGCTTTAGTAATATGTTTGCAACACTGTGCTCCAAAATGCACCACTAGCTGCACACTACAGGGCATATTTATGATGGTCTTGCGTCATTCTTGCACCACGCAACGTGGTACGTGCACGACGCAAAGCTCCAAGTCATATTTATGAAGCCATGCAAATCCACTTTGCGTGGCTTTGAATGGCTTCATAAATATGGATTCATCACTGCGTTGCATTATTCTGCACAAGGGAGGCGTTCCATGGGTGTGTGGTGGGTGTTCCCAAGCAAATCCAATGGTTTTTGATGCATTCCCAGATTTGCCAAACATTGTAAATGTGGGAACGCTCCACAAATATATGCCTCACCAGGTGAGGCATAACAAGGAGAAATATGTTTATTTCTCCTCGTTGTTTCCTCTGCAGCACACATAGAAAGAGAAAAACACCTCTATGGATTGTCTTTGTACAGGAAGGTGCTCCTTCCTACACAAAACAGTCCTGCCTACAACATAGGCACCCTTGCACCATGGCGCAAGGGTAGCTGCGTTGGCGCTAGGCTGCCAAAACGACGCCAGTGCAGGGGGAAAGGAATGGAATTAATCATATTGTAAAAAGGGGAACAGAATGGAATTAATCATATTGTATGGGGGCGGAGCTTGCCGGCTCAACAAGATGGCCACGTGCTAGCTGAGCTCCGCTACGCCATAGCACTATCCTGCATTATCCTGGCAGTTCTTGCAGTCTGATCAGCTCGAATTTGCGGGCCCGGAGTGTCGGAGGCCCTCCGGAATCGAACCGTGCTATTCTGACCTGGCTATGAGGCGAGAAAGCGGAGATACTCCTGCCAAGAGGTGACGAGCGCTCTGAGCCTGTCTGCGAGCTACTGCGAGGGGTGGCGTTCTCCCATGAAGTGCCCCAGTGGAAAAGGAGCACCCATCCCCCTGACGGCCTGCTCAGTGTGGCGGTGAGCGGCGGGGAAGACCGCGAGTCCCCTGGGAGACACCCCGAAGTCGGCGGCCCGGGGGCCCTGCTCTGAGGTGCGGAGAGGAGCGCAGAGGTCCGTGTGCCCCCTGGAAGACTCTCTACGGACTTGACCTTTAGAGATAGTGGCGTAGCTGGGCCCCCCTGGGGTGCTGAGGAAAATAAGCCTTGCGGGTGCGAGGAGTGAGCAGAAGCGCTGCGCAAAGCCTGGTTCCGCCTGACGAATCTGATCCCTGGAGCCTGAGTTCTGGGGGAGCCCCTGCAGAGCCACGGCGCAGTTGGGAGCATTGATCAGCCTGGCCTACATCACAGTGGTACTGCGCCCAGTGTACACGCAGAGCGTCGGACACTGAAAAACAACAATATAAGCCCAGAGGTTGGAGTCTCAAAATAGCTGCTTTAAATAAACGATTACCCCCAGGGAGGCGGAGAGCCAAAGTGATCCACAGGGCCCAGCTGAGTCAAGACGATCTTGGTGAACTCTGCAGGGCTGGGCTGGGCCTGAGGGGGACTCCCTTTCCGTCCCCTCCTTGCATCTCTGTCTATACCCTGTGTTGTCTTGGTGCCTGGCCGACTTGCAGCACCTGAGATTACACGACTGTAAGTATCGGAGGTGTTTCCCCTTGGGGCACTCCCTGCAGCGATGGGGAAGGTGGACAAGGTCCAGTCTAAACTCCCATTTGAACAGCGCAAAATCAGGACCCGGGAGCCCGGCGATAATCCCCCCCCCCCAGAACAGGGAGATATGGGAGAGGTGACCCCTGCAGATTTCCGCCAAATCCTGGCCACAATACAATGCAGTCGCAGCGCCTTAGATGGCAAAATAGACTCGTTGGTCTATCGCGTGGACCGCATGTCTGAACACCTTGACAAACTTACTGAGAGGATCGACATGGCAGAGAGGCGAGTGACCGGGATTGAGGAGGCACACATGGAGACTGATGCAAAGCAGAAGCAGATGGGCAGGCCCTAGTGCAACTGCAAGACAAAGCAGAAGACCTTGAAGCTAGGTCTAGGAGGAGCAATATACAACTTACTGGCCTTCCTGAGTACACACCCACGGGGAATATGGAACTATTCACTGAAGCCCTGCTAGTCACACTTCTAGGCCACAGCACTTTTTCCACTATGTTTGTAATTGAGAGGGCGCATCGCTCATTGGGCCCACGACCCCCACCGGGTGCTCCCCCGAACCCGATTATCGCCAAATTCCTAAACTATAAGGATAGGGACACAGCCCTGAAAAAAGCCAGAGACTTAGGTTCTTAGATCTAACGCTGGACCGCTCCGGTGGCCCAGAGCATCGCACTTCGGCCACAGCAAAACTCACTACGGACACAACAATACGACTAGATATGGTGGATGTCTGGAGGGCATGATTCCCAGGGCAAGGGGGCTATACGCACTATTCTGCTCCACACGGTCTCCACACGAGGATAGATTACTGGTTATTGTCGCGAGAAATGTATTCGGAGGTTAGAGGCTGTAAGGTTCACCCACGAACCCTGTCAGATCATGCTCCCATACTCTTGGTCTTGCGCAGTCCACGGAAGGGGCCCGCCCATTCACTTGGAGGTTTCCCCCATACTCGCTACTTGACACTGCTTTCAAAGCTGAAATAGCTGAGGCAATCAAAGACTTTTTTGCAAACAATATTGGATTGGTTTCACAGTTTTCCATGGTTTGGGAAGCATTTAAAGTATACATCAGAGGCATAGCTATATCAAAGCACTCTGGGGTGCTTCGCACAATTAGGAGCAGGCTAGACTTCCTGGAGAAACGTCTGTCGGAATTGAAAATGGTATTGTGTCGAGATGGGGCGGGGGAGGGAGACGAAGAATTGCAAAAAACGCTCGCGGAATATCAGGAGGCAGCTGACAGCGAAGTTAAGCACATGGGGAAATACGTGGTTGCTAGAAGCTACGGGGAGGGGAAATGTCCGGGCGCCACACTTGCGGCGTTATTGAGGCACAGGAGAGAGGCATCAATGATTACGGCAATCAGGTCAGAGGAGGGTGAGATGTTGGTAGACCCTGAAAGCATAGCCAACCAGTTTAGGCAGTACTACGAATCCCTTTATCGCTCCCGTTCCCAAGCAGATGATAGCACGATCCGCGACTATTTAGAGCACATAAAATTACCCTGGCTCACGAATGAACAATGAGAGTACCTGATGAGGCCACTAGAGGCCTGGGAAATACACGAGGCTTTACGCCATAAGTGATCTGGAAGCGCCCCGGGGCAATATGGCTTAACAGTGGCCTTCTACAAAGAATTTAAAGATCTCCTGATTCCTCATTTAGTAACGTTGTTCGAAGAGCTCTACGAATCAGGGGAACTTGCCCCATCAATGAGAGAAGCCATGATAGTCACTATACTCAAGCCCGGTAAGCCCCCAGAGGAGTGCTCCTCGTTCCGCCCGTTGTCGCTGCTGAATGTAGATACCAAGATATACGTCAAAATTATTGCTAATCGTCTTGCTCCTTTAGTCCCGAGTCTGGCCAGCACAGAGCAGGCAGGGTTTGTCCCGGGTCGTAATCTAACATACAACCTGCGCACCTTCTTCGGCGCACTCCAACATGTAAACCCAGAGGTCAAAGCTACTGCGGTATTTCTAGACGCAGAGAAAGCGTTTGATTCGGTAGAATGCCCATTTATGCGAGCAGTACTGAAAAGAATGGGGGTGGGTGAAGTATTCCTGAAATTGGTAGCAGTACTGTATAATTCGCCTACTGCTAGAATACGCATGGGTGATATGGTTACCGCCCCAGTAAAAATCTCTAGGGGCACTAGGCAAGGATGCCCGCTGTCACCTCTTCTATACGCTAGTAGCAGAACCTCTTGCATGCGCTCTCAGGGAATATCATGGGTTTCGAGGGCTTCGGTTTCCTGCTTATAACTTAATAGTGTCCTCGTATGCGGATGACACTTTGCTTTATATTAGGAACCCGGAGGTCAACCTGTCCCCGGTGCTTAGGGAAGTTGTTCGATTTGGTGAACTTTCAGGCTTAAAAATTAACTGGACGAAATCCATAATCTTCCCGCTGACGGCATCCACCACTCCTATTGAGCTAGACTTCCCTTTAACTTGGACCATGGACCCGGTCCGCTATCTGGGCATACACATCCATACTGACCCGGAGATAGTCTTCAAGGAAAACTATGGGAGGGCAGTCACTAAACTAGAGGAAGACGTCGATCGATGGATACGATTGCCTATTTCGCTCCTGGGGCTATAGTTGATGAAAATGGTGATACTCCCGAGATTTCTATTTTTATTTTTAAATATTCCCATGGTCCTCCCAGTACACTTTTTTAAAACTATCACCTCCATACTGACTAAGTTGGCGTGGGCGGGTAAGCAGCCGAGAGTGCAGTGGAAGGTTCTCACCCTACCTTACTATCTTGGAAGACTTGGAGCCCCAGATATGGACTTGTACTATAGAGTAGTGCAAAGCTCACATGCGTTTCATTGGCTGCACCAGACTTTAGACCCTCCGCACTTGCACATAGAAAGGGTGGAGGTCGCCCCCTCTGACCTCCTCACCAGCCTATTTCGGCCCCCAGATCGATGCACGGGAATCCTGGACTCCATAAACTCTAAGGTGCACGCATGGCACGACCTGGTGAAAAGACAGGCCTGTAATATATTATACTCCCCAATGGTTCCACTGGAGTGGTGCGCTTGGCTCCCTATGAGTAGAGATCGTGCAGCGCTCAAAGCATTGCAGACTATAAGTGTAACTACGGCGGGCCACCTATTCCTGGAGGGGACAGCTCGTACGTGGGCTGAGGTAGTAACAGAGGGTAGTGTGGTCACCCCATTAGTGCAGTTCCAGTACCACAGGGTGAGGCACGTCATGTGTGAGATACTAGGCGAAGACATGGCGGAGCCTCCCGAGGTGACCCCGCTCACAATTATATTGAAGGCGGAGTCGCCCTGCAAACTAGTGTCCAATATCTTTGGAGTCGTACAGGCCTATCGGAAAAACTTTTACACAAAGTCTAGATTGGAGTGGCAAAAGGATTTAGATATGATCATAGATGATGGCGCCTGGCGATATAGTTGTGAGGTGACCCGCCGGGTCTCCTTAAACGGCCGACACCGATTAATTAATTCACTTTAAATATTTGCAAAGAGTCTACTATACCCCGGAACGGCTTTTTCGGTATGGGCTGCGTGACACAGCTGAGTATGAGAGGTGCTGGCTGTGCCCTGCGGACTTTCTACATATAGCCTGGCTATGCCCAACAATCACCAAGTACTGGGAAAAGGTATTTCAGACATTAAGTGATATCACTGAGGTGCCATTGCTCCCTGACCCGATAGTCACCCTGCTGGGCTACACTAAGAAAATAAAGAAGGGCATTAGAAGATTGGTTGGAATGGGAGTGTTAACCGCAAAGCGTAGATTAGCAATGCGCTGGGCGCAAGGCCCGCCACCCACAATACAGGAGTGGTCACGAGATATGTTGTACTGTAACACACAGCCACACTGTATAGTGAGCTACTTCCCCCCCGAAGTCGTCCCAAGAACTTCTGGGGAATGTATCAAATATATCGCGCTGGAAAGGTTCTTCCAACTGCAGACCTACTACCTGATACGGTGGACATCTCAACGTAAATGTAAATGATATTATCCAACATGTCACTGGCATAGGAGACCAACCTGTGTAACTAATCTGGCAACCGAATTGTAGTATAAGAGATATGGAACTATGCCTGCTGTGTACGCTGCATGACATCACTGTGGCTCCTGTTTGTTAGGAAATGGTTTGCATTATTTCTTTTAATGTATATACTCATGTGAATGCTTCAAATATACATATTATGTAATGGTATATCCTTGTCGTCTAAATGTCGAAGCAAGGCATGTCTTCCTTTTAATGTATAACCCAATAAATACAACAATAAAAAAAATAATAATAATCATATTGTATAAATACTGTGTATTCCTGCACTTTCCCTGCACCACCATTCCCATAAGTATGCCCTCACATCCTTATCAGTCTCCTGATGAATGGACGTGTGACACTTCGATGTTTCGCAGTGCTTATGACTTCAGTGATGTAATATTGCTGACAGCACCTCCACTCTGCAAATTGTAGAAAGAATAATGCAATACCAGTTCTCTCTTTCTTAATGTAAATGTATTTGGAGTCCTAAATAATGATCAATAAGCAATGTGTTTGTATCAGACCTGACATCCTCGACATAACATTCCCCATTGCTTTTTGCCTCCACTTCTCCTGTTTTGCTAAATTTGTTTTTGTTGACTTTAAGACTCCTTCCTTGCACTTTACTCCTGCTAACCAGTGCTAAAATGTTTGTGCTCTCTCCTTCAAACATGGCAACATTGGACTCCTCCTAATTGGCTCATTTTATTTACTTGTAAGTCTTTAGTAAATGGTACTACATGTACCTAAGGCCTGTAATTTAAATGCTATAAGTGAGCCTACAGCACTCATTGTTGCACCCACTAAATTAGACATTTAAAACATGTCTCAGGCATGCCAATGCAGATTGTAGTACAGTATAAAGTGCCATTTGATATGGCAAAATACACAGTCTGCCAAGCCTAAACCTTCCTTTTTAATACTTATAAATCACCCCTAAGTTAGGTCCTTAAGACTCATAGGGCAGCATGCATTCTATTTAAAAAGTTGGGCATGTATACTTAAATTGTACATGTCCTGGCAGTAACAAAACTCATAAAGTCATTTTTACTGTTGCAAGGCCTAACTCTCCCACTAACTAATACTGGGTTACCTTATTGCATTTAAGTGCTTACGTTGGATTGGGAGCAGATAGAGATATGCTGCTCACACTCAAATGACTTGTAGGTTAAAGTCCTCTTTAATGGCAAAGTCGGATTTTAAGGCTGAATTCTGAAAAATGCCACTTTTAGAAAGTTTCCATTTTTTTGCCCCAACCAATTGGGCCTTCTTCCAATAACCTGGATCACATGACTGTGAATGTCTCTGCTGTTTCGGTTTGTGTATTGCTTCCAGACAGTACCACAAAGAGGGTTTAGGTGTGGACAGGATGGGACATCCTAGCAGGATGACTGGGGAGTAGCTGTACCCATCCCCACTTATACTTTAAAGAGCTGTGCCTCCTGCACAGATAGGAACCAGACACCAGGCCTGCCCTACCTTTCATTATTCTCAGATAGTTTGGAGCCTTGACAGGGGAAGAACTTTCCAGAGCCAGATGCCTTAACTGGCATATGAGACCTGCACTTCATGATACAGCAACGACAGCACATGACAACCACCAGTGTGAAGTTATAGCAAAGATCATCTGCAATGCTTGCCGGCTCTTTGCACTACAGTGACGACCTTCCACCACACTTCACCTGCTCTTCGCTCTACAGTGACGGCCATCTGCGATGCTCAGCCTGCTCTTCGAAGCCTGCTCCAATGCAAAAACAACTCTTTGAGCTGGACGTTGAGAAGGTAACTTTTCAGCAGGACTAACCTGATCCCTGTATTCGATCCATGCTCCATCGCAGTTGTCCTGAACTTCTAACTTTCTACTTGTCTAGTATGAGCAGATGACCACAAGTGGTGCTTTGTTCTTTTAGGTGTTATTTTGACGTGAACCTATAAAGCTGAATATCTCTGGTTCTACTGATTGGGGTTTTGTCAGTCTAATATCATTGTATTTATTGAAATTTACTCTATTTTCTAAAATTGGTTTGTAATTTTCCTTGTGATGTTTTTCCACTTCATTACTGTTTGTGTGTGGCATAAATACTTTACACGCTGCCTCTAAATTAATCTCAACTGCTTTGTGCCAAGCTAACAGAGCAATAAGCACAGGTTAATTTCGTGATTATTTTGATTCCCTCTGATAAGGATTGTGGTCATTGGCTAAGCGAGGATTACACTCCCCCTCAACCAATAATCCAATTTGTTATATTGGTTTAGCTTTTCTTCCATTATTGGCATTGCGTAAAATCATTTGGAATCATGGACTGGAGCAACAATTGTTTCAACCGGTCCATATTACACAAGCAGCAAATAGTGCAGAATGAACTTACTGTAATTTTTGCATGAGTGCAAGGTTTCCACAACATGACACAAGGATAAATACTAAAAATATTGAAGAATAAGAACAGCAAACAAATTAAGTGACAAAGTTCTGATGAGTAATCTAGGGGTGTACAAACCTTTATTTTGTGAGCAGAGTTGTACTGGGAACCTGCTTAATGGCCTGCACGTAGTACATGGAGCTTTCTGATTTTCCCATGTCTACGAACTTTCATTATTTTCCCCTGCAATCTGGTAATATTTCCCCTCAAGTTAAATATTTTCTCATACGTGCTAGTTTGCCATTTTCTCGTTAGCTAACTTTACAATGATTTTCCCCGATTTTGAAATGGACTGAACCTTGGCATTATCCTTTCTCTCGAAGCAACTTAAATATGGTATCAAAGCACCCATTTTAACGTGAAAACAGACATTCAGAAACCTACACAAAATAACCTAGTAATCATATTTTTTGCAAGAGTGATGGGAAGTTTGCACAAGAAAAGGTTAGCAGCTTTGCACACTAGTAAATGTATGTTTCCTCTCTGTGAATGACCAAATAACTTAATTGTCAACAATATAGCTAACCAGACAGGGGATACACAAGAATTGCCCTGTATTAGACCTGTTATCCTTAGGGTGGTCTGCCCCCAAACTTTTTGCAGTATATTTTTGTTGGATTAGGACTCTGAGCACTTTACCACTTCTAACCAATGCTAAAGTGCATGTGCCTTTCCCGTAAACATGGTGACATTGGTGTATACATGATTGGCATATTTTGTTTACTTATAAGTCCCTTGTAAAGTGGTATACCATATACTCAGGGCCTGTAATCTAAATGCTACCAGGGGGGCTACAGCACTGGTTGTGACACTCAAACAACTAGCCATTCAAACCTGTCTCAGGCCTGCCATTGCAAGGCCTGTGTGTGCAATTTACTGCCACACCGACTTGCCATTTAAAACCACTTGACAATACTTAAACTCCCCTTTTATTACTCATATGTCACCCCTAAGTTGGCCTTAGGTAGCCCTAAGGTCAGGGTGTTGTGTAACTAAAAGGTAGGACATGTGCTTTTAAAGTTTTACATCTTCTGGTAGTGACAAACAGCTAAATTCATTTTTCACTACTGGGAGGCCTACTCCTCTCATAGGCTAGCACTGGGAATTCCTTAAAACACTTCTAAGCTGTAATTCCTGATTAGAAAGGAGTAATTGCATCATGTTTCATATCTTTGGAATGGGAATGATGAATCTGCTTCACTGGTAAAGCTGGATTTAACAATACTGTTAATATTGGTGTTGATGTACACAATGATTACGCGTATGCACAAAAATGAAATTAAATCACTTTAGTCGAAATCTCCCGATATGACCTCTCTATCAACCCTGAGTAGGAAATATGTGGTCAGGCAAGCCCTAAGCCCTAGGCCTGAGGCTACTGATTGACAGATCATAGGTGGGGTGGCACTTAACCAGCAGGACAAACAAGCAAACAGGAAAAACCCAGATTGGTCCGACAGATGGGCAGCGACACCACAATGGTCCTGAAAGATTGGCCTAATAATACACACATGGCCAGAGTGGCACACGTTCCTAAAACACTATAAAGTTAGATGCCATATGAAGTTAGGAATTTTCAGCATATCAGGACATAGCACACACAATACAAGCAGTGATCACCTGCTTCCCATGTCGGACATCTGGACACGTTACCCACTGGCCCTCATGTCCATGCAAGGTCCAGACCCACCTGCATTTGTCATCAGGTGGGAAGAATTTATTGCTTCATGACTAGGCCCACATTCCACTTCCAAAAAAGGATAAATTAATTATTTTATGATGCATTGAGAACTGTATAAAAAGACGTTCAAAACGATTGTGCTTTGAGACAGTCCTCAGACCCCGAATCTGTAACTGTGTTCACGGCCACATTGTTTGATTAAAGCAACTCTTTCTGTTTTGCCAAATGCCTCTTGTCTTCGTTTTTATCGAGGCAAATTCATTTTCCAGCAACAATACTATTTTTGAAATTTTGAGCATTGGTACTTACAGTTTGTGACTGCACCATTGTGTTTTATTTTGTCACATTTATGTGCCTGAGTTTGGAAGCTTTATATGATCTTTCTTGTGTTTGTCTTCCTACTGCAATGTCTTTTATTTTGCATTAATAAATATTTATTTTATGATTGTTCCATTTGGATACCATACACAGGCCTCATTGCATTTCTATGTCTATTTGATTGTCTACAGTCATGTTATAAGGGATCACTGTACCTTCGTATATACTTTTAGAAAGTGGACATTTCTCTGCTCTGTGTGCCTTGTAGCCTGTCTCCAATACATGTCCAGGATGGGTGACAGCTACACTTTGCGCATTCCCTCAAGGCAGCCATAAACACAGGAATGGTGGGTCTGACAGAGAACTCATCTGCATTTATCTACATTCTGAATGCTCTTCCTGGGCAGAAAGAGGAAGGGAGAGCTGAATAGGCAGTGTCCTGTTCTCCACTCAAAGGGCTGATTACCCGCACCCCAACAGATAGCCTGGCAGAAAGTGCTGGGATAAAAGGGGACCTGTGTACTTCAAGGGCCTGCTTCGAAGTCACCCCCACTTCAAAGGCACATTTGGGTATAAGTACTGGGGCTCTGACCCTACCAAAACAGTACACTACTGGGCCTGTGAAGAACTTTGCCAGGAGTAAAGACTGCTGTGCCACAAGGACTACCACTTTGCCTGACTGCTGCTCTGAAGGAACTGCTTTTAGCTTTGCTGAGCTGCTCTGCTGCCTGTGGCTCTATGCCCTGCTGAGGACAGGAACTGGATCCATCTCATATGAACTTAGAGTGACTCCAATGGCTAGCTGGCTTTCCCCCTGTTCTGAAGTCTCAGGGCCATCACAGATTTCCTGCAACTCTGCAACAGCACCTGGATTCTGCAGCCTGTGATTCCTGCCTTGCCAAGGGGTGCCAATCCAGTCCTGGGCCCTTGAAAGGTGTTTCCTGCTGTCAAGAACCAGCAAAATCGACACAGCGACGACTTTGTGCAGATTGGAACTGCCGCATTACCCTTTGACGCAGGAGTCGATCAACGACATTGGCTCTACGGACTGTGCAGCTCGATGGCGACGGACAGTGCGGCTCAACTTTGACACATCACCTGCATCATAAAGGGGTTCAATGCCAACCCTTCATCAACTGCGTGGATCGGCACCAATGCTTCGGCACCATCCATGGGATCGACGATGACACAGCGCCTCCTTGCATCAAGTCTTTAACAGCAAAGCATGCTTCATCCATGGTACTTTGTCTGCGGGACCTGCTTCAGTTATGCAGCTGGCCAACCCTCCATCACAGTAAGCCAGAACTTTGAATTCACCCAAGTCCAACATGACCTCAAGTAACCCCTTAGCTCTATTAACTTCTAAGCACTATTTTTGGTTTATTTAAAAAAAAAAAAATCATAACTCTGGTTCAACTAATTGGATTTTCGCCTTGTTATGGTCTTGTTTTACTCATAAAATGATTCTCTATTTTTCTAAACCTATGTGGAGTATTTATGTGGTGTTTCTGTTGTGTTACTGTGTGTGTGTTGCACAAATACTGTACACATTGCCTCTTTAGTTAAGTCTGACTGCTATGTGCCATGCTGCCATAGGGTAAGCTCAGGTTTGTTTTAGTGTGTATCTAGCTTAACCTGACTAGGATTGTGGTCCCTACTTGGACAGGGTTCATACCTCTGCCAACTAGAGATCCAATTTCTAACATCCTGTTTGCTCCCTTTGAAAGATGCAATATGTTTATATGTGCTTTAGAAATACCTCTCCTGCAGGATTTTACACTGTAGCATCAACAGAAGGGGGACAGACCTCACCCTGCATTTTCTGTTGTGCTCAGTCAGAGGAGTCAATCAATCAATCAATCAATAGACTTTATTTCGGTTGAATGACCCTAAAAGTGCAACATACAATACAGTACAAGACGTAATAAAAATTGTAAAAAATATCTAATAAAATACATATATACATGTTGCACATACAAATGAGTTAAGATACATAATGAAATACATATGTTATAACACACAAGAGCAATTATCGAATATTTAGGTAATATCAAATAAAAGCTAACATTATCAATCCCTTCTCCTAAATGGACAAGTAAAACCAATAGCAGCAAGAGCCTCTAAGAAGACCTAATATTGGGCTAAAAGGTTGCGTAATGCTGTCTAGGTTCTCCAGTCCAGCATTAGATGGGCCCTAATATCATATATGTGTGTATATATATATATATATGGGATTTTCCTTCAGTCCTAGTTATGTGTGTCTCACAATGCGCTGGTGGGAGCAAAGGGTGACTTGGAATACGAACAATGACCAATATGTGGAAAAAATAATATCTTGGATGAGATATATAGATGATCTCCTCATAATTTGGGATGGGTCAGAAGAAGAGTTCGACTCATATTTCAACATTTTAAATAACACCAACACCAACCTACATTTCACGTATAACATAAGTAGCAACCGAGTGGTTTTTTTGGACACAGAGATCTACATTATGGAAAACAGGGTGCATACAACATTGCACCGTAAGAGCACAGCAAGTAATGCGACGTTACATGCGGAGAGTTTTCATCAAGCCACGCCAGTTAAAAACATTCCATACGGAGAACTATTGATGATACGACGGATATGCTCAGAGGACCAAGAATGGCAGAAGCATAGCAAACAATCAATGATGAGATTCAGAAAAAGAAAATATAATAAAAATGTGTTAACATCCAGTCTGGAAAGAACTGAAAAACAGTCAAGAATTGACATCATTAATAATAAAAAGCCACAGCAAGAAGAAGAGGAAGATGCAATCCGCCTAATCACAACATTTTCCACAGAATCTAAACAAATCGAACAAATCCTACGTAAACACTTGAACATATTGTGCTTAGACCCCACTATGGCCAGAACTGTGGGAAACCATCCGAAAATCACATGTAGGAAAGCCAAAAACCTCAAAGATGAATTAGTACACAGTCACCTTGAAACTGTAAAAAAACAGAAGACATGGCTGGAGATAAAGGGCTTTTACAGATGTTCCACTTGCAAAGTCTGCCAAATTGCGCACAATATGAAAGAGATCACAATGGCAAACCAAAAGAAGTGGAAAATTAACCAACTAATCAACTGCAAAAGCCAATATGTCATCTATATAATTGAGTGTCCGTGCAAACTTAACTACGTGGGAAGCACGGTATGCTAACTGAAAAAGCGCATTCTTGAGCACGTGAGGGCAACAGTAAACAAAGACCGAAGTTATGCTGTTGCAGAACACATGGAGAAATGCCATGAAAGTGACTGGAAGAAATTACGTTTCTATGCTGTGGAGATGGTCGATCGCCATATGAGAGGTGGCAATCGAGAAAAAACTTTAAGACAGAAGGAATCACGACATATACTGTCGTTCAGAACTCTGGCACCTTATGGCCTCAACAAGGACGAGGAGTTGTACTCACACCTATAGGGTACTTTGAAAGAAAATCCCTATATATGGAATCAATATCATGTAAATACGAACTTGATACCTCACACAATTGTACAGTTTATCCCAATTTTTGAAAGAATCTCTCTATCCATACGGGAATCTGGTAATTACATATAAAACCTGAGTGTATTCTCGAAATGTTATTTTTATAACAAACCCCTCACAAATTGTCACTAGGGTTCACCTTAATGAAATGGGTTTAATATATCAAGGGTCTCAATAATAGAATAAAATGGCCCACTAGGGGGCGGTATTCTGTAAATATTGTAAATAGTTGACCAAAGTCTATTACATGATAACTCATTACCCAGGACCGACAACAATAGGACCCAATAGGGGGGGGATGGCATAAGGCAATAATGACGAGATGCAAGTAATACAGGGGATCCTGGTAATGAGCAGATAACAGTGAATAGATGGCCCACCAGCGGGCAAGATTTGGTTAACAAAGGGAGAAATGTTCTCATTGAATTACAATTTGAGACAAATAGGAGGAGGAGGGGGGATGCACAATGAAATACGTGGATACGTAACATGTGAAAATCTTTTCCACCCCCCCTTGTGTGATTTGTATATTTTTTCGTAAGTTCAACAGGTGACCCTAAATCACACCACACAATCAATGTAGAAACTGTATAGTCACGACTGTCACTGTTAATACAATTGCACAAATAATCACTTTATTAGCATACTACAAATACCAGAATGCAAAGCGATACGAGACCAGGATGTGATGTAACATCATGTGATCGATTTAAAAGGAACGATGGTTGTAACGTTTTGCTACCCGTGAGCAAGGTCTGTGGACAGACTGAAACGCGTTGGGATTTGGATTTGTCATGAAATGCTGTTGCCGGAATAAAAACTGAAACTGCAACATACATTTACCAGTGAGTGCGTGTGGAATTTTTCTGAGAAAGAAATATTGGATACAATTTAACAACGGCGGGCTCTGTCGTCTCCACTATTCGCACCATCAGAGAGCGCCGATGCCGAGAAAAGAGCCGCTGCTGTAACAATATATATGTATATATATATATAGGAACATAATAAGACCATTGTTAGCTTATGGAAGTAACAAAACTTAGGAACCGCAGTAGACAATTTTTGCCTACAGGGCTTGAGGCAATATATTTTTAGAAGGTTAGTTGTAAAGGAACAAGTTTGCATAATGGATTTTAATCTCCTGGGGGGAGGGGGTAGATTATACTGTGATTCCTAATTGTTGGTTTGCTCCATGTAATTACTGAGCAGACAATACACAGGCATGGATGGACTCAGAGCTACCCTCAAGAAACCTGAGACCTCATCCCCATTCAAATGGAATCAGCGCCACTGGGTAGTTACTCTCATGACTGTCAGCTACTATAACCTGGTTGAATACACGAGGGACTACCTGATCTGAGGACACTAAATGAAACCTGACAGTAGTCATACTGACTCCTTTGTCTCTCAAAGCCTCCATTCGCTCCCCATTGATGGTGACCCACTACTTGTACTTCTAAATGTTGCTAGGCAGATGGGCACTTGACATCCTCTCTCTGTCACCCAAGAACACTAGAATGACCTCTGCACTCCCCCCATACAATGTAAGATAACCTCCTCCCAAAGCACTACTCTAGCCAGCCCCGGTGTCTGCCCAACAGTGCAGGGCTGTGCCCTCTTGGGACACTTGACATCACCCTTGAAAAACCTACCTGAAGGCACTCATTGTACTTGTGGGTGAACTTCAATGAGTACTTTTGATCAGGGAACCTATCTCCTCCTGCGGACTAGGAGTCCTGCCCCATGGAACTGTTTGGGTACCTTTAGGGAACTCCTTGTTTTTATTTCCTCCTTCGTCTTGTGAGGACCCTGTCCACCCTTTTGGTGATCCCCCCAGATACCTTCTTGGACACTCCACAAAACATGTACTAAGCATGTGACCTCTCAAAACAAAATTGTAAAACCCAGTAAAATTGTTCAATTTGCTGCCCGGTAACCGAATACTTAGTACCTTGCTGGAATAATGCATGCATTGATTCTCTGGGGCGTCTCCAAACTTGGCAACATGGGAGCCTGGCCGAGGAGCTAGATTTGTTATCCCTGGACCGCAGACAGACACTGAGGCCACGGATACAAAAGAGACAACAAGACAATGGAGGAATAAAAGGAGACGAGCAAGGCGCAAATGTCAGAGATGCAAAAGCCAAAAAGCCTCAATGGCGCAGGAAATAGGGCAAGGCGATAATACCATAGTCAATTTATCAACAATAACTTTAACCAAGGCAGAAACCCAACTATTATCACTCGGGTTGTCCTATTGCCCGGAAAGTAATTTCAATTACGAACGCACCAGAGTGGACATTTTTAGTTTCATTAGAAAACTGAAACTATAGAAGTTCTTCACTATTAAAGAAGGCACTAACCAACAAAGGACGACATCAGACAATGCGAATACAATCAAGGAGAACTTCCAAGTCTCTGATGCCTGCACCCTCTTAACCATGCATGAACTAAGTAACGGAACTAACAATGATCAACAGGATAGTCCTACACAGGAAAGATTACAAGCCCTGGACATAATTCAATCTAGCGTGGGCAGTAGCCCTTTTAAACCCAAATCAACCTTTTTCCCCATGATTCCTAAAGATGCCATTGACATCTACCATGAACGGGTGATTGACGGTCTAAAAAAACTTTATCACAGAGTGAATCATAGAAATAGAAACATCAAACATCGTGACCGCCAATATGAAAATTTGATTAAAAAAACTCAAAAATAGTCATGAGGTTGTCATTAATAAGTCAGATAAGGGCAGAAACATAGTTATATGGCCTAAAAAGGAATATATACAAGAAGCACATCATCAATTAAATAACACTGACTGTTATGAAATGACCACCTTGAGTGAATACAAAAAAGCAAAGGATGGTTTGAAAAAAGATCTACAAAACTGGAAAAGACAAGGACTTATTTCCAATGAGGAATACAAATTCATGCACAACGAATTTCCTGTACTCCCTACGATCTATTTCATACCAAAAATCCACAAGAAGACTACCCCGATCCCTGGCAGACCGATCATCTCTGCCATAGGAGGGATATGTGAGAATATAACACAATATATAGACTTCTTTTTTCAAGACCATGTACAAAAACTCCCTACGTACATCAAAGATACTGGTGACTTTCTTAACAAGCTGAAACAAATCAAATGGATGGATGGACTGCTGCTAATAACCTTATACATAGAATCATTATATACGAGCATAGATCATCACATAGGTCTAACAGCAGTAAGGTACTTTCTGGACACTAGACCACTAACATGTTATAACCATAACACGATGTTACTAGAGCTGATCAAGTGGTGCCTGTTTAATAATTTTTCCTTATTTGGTAAGGACTTGTTCAGACAAAAGCGTGGAGTTGCCATGGGAGCCTGTTTCTCCCCCAGCTATGCCTGCTTGCATGTTGGCTGGTGGGAGGAACAGGTTCTGAGGACAGCCCACTCAATCTGGTATTCCGCACACGTTATGCACTGGCTTCGTTTTATCGATGATGTTTTTATAGTGTGGAAGGGTGATCGGGCGAGTGCAAAACAATTTATCCAGGTAATTAACAACAATACTGTAAACTTGACATTTACATCACATATCAGCAATACAAGTGCTGAATTTTTGGATTTGAAGGTGTATGTAGCGGGGGACAAACTGGAAACTATGTTGCACTGCAAAGCAACGGTGGGCAACTCCACGCTGCATGCCAAAAGCTCACACCCGAAATTAGTTAAGGGCATACCCTACGGCGAACTTCTTAGGCTCAAAAGAATATGTAGCACAGAGGAAGAATTAGAGAAGTGCACACAGGAATCCAAGATTAGATTCAGGCTAAGGGGGTATGATGAAAGAGTTCTTAATGAAGCCACCAAAAAAGTAAACATCAGAACCAGGGAGTCTTTATTAGAACAGAGGCAACATCACACGGAACTGGACTCTGCACCCATGCCACAAACCTCATGTAGAATAAAATATGACAGTCCACGGAGACTAATTACCAGTGCGTACAGCCGTCAAGAAAGACAGGTGCGGTCAATAATTAATAAAAATTGGCCCATAATACTCACAGATGGAGTATCGGCGTCCCGGTTACCAGCCTTACCAACAGTTACCTTTAGACGGGCATTATCAATGAGATCCCAGCTAGTTAAGAGCAGCCCAGAGATCGGCCCGAGTACTATGTGGCTCAAACCAAAGCAAGGATTTTTAAAATGTTCTTCCTGCAGGGCCTGTAAGTTTGGTGAGACTACTACACCTTATGCAACACCTTTTAGCCCCGAAAAAATTGCTATTAAAGGCAACTTCAATTGCCAGACAGAATACGCAGTATATGTGCTGACATGTACCTGTGGCTTGAGATACGTGGGGAGTACCAAGCTACAGGTACATGTGAGAATTTTACAACACTTACGGGCCATTGTTAATAACGATGCCACATATCCTGTGGCTCGTCATTTTAAAATTGAACACAATAATGACCTCAACTGTCTCAAATATTTTGTAGTGGACGCTGTCCCTAATCTCCGGCGTGGAGGTAATAGAGAACGTATGTTGAGACAACTTGAGTCGCGCATGATTTTAGAATTTGATTGCAAAACACCGACAGGGCTTAATAATACTGAGGACCTTCATAATTTCTTGTGAAATCCAGATGAAATTTACAATAATGACAATAGTGGAGATTAACCTGTGAGGTACTATACTCATGACATGACTATAATGTAAATATATTAGCAAAATATGCATCTGACAACCTTTAAGCACAGGCCTGTAAAACAACTATATTTGATTGAGACCATATACATAGAAGCTAAAATGAAAGCCTGCCGCTCAATGAGAACAAGCATATTTTATGTATAAAAAACAAACCCCCCAAAAAAGATTTTAAATTAGATGAGTTATGGATTAGAAATTTGCACTAAATATATGTATGTACTGTGAGGCACTAAGCACTTTAGGTATTTTTGCACTAATCAGGCAGCTATATGCACATAGACACTTTAAAGAGATCGACTGGCTTAATTTGCACATCTGACGGCGTAAATGATATTGATTTTAGAATTCATGAAGGCACTTTCTGAGTTTCACATACAAATAATGTTGAGAATATAAATACAGTGATATAAAAGTAGTGCAAGAGGCTGTTTAATAATGCATTTATGCAATAAGAAAACCAATAAAACATCACCCCAGCACTTACAAAAAATACACTAGAAGGATTAGTCTAAATGTCCATACAATATAAATTTGATAAACTATTTTATTGTATTTTTTATACACATCCAACTATGTATTTATTTTGTTTATTTAAAGTATCTATGTATTTAGTTATAGTCAACATATGTATGTATTAATCACTGTGAAAATTATCTAAATGCCAAAATGATTCATGATTTCTTACGTGTATTACCGGCTGGTAAAGATGTTGCAATGCATGACGACCCAAGTTGAATAATGAAGTCTTTTCACGCTGTCTATTGGGATCACATGACACCAGGGGGGTTGTATATAAAAATGTTTACCGTAAAACGTTTTGTTATGTGAGCAAGGTCACTCGGTGACCGAAACGCGTTATGACAAGATAAGGAAACTGTGAGGAAATAAAGAAAATCGCACCAATATAAGTGGAGTTCGTGCACTCTTTCTTCGCCGAAAGGAAGTGGGAAAAGGGCGCGCTTTGGAGGAATCTGATATATATATATATATATATTATCTACTGGCGGTCGCCAGTAGATAGTTATAGTTAGGACCTATTTTCCATAGGAAATCCACAACATTCTATTTGAAATAACTTTGGCGCCGGTTGACGAATCTTCGCGAAATTTTCAAAACTTATGGCCGCTCCGGTCCGCTCCTATCCTGAAAGTCTCGGGGTAATTCATCAAGTGGGGGCCGAGAAAAAAAGGGGTCCCAAAACGTGTTTTCCCCATGCAATTTTCCATAGGAACCTTTCATCGCAGCTACAGCCCGAACTGCTGAACGGAATTACACCAAATTTGGCAAAAAGGTAGCCATTGGTTCAGAGTCATGCCTTTTGGTTAAATGGTGTAAATCCGTTCAGTAGTTCCTGAGAAATTTGAAAAAGAAAACACATATATATCTGGGCGGAGCCTAACCACACATGTCATCGTGAGATCTGATTGGCTGTCAGCACTTCATCCTGGAATTGCTGGCAGCCATCTTGGGACCAATATAAATGATAGTACCCCATTGAAATGCATTGTAGTGAATCGAAGATTTTGAGGGTTACCAAAAGGAGAACTATAAAGGGTGATAACAGACTTTAGTTACATTAGAATTCATTTGTTTATGGTACCATACTAATTTCAGGAATTGTGGTGTGTTCTAAGGTGATTTTACCCTGTGAAAAACCTTCTGCTGGGATATCATGAATCATGTTTGAGAGAAAACTATTTTCACATGCTTGTCCCATACAGTTTTGGAAGGTGCTCCAGAAGCTAAAATGAGAGCATATTTTCTGTAAATTCACATTATCTTTCTCAGTCATGTGAGAATGAAGTCTGACATTCTCAGTAAAACATGTACATCCAACAAGGGCAGAGGCTGTCAGTTGATTCCTTTGTGTTCTACTGCAGCTTCCCAGAGTGTTCTAAAGAACAACTAGAGTGCTAACAGCCTTACTTATGACAAAAGTATGGCACACCTGAAGCCATCTTGATTGGAATAAACTGGTAACACTTAAAACATTTAATTTAAAAAGGAACAAAATGATGGGATTCATTTTGTCATAGAAATTATGTTTAGTGCTGTAGAAAGAAAAATTAGGACATGTTTCAAGTGTGATCTCAAATATCTTCCTGTTATATTTCAACAGGAGCAGCCTGTCAGTTGATGCCTTTGTGTTCTACTGCAGCTTCCCAGAGTGTTCTAAAGAACAACTAGAGCGCTAACAGTCTTACTTATGACAACATTATGGCACACCTGAAGCCATCTTGATTGGAATAAACTGGTAACTCTTAAAACATTTAATTTAAAAAGGAACAAAATGAGGGGGTTCATTTTGTCATAGAAATTATGGTTAGTGCTGTAGAAAGAAAAATTAGGACATGTTTTAAGTGAGATCTCAAATATCTTCCTGTTATATTTCAACAGGAGCAGCATGTCAGTTGATGCCTTTGTGTTCTACTGCAGCTTCCCAGAGTGTTCTAAAGAACAACTAGAGAGCTAACAGTCTTACTTATGACAAAAGTATGGCACACCTGAAGCCATCTTGATTGGAATAAACTGGTAACACTTAAAACATTTAATTTAAAAAGGAACAAAATGAGGGGGTTCATTTTGCCATAGAAATTATGGTTAGTGCTGTAGAAAGAAAAATTAGGACATGTTTTAAGTGAGATCTCAAATATCTTCCTGTTATATTTCAACAGGAGCAGCCTGTCAGTTGATGCCTTTGTGTTCTACTGCAGCTTCCCAGAGTGGTCTAAAGAACAACTAGAGTGCTAACAGCCTTACTTATGACAAAAGTATGGCACACCTGAAGCCATCTTGATTGGAATAAACTGGTAACACTTAAAACATTTAATTTAAAAAGGAACAAAATGATGGGGTTCATTTTGTCATAGAAAGTATGGTTAGTGCTGTAGAAAGAAAAATTAGGACATGTTTCAAGTGTGATCTCAAATATCTTCCTGTTATATTTCAACAGGAGCAGCCTGTCAGTTATGCCTTTGTGTTCTACTGCAGCTTCCCAGAGTGTTCTAAAGAACAACTAGAGCGCTAACAGTCTTACTTATGACAAAATTATGGCACACCTGAAGCCATCTTGATTGGAATAAACTGGTAACTCTTAAAACATTTAATTTAAAAAGGAACAAAATGAGGGGATTCATTTTGTCATAGAAATTATGGTTAGTGCTGTAGAAAGAAAAATTAGGACATGTTTTAAGTGAGATCTCAAATATCTTCCTGTTATATTTCAACAGGAGCAGCCTGTCAGTTGATGCCTTTGTGTTCTACTGCAGCCTCCCAGAGTGTTCTAAAGAACTACTAGAGCGCTAACAGTCTTACTTATGACAAAAGTATGGCACACCTGAAGCCATCTTGATTGGAATAAACTGGTAACACTTAAAACATTTAATTTAAAAAGGAACAAAATGAGGGGGTTCATTTTGCCATAGAAATTATGGTTAGTGCTGCAGAAAGAAAATTTAGGGCATGTTTTAAGTGAGATCTCAAATCCTCTTCTATTTCATTAGAAAATTCTGACATGCAGACTGAAACAATCACTTTCAATACCAGCAGTAGACTTCCAGTTAACTCCCTGGTGAGCAGTAGCTTTACTACAGTGATCTAATGAACAACTAGAGTGCTAACATTCTGAATTTATGGCAAATGTGTGACATCTGAATGCCTTCTTGATGGAATCAAAGTAAAAAACTGAAAGCATTTCCTACTGAGGAGACTGCAGTAAATGACGAAATTAGGAAACTTCATAACAAATAAGTCTCCCAAGATGGCCACCAGAGAAAAAAGAGCCCAAATGTAGCACAAATATCACCCAGATGTAGCCCACATATAGCCCAATGACAGAAGTGTGCAAAACACTTTTTATTTTTAGTTTTTCTGCAGTTTTATATAGTACAAACTGGTCAGGTATTGGAGCGTTACATCTTACTTGGACCCATTATTGCGTATTTTGCACGAAGTACATGAGATTGATCTTGCGAAACATTGAACTTTACGATTCTGTTAACCTGAAGTTGCTCTGAACCGGGCTTTGTAACACCCGTTTTTACCTACTGGTTTTAATTAATGTATTGTATTAGGAAAGAGGATTTACTGTTTTTATGTACACTTTTATGATCTATGTTTCTAAATCAGATCAAATAAAGTTTAATGAATTCTATGGCAGGACGGAGGCGAGGATTATGCATATCTTTCCTCACTTTATTTGCATAGCAGTTCAAAGAAAACGTAACACAACAATCATTAAACAAAAGACTACACAACCCATGAACCATTAGGGGGGTACTCTCCAAGGCAACTGTAGTCCAATCATATCACAGTCCATCGTATATAATATTGTGACGTCCCTTCCGCTTCCTCTTTCTTCACTGCTCGTCAGTTAAGTGCATTCCTTACATTCTTGGCTTAATCTGACGTTGTTGCTGTTTGTATAGCGGTTTCTTGTGCACGTTATTAGTATTATTGCCTTGGTATTGTTTCATATTCCCTGCGCAGCAGGCTCTTGCCCGAGCGCGTTCTCCCCCTCGCAGTTTCTCCCGCTGTGTGCTCTGCGCGCGGTGAGATCCTGTCAGGTGCGTCTGGTCCGAGCGAGGCAGCTCTGTAGAGCGTTCCCGCTGGTCTTTACGCGCGTTTGGGAATCCGGTCACTCCTTTAGTGTCCGCTTGATTCCCGACCAACCCTCGCCTAATTTTGACACCGCTACGTGGTGATTTCCCCACACGTCCACGTTAGTGACCAGCGCCACCTGGTGGTGGTAATTGGTATTGCGCCTCAGTCTATTCTTATAACAGCTTCGGGGAAAGCCCAGCTGTTGGAGCACCGGCAAGGGGGCTGTCTTAAGGATTTTAAGGGCATTTGTTCTATGCTCACACCCTCTGCTATCATGTCTTCTCCAGAAGACCATTTTTACTCCTCCTACCAGGAAGTGGAGGAGGAATGGCCCCCCAACTTCTCCCTCCAGCAGTGGACCAAGCCCTCTCTCTGGCTATTTCTAGGGCTCTGGCTCCTCTTTGGGATCAGGTTGATAAGCTGGCGAAAAGCATCCCTGGGGTGTTCAGTGACCCAGATCTGGTGGTGGCGGGTCCAAGTAGCTCCCAGATGGGGAATAAAAAGGCCGTTAAGCATAACGCGGGCACTTGGAAGGATTTGATAAACTTACGGAGACCTTCCTCAAGAGTGCGCGAACGCTAAAACATGCACCCTGCCGGGAGGAGGAGCAGCCCGGAGAAAATTGCGACACTGTCACCACTATTGTAGACCCCGACGGTGGGTTTCCCTTAGAGGGAGAGGGTGTATCGGAGGATGATTTCTCCTCCGATGAGGATAAGGACTCGGGGCGTCCCTGGCGTCCAGAGTCCCACTCCTCTCAGTCCCCGGTTGGGGACGGGGTCCACTCGGACATATTCGAGCCTACCCAAATTTACCATCCTAGGTCGGCAGAGTGGACACCTGACGCCAAAGTGGCAGAGTATGTGGTGGGGAAAATCCATTAACCCCTTGAAAGGGAGGTCAGGAATAGGATGAGGGGAGAATGCCCCAGGCCCTCACTGAAGGGGAAGGTGGCACACACGCCTGAAATTGATGAGAAACTATGTACCTTTTTCTCCAAGTATATGAGGGATCCCAAGAAAGGAATTGATAGGTCTTGGACGTGGTAGGGCCCTTGACCCAAATTATTCAATTGACGGAGCGTTCCAAAGAGTCAGGATCCCTTTGTCCACGGATATTGGGGCTGGTTGGGCGCACTACCCTAAACCCTAAAACACTACCCCCTCCACTACCCAAACACCACTGCACTACCCTAAACCCTAAAACACTACCCCCAGCACGACACCCTACACTACCCAAACATAACTGCACTACCCTAAACCCTAAAACACTACCACCAGCACGACTCCCTACACTACCCAAACACCACTGCACTACCCTAAACCCTAAAACACTACCCCCAGCACGACTCCCTACACTTCCCAAACACCACTGCACTACCCTAAACCTTAAATATACCCCCAGCATGACCTCCCACACTACACAAACACCACTGCACTACCCTAAACCCTAAAACACTACCCCCAGCATGACCCCCTACACTACCCAAATACCACTGCACTACCCTATACCCTAAAACACGACCCCCTACACTACACAAACACGACTGCACTACCCTAAACCCTAAAACACTACCCACAGCATGACCCCCTTCACTACACAAACACCACTGCACTGCCCTAAACCCTAAAACACTACCCCAGCACTACCCCCTACACTACCCAAACACCACTGCACTAACATAAACCCTAAAACACTACCCCCAGCACAACCCCCTACACTACACAAACACCACTGCACTACCCTAAACCCTAAAACACTACCCCCAGCACGACTCCCTACACTACCCAAACACCACTGCACTACCCTAAACCCTAAATCTACCCCCAGCACGACCCCCTACACTACCCAAACACCACTGCACTACCCTAAACCATAAAACACTACCCCCAAAATGACCCCCTACACTACACAAACACCACTGCACTACCCTAAACCCTAAAACACTACCACCAGCATGACCCCCTACACTACCCATACACCACTGCACTACCCTAAACCCTAAAACACTACCCCCAGCACGACCCCCTACACTACTGCACTACCCTAAATGTTAAAACACTACCCCCAGCACGACCCCCTACACTACCCAAACACCACTGCACTACCCTAAACCCTAAAACACTACCCCCAGCACGACCCCCTACACCACCCAAACACCACTGCACTACCCTAAACCCTAGAAAAGAAACCCCCACCCCATGCCCAATACCCCTTACCTCTCACTCCTCATGGTTCCTCTCTCCTCGTGGTTCCTGCTTCACGTTATCTCTGAGGGGCGGTGCACGTCGTTGTGAGGAAACGGAACAGCCTCTGTTTCCTTACAACGACATGGATCGTCTACATGTTTTTTAGAACGCATGGTCATTTACCATACATACCTTTACAACAAAATTAGTTGTAAAGGCATGCGTGGTAAATGACCATGCGTTCTAAAAAAATGCGTAGTAATGACTTCGTGATGTACAACGCATGTGTGGTAATTAAGCCTGGGCGTAGTTCGCGAAGTAGCGCTACGCGAAGCTACGCAAAGTGCAGTTCGCACTAGGCGAGCTACGCGTAGCACTACGCGAACTGCGTAGTGCGCTGTTCGCAATGATTGCACAGTGCCGGATGCTTGTCCGCACTGTGCAATCATTGAAAACGGCATCTTGCACAGTGCGAGCTGTCTTTTACTGCCGCTCGAGTAGATTTTTACTCGAGCGGCAGCTTTCTCAACGCGGACTGGTAGTTTCTCATCGCGAGCGGTCGCGAGCATACGCGACCACTCGCAATGAGAAACCTGACCTCTTCGCATTGAGAATATCGCCGGGAGGTTTATTTTCCACGCTCGCGATCAGCAACTTGATGTTGCTGATCGCGAATGAGGAAAAAGTCTCGCCGGGATGTCATTTTGCTTGCTCGCGGTCGCCAACTTGATGTTGAGGACCGCGAGCAAGCAAAAAATGACCGCTGCACTACGCTACGCTACGCGTGTTTGCACTGTGCTACATGCAATTTGCATTGTGCGAAGTAGCGCAAACTTCGCAAACTACGCGAGCGTAGCGTAGTGCTTTGCCCAGGGTTAGTGGTAATGCATGCGTTGTAATGGTATCGCAAAGTAAAAAAGTCGTTGTAACGGCTGTTTACCGATCAAAGCTGGCCCCTGTTCTTCAGTGAGACGTTTATTTGATTAATTAGGAGGAATGAATGTGGGTTTTTTACCGAAAAGTCCATTCCCGGCTGTTGTATTCTGAAAGTGTCCGCGTGGCCTGGTTTCACTTCCGGTGAGAGAGTGGAAGAGTCTGTTTGGATCTAAAGGAGTTCTGTTGTTGGACGGGGCCGGCGCGACATGTTATCAGAAAACATAGCTAATGGAAAGCGTCCTCCCTGAAGTGTGGAGCAGTGCCATGAGAGGTCAACGAGTGTGCGTCCCACCGCAGTATGACCGTACCGTGTGACCCATGTGCCGCCTCCAGGGTACGGGAGGCAGAAGCGGCATCGCAGGTCCTCTTGAAGACCATCGTAGCACTAATTCTACATTTTGGTACTAGGGCATTTTAACTTTGTTGTTCCTGCCAGATACAAAGACAAGATCCTGTGTTATTCAGTGCCCTCGTTAACTTTTTTGTGGGTTGTGGTGCTTGTCACTTCGCTGCCCCGCCGGTGCACACGACTGGGCACCCCACCTCGTGTGCCATCTGTAGGGCCTCTGCCCTCGGATCACTGGTTTCGGTTTCTGGAGTGGCAACATAAACAGTTGCTCCCAAAGGACTTGCCTGAACACTTAGGTGAATATCCCCTGCACCAGCATTCCACAGAAATTCTTTCCTAGCTCTCCCACGTCAATGAGCACGGCTCCGCTCACGACACCGTATGACGTCATCGGAGCCATAAGAGGACCTCGTCGGCGTGCTGACGTCAGTTCCACCCATTTTTTCCGTGCCACCGAGGCAAACAGGGGACCGAGACATTTTCACATGTATACATAGTATAATAAATATATATATATTCACTGAAAAAAACATAGGTTTCAGGCACGTTATAGTTAGAAATTAGCATTTAAAAAACCTTAGAAATTCACTGAAAAAACCATAGGTTTCAGGCACGTTATAGTTAGAAATTAGCATTTAAAAAAACCTTAGAAATTCACTGAAAAAACCATAGGTTTCAGGGGCGTTATAGTTAGTTGGACATTTCACTCGTACAAAACCATAGAAATTCCCCCGTTATAGTTAGTTCAGCTAACTATAACTCGCGCGCCCGCAATGCACTGCTGTTGACGTCACATATTACATCACTCATGACATGGTCAGTGACATCACTCATGACATCACTGATGACATCTCAAATGACATCACTGATGACATCATCCAGTGAATGTGTGTTTTTATGAAAATTAAATATGTTTTATATATGTATATCTCAAGGTCGATGGAAGAATAAATGGGTATATAAGTGTCTAAATGGATGATTTTTTTTGTAAAATTGATTGTATAACTGACTAAGTGCATCTTAGTGAATACATGGGTTAGTGAGTAATGTTTAAATATGAAAATATCTGTATCAGTCTCTCACTTTGTGTATAAGTGGCTGCATGGGTTGGTGAGTAGCTACATGAGTGTCTATATGGGTTATTAGTTGGTTTTTTGAGTATCAGTATGAGTGTCTGAGTGTCTGTATGGTTCGGTGGGGGTATTACTTAGTGCATAGATGCATGAATGAGTGACTCACTGTTTGTATGTGTTGAAGACAGCATGTGTGCAGGACTGTATAGGTGGATGAGTATGTGTATGGGTGTGTTAGTGAGTGAATGACTGTCTCAATAGAGTCTTTATGAGTAACTACATATGTTTTAAACTAGTATATGTGAGTATTGGTGTATATAAGTGAGTATATGTGAGAGTGAGAGATTGGAAGAGTTCCTGTACAAATAAGTAGGTGTTTCTATAAGTGATTGTTTAAGAGAGTAAGTATGTGTAAGTTTCTGTAGAAGTAAGTGTGTTAGTGTGTGTATAACTGTATATGCAAGTAAATGGATGTTTGATACTTTGTTTGCATGTGTGACTATGTGTGTGAGTAACTCTATGGATGAGTGGCGGTGTGTAACAGGATGTATAGGTGTATGAGTACATATGATGAGTGAGTACATGTATGAGTGACTGTATAGGGACTGTTGGTGAATGAGTGGATTTGTGTGTAGATCTTGGAATTACTGAATAGGTGTGTTGTAACTGGTATTGGTATGTCCATTGTTTTGAAAATGTTAGTTTGTATTTTTGAGTGTGTGTATCAAAGGTTATATTAGGGTGAGAGGAGGTCTGCCACTCTATCACAAGGATGATGTCATCAGTGATGTCATCAGTGATGTCATTTGAGATATCATCAGTGATGTCATGAGTGATGTCACTGACCATGTCATGAGTGATGTAATATGTGACGTCATCAGCAGTGCATTGCGGGCGCGCGAGTTATAGTTAGCTGAACTAACTATAACGGGGGAATTTCTATGGTTTTGTACGAGTGAAATGTCCAACTAACTATAACGCCCCTGAAACCTATGGTTTTTTCAGTGAATTTCTAAGGTTTTTTAAATGCTAATTTCTAACTATAACGTGCCTGAAACCTATGGTTTTTTCAGTGAATATATATCTATATATACATACATATATATATGTATATATGTATGTATATATATATTCTGCTCCAAAGGTTGTCCACCAGGTGAGTAGCACTCGATCAGCAGCTTTGTTGATGATAGGCAGGGACGAGGATCCGCTTGTAGAAGCTGCTCCGTAATGGAATTGCATGACGCATTTCGAAGCTCCATATGCTTCTCTTCAGAGGCTTGAACGGAGACAGTGTGTGCAAACGCTGAACCCACTTCGCCATTTTCATATTGCACACCCACCAATGGGAAGCTCGAATGAGACTGTGCATTGTGGGAAATGTGGTCCGGATAGCACACAAATCTTGTCCTGTATGGACCCTGCAAGTGGACTCGTCCTCAATCCTGTTTGCGGCTGCTGGCCCACATAGCCGACATGATAGTTACCATGTCGAGTGGCCCCCATAACATTACGGGGTGGTGCACACTCCGCGGCAGGACGGTCACGTATTACATTCTGCTCCAAAGGTTGTCCACCAGGTGAGTAGCACTCGATCAGCAGCTTTGTTGATGATAGGCAGGGACGAGGATCCGTTTGTAGAAGCTGCTCCGTAATGGAATTGCCTGACGCGTTTCGAAGCTCCATATGCTTCTCTTCGGAGGCTTGAACGGAGACAGTGTGTGCAAACGCTGAACCCACTTTGCCATTTTCATATTGCACACCCACCAATGGGAAGCTCGAATGAGACTGTGCATTGTGGGAAATGTGGTCCGGATAGCACACAAATCTTGCCCTGTATGGACCCTGCAAGTGGACTCGTCCTCAATCCTGTTTGCGGCTGCTGGCCCACATAGCCGACATGATAGTTACCATGTCGAGTGGCCCCCATAACATTACAGGGTGGTGCACACTCCGCGGCAGGACGGCCGCGTATTACATTCTGCTCCAAAGGTTGTCCACCAGGTGAGTAGCACTCGATCAGCAGCTTTGTTGATGATAGGCAGGGACGAGAAACCGCTTGTAGAAGCCGCTCCGTAATGGAATTGCCTGACGCGTTTCGAAGCTCCATATGCTTCTCTTCAGAGGATTGAACGGAGACAGTGTGTGCAAACGCTGAACCCACTTCGCCATTTTCATATTGCACACCCACCAATGGGAAGATCGAATGAGACTGTGCATTGTGGGAAATGTGGTCCGGATAGCACACAAATCTTGTCCTGTATGGACCCTGCAAGTGGACTCGTCCTCAATCCTGTTTGCGGCTGCTGGCCCACAAAGCCGACATGATAGTTACCATGTCAAGTGGCCCCCATAACATTACGGGGTGGTGCACACTCCGCGGCAGGATTGAGGATGAGTCCACTTGCAGAGTCCATGCAGGACAAGATTTGTGTGCTATCCGGACCACATTTCCCACAATGCACAGTCTCATTCGAGCTTCCCATTGGTGGGTGTGCAATATGAAAATGGCGAAGTGGGTTCAGCGGTTGCACACATTGCCTCCATTCCAGCCTCTGAAGAGAAGCATATGGAGCTTCAAAACGCATCAGGCATTTCCATTACGGAGCAGCTTCTACAAGCGGATCCTCGTCCCTGCCTATCATAAAGAAAGCTGCTGATCGAGTGCTACTCACCAGGTGGACAACCATTGGAGCAGAATGTAATACGCGGCCGTCCTGCCGCGGAGTGTGCACCACCTTGTAATGTTATGGGGGCCACCCGACATGGTAACTATCATATCGGCTACGTGGGTCAGCAGCCGCAAACAGGATTGAGGACGAGTCCACTTGCAGAGTCCATGCAGGACAAGATTTGTGTGCTATCCGGACCACATTTCCCACAATGCACAGTCTCATTCAAGCTTCCCATTGGTGGGTGTGCAATTTGAAAATGGCGAAGTGGGTTCAGCGGTTGCACACACTGCCTCCATTCAAGCCTCTGAAGAGAAGCATATGGAGCTTCGAAACGCGTCAGGCATTTCCATTACGGAGCAGCTTCTACAAGCGGATCCTCGTCCCTGCCTATCATAAAGAAAGCTGCTGATCGAGTGCTACTCACCAGGTGGACAACTATTGGAGCAGAATGTAATACGCGGCCATCCTGCCATGGAGTGTGCACCACCCCGTAATGTTATGGGGGCCACCCGACATGATAACTATCGTATCGGCTACGTGGGTCAGCAGCCGCAAACAGGATTGAGGACGAGTCCACTTGCAGAGTCCATGCAGTAAAAGATTTGTGTGCTATCCGGACCACATTTCCCACAATGCACAGTCTCATTCGAGCTTCCCATTGGTGGGTGTGCAATATGAAAATGGCGAAGTGGGTTCAGCGGTTGCACACACTGCCTCCGTTCAAGCCTCTGAAGAGACGCATATGGAGCTTCGAAACGCATCAGGCATTTCCATTACGGAGCAGCTTCTACAAGGGGATCCTCGTCCCTGCCTACCATAAAGAAAGCTGCTGATCGAGTGCTACTCACCAGGTGGACAACCATTGGAGCAGAATGTAATACGCGGCCGTCCTGCCGCGGAGTGTGCACCACCCCGTAATGTTATGGGGGCCACCCGACATGGTAACTATCATATCGGCTATGTGGGTCAGCAGCCGCAAACAGAATTGAGGACGAGTCCACTTGCAGAGTCCATGCATGACAAGATTTGTGTGCTATCCGGACCACATTTCCCACAATGCACAGTCTCATTCGAGCTTCCCATTGGTGGGTGTGCAATATGAAAATGGCGAAGTGGGTTCAGCGGTTGCAAACACTGCCTCCGTTCAAGCCTCTGAAGAGAAGCATATGGAGCTTCGAAACGCGTCAGGCATTTCCATTATGGAGCAGCTTCTACAAGCGGATCCTCATCCCTGCCTATCATAAAGAAAGCTGCTGATCGAGTGCTACTCACCAGGTGGACAACCATTGGAGCAGAATGTAATACACGGCCGTCCTGCTGCGGAGTGTGCACCACCCCGTAATGTTATGGGGGCCACCCGACATGGTAACTATCATATCGGCTACGTGGGTCAGCAGCCGCAAACAGGATTGAGGACGAGTCCACTTGCAGAGTCCATGCAGGACAAGATTTGTGTGCTATCCGGACCACATTTCCCACAATGCACAGTCTCATTCGAGCTTCCCATTGGTGGGTGTGCAATATGAAAATGGCGAAGTGGGTTCAGCGGTTGCACACACTGCCTCCGTTCAAGCCTCTGAAGAGAAGCATATGGAGCTTCGAAAGGCGTCAGGCATTTCCAATACGGAGCAGCATCTACAATCGGATCCTCATCCCTGCCTATCATAAAGAAAGCTGCTGATCGAGTGCTACTCACCAGTTGGACAACCATTGGAGCAGAATATATATATATATATATATATATATATATATATATATATATATATATATATATATATATATATATATATATATTGGAACATAATAAGACCATTGCTAGCTTATGGAAGTATCGAAACTTAGGAACCGCAGTAGACAATTTTTGCCTACAGGGCTTGAGGCAACATATTTTTAGAGGGTTAGTTGTAAAGGAACAAGTTTGCCTAATGAATTTTAATCTCCTGGGGGGATGGGGTAGATTATACTGAGATTCCTAATTGTTGGTTTGCTCCATGTAATTACTGAGCAGACAATACACCGGCATGGATGGACTCACAGCTACCCTCAAGGAACCTGAGACCCCATCCCCATTCAAATGGAATCAGCGCCACTGGGTATTTACTCTCATGGTTGTCAGCTACTATAACTGGGTTGAATACACGAGGGACTACCTGATCTGAGGACACTAAATGAAACCTGACAGTAGTCATACTGAATCCTTTATCTCTCAAAGCCTCCATTCGCTCACCATTGATGGTGACCCACTACTTGTACTTCTAAATGTTGCTTGGCAGATGGGCACTTGACATCATCTCTCTGTCACCCTAGAACACTAGAATGACCTCTGCACTCCCCCCATACAATGTAGGATAACCTCCTCTCCAAGCACTACTCTAGCCTGCCCCGGTGTCTGCCCAACAGTGCAGGGCTGTGCCCTGTTGGGACACTTGACATCACCCTTGAAAAACCTACCTGAAGGCACTCATTGTACTTGTGGGTGAACTTCCCTGAGTACTTTTGATCAGGGAACCTATCTCCTCCTGCGGACTTGGAGTCCTGCACCATAGAACTGTTTTGGGGACCTTTAGGGAACTTCTTGTTTTTATTTCCTCTTTCTTCTTGTGGGGACCCTGTCCTCCCTTTTGGTGATCCCCCCAGATACCTTCTTGGACACTCCACAAAAAATGTACTAAGCATGTGCCCTCTCAAAACAAAAATGTCCAACCCAGTAAAATTGTTCAATTTGCTGCCCTGTAACCAAATACTTAGTGCCGTGCTGGAATAATGCATGCATTGATTCTCTGGGGCATCTCCAAACTTGGCAACAGGGATGACTTTCATGGGAGCATACTTCAACCTGCTTCCTATTTCTAGTGTGAGTAGGGTGTCACTCTGCACTGTAGGCATATGTTTCCAGAGACTTGCCTCCAATACTCCTCTAAGACCCTGTGCATTCCTAAGGCTAACTCATAGAATGAAAACCACTTGCCGAAATCATCCCTCATCAGATACCTGGGCACCAGGTCATTAGGAATGTGGACCTTTATATCTCCTTTGAACACTGTGGTATTGCTGCCTCCTTTACTGCTGGAATTCATTTGCCTTGCCTTGATTTCCAGCTCTTTCATGTGCACTTTATGAGCCAAAAGCAATTTCTTCTCTGCAAAGGCTTTCTCAGCCTTCTTTTGCCTCCAGCTTAAGTTTGGCCATCTGCAGCCTAAACTCCCTTTCCCCACTCCTGTCCACCAGCTCCACACTGCTTTCTGCTATGGGAGGGAGTTTTAATTCAGGGGACAAGATATCCCCTCCCCTGTATGCTGCACTTCAAGACCTGTACCCTGGTCTTCCACTTTCTCCTCCACTTCATCCTTCCCCTCCTGGTCATCCTCTGCTGCCAGGATGCTTGTTTCAGGTTCAGGGAAGACCTGCCTTGGCAGTTCGGGCTGGACTGTTCCCATGAGGCACAGGGTCAAGACTGATTTGCATATAGCTGGGTCTGAACTGAGGTGGCGAAGTGGGCTGAAGAATGATGATGGCTTCAACCCAGATCTGTGACTGGGGGTGAGTGTCTGAAAAGTTTCAGTGCTCCGTCCATCATCTCCTTGTGTTTGCTTTGTCCGCCCTAAGTTGGCAGGGTATGCCCAGACGTGGGATCCTTGCTCACTTTGCCACTGGATTCAAGCTAGCCTGGCTGATGAGGGGTGTTACCCCGAAACCGGTCCCAGGATGCTTGTCAGGGTGAAACACAAGCAAACTTCAAATTAACCTGTGCTTAACTCTCTGGTAACTTGGCAGAAAAGCAGTCACTCTTAACTTAGAGGCAATGTGTAAAGTATTTATGCAGCAATTCAAACAGTAATAAAATAAAAACACAACACCACAAAAATCCTACACCAAATTGGAAAAATAGAATAAAATGTAATACATTATTTGAAACTAAAATAACAAAAACTCAAGTAATAGAACCAGAAAGCTGCAATTATAATGATTTATGTAAAAATCTGGTCATGCTGGACTGGGGCAAAGTCTTAAGTTCAGGCCAACCACAATGGAGAGCGGGCCAGATACAGGGACCAAGTCAGGCCAGCTGAACAAAGTACCTTAAATTCAAGTTGTGGAGCATTGCAAAATTCTGCACCGAGGATGCTTCGCGCAGCAACGGTTGTGAGGCACTTCGTCAAGGATACATCATGCAGTGGCAGTTCTGAGAAGCTGCTGCACTGTGATGCAAGGTCCTGCATTGAGTATACATCATGCAGAAGCGGTTCCGAGGAGTTGCAAGGCTGTGATGTGAGGTTCTGCATCGAGAAGGTGTCACGCAGACGCTGTTCCGAGGAGCTGCAAGGCTGCGATGTGAGGTCCTGTGTTGAGGAGGCTTCGCTCAGCGACGATTCGGAGGAGTTGCATGATCCTGCATCGGGAATGCATTAAGCAGCTGCGGTTCCCATGCAGAGCTGCAAGATGATGCGTCACACTACATCGGTTTTGCTAGGACCACATCTGGGCTGGCAGAGCACTTTCAGGCCCACTTCCAAGGGTCCAGTACTGGGTTGGCAGAACTTGGGGGGGGTAGAACTCTCAGTACACTGAGTCCAGTTGCAGAATTCAAGGTGGTTGGAGCTTTTTCTGTCCCTCAGGCTCTGATCAGGAGGCCAGCCAACTATCCCTTGGAGTCACTCTGGTGGTCCTGCGTTCAAGATGTAGGTTCAGCCCTTCTTTCTCAGGCAGCAGGGCAGCAGAGGAGCAACCCTTCTTGCAGCAGAGCAGGGCAGCGGTCATTCAAGTCTTCCACAGGTCTAGAGGTATATAGAAGTGTTGGGTTTGAGGGTCCACTATTTATCCTTGGAGCAATCTTTGAAGAAGGAGATGTTTCTAGAGGGTTCCACCCCCAGGTATGTTTAAAATTCCCTTCCTCCCTGCTGAGGCTCCAACTTGTCTGGGAGCCCAAAAGACTAGTATGAAACTCTTTGTGAGTGTGCTGAGGTACAGTATTTGTGATATGCAAGTGTGGTAGATGAAAGCTCTGCCTCCCTATGAAGTCAAAGATGACCCATCCTGCCAGCACCTATTCCCCCTTTATCTCATTGTCTGGGAGCAAACCAAAGAGCCACTGCCAGTTACACCTACTCATGTGCCCCAGGATATAGGCTGCAGACACCCCATTGTTGGGACAAGAAAATGCTAATTTTATAAAAGTGACATTTTCACAATTGTGATTTAAAATCCAATTTTACCATGGAAGATGGTTTTAAATTACAATTCTTTAGAGACGAAACTTGACATTTCTACCTGCTCCCAAACAAATGTTATCCTATGGGAGAGGTAGGCCTTTCAGAAGTGAAAAACATATTTAAGAGATTTTCACTACCAGGACATGTAAAATTTAAAAGTATATGTCTAACTTTTTAAATACACCTCACCCTGCCCTATGGACTGTACTGGGCCTACTCTAGGTATGACTTATGTGTACTAAAAGGGAAGGTTTAAGCCTGGCAAAACGTATCATGCCATGTCAAAATGGCAGTTTTAAAACTGCACATACAGGTTGTAATGGAAGGCCGGAGACATCTTTAAAAGGTTCTCCCCGCACAGCTCCACCACTAAGTGCTGCTCCCTGAACCCTTGAGCTCACAGTTGCCGGATGTTCGAGGCCCTCCTCCACCCACAGGCTACTGTCTGTGCCTCATCCCTGGTGGTCCAGTGGGAAAGCGCTCTGCTCTTCTGCTGTTCTGCCTCTGCCTCTCTTGCCTCTTTCCTTTTGTGCCATCTTTTTCTCTGTCCTTTCCTTCTCTTTCCTTTATTTGTCCTTATGTCACTTTTCTCTTTTTCTTTTTTCACTCTTCTCACTCTTTCCTTTGTTTTCCCCTCGTTTTCAGGAGCAAGCTGCTGCTTCCCCCACAGTTCCTCCCCCTCCAGTGTGTTCTTCTTGCCCCCGCCTTCCAGCTGACCCGCCCTCCCCCCGATCCCTACTTAATGGCGGCCATTTTCCGGCAAGAAGAGCAAGACCACTGACCTGGGCAGTGTGACTGCTCTCCCCCGTACAGCTCCACCACTAAGTGCTGCCCCCTGAGCACCTAAGGTAAGCGCGTCTGTGCCCATCCGCAACCAGCGCCAGGGACCCTGGCCCTGTGACCCACCAATGCTACAACTCCAGCACCCTCCACGATCTCAACCTCGGATGCATCAACAACTGCCAGCTCTCGATGCCGAACAACACACACGACCCCCTCTCCTGTCAAAACTGCCAACGTACCTTCACCTACCTCCATAACCCAGCAGCATCTCCTAACCGACCGGACATCAATGCTCACAAACCACCCAACTGCATCCTCCTTAATGTACGTTCCCCACACAAACTCTCCATAAAAATCTAGGACATCCTCAACACCTACTCGGCCACCGTCGCCTTCCTCACGGAAACATGGACCAACGCCAACTCTGCACCCGACATCGCCACTGCCATTCCCAATGGATACAAGATCTTGTGCATGATCGCCCCATCTGTCCAGGAGGAGGCATCGCCATCGTCCACAAAGAGACACTCTGCATGACCACCCGCCTGGCAACACAACAACCCTCATGGAGCACCTCTACTTCCAGATCCAGACCAACCCCAAAACAACTCTCCGTGGAACACTCATCTACAGGCCGCCCAGCATAGCCCAGCACTCCCTTTACCGATGCCATCACCGACCTCATCACACCCCAAGCCCTCGTGTCCAAAGACTACATCCTACTAGGAAACCTAAACTTCCACCTGGACAACCACAATGACTCAAGCACCACCTCCCTCCTAGAGAATCTTGCCACCATAGGACTGAAACAACTAGTCACTGCCCTCACGCACACAGTGGGACACACACTGGACCCCATCTTCACTGGAGGAAACAGCATCTCCTACAGCCACAACACTGAACTCCTCTGACAGATCACCACTGCATCCACATCTCCTTAAAAAAAAACACCATACAAAAGCATGCCCACTGCCTCCCCCGCAGAAGCTGGAACAAAGTCATCGAAGACCAGCTCCCATCTGCCCTCGTCAGCACCCCACCACCGACTATGTCAGACGCAAACACCGCAGCACGTAATCTCCACCGATAGATCATGAACTGCGCCTACTCACTCGCCCCCCTCAAGAAAGCCACCACAAAACATAGCAAGAAAGCAAACTGGTTCACCCCTGCACTCCAGGAATCCAGATGCTCCTGCAAACGAATCAAAAAGACAAGGAGGAACAACAAAACCCCAGAAACACGCGCCGCCTGCAAAGCAGCCACCACCACACACCACCAACTCATCAAATCCACAAGGAAGAAATCCCTCCAAGACAGAATCCTCACCAATGCACACAACACCAAAGAGCTCTTCTCCATCATTAAGGAATTTGCCAAACCCTGCAGTGAAACAACAGACGTCCCACCCTCCTAAGACCTCTGCAACAGACTCAGCACCTTCTTCCACCACAGGATCAAGATGATCTACGACAACTTCGACAACCAAAACCACCTTACAGCTCCAGCTCTCCCCTCATGCGACAGCACCCAAAAAGACCCTGCACAAATGGATCCCGTTCATGACAGAAAACACCTTTAAGACCATGAAAAGCATCCACTTCAGAGCACCCTCAGACCCCTGCCCATACCACAGCTTCCACAGAGCTGCCTCGGCCAGCATACTCGAACTACGTCAGACGATCAACTGCTCCTTCGAGACCGCCGCCTTCCCCGATGACTGGAAACAGGCCAAAGTCAACCCCATTCTGAAGAAACACTCTGCGGTCCTGACAGACCTCATGAACTTCAGGCCCATCTCCCTGATTCCCTTTGCAGCCAAGGTCATCGAAAAGGCCGTCAACACCCAGCTAACAAACTTCATCAAAACTAACAGCGTCCTGGACATCTCCCAATCCGGATTCTGAAACAACCACAGCACCGAGACCGCCCTACTCACCGCCACTGACAATATCTGCTCCCTCCTTGACCAGGGCAAAACGTCAGCCCACATTCTCCTAGACTTCTCAGCGGCATTCAACACTGTCTCCCACCGCACCCTGGCCACCAGACTCCACAACGCCAGCATCCGCGGCATCCTCAAATGGGTCCGCTCCTTACTCACCAGAAGAACTCAGCAGGTCAGACTCCCTCCCTACCTCTCGGAACCGACATAGACCAACTGTGGAGTGCCCCAGCGCTCCTCCCTCAGCCCCACCCTCTTCAATGACTACATGCCACCCATCACAACAATTGTCAGGAACCATGGGCTCAACATCATCTCCTATGCCAAGGACACCCAGCTGATCCTTTCCCTCACCAATGATTCCAACATCACCAGACACAACTTCCAAGAAGGGATGAAAGCCATTGCCACCTGGATGAAGAACAGCTGCCTGAAACTCAACACAGAAAATACAGAAGTCCTCATCCTTGACACCACCCCCTCCGCATGGAATGACTCTTGGTGGCCCTCTGCCCTCAGAAATCCCCCAACCCCGATGGACCACGCATGAAACCTCGGCATCATACTAGACTCATTGCTCACAATGAATTGCCAGATCAACCCTGTCTCCTCGACCAGCTTCAGCACCTTCCGCATGCTTCAAAAGACTTTCAGATGGATCCCAACTGAAATCAGAACAACTAACACACACACACTCATCAGCAGCAGACTGGACTGGACAATGCTCTCTACACTGGAATCAACAAGAAGATCTTTATTACATTGCCAGATGTAAGAATCCCATTGTGGTAACTTCACATTTTTGACAAAATAATAGTTTCGACAGGAATATAGGTCCAAATCATAAACTGGTGAACAGACAAACAGAACTGTTATGTCATGAAAATTACAATTCCGGACAGAATTACTGAAAAAAGAGAAACAATATTTTCACCTTCCCTTTAGGAGTCATGGGGCTGATTGTGCAATTGCCTGGTGTCAGCTCCTTTTCCTACATTTCTATCATGCGTGAAGGGCTCAGTTTTGGGAGGCAGAGACAGTGAAATGGTTTGGTGCATAGTGTTATGCCTTGCATAGTACACTTTTGTCTTACAGTTCACCAGTCCATCTGCTGCTCAGCCACTGTGTGTGTTTGGAGTAGAATGTTGGGAATGCTGTGATGCGTGGAATGTTGGGTGTCTGACTGAGTGAGGTATGACAGTTACAGAGGGGAGAAGCAGGCAGGCTGCTCCTGGTGGGGCTGCTGTGGCATAGGACCAAGGGCTGACTACTGGGCTAACCTACATCATTACTACCTGTTTATCCGGTCTACCTAGCTTATGTGCCTACCTACCATCTAGCTGTACAACTGGAATAAAGATACTTGAGAACTTACTTGGCTACCAGCAACGAGCGAGAGTTGGAGTCGTACCTACATGATGAGAAGAAGCCACAGGTCTAACTTGCCCAGACAGTGTGGAACCAACGCAACTTTAAGCAGAGTAAAGGCAACATATGAAGAGACTCAAGAGGTTCCATCGCAATTCAAGATGTCACTTACGCAACAACTTTTTTCTCATTTTATCTTTTGGGAGAGGATGGGTTTCTGTACTCAATTTTTCAGTTGTTGTATTTTATCCATTCTTTCTGCTTTGAATGGCTCATACCCTCTCGTGATGTTCTCTTAATTGCACATCCCTGGGTTTTGAACCATTCCTTACATTTGTAATTTTGCAACCTTTGCAAAATTAGTATTCTGTGCATTATGCAACAGAATGTTTATCCGGTCTACCTAGCTTATGTGCCTACCTACCATCTAGCTGTACAACTGGAATAAAGATACTTAAGAGCTTACTTGGCTACCAGCGTTTATCTTTTACCACAGACCACAACACATAGAGATTGGTAACAACTAGTAGACAAAAAAAAGTTCCCCTTCAGATCCTCCTTAAGCTCTTGTAACTTGTGAAACAGTGTGTTCCATTCTGTAGCAATAGGGACCCTGCACAACCCTGGAGTCTCCTCCCTGCAGAGCGCCACAGACTCAGTTCTACCCCATTTAAGTGTCGCTGTCACCAATGTGTCACTCCCCGTAATGTGTTAGCTTTACAATACATAGCAATGGACCGACAGACTATAAACAATGCCAGGTCTATGAATCGGTTGGCTGCATTCCCTGCCTTCCTACATTTAAACAGACCTAGGGCTGCACTTCCATGATGCAAACACCCTCGCGCCCAATGATGTCCGTCAGTGTGTCTGTGACTGCCTTCTATAGCATCGCGCCCACCGGGCAGTCCCAGAACATGTGAGCCATGGCAGCCCTTTGCTCCTGGCATGGGGACACATGGAGTCAGATTCAAATATTCTGTGTAATCGTGCTGGGGTGAGATAGGCCCTATGTAAGATAATATGCTGTATATATTGAAACTTACAGGAAGGTTTGCATGGATATGCCAGTACTCTATCTCATTCTTTTTGCGACAATTCTCTGCATATGTCATGTTCCCAGCTTCTCCTAGTCAATAGCAGAGGGTACTGTGGTGTGTATTGGAGGGGGTGTGTGAACCAGGTGAATTGGTGGAGGCCAGTACCTATTGTGTGAAGTGTGTGGATCAGATGGTGTTGTTTCAAGTCCCTGTCTGTGATATGCTAGTGTTGGTTCATCTCAGCCAATAGTCTCCCATAAGCCAGGAAATTGGCCTGCCTGCAATTTATGATCAGACTGTAGTTGCCCAAACGGTATGGGTGTACCGCCATTGAACAAGGCACCTAGGGTGCTCACACCAAAGCCTCCCACACCGCCAGTCCCTCGTCACCAACCAGATTTCGGAAAGACCCAATGGAGCCAACCCGAATTTCGGAGGAGTATTGAGTTAAGGTTAGCATCAACTTCAGGCTTCTATGAAGACTGTCATGTCTCACATACAGCAAGTTGTTAGACTCCCAAGCTACCCTCTCTTGTGGTAGGAAGGACTCTCGTACCAAGCGCTGTGCGCAATCAGCAGTGGGCAGTCCCAGTTCGTCCAGTAGCCGTCTCGCTAAGCCAGTAGGCACACCACTGTAGCTGAGCTGCTAGATAATAGTGTTCGAAGTTAGGGTCCCCGAGGCCCCCCTTCTCGACTGGGAGCTGCAGTTTTTGAAGTGCTACTCATCGTTTGCTTTTGTTCCATAGGAAGCTCTCTAAATATGGTGTGTAGGCCACGAAACGTACAGCAGGGTATATGTACTGGGAGGTTACGGAAGAAATATAGTAAATGCGGGAGCACCACCATTTTCAATAGCGAACCTCTACCTTGGAAAGTGAATGGAAGTGTACTCAAGAACACCATCTGAGATCTAAGGGAGGCGATGCCCTTAGTGAGATTGCCGTCTATGAGGTCTTGCGAGGTATGATAAATGTGTATGCCCAAATATCGCTATGTGTGCTGCTCCCGTCAGAGAGGATGTGAATCCATTGACAGGTGTTGCGGCGGGCAATCCGTACAAACCGGGAACCCACAAGATTTCACCCAATTCACTCCTAGGCTGGATGTAGCCAAAATTCCACTAAGGCATCCCTAATCTCTGCTATACCCTGCCGGATGTCATGAACATAGATTAGTACGTCGTCTGCGTATAATGATACAATATGTTTTTCTTCTCCCAGCAGCATACCCCATGTCTGGCCCAGTTGTCTAAGCCTCTGTACGAAGGACTCCATTGTAAAGAAAAAGAGGAGTGGGAATAGAGGGCATACCTGTTGTGTTCCTCTACTCACTGTTATTGGGTCAAAGATGCAGTGCCCTATTCCTACCCGGTGAGTGAGTTCTGTGTAGAGTATTCGAACGAGTCTTTGAAATCTGCCCATAATGCCCATGGATGTGAGCGTCTCAAACATAAACTCCCAGGCTACGGTATCAAATGCTTTCTCCAAGTCTAACACTATGAATGCTGCATAAGGCCAGTGGGTGGGGGCTTGCTTCATTACTCCATGGAGCCTCTGATTATTGAGAGTAGTCGATCTGCCAGGGATGAAGCCATTCTGGTCTCGGTGGACCAGGTGGGGAAGACAGTCAAGGAGTCATGCTGCTATGATCCTACTTAGGATTTTGTAATCCGTCCCAACCAAAGACAGAGGGTGATATGACGTCACCTTCAGTGGGTCCCTGTCGGCTTTTGGCAGGGACACTAGCAGGGACTGGCGAAGAGTCGGTGGGAGGCAGCCTTCTGTTACGGCATCCTGGTACAACTCGAGCAGCTTAAGAGCCAGAAGGTCTTCATAAGCTTTATAGAGCACGACCGGTAGCCTGTCTAATCACAGGGTTTTGCTTGTGCCAGCACCTCAGATGGCGCCCCAGTTTTCCTATATTGTAATAGGTTCATTTAATTTCTCTCGGCCTGGGGAGGTCAATGGCTGGCAGTGTAATCCTGTCAAGGAAGCCATGGATGTGGGCCTGTCAATCTACGGGGGAGGGATTATACAGCGCATGGTGATGAGCAGTAAATGCTGTGTGTATCTCTGCTTGACTAATCACTTGGTGGGCTGGCATCATTCTAAGCAGGGGGAAAGGGGTGGTTGGTACTTTGCTCCTCAGAAGCCACACAGGTAGGCAGCCCGACTTATTTCCCTCCACATGCATCTTCGCTTGACAGGCCCTAAAGTCTAGGCATAACAACTGCTCTACTAGTAGGGCATGGCGCTCTGTAGCTGTCACTAAAGGTTGTAGCTAGTTAGGGTCAGTACACGCTGCTGCCTCTAAGGCTCTCCGAGTCGTTTCCGTCTGAAACATTTCTCTATGGTGGATCGCTCGTGCACTCACAACCACGCGAATGCAATGCCCTCGCAAGACCACCTTCAATGCCTCCCATTCCACTGTCCTACAGGTGGTCTTGCCCCAATTATCTGTCAGGCCGTGGGACATTGCTTCACTGGTTTCATCCTAGAATAAAGAGTTGTAATCACCATGTAGGGATGGGTGGGCACAGTGCATTCCACTCGAAATGCAACTGAAGTTTGATTGTGGTCTGAGAATGTCTTCCCTAAATATTCAGCATATAGGGCTTGAGCAGGAACGGCCATGTGATAGAGTATGCAGTCCAGATGGACATGTAAACCATGTGGGGGCAAGTAGTAGGAATAGTCTCTTGCATCTAGATTAAGGGCACGCCAGCTATCTAACAGGGACCAGTGTGTTAGCCATTGGGTGAAGCAGATCGCTGGGCAACCACAGGAGACTTTGGTAAGGGCGGGTAGGAAAAATCTAGATGTGGATTTAGTACACAATTAAAAGTCCCCCCTAATAATCCAAAGGATGTGTGCCCATCTGGTAAGAGAAAATGTAAGGCAGGCCAAAAAGGCCTGCTGTGCTCCATTCAGCTCGTAAATACTGTCTAGTAACAGGGGTCTCCCATCGAGCTGTCCCTCCACCAGGACATAGCGCCCTTCTGGGTCTCTTTCCGTAATTACACATCTAAAGGGCACCCCAGGTCTTATCCATATTTGAGCCCATCAGGAAAAAACGGAATAAGTGGTGCTATAATATGGACCATGCCAGCGTTTGTGTAGGCGCACATCTTCTCCTCCAGCTATGTGGGTTTCTTTGAGGAATGCTATCTGAGAGTTTCGCCTTCTAATTTACTGTTGTATGGCATATCATTTGTGGGTTGTTCCCATTCCTCAGACATTGTACATTAAAATACGCAGTCAAGTCATGGTGTGATATGCAGGAAAGGTTGGAAAGGAAGGGACCCAAGGGAGGGAGGATCGTCCACATTGTCTCTCCGAGGCATCGGTATATAGGGAAGGCCGGAAAAAATTATGCTGCAGTGCCTTGTAAACAAGTAAAACAGGCCCCTAACTCCCAACCCAGGGAGGTCCAGGAAACTCCGACTGTCCAAACAAACAACAAACAGTCCCATTGGTGGGATTCTCCAGATTGTGTATTTAAACACCAAGCTTCATTCAAGGAGACAATGTGGGGAACGGCTGGCAGATTGCAGTCTGGGACAGTCTGACTGTAAGCTATCATGGGCAGACATATTCCAAAGGCGGATCCATCGACTCCTTACGACTATGCAAAAGACAGGAATAAAATAGAGCTGGAGTGGGCCCTGCCAGAAACTGGCACCAGTGTCAGTCTCCCTGAAGTAGTCTCAAATTATGAGGAGGAAAGGGGATGGGGAGACCCAAATCAGTGTCCCAACAGAGAGTCCCACAGACAGACACCTCCGTACAGTCTTGTGGTCTGTTAGGGAATCCCACAGGCGCAGTTCTGCATGTCTTACCTGCTATCCCCTCACACCAAAGTGTCTGCAGTCTGTGGAGTGACGTCCGGTATGATGACAGATGTGGCACTGCCCTTCAAAGCACTCCTGCCTGTCTATGAGAACTTGTCGTCGGGAGCCAAAGGCAGTGGGGAACGTCGATCAGCCCACAAGGTAGTTGCAGTTGATAGCACCTTCATTTGCTCTTCTCGGGCCTGTGCTGGCGTAGATGCACTATTGACTCTGGCCTCTTCAGCACCATGGTTCTGGCATCTCCCACATCATCGATCACTGTCCAGCTGGGTTCGCAGTGTTGACAGGTCCAAGGACTCATATCGTCGTTGATCAACCCAGTCCCAGGCAACCGTTGGTTTGGTAAAGAAATAGCTGGACCTGTTTTCCATGACCTTCAGCCTTGCATGGAACAGAAGCGAGTAGGACAAGCCTGCTTGTCTCAAGTTTTTTTAACACCCGAGAAGGAGGCTCTGTGGTGTTGCACCACCAGGGTGTAATCTGGGAAGAGGAGTACTCGTGCATTTTTGTATGATAGTGTCCACGCACCACAAGCCGCAAGTAGAATGGTCTCCTTATATCTGTAGTTCAGTAGTCGGATCACCACTGGTCTTGGAGGGTCCCGCAGCGGTGGTCATCGCACTCGCACACCATGGGCAAGCTCCACTCGATAGTGGGCGGAGAGCTTCATGAGTCCCAATGCTTGCGCCAACCATGTCTCAAAAAATCATACTGGGTCAGAGCCGTTCGCACTCTTGGGGACATTTGCAATTCTCAGGTTGTTACGGTGGGACCATGCCTCCAAATCCTCAGCTCTATTCTCCAGCTCATGAACTTTGGCTGTGAGCGACCACAGCCTTCGAGATCAGTCACTGAAGGTCGAAGTTCTTCCAGTGTACTCTCCGCCTGTGTAGCTTAGGCAGCTAATTTCCTTTGATCATTTCTCAGCAAACCAACTTCTGTTGCCACTGCTGCAACCCTGATGCTCAGATCCTTCCTGGTGTTGGCTATAGCTGTCAGGATTTGATTTAGTTTGGCATCTGCCAGGGTTGTTGGTGGCACCTCCATTGACATAATCTGCTCAGTGCTTTTAGAAGCTTCAGCCTCTGAGCACCTGGGACCCCCCTCCTCTTCATCCTTTCATTGTCAAAGGAGGGGCGCCAACAGGGTCTCAAGTAGGAACAACCGTGTTTTGCTAACTAGTTCCCAAAAGGATGGGGTGAGCTTTCCAAATCACTGAGTGACTGGTATCTGCGGACTCGCCTGTCCCCTGGCCCTCATCAAAAGGTCACATGCTGGGGCGGCACATGCAGTCCCACAGATGAAAGTGTCGCTTCGGCAGTGCTTCCCTTTGACATTTATGATAGGATGTGGTGATCTCTAGTACAGACTGAGAAACGCTGGATCTACAATTGTTGTGGATTGTATGGTGGCAGGTCGTTCATTGTTGGTCTTCACCAGTTGCCTCAATCCAGGCCTCCAGCCAAGTGCAGTGCATGTGCGATGTTGGGACCTGCCTCACCCCACAAGCCTGGGCAGGGCACAGCAAGGGGTGGCACAAGCAGTCCAGATTCTGCACGAACCCTCATGGTAACAACATGCCAGACAGGAAGGAAGGCGAAGGATGGTTTCTGGACCACAGCGGTTAACTCCAGCAGGGAAGGAGGGGGAGCCGTCATTAAGGTGGATGCCTGTGCTACCTGTCATTCACTAGTCAATGTGCTGAGGTAAGGTGCAGGAATCCAGAGGCGCACCCACGTTCGTGTGTCACCACGTGGCACAGGTCTCTATACCAGTAACCAGGGCACCAACAGACCCGTCACTGTTTGGTAGGTAGCTGGTATCTCAGGCGCTGGCACCTCCGTGCACCCCAGCTCCAGGTCACAATGTTCTGGAGCACAGTCATGAGATGTCGGAATTAAGAAAGACATACCAACAATGAAGAGAGAGCCCCCCACTCCCTCTTCCCAGGCAGGGAGATCTGGGCACGATCTATGAGTCACAGCAGTGCCGCTGCACGAACTCCAGTCCTAAGGACCCCGGACACAGAAGGGGGGATCTGAAATCCATTGGCATTGCTCTCCAAAGTACTGCTGTGGTTTTCTGGGTATCCTGCAGCCTCCACACTCCAGCTGCTCAAAACCAAGAAATCCCCATCTAGGCCATGCAGTCACAGGGTATGGTGGGGTGGCCCAAGCGATCACACTTAAGCCCCCCTACCAAGGCAGAAGTAATTATAGGGTAACGTCAGTGATCGGACCCTCTTAGTTCAGCAAGCCCGGAGTATTAATGTGGGAGGAGGCCCCCGAGTAAGGGGGGCAAGTCTTGAGGGGGGTTTCTCCTGCAGCTTGCAGATTATGCTCACCGTGCATAGGGTGCTGTCATGGTGCAGTAGGAAATCCCAGCTTGTTTAGGTGGCAGTGGGGGCCCCACCAAAAATGCAGATGCCACAGCAACCACGTGGGCCAGGATGCTGTCACGGCTCATCGGGCCCTCCAGATAGGAGGAAAAACTCACCAGGCCTGCGAGGGGGGGACTCAGTGGCCCAGCTTCAGTGCGGTCAAAGCTCTCAGGGAGTCTTCATCCGGCTTCATTGTTGCAGCCCGCACTGCCAAGTGGCTCCCTGCCATGCCACGCAGCCACGTCCAGGTTCAATGTTGTGCTGCTCCTCTCAGCAGTGGCAACATTTCCTGGTCTCAATGGCTGCTGGGATCCGTGGATGGTGTCGGATCTTGGGGTCACTGGTCGGAGCAAGCTTAACTTGCGGCCACCATCTTGGCACAGCCAGCCACACCCCCAGTTGCCACTGGCTAACCTGGATTTTTCATAGGAATGCCCTCTCCAGCTTTGTAGGGTACTGGAATCACCCAGGGAATCCGCTTTATGATCCTTGGAGAGCTGTTTGTCTTTGGATTTCAAGTGGAAGGGGATGCAACCTCCTCAGTTCCATCTCACAGATCACAAATGCCAAATGCAGCAGGCTCAGTCCACTTAGTATTCTTTCACAAGTCCAGCAGTATTCTGTGGAAGGCTGAGTGAGGATACAGCTTTGTAGGGTTCAACAGCCTGTGGCTAGGGACACTCCTTATTCCTTTCTGACCCATAGAGTAGTTACTGCTGCCAAACTTGGAAAGGGAGGGCTAGGGGTGAGTGTGGGAATGTCATAGGGAAATTACCACTGCTCTCTCACAGCTAACACTAATTTCCAGTTTGTCACAGGAAGCTCCTAGCCCCCAGTCTGAATATACTAAGGAGTTCAGAGGTGTCATCTCTGCCCATTCAGGTCAGCCTATTTTATGCTCCAGGGAGGCATTTCACACTTCTTTCACACCTATTCCTTGGCTTGAGCACAGGCTGGGAGCTAGTAGATGCTTATGGTAATTAGCCCTGTGATAGTTAAGGCAGACAAAGGGCCTGTTACTTTTTCTTAATTTTTATTAAAAATCCAACTTTACCATTGAATTGGATTTTTAATAGCTATTAAAAATGTGCCTTAGTTATTTATCTAGCTTGTCCCGTTCCAAAGATAGCAGTATTAATATTTTGATATGTACTCTGGTTTTCCAAATAGGACAGCTAGGCCTGCCATAGTGAAAACAGCGTTTAGTGCCTTGCCTCTGTAGGGCACACCATGCTCCACTTTTAAATACCAAGCACCCTACACATGGGCTACATGGCTTGGATAGGAGTAGGTTAATAATATTCAAAAGGGAGGTTTTTACCTGTTAGAAAGGATTACTTTAACAGTCACACTGTGGGTTTTGCATAGCTACAGTGGCAGGCCTAAAGCTGTGGTTACCTTTGTCACACTAGTGCACAGGTATTTGCAAACATTCTCCCAGGGGCTGAAACGTATGGTCTGCGGAGTCACCAAGGGTCACATTGATGCCAGCAAGGAGGAGCTATGGGGTGGGGTGGTAAGTTTGGCGTCACAGTAGAGAAGCATGTACATGGTGTAAATTGTGAGTCATGCAGTTGTTTTGAGGGTTTCACTCCATATTGGCCTCTAAATTAAGCTGATAGATTCTAGAATGGACAGAGCTTTGACTTACTTTCGTATGCTGTATTTAAATTGCTATAACTCTACTGCACCCTGGGGTAAACCTTCTCTCATTACTATTGCTAACTTTGGTGAGTCAAGTGTAAAAAGGAAGTAACTTCATTATTGTGCTGAAATGAAATAGAAATTTTCGACCTCACAATCTCCTTATGTCTTTAATCTCTTATCATTAAACATTAGGAGTGCTGGTAAACAGGCTCAGCTATGACAGTGAGTACTATAAAAATAAAAAATAAACCTTCACAAAGATCCTCCAATAAGATGTGTGATTTACTGAGGTAGGCAAAGAGAAACACCCATCCTTCACCATTAGACAAGGTACAGTGGGAAAGGTTTAGCCATGGCACTGCAAGACTTGACGTTTCGTCCTGGCTTTATGACTGAGCCAAAATTTGCTGGCATTAAGCTCTATTTGCTTGTCTATTTGTGTAAATCTGGGCAGGTTCAGCTGCATTTCTTTGGTGAGAGTAGTCCCTGAGTTTCACCATTTGAGCCACTCACACCCCAGTTCTTGTGTAATGACCAAGATGGAAATTATGGAAACAGAAGGCAATTCTTATATTATTTCAGGCCTCCCCTGGTGACAACTTGGGTGCTCTTGGCAGTCACTTTTCTTATTTACAGTGATCTGAAGAACTTAAATCAAACTAAACACTGGTAGTAAATATGTGATAAGAAAACAAGACTGTAACACAACAGTCCGTTGATTTTACTCATGGGGGAGAATACCCAGTCTCATAGTCCACTCACTAAAGTGGCACAGTGAGAATGTTATGGACCTTGTAATAATAAAACCTGCACTGTGGTGTTGGTGCTGTACCGAATTTTTTATGGTGGTCAAATTAAGACCTTCCTATGCCGTCGTCCCCTTAATTGCAACTATGCGATAGAGGCAGGTGAACCCCCAAAGGCTTGAGCCAAACATGAGCGAGATTCCTGGCTCTGGCTGAGACTGAGCTTTCCTTGAATCCCCAAACCTAAAACAGCCACTCCTTCATGTGGCTACTGTCAGCCAATCATGCGCTAAGAACTAAAGACAATGCATTACATTTTGATATAAAGTGAGTGCGGGAATAGAATAGTCATGTATTTGTTTTAACACTCCTTTATTTGGTTTTTCATGCCAGATAAACATTGATAATAAAGCATTTCACCTCTATGTAACAGGTAACAGTGTTAATACTCTAAGTGCAATTGCCACCGACAACAACAGCTATCTTGCACATTGTGTATTAGAGCTTTCCACAGTCAACATTTGTCCCCTTGTTACTCTCTTGGTACACTTTGTGGTTGCCCTTGCGATTACCGATTTCTGCCATGCTTTTATTGTTGGAGGGAGGGGAGCCCTCCACCATTTAGCCAAGCATAGCGCAATGTTGAGGAATAGAGCTGTGATCTTGGTGCGTTAGTGTGCGGGTACATCTAGAGTGCATACCTTGCAGCTACATGCAACAATCATTTCCACCATGTGTACCAGTTGGGTAATGACCTCGGACTAATAATGGGATAACAAAAGACATGATTGTATCATGTGACACATATCAGCACCAACGATGGAGCAGCGGCACCAAGCAGTGCAGGCCTTGGGAGAAAAACTCTTTCAATTTAGAAGGGGACATATAAGTCCTGTGAATCATGAAGTTCTGTATGAGTTTTAACCTTGCATTACGAGAGACCATAACTGGATATGCAAGTATTCTTTCCCATCCTTTGTCAGGGATTGTCCAGCCAAGCTCGAGTAAGAGGAGTCTGTGTATGTTTCCCAATTGCCTTCGCAAACCAGGTTATCAAGTGCCAACTAGTGCCCATCACATGTAGGTACTGCATCACAGAGTGTGCTGGTAGCTCAGTTACTGTAGGGTGCCAGCGGATATTGAGGGCATGAGTAAGCATATGGAATGTCAAAACTACCCTCTGTAGATGTGATGCTGGATTACTAATATGTCAAAGGATATTAATATGATGTCTTGGTAAAGGTCGTCCCGGGTGTGGAATTCTGTGTCATGCTGGTGTCGCAATGTGTGTCAAATTAGATGTCTACCTAGGAGGGGGATAGCCAAGGAGTATGAGCTGGTTGAGTCCATAATGTGCAGGATGCACCTAAAGCAGAAGTGGGTCTCCTAAAGTAGGCGTAGTCATGGTGGGGTCAATACACACACTGTATGAAAAAGCTGAACTAGGTGCTCCAATTTCCAGCGAGGTTGCATTGAGGCGGCATCATCAAGGTGGTGCTTAGCAAGACAGCAACTGACCCACTGTAGTAGCACTGCCAAATAGTAGTGTTCAAAGTTAAGAATGCCCAGCCCACCCCTGTCTGCAGGCAAACGCACCTTAGACAGTGCCACCCTGCAGCAGCCATTGCAGCAGATTTAATCTCTCAACAGTGAATCGAATTAATGGAAGAAGTCTCAGAGGTAGATAACCAAAATAGTAGAATAGGTGCAAAAGAACTACTATTTTTGATGCGGCTATCCTACACATGATAGCAAGGGGGAGTGTTTTCCAGAATGCAGTCTGAATAGATATCAGATTGCCATCTAGTAAGTCTTTGTCGCTGTGATAAACGTGCATTCCAAGGTAGCAGAACATGTTGGGTTGCCATTCAAGTGCTCTTCCTCCCGTGTCTACTGCAGCCAACTCTGCACCATGCTCAAGGGGAAGAGACTGGACTTGCACCCGAGATTTCAACACAGGTTTTGAGCATGTCAACTATGCTGCCATGATCCTTTGATATATTGCGGATATAAAGTGAGATATCATCTGTGTAAAAGGAGAGAGAATGTATATTTAGTATATAGAGCCAGCGGCTCCATCTCGAGGCAAAGAGGAGCGTGGACAGCGGGCATCCCAATTTAGTACCCCTGTGGACTCCTATTATCTCCAACACTAGCGTGTTGGTGCGAACATGCACCGTTGGGACCATATATAGCAGGCTCACCAAGCAATAAAGCTCTTACCCATACCATAGCACTCTAGCAGCTGAAACAGCTATGGCCAGTGTAAGGAGTCAAAGACCTTTTCAAGATTGAGGACCATTCAGGTTGCTTGTGTCAAATCCCTAGCAAGCCACTAGAACCCTGAAAAGCCTACATATGTGAAGTAATGTACTCCCTACTGGCAAAAAGCCAATTTGGCCAGCATGTACTAGCTTCAGGATTATCTGTAACAGAATGCTCTAGACTCAAGAAGGATACCTTCGTCTAGGGCCAATTCATATATTGACCCTGACGCTGAACTAAAGAAGTTGCAAAGGGCTATAGAATTCTGGTGGAAGCTCATTCAGACTGGGGTTTTGTATGGTGCAGAGGGATTTTATATGCTTATTTTAGCTCAGTTTCAGTGATAAGGAGGCCCGGATCATGACTCTGTTCCCTGAGTAACCTGGGGTAGAGAAATCCCAGTTAGGTATGACAGGGTCCTCTCCGATGATGGGGCTGTTCTGCAGTGTATTGAGTCCAGTAGTTATCAGTGAAAGGCTGGTGTATTTCTGCCTGTGTGTGCACATAACTATCTGCGGCTAATCTGATGGATGGGTAGGGGTGATGCAGTGTTTCTTGCTTAGTTAACCAAACAAGTAGGGCTCCATGCTTGTCTGCTTCCTTATCTGCTCTCACTGTGTGGGTGCAGAGTTAACACACTGCAGCCATTCTAGCAGTGAGTGTTTTATGAGCAGCCAAGAGAGGTTTCTGTTGTTCTTCCTCCCGGATCACTAGAGTCTTCAACCCAAGCAAGGGCTCCTCACTAGTGTGGAGGCCCACTTCTAGTGCTCCTCGAGCTTTCACTATTGTTGAGATACAATGCACATAAATGGTAACCTTAAATACGTCCGACTTGAGTGGAGGCTGTGTTCATACTGTGATGGAAATAACCAGTTATGTTGTCATATAAGCTGGTGCAGAGCAACTGGTCCTCCGGTAAGGAGGGCTGTATTCCCCAGGTTGGAATTGGGGGTTTAGCACACCTCAGCAGAGTTCTGCAACCAAGGGTTATGGTCCAATACTGCCCATCCCCAGTAGTCAGTATGTATGAAAAGGGAGCCCATGGGAGTGGTGCACGCAATCCTCTCTAGGTGGGAATGTAGATTGTAGGAGGAAGAGTAAAAGTAATATGGCCTAACTCCTTCATTGCACCTTCCCCAAATACCCTCCTAGGACTATTGTTGTAGCCAATTGGAAAGAAGTTTTGCATTCAATGTGGTTGGGGTCTGGGGAAGAGGAGGAAACAACCTATCCAGTGTAGGGTCCAGCACACTATTAAGGTCCCCGCCAACCACAAAGTAGTATTTGCCCATTGCTCTGAGAAAACTGTCTGTTCCACACTAGAGGCATGGATGCTACCCAAGAGAAGTGATCTACCGTAGAGCCTTCCCTCCACCAGAACCCTTATTAGCTGAACCAATACCCCTTATATTCCATGTAAGGAAATTGCAGTCAGGTACTAGCATAGTGAAGTTATTTCAAAAGGTTGTGGGTGAGCACAGAACCACTCAAAGCGAGAAGAATACAATTTATAGCATCTGATAATGACCTCCATTATTGTGGACCTGATAACCTGCAACATCCTGTGAAAAAGAATTAGTAACCAGAACAAGAACACAAATATGGAGGGAAGAGGGTGAAACACCACCCATCCAAACTGCTTACCATAAAGTAATTTCTCATATGGTAAGCTATAGCCAAGTTTGGGTGGTGTGACATTTGAGGCCCTTGATGAAAAGAGTAGTAGTGTGGGGTTCACGACAGGTGGAGTAGCATCTCAGTTGTGACAGGATCAACTCAACGGCCGCTATGGTGAGGGTTCTGAGAAGCAGTCTCTTCATGCCACTATTCATGAGACACCCCCTCCTCGCCAGTATTACCAATCATGGTAGTAGTCTCTTGTGGTTGCCGGGGGAGAGAGAAGGAGAGGACTGCGATAGGGCCCTTATAGTAAGTCATCAACGGTTTGTGGAGAGACATCCGGAAGAGCCACTGACAGGAAGTGAGATGCATGATCCATATGATTCCTCATCTATCAATATTGCTATCTCCTCTGGGGAGCGGGACGAGCAAAACCAGCTCGAAGATGCAGTCAGTTCCAATGCAGAGTGTCTGCCACCACCAATTTGGTGCTCTGAAGGAGTAGAACCACCAGAGGGTGACCTCTTATGCCTTCATCTATGCTAATCGAGGATTAGCCAATTTCTACATGTTAGGGGTCAGAGCACATACACTGGACTCTGGACAGTAGTGCATGAGCGTGCAGAGTCTAAAAATCAGAAAGGCAATTTGCTAACAAATATAATAGAAAAACATGTATATGGTACATGCCAAATCATCATTTTTAAGATGTGCACGTCACGTTGGAATTCAAACGGGATAAATGCAAACAGTCTTTATACAAAGTTTCAAAATCTCATTGAGTTGATTTTAGCAACTGTCATTTTACAACATTGTAAAACGACAACACTCAAGTAGCAAGAGCTATATGAAAAATAGTTACTCATTCATTAGACATTCACTGCTGTAAAATTAAGAACTTCCTTAGTTGATTAGCTATTAATGTTTATTATCACTCAGTTTAGTAGATGAAAGCGGGTGCAGGCAATTAAAAATTAAAACTACTTCTCTCTCATTATTTGCCTTGCATGTGAGTCACTTACTCACATCCTGATTCCCGTGGACCCATGAGAATCTTAGTTATTCACAAGACATCTGTCTTGCTCTTTTGATTTTGTCATAGCTCTATCAAACACCACGCCTTTCAATGCATGTATAATTCAGAAACAAATACGTTAGACAGTGATTACTTTCAATTGGTCCCTACAGGCTGAATGCCACACTTACAGAAATGAAAACTCATTAAATGAGGTGTCTGGTGACAACCTACATTTTTCACACACATGCATAATGAAACGATATTAACACACAGCTTTGCAGTACAGTATGCTGAACAAATCCACAATATCAGGAATGGAAAGAAAGAATCACAATCCATCATTTTGACAGGTATGTAACCAAAAGAGGAAACTTGCAACTGTTAATGTAAAACTTGGAACTCTTATTCAGCCCGAATCTCTGTGAATAAATAGATTGACTTAGTGTGTATATATATATATTTAACCTTCTCACAAACAAACAATGCAAAACACACTTATATTAGATGTAATGCAAAATATTTGATTAGGAATTGTGGGTTTGGGGAATCAACACATACTTAATTCCATGAAAAACAAAATGAATTTTATTATAAAGTACTATAAAAATCTTGGTAACTGCAAACGACAATAATACTACCATTCCAAAAGTGGTGTCACTTTGTGAATCATAGTTTTGTGTTTCAATACTTCATATATAAGGTTAACCTAGCTACAAAGACTGGCTCAACAATATACATGGAAAGTTTTCTTTGCAAAAGGAGCAATCTTAACCAGTTGTTTGCTAAGAATGTGCTGGACACATCCTCAACACCAGCGCTCGGGTGCTGAGGACATGTTCAACACGTCCGAGGACTGTTGTATGGGAACAGTGATGGCGCTGCCACCCCCTCCCCCTCCCCTGATGATATGATGACATCATAAGGAACCAGAACATGCTGGAAGCCATTTGCTTCCAGTGCGTCATGGGTCCAGGACCTTTCTATGAAAGGTTCACATGCGGGAGCAAGGAATGGGGTTCAGGAGGCACACCGGGGGAAAGGAAAGAGTTTTTCCTTTCCCCCGGTGTCTCTCTTCAGTGCATTCCTGGTGCAGGATCGCAGCAGGGACCACAATCATGCAGCAGGAATGCATCCACTAGACACCAGAGATGCGTTTTTGGTGTGGCTCCTTGGGCAAAGGCAGCTTACCAAAATATGTGGGCAGATGTGGGTAACGGCCATTTTTTTAGGCCGACCTGCCCACGGGGATGGAAAGCCACTAGTCACCAGAGATTATTTTATAATTGTTGTTCGTATGGAGTGACCCTGGGGCAACTGTTGCTCCCCTTCAAGGGCACAATTTTCCTTTGTTTCCACCGTCATAGAGGCAGATCAGGTGTTTTTTAAGCCGATCTGCCCCCATGGGGGCATTGAAATGTTTGCATGTTGAGGAGCGGCCCCTTGGGCAAAGGTTGCACCTCATTTTTGGAAACAAGGTTCTGGGCATGTTCTGCCCCCTCCCCGGGGACAGATTGGCCATTTTTCAGGCCGATCTGCCCCCAAGGGGAATGGAAAATTATTAGACACCAAGGATTAGAAAGTTATGCATCTCAGAGAGCGGCTCCTTGGGCAAGGGTCTCTCCCCATTTTGGAAGTGGCATGTCCTTTGTTTTTCAAACCCCCCTGGGGGCAGATTGGCAACTTTTTAGGCCCATCTGCCGCAAGAGGCAGAAAACCACTAGACAACAGGGAAATATTCATTTGTATATTTTAGGGGAGCATCACATTGGGTAAGGGTTGCTTCCCATTTTTAAACTGCCATGTCCTTTGTTTTCCACCCCCTGGAAGCACATCAGACATTTTTTAGGGGGATCTGCACCCAGGGGGGGGGGGGACAGGAAACAATTAGACACCAGGGAAATAAATATTTATATAGATAGGGGTAGCTTCCCATTTTGAAATGGGCATGTCCGTCTGTTGTTTTTCACTCCCAATGGGGGCAGATGAGCCATTTTAAGGCCAATCTGCCCCCATGGGGGGCGGGGGGGGACCACTAGACACCAGGGAATACGTTTTTGTGTGTGAACTGCCATTTGGCTGGTGGTGTTATGTGGACTGGTGTGTGACTGGCAATGATTGTGACTGACAGTGTGCATGTGGACTGGCATGTTGCTGGCAATGTGTGTGCCTGGTGTTTGGCATTTGGCTGGTGGTGTGTGTGGACTGGTGTGTGGTTGGCAGTGTATGTGTCTGACAGTGTGTGGGTAGACTAGCATGTGGCTGGTGTTTGTCTGGTTATGTGGATGAACTTGTTGCTGGGGTAAGGGTCACTCCCCCTTGAGGTGCCAATTTTTAACCTTTGCTTCGTGCCCCCCTCCTTGGGGGCAGATTGGACCTTTCTGATGGCCATCTGCTCTTAGGGGCAGACTTCAATGTGTTTTATAATGTTAACTGATTTACTTCTTGTCATCATTTGCATTTGTGAACTTAATGTTTAATTTCTCCTTTTTATTATAGTGAAAAAGCTTTTAATTTCCTTGGTGTTGAGACCTGTTTGCAGTTCCAGCATTGTTAGATGTGCAGTTTGTGTAGTTGCATTTGTTTGGTGAAGAAGAAACTTTTTGTAATGTTTATTTCAAATGAGTATTGTTGACCTGCTTGAATTTGTTTTTTAACTGTTGTAATAGTTGTAGCATATTTAGCTTATGTTTTACTGTGTTTCAAATTCACATTTGGATTTGTGCAAGATCTGTATTTTGTTGCCTTGTGTGTAATTTGTTTTTCTTTTCTAGTGGGATATCTTTGGTGCTTGCTGTGTCTGTGCAGAGTAGGTGCAGTTAATCCTCAGTCTACCTGTCTGTGGCAAGTGAGAGGTATCTTTTTGGAGTGTAACTTTAAGTGTGTGGTTTATCAATAGTTATATTTATTGTTCGATACAGCCACAGTTTGTTGAGTTTTAGGATGACTAAGTTTAATGTTTCCTGTGCTAGTTTTGTTAGTTTCATTAGTAAGCATTATGGCTGCCCACAGGCTAACCAACCAGGAGGTTGTTGGTTTTCTTTTTGAATCTGCTTCTGAACATGGCTCTGTGATTACCTCTGCATCGGAGGCAGAGGAACAAGTTGAAGAGTCTGGCAGAGAATATTCTGTCCCAGAGGAATCATTTGATGATGAATCTACTATTAGTGCTGATGAAGTGCCTCTTTTAGAGGAGAATACTGATATGCTGGTAGTGTAGGTGGAGCAAACTGGATTGCAGCCAGGGTCTGGAAGGCTTCACATTGGAAGTGCTGAACCCTGGGTTGCCCCTAACATGGTGCAGCACGTTATGCCCGCCTTAGTTGATAAGGAAGCCTTCACTGCCATTATATTGGTCTACTAGTCCCTTGATGGCCAATGCTATATTTCCAGCAACCATGATTCAAGATCCGTATTTGCTTCTACAGAGGAACTGCATTTTGTGAATAATGTTACAGCATTTCCATGAGATCACCTTGATTGTGACTGTCGCTTCAAAATACGACCTGTCCTTGACCATATAGTAGATCTTTTCTCAGATATCTATGTTCCAGAGAAGGAGATAGCTGAGGATGAGTCTCTGGTCCTGTTCAAGGACTGTTTGGTGTTCAGACAATACTTTCTCAGCAATAAAGCATGATATGGGCTTAAGCTGTATATGCTGTGTGTAATTTCAGGGTGTACACTGGTAGGGATTCTTCAATTTGCCCCCCTGGTTGCCTGTTCACTTTTGAAGTCAGTGAAAAAATTGTTTGGGAACTTGCCAGAGTTTTTTTTAAATTAAGATCACCATTCATACATTGCCAATTTCTACTCAGGTGTGCAAATATTTAAGAAACTTCCCAAAGTCGACATTGTGATGTGTGGCACAATCCACCCTAACACTTTCTGTATTGTATGATTGAATCGTGTTTATGGTTTTAATTGACTAAACACTCTAACTTTAAAGGTTACTTTAAAGACCTTGTGTGTAAACAATTGAAAGGGGACACAGTAGCATCTTGTGAGGCAATAAACATCTTGCTTAGAATCTTTCAGACAGAAGAGATGTCCACATGCTTACAGCTATTCACGATGAAAGCACTTCACCTCTGACTGTTTGGAGTCAGATAGCAGAACTGCGCAAACCTGTGTGCATTTTAGACTTCAACAAGCACATGTGAGATGTAGATATAGCAGATCAAAGGCTGAAGCCTCACAATGCTACTCAAAAATCATATATATGATACAAGAAGTTGTCTGTCTGTAATAGGGAGTCTTTATGTAGTCGATCAGGCAAGTGTTGCCAGAATCGGAGTGGTGTTACTAGATTGAAGTATTTTTCTGAATATATTCCTCCAACCCCCAAAAAAGACTTTCCTTGTCAGAGATGTAGAGTCTTTGTCTGGAGCGGAGTTTGAAAGGATAATTGTATGTACTGCCTAGAGTATCCTTCTAATCCTAGTCTTAGTGTGCCAACATGTTTTAAATTGTGCTATACGCAACACAAGTATTGCGAGCACCCATGATAGTAAAGGAGAACTCTGTTCTGTTTTGCTATGTATTTTCTGTTTAGATACGTGACTGGAAGTAGTTTGGTCTGCTTAGTTACACCTGTTGTGTATACAGTCATGGTTGATATTTCATCTTCTACCAATAGGTTGGTTCTTTCTATTTGGAAAAAATGTCATGATTTCAGTTTTGCGTTTTATTTTTTCTTGTCTGTGTGTAATTTGTTCATTGTGGGAGTGTCTTAGAAATGAAAGTGGTGTGGAGCTTCACGATGCTGTCCGAGTGACATTTGGCTGACGGTGTGTGTGAATTGGTGTTTGGCTGGTTGTGTGTGAACTGGTGTTTGGCTGGCAGTATATGTGTCTAGTGACTTACTCCTGGTCACTAGACACACACTGACAGTCAAATGCCAGTCCACACACACTGCCAGACAAAAGCCGGTCCACACACTCTGCCAGGTGGTGTGATTGCTATATCTGAAGTGGTGTATGGCTGGCTGTGTGTATGGCTAGCGGTGTGTGTAGCTGGTGCCTTGCTGACGGTGTGTGTTTGTGTAGTGACTTACTGCTGGTCACTACACACATTGGCAGCCAAATACCAGCCCATACACTACACCAGCTGCCAGGTGGTGTGATTGCTCTGCCTGAACTGGCATCTGGCTGACTGGGTGTGTGGCTGGTAGTTTGTGTGGCTGGCATCTGACTGCCAGTGTGTGTGAACTGCTGGCACTACAAACACACTGGCAGCCAAATGCCAGCCCACACACACCACGAGACAAAGGCCAGGCCACACCCTCAGCCAGCCACCAGGTGGTGTGATTGCTGTGTCAGTTCTATCGGTGCATGAAAGTAATCGTCCCTTGAATGGTACAGTTTGTTGATGTGAGTGTTATAATGTGTTGGGCCCGCATGTGGTGGTGTGAATGGTTTACTATTTGTGACGCAGAAAAGGTGTGTGAATGGCCAGGAAAGCGGTTGGTGCCTTGTCCAGGTTTTGCAACTCAAGAGTTGTGAGTCACTGGTTCAGTATCACAAAATTTAAATTAGCTTATTGACAGTGATTTTCAAGTTTTCATATTCGTGAAATATTTTGTTAATAAAATTTGCATTCTGAACATTACACTCACACTCATGACAAATCCAATCAGTTTGTGGGTACTTGTGTAGTAGATGGTTGTGCAGCAATAGTTCTCTTTTCTGTCTTTCACGGTCAGGGTGTACATTGTCTCGAGGGAAAATCTACCAACCCCAGATATTTTGGTAAACTAGACAGTAGGGGACTCCAGGGTAGTGTGTCTCACGTGAATCCCACATGGGTGTCTTACCCAGAGCCCTTTACAAACTCCAAACACTGGCTAGAAACATACATTTTGTTTATATTTCTGAAATCTGAGAGGAGTGGCAGATTTTCACTTAGCATTCCCACATGCCTCCTGATAAAAACAGTACCTGACCTGTGTGGGTGAGACCGATGCCTGCAAAAGGAAGGGGTCCAAGGCGCAATGTGACAACATCATTAAAAAGGTTAGCTGCTGTTTTTGTGCATGGGCTTGGCGGCCACCCAGGGAAACCTACCAACCTCTGTCATTTCTGAAAACTAGACACCCAGTGAAGTGTTTTTGTTGGGACATGTGGTGGTATGCTGGCTGGTAGGAATTTTGTAGATTGCTGCTGATTCCCGAGGTTTATGTCACAAAAATGCAAGGAAAATGCTACATTTTAGGCAAAGTTTGAGGTTTACTGAGCATTGTGTATAAAAAAGCTTTGTGGGATCCACACAAGGCACAGCACCCTGGACTCCCCTTGGTGTTTAGTTTTTGGCAATGTCTGGGTTTGGTAGGTTTCCCGTTGATGCCCATCCCCAATCCCATTGCCAAATCAGATCATTTTTGTGATCTAAAGGTTGATGTCTCCACATTGTATTTTGGAGCCTTTTCTGTTGTGGGCCCTGGGCCTATGAACACAAATGAGTTACCATTGTTATTGGGAGACTTGTGTGAATGCTGGGGGGTGGTTCAAAATGTATGGCTTCCCTCAGATTCCAGAGCTTTCCATCACAGATATGTGAGGAAAATGTTTATTCTCTGTCAATGTTTGAGGTTTGCAAGGGCTTCTGGCTGGGAAAATCCCAGTAAGAGCCACACAAGTCACCCCACCCTGGTTTTCCTCACATGTCTAATTTTTAAAAATGTGCAGTTTTGATAGATTTCTCTTGGTGCCGGCTGAGCTAAACCCAAAATCCTCAGCTACCCATACTGCAAAAAAGGGTAATAATTCAGTAGAAAAATGTGATGTGGCCATGTTGTGTTTTGTGGCATTTCCTGTAGTGGGCACTAGGACTACCCACACAAGTGGGGCACCATTTTTATCAGGAGACTTGGGGAAACACTAGGTGATAGGAAAAGTATGGCTCCCCTCAAATTCCAGCTCTTTCCATCACAAGGAGGTAAATGTGTTTTTTTATAGTCAATTTTTGTGGTTTACACGGGCTTCTGGGTAAGAAAAACCCAGTGAGAGCCATACAAGCCACCCAACCCTGGATATCCCCAGCTGTCTAGTTTTCAGAAATGTGCAGGTTTGCTAGGTTTTCCCTTGGAGCTGGCTGAGGACCCAGAATCCACAGCTACCCACATTGCAAAAAAGGGTCAATTTTCAGTAGAAAAATGTGATGTGTCCCAATTGTATTTTGGGTCCTTTACTGTTGCGGCCCCTAGGCCTACCCACACAAGTTAGATACCATTTTTATTGGGAAACTTGGGGGAATGCTGGGTGGTAGGAAATTTGTGGCTCTCATGAGATTCCAGAAACTTTCCATAGCAGAAATGTGAGGAAAATGTGTTCCTTGGTCAATGTTTGAGGTTTAGGTTTGCTAGGGCAAGAAAACCCAATGAGAGCAGCGCAAGTCACCCCAGCCTGGATTCCCCTTGGTCTAGTTTCCAAAAATGTGCAGGTTTGCTAGTTTGCAAGTGTGGTATAATTTCTATTGGGAGACTTGTGGGAATACAGAATAGCAGAACATGTCTTATTACCAATTATATTTATCTGGATTTGTGTCTTCCACATGTAAACCAGTGTGGAAGAAAGAAGATATATTGAAAAATGCTTTCTGAATCACAGGCTAATATGAGTAACCACAATTGCAGAGATGTACAAATAACCACTGCTCCTAAACTCCATATCTATTGTCTAATCCAAGAATACATAAGCTTCCTTGATACCCATTTTTCTCTCTTTGTATTTTACTATCAGGGCCGGACTGGCCGTAGCGAGCACCGGGCATTTCCCCGGTGTGCCGCCAGGGTGGGGGCCAGTTTTGGGCCCCTGGGGGGGGGCCGTTTTTGCAGCATAGCTGCAATATCGGCCCCGTTTCAAAATCGGCTGAAACCGGCCCCGGCAAACAGCTTGGCCGCATCCCCAACCCCCCCCCGGGGGACCAGCCAAGCACTCTGCCAGGGCTGGTTTTGGTTCCCAGTCCGGCCCTGTTTACCATATGAATTGCTCTATACCTGGTACGCAATGAAACACCATTCTCAGGTGCAGCTCAGTTGTTGGCTCTGGGCACCTCGAATTCTTGAAAAAACTACAAACCCTGTATATATCCCCACAACCAGAAGGGTTCAGTAGACTTAATGGTATTTTGCTTCTGAAAATCGGCCATCGTGACAAACTTACAAATGAAAACGCTGTCAGAAATTATCTTTTTTTCCTACGCATTTTCAATATTTCTTTATTTTAACACGTAGTTTCTTTAGGAAAACCACAAGGAATCTATGCAAATGACCCCCTCGCTGAATTCTGAATTTTATCTACTTTCAGGAATATATAGATTTTCAAAATCACTCCTGGGTTTCAAACCAGTTCCCACTACAAACTGGAGCTAGGTCCAAAGCACAAAAATTAGGAAAATTGTGCTATCTCTTAAAAAAATTCTAAAACTGTGTTGAAAATAGGTTTTTGGATTCAGCTCTGCATGTTCCTGAAAGCCGAGAAGATGGTGAATTTAGCACAGCAAGCCTTTTGTTGATGCCATTTTTAGGAAAAAAAACGACACTTTTTTGCAGAGTACTTTTTCCCTATTAAAAAAAAAAAAAAAAAAAGAGATATTTTAACTATTTTCTTGGTCCCCTCCAGGGTAATCTACAAACCCTGGATACCTTTAGAATCCCCAGATGTTGGGAACAAAGGACACAAAATGTATGTAGAAAAAAAATGATGGAGGCTTATGCAAAAACAACCCCAAATAACCAAAAAAGACTTTAGTATTCTAGGGGGAAAAGGCTTAGCAGCCAAGGGGTTAAACACTGGTGGCTGGGTCACCAAGCATTTTGACTGCTGTTATTTTATGTCCTTGGTAGAAAGATAAGTCAGTGCTTGGTGCAAATATCGCTTACCACCACGCAATGAAAGCAGCTTTCTGAAGGTGGTAATATATGACCATAATGTTTGTGTATAGTTGTGTGGCATTTTCTTGTGGCGGTGGTATGTTTTGCTGTTTTTGTGCCACTGTGTTGTTGTGCTGCATTATTACAATGTGGTTTCGCTGTATTTCGCAATGATATTTATTGATTGTGATGTTATGTTGCTGTGTGTATATTATTTTGTTGTGTTCCTTTGTATTCTTTAGATACATCAACAAATTCTGCTACATTTCCAGATAAAAGCAGTATATATCTTTAAAGTTCAGGTGACAAGCAACGATTTACCACTGCCTGAGGGTGCAACATAGGGTCACTCCCACTCTTCATTAATTTAAAATGCCAAAACTGTAGAAGAAACCATAACTTAATAATTGCAGATTTCACTTTATGTGACACGGCCCATGTCTTAACCCCTTGGCCGCGGCGGTAATTCCGCTGCGGCGCTGGGGGGGCGGGGGTGAGCACGGCGCCGCCATGCTCGTGACGGAACCACGCCGTCATGAGTCACGGGCGAGCTGTGCTCAAGACGGCGTGGTTCCGTCACGACCCCGCCCACTCACTAATTCGCCCGCACAGGCGGGGAATCAGTCCCGCGTGGGCGGAGCGGCCGCAGCATGATGGAACCACGCCGTCATGAGCACACGCCGCCCGCGTCTCATGACGGCGTGGTTCCGTCATCCGCAGGGAAGGGGTTAAATTGAGACTTGTAGAGTTCTCTTCATGCAATATATATGGCTCGAGCTGCTCTCTCATTGGATCAATGTTATTAGTGAATCTGTTCAAACTATTGTTTTCCACTGTGTATTTGTGTATGTTAAACAATGAAAATCTAAGAAAGTGGATGATTATGTGCCCTAACATGGGTCCTTCAACAACACTGCACGTTTCATTAAAATTGCTATTTTTTATTTAGAGAGTGCAGGTTCACTAAGAGTTTCGTGGAGTTGTGGAAGGTTTACGTTTTTAGCTGTGTCTTAAAGCAGAATAAGAAACTAAAGGCCCTATGTACCTAGACCCATTCACAAACCAGTCTGTGTAATATCTAAATCAAAGTAGCCCAACAACCAAAGTTGCTGTGCTGTATTACATGAAAGGGAGCAAAGAAGAAAGTGCAATATCTACTAAGATATGCACTGTTGTTGCTGCTGTCATCCCCTGTGCTGGCGCATTTTTTTGCTGCATAGCGGCAGGCACACACCTTTGCACCATAGTGCAGAGGTGTCTCCATGAGCCTAGCATAACATTTGTAGAAAATAGTATGCTTAAATATTTTTCCCACTTTGAGTGTGTGGTGAACAGAACAGCACGCAAGCCCAGTTAGAAAAGTTTGGAGAAAAAAAAACCTGGGGGAGGAATGCATTTTTGGCAAAAGCCCTGTCTACAAATGTGAGTAGAAAAGGTTTTGTCTTGGGTCATTGCATGGGAATGCCCATGCATCATCTATGGTACACCCCTCGATACAAAGTAGCAGAAAAATTATTTTGTATTACTTTAGTGCTAATTTGCACCACAAAACAAGTTTTATGCAGGAGAGTAAATTTCAAATCAACACGTTGCACCAGTGTACAGCACTTTTCCTGACTTTGCACTGTTGCAGTGTTGATAATTTGGTCCCAAGTGATTTGTGAATGGCATGCAATTTACAGTGCAACCTCTGTGGTAATAGGTCACATGGCAAATTGTACATCTGCAGGGGGTAGCAGCATACCTATACTTAACAATATTTATTAGGCAGGTATCATTTTGCCCCCAGGCGAGTTCAAAGATGATGGCTTGCAAGGGACAGAAGACTACCATCCATGCTTTTTTTATGGGAAACATTGTATTCTTATAATCAGCCTATATCTGCTAAAGGGGGGAGCACGCAGTTGACCCCTGGATCACTTTCTGTGCACCCTGAGGCTGCCCAACACATTTCTCAAAGGATTAACTCTCACCCTGGTACAGCTTCCCATGCATGAATTAGATACCATCACCTTTAAGGTGTTGATATCTGATCAATAGTTTATAGTCACAATTGCAGTCAAAGAGCATTGATTGATTATATTGTGGCTCTCAAATATGAGGCAGATGCTCTTTTCATGCCCCCCTCGCAATTGCAGTTTGTAAGAAGTTGCAAATCCATTTTATGACTTAAAAAGCCTTATTATAACTCAGAAAGAGTTCTGTTTGTAACAAAATACTTCTTTCGATTCACAAAGCTTCTTTTTGTGATCCAAGGGCTTTACTATCCCAATGAATTTTTGAACATGACCACCTGATTTCTTTCACCTTCTAGGTCTTTGCAGCCCCAACTCGGAAATGAAGACTAACTTGAAACTCTGTGTAATGACAGAAAAGGATGATGAGTGAGGGAATCAAATTTGAAGCAAATTCAAAAGCTTGAAAGGAAATCTGGAAATGAAAGAAAGAAAATCGCAATCATACATATCTATGTGTGAGTGATTAGGAGAAAAGGGTCTTTTGTGTCATAAACTGCAAACAAATCCAAAAAGATCAATCCCCGGACACCACAGTCATCCATCTCTATTCTCAATCTGTCTAGGGTGGTCCACACCACCATCTCCATATACATTCTCACACTAAAGCCAGCTTGTCTGGAATCAAGAATATTCGTATCATCACAAAATGAGTCCAGCAGTGAGGTGGCAACTGCATTTATAATTTTTGCATGGAAAATGGAGCTAAGAAATAGTATGATGATTGACCAACTCTTTCAGAACCAGGTTTGTTTTGTTCAGTAAGACTTTGCTATTTCCACATATATGGATATTACCCCAAAGGCTAATGGGCACCGGAGATCTTGGTAAAAACTGGAGCCAAAGAGGAAAGTAGGGCTTGGAAAGTCTATGGAGGGCAAGGATCCTGTGGAGATCCTAATGGATTGGAAGAATACAAAATCTATCTGCTTTCCCACATTGACCCTTAGAAAAAAGTTATTGAATCCAGCTGCACTGATTTTTGCATGGATAAGACATACTTTCTAGAGAAAAGTAATTTCTTAACTCTTCATCCAAAAATCATTTGAATGGGGAGGTTTTTCATAAAAAAGGAATTTAAGTTTTCACACAGCTCATTAGAGGAGGGCAGGTCTGCTGTCTTTGCAGTCGGTAAAATGAACTCACAGATCTTAAAGAGTTCTCTTGACAACTTTGGTGAATCATTAAACAGTTTTAGAAATCGGTTTCTTATAGGGTGATGAGCAATGCAAATATTGCACTAGTTTGTTCACCAGCCCATTTACCCTCAGTGATTGCCTTTGTGAAGCATTTATCTGGTTTCCTGGGTCTTTAGGTTCTACAGGAGCCTGCTCATTTACAATCATGGTTAGGATATTATTTAAATGTCTAACACCATCAGCAATTCCCAAAATCAATATTTCCAAAAGAAAGATGGTGAGAGCTTCACATGAGAGACTGTGCTGCAGTTTCTGCACTGTGACACACCAATGGTGTTTGAAAAAGATGTAATACAATGTCAGAACACACAGACAGAAGAGCTGGTACAATAGCAGGGAAGTGAAAATCCATAACATTTTAAAGTGGTTCAGTAGTGTTATTTTTATTTTTCTCCTTAGATTTACAATATGTGCCCTTGGCAGCTAGTAGCAGCTAAAAACAGCTGTTATCCACAAAACAAGACTTTTAGACTTTATTAAGGCTGATAATGAAAGGTCTAGAGTCATCAGTCATTGCTCTGACCGCTGGGTGGTCAGATGGTTGATAAAGACCGAGAAAACCATCATGCATAGGCACCCCATCCAGCAATCACAGGGCAGAGCTTGGCATAAAATACGCTCAGCTGAACTAGGAGATGCTATTACCTCCAACCCTTGTCAACTAGGGGATAACCTTGAGCAAAGTGTTGAGAATTTTATGTACTGGCTAAACTCTGCATTGGACACAGTAGCACCAATTACCCATAAAAGTACAACAACAAAAAACGTCCCAGCCCTGTGTGACCAGGGGGGCCCGGACTTGAAGGGGGCAGAACGATCAAAAAGCCCGGGGAATGAGAAAACCCCCTTTTCCCCTCTTCTTTACCGGCAGCAGGACGAGTGCGGTTACTCAGTCCCACGAAGATCGGGAGGTGAGGAGGAAAACATACACCATCCCTTTAACTGGGAAGGCTGGTCGGCAAGCCACGCCCACAGCGATGACGACGAGGAGGCCTGGCCAACAAAGACGGGAGGAAGGCGGAAGTCAGTGTGTGGCATCACCGGAGGAGTCGAGGAGGAATACGGAGGTGAGAGGAGAGCGAGACGGACAGAAGCGATTGACAGGAAGGAGACAGCGTGGTCGAGAGAAGGCGGAGAGCCAGGAGGCCAACGTCCCCGTGAGTCGCCCAGCCACGCTCCCGGAGGAGCGTGGCTCTCGCAGGTACGCGAGCGTTTTGCGGGCTGGGTGGGTAAAAGGGAGAGACCGGATACTTGACCTGTGGGATCCCCGTTCCCAGGTGTACCCTCCCTGAGCACTTCCCTCACCTAAATTGACGTGCTGTGCACAGAGTGATCCCACCACCTCCCCTCCTTTTCAATCCTAGTGTGCTCATACACCCCATGTACACCTGGTCCCCTGTTTATTTTGTTCCCTCACTCCCACGGCTGACGGGACCGCGCTGGAGCGAAAAAGAAGAGGGCGGACCTCGTCGAGGGACCAGGAAGCGAAGGACAAGCCCCCGCTATCACCTTTGCCTTATTACAGACTGGCTACAAGAAGGCGTGTGTTGCATGTAATAAAACCCTCATTACCCCAACCCAGTCTCCAGCCCCTTTCTGACAACCCGCCACAAGTGGTGGAGAATGCAGGCATAGACACCTCCATCTGTACCCCCACGATGGATGCATTAATCCAGCACCTAGTGAAGGGCCAGGAGAAGCTGGGATGGGCCGTGGAGCGTCAGCTGACGTCGGCCCAGGCAGACAGAGAGACCTTCAGGGACACAATATCAGCACAGATAGAGGGTCTGCAGAAGATGATGTCCGACCAACCCCTCCCTACCCCCCGTGAACACCGAAGCCTCACCCCCGGGCCCTCTGGGATCTCACTGCAGAAGTACGTATCAGGCGAAGACCCTGACGCCTTCATACTCAATTTCGAACGAGCCGCACGAGCCTGCGGTTGGCCCAAAGAGAAGTGGCCATTTTTTTTAGCTCCCCTCCTAACGGGTGAAGCGCAGGCCGCCTATCAGGTGGCCAACGCAGCAGGAAATACCCCCTATGATGATATTCGGTCCCTCATCCTAGACCACCTGGGGCTTGATGCGGAAGCATATCGGGTGCGCTTCAGGAAGGAGCGGGGCGCCCCAGGGGAAAACCCAAAGACTTTGTTTTATCGTCTAAAGATGGCTGCCGATAAATGGTTGACACCAACAGTGAGCACGAAAGAAGAGATAATGGACAAAATTTATCTCGAACAGTACCTAGAAGCTCTCCCCTTGAATACGCAGAAATGGTTGCGACAACACACCCACTTGACGACCGAGCAAGCCATTGTTATGGCCACTACTTACGCCCGAGCACAGCCTAATCCAAGTGGGTGGGAGCCAGAGAAATACAACCGGCACCCTACAACAAAATACGATAGGAAACCCCGAGCGATCCCAGAAGCCACGAAACCACGTCTCAATAAGCAAGAGGTACCAACGTTCAGGGGACCTCAATGCTTTGAATGTGGGGACTGGGGCCACATCGCACGACTGTGTCCTCGACGAAAACCAGCGGAAGAACCGATGGAGGTGGGATACATCCCCCAGTCAATTCTCTACACCACTGAGATGGGGAGCGCTTATCACGTGAGTGTACGGGTGAATGGTAAGGTGGTGAATGTCCTACTAGACTCAGGTTGTAGGCAGTCTGTAATACAGGGGGTCTTTGTACAGCCTCAACAGATCATCCCCGATACCCTAGTGCACATCAGATGTGTCCATGGAGACGACAAGCCATACCCGGTAGCGGCAGTGACCCTTGCACCGTATGACAGTAGAACCCATGTCATCAGGGTGGGGGTGTTGGAGAGCTTGCCAGAGGATCTCATTATCGGAACTGACAATCCCGAGTTCCTAGACATGTTCCTACATACGGTACAGGGTCAGAACAGAAAAGACGGTACAGGGAAGACGACCGACAGCCCAACGACGGCTTTGATAACCCCCGAACCCTGGACCTTAGACAGGAGTTTCAAGTTCGCCCAGGCCAACGACGCCTCCCTGTTCAATGCCTGGGAGCAAGCACACAAGACACAGAACTCCCCCTCCCTCACATTTCCCCGGTTTCTTATAAAAGAGGGCCTGTTATACCGACAGCGTTCTAGGGATGACCCCCATCAGTTATTGGTACCACTTTCTTTTAGAGATCAGATCTTGTTTTTTTCACACTCACATCTGACTGCCGGACATATAGGAAGCGAAAAGACAACCCAAAATGTATTAAGGCATTTTTTTGGGCCGGGGGTATATAAAGACATTAAGACCCACTGCCAGACCTGTGAGATATGTCAGAAGAGGAACACACATCATCCCCCAGCAGTGCCTTTACAACCCCTTCCAATCATAGGCACCCCTTTTGAAAGAGTAGGAATGGACCTTATAGGACCACTACCAAAAATCCGGAGAGGGAATCAGTATGCGTTGGTAATAGTAGATTACGCGACCCGATACCCAGAAGCCTTTCCTCTGAGAGCCCCCACCACACGCCTGATATCAGAGAAATTCCTGGAGCTGTTCTCCCGGGTGGGATTCCCCAAGGAGATCCTAACCGATCAAGGGACCCCTTTCGTCTCCAGGTTAATGAAGGAGGTCTGCGGGATGCTGGATCTGCAGCAGATTAAAACCTCAGTCTATCACCCCCAGACAGACGGCCTCGTGGAAAGGTATAACGGGACACTCAAAACTACGTTAAAGAAAATGCTCACAGTGAATGGCAGAGAATGGGATCAGTTACTGCCCCTAGCATTGTACGTCATTCGTGGCCAGAGGCAGAGCAGCCTGGGTTGCTCGTCGTTTGAGATGCTGTATGGGCGACAACCCAGGTCACTGTTGGAAATGACGAAAGAGGCGTGGGAGAAGGAGGAAGCCAATGAAACCCGTGGAATGTTGGAGTATACCCAAGCCCTAAAATCTAAGATAGGAAAACTGAGAGACTTGGCGTATTCACAGCTCGAGAAGAAACAGGAAAAACAGAAAGCAATTTATGATAAAGGGAAACGATGGAGGAGGTTGAAGGTAGATGACTGGGTATTGGTGTTGTCACCCTCATCCACAAAGAAATTCCAGGCCGAATGGATGGGACCCTACAAAATCATAGGTACCATTGGGCAAACCAGCTATCGAGTACAAATAACGGCCCGGAGAAGTCAGACATACCACATAAATCTATTAAAAAAATGGTTAGGGCCCCCACCAAAGACGGCCCATCTCACTTTGCCGACGCACACTTCTTCCTCCAACACATTGGAGCAGTTGGTGGTCAATGAAGACTTGAGGAACCAAGAAAAAGACGATCTCCGTAAAACCCTATCCCCGTTTTCCTCCCTGTTTTCAGATAAACCCGGGAAGACGACCCTGGCAGAGCACTGCATTGAGACCCTCCCCGGAAAGATTGTCAAACAGTACCCATATAGGATACCCGCAGCCAAGCGGGCTGCGGTACAAAAGGAAATACAGGATATGTTACAACTCGGAGTCATAAGACCGTCCAAGAGCGAATGGTCGTCCCCTATCGTAATGGTGCCCAAACCAGATGGGAGCACCAGGTTCTGCATGGACTTTAGAGCTCTTAACGACATCTCCTCCTTTGACGCATACCCCATCCCACGTATTGATGAATTGATCGAAAAATTGGGTGAGGCCCGGTATATCACCACGTTGGACCTCACCAAAGGTTATTGGCACGTGCCTCTGAGGGAAGAAGACCGGAAGAAGACCGCTTTTGCCACACCAGATGGGCTGTTCGAATTCACGGTGCTCCCCTTCGGATTGCATGGGGCCCCAGCAACGTTTCAGCGACTCATGAACACAGTGCTCCGAGAATACCAGTCATTTACCTCCGCCTACCTAGATGACATAGTGATCTTCAGCCCCACTTGGGAGACACATCTAGGTCATCTACAGACCATACTATATCCCTTAGGACAGGCCGGATTACACATTAACTCAAGGAAGTCCCGGGTGGGTTACCAAAAAGTCAAATATTTAGGTTACGTACTAGGACATGGAATGATCGAACCGCAAATCGAAAAGGTCAGGGCAATAGCAGAGACCCCTTTCCCCAGCACAAAGAGAGAGATGAGAGCCTTCCTAGGGTTGATAGGTTACTACCGCCGCTTCATCCCCCAGTTCTCCGACGTAACTGCCCCCCTTACAGACACACTCAGACAAGAAGTAAAAACCCAAAGCCTTTTACATCCCACACCCCAAATGTGGAAAGCCTTCAATACCTTAAAACGGGCTATCACCACCAATCCGGTGTTATCCTCCCCCGACCTTTCCCGTCTATTTATCCTCCACACAGACGCATCGGACTATGGCATAGGGGCTGTCCTCTCGCAAGTGTCACCGGAGGGTATTGACCATCCCATTTTGTATATTAGCTGTAAGCTTTTTCCACTGGAGCTTAAATACCCCACTGTCGAGAAAGAATGCTTGGCTGTAAAATGGGCTGTCGACAAGCTGAGATACTATCTTGAGGGTCACCACTTCACCCTGTACACAGACCACGCCCCCCTCCAGTGGATGAGCCGGAACATCGCTCTTAACCCCAGAGTTCTGCGCTGGTTCCTGTCCCTCCAGCCTTTTTCCTTCACCGTGAGGCACCGTAAGGGCAAGGACAATAGCAGTGCATACTATCTGTCCCGGTATCCTCTTCCCCGATCGGGAGAATCCAAGGGGGGTGGTGTGTGACCAGGGGGGCCCGGACTTGAAGGGGGCAGAACGATCAAAAAGCTCGGGGGAATGAGAAAACCACTTTTTCCCCTCTTCTTTATCGGCAGCAGGACGAGTGGGGTTACTCAGTCCCACGAAGATCGGGAGGTGAGGAGGAAAACATACACCGTCCCTTTAACTGGGAAGGCTGGTCGGCAAGCCACGCCCACAGCGATGACGACGAGGAGGCCTGGCCAACAAAGACGGGAGGAAGGCGGAAGTCAGTGTGTGGCATTACCGGAGGAGTCGAGGAGGAATACGGAGGCGAGAGGAGAGCGAGACGGACAGAAGCGAGTGACGGGAAGGAGACAGCGTGGTCGAGAGAAGGCGGAGAGCCAGGAGGCCAACGTCCCCGTGAGTCTCCCAGCCACGCTCCCGGAGGAGCGTGGCTCTCGCAGGTACGCGAGCGTTTTGCGGGCTGGGTGGGTAAAAGGGAGAGACCGGATACTTGACCTGTGGGATCCCCGATCCCAGGTGTACCCTCCCTGAGCACTTCCCTCACCTAAATAGACGTGCTGTGTACAGAGTTATCCCACCACCTCCCCTCCTTTTCAATCCTAGTGTGCTCGTACACCCCACTTACACCTGCTCCCCTGTTTATTTTGTTCCCTCACTACCACGGCTGATGGGACCGCGCTGGAGCGAAAAAGAAGAGGGTGGACCTCGTCGAGGGACCAGGAAGCGAAGGACAAGCCCCCTCTATCAACTTTGCCTTATTACAGACTGGCTACAAGAAGGCGTGTGTTGCATGTAATAAAACCCTCATTACCCCAACCCAGTCTCCACCCCCTTTCTGACAACCCGCCACACCCTGGTACAATGAAAACCTCAGGCTATCAAGGCAGGATTGTCATAGACAAGAACAAAAATGGAGAAAAAACTATGAGGTAGAGGAGAAGAACATCTATAAAGCTAAATTAGCAAAGCATAAAGAGGTTATCCTAGCAGCAAAGACCACATACTACTCAGAGCATATAAAAGTATCCTGTGATGCAAACAAAACTCTTTTCTCAGTAATAAAAAAGCTGGTAACACCAACTAGCCCAAGTCATGCAGGCATAAATCAAGACTTTTATGACGCGCTAGCAGGCTTTTTCCAAGAGAAAGTTGTTAATATTTACAACAATTTCGCCGCAAAAAAAGCAGCCAAGCACCAGAATGAGCAAGCTCCAATTGACCTAGGGGGTACAATCAGCTTCTCCACCTTTAAGACTCCCTTGGAGGAACACATAGACCTAATTCCGCTAATTAAATCCGGTGCACCACAAGATCCCTGCCCGCCCAGCATAATGCACATGATACCTGCTCAAGTGGCACAGTACTTGGGACAGATCCTCAACATTATATTTACCAAAGGGATTTCCCCCCCCCAGTGGAAACTTGCCTCAATCCTCCCACTTTTAAAAAAAGATAACCTGAACGCTATGCGCCCTGGCAATTATCGCCCTATTTCAAGACTCCCTTTTGCTGCTAAGCTGGCAGAGAAAACTATGAATCAACAGATTTCAGAATACATAGAGGTTAACTCTCTGCTAGACGACACACAATATGGTTTTAGAAATAATCATGGTACAGAGTCTGCCCTAATCGTAGCAAATGAAGATATACGAGAAGCTCTTGACAGAGGGGGACGGCAGCGCTGATCTTGCTTGATCTCTCAGCGGCCTTTGATAAGGTCAGTCATGAGATCTTAGTAGACCGCATGCAAGGCCTGGGGATAAAGGGCACCACGGTAGATCTCCTGAAATCTTTTATGACAAATCGACAACAAAACGTGGCAACAGGCAATTCCGTCTCCAAGCAGTTTTCCCTGCCCTGCGGAGTTCCACAGGGATCGGCACTGAGCCCAACTCTTTTTAACCTTTATGTGACGCCACTTGCATCAATCATCAAAGATGCCAGTTTTACCTTAGCATCGTATGCGAATGACACGCAAAATGTGGTGTCACTAGCAAACTGTGAAAACAACCCAGGTGAGGCATTCAGCTTATGTATGAGTAAGGTGAGCAACTGGATGGATTGCAATTGCCTGAAGCTGAATGCCTCAAAGACTGAGGTCATCATCTTCAGCAATAAGCCCTCTCTTTGGACACCGTATTGGGGGCCGCCAGATCTGAACTCACTGCCTACACCCTCAACTAAAGTAAAGAACCTAGGATTCTTGGTAGACAGTGAACTGAAATTCAAGGAGCAAGTTAACAAAATTACATCTGCATCCTTTTGCTCTATAAGGCTGATAAAAAAAATCGCAAAATTCCTGCCCCCTGAACTTCTAAAAACAGTAACTATGGCTATGGTCCTCACAAGGATTGACTACTGTAATAGTCTCTACCTTACTCTTGCATCAGGGCTTTTGAAAAGACTTCAGATTTAGCAGAACGCTGCTGCCCGTTTCATCTTCAAAATTCCCAAATATGATTCGGCCAGAGAAGCCATCAGAAAACTGCATTGGTTGCCAGTCAGACAACAATGCAAGTTCAAAGCCCTCTGTCTGGCATTTAAATCTCTGCACGGACTCGGGCCTGACCATTTTAAGCGAAAACTTAAATGGCACATACCAGGAAGAGCGCTACGCTCAGGCTCTGCCAGGAACATGGTGGTTCCCCCATTTAGAAAGGCCACATGGGGGGGAGGAGCTTTTATAGGACCACTGCAATGCTCTGGAACAGTCTGCCACTGACTCTAAAAACAGCCCCTTCCCTACTCAGTTTCAGAAAAGCCCTAAAAACCTGGCTCTTCACACAGGATTAATAAAGCTGCCTACCCACTTGCTCAACCCGTAGTGTACACTGTTGCTGCCTTAGCTCAGACGTCTATAGCGCGAAGACGCCCTCGGGCATGAGTTGCGCTTTATAAATCATATTTACATTACATTACATCAGTGTAGCAGTGCAATTAGTGTGAATGTCAAGAATGCTTGAAGAATTGACACCTCCTCTGAGACAGGGTTGACGACCAAGAGAAGAAAGGGACCCCTATGCAGTGGTAGTCCATGGTTCAGATCCTTCCTCCAAAACCGGTCCCAGAGATTCCTCGTCAACGGCATCCTATCGGCACCATCCCCGGTCACGGTTGGAGTCCCTCAAGGCTCAACACTGTCCCCCACCCTCTTCAACCTTTACCTGGAACCGCTTACCGAAGTACTATGCACTGCTAATATCTCCTACCATATGTACGCTGATGACACTCAGATCTACATCAAAACCTCATCTCTCGAAGAGATCCTCTCCCTGAACGATGCCTTGGAACACACCGTCCAATGGCTCGCTTCCAACCAACTCAAACTTAACTCAAACAAAACCGAATTTCTCCTGATCGCCCCGCCCAATACCAACCTTGAGATTAAATCATGGGTTAAAGCTATCACAGCCTTGAACTGCCCACCGACCATCGTGGATTCGGCCAAATCGCTGGGAATCACCCTTGACAGCAACCTGAACATGTGTGACCGCATCAACTCAATGGCCAAATCTGCCAGATTCCACCTGAGCTACCTCAGGAAATCGAAACCCTTCCTCGACGCTCCCGACCTAAAAATGGCAGTCCAAGCACTTGTCATATCTAGACTGGAGTACGGCTGTTCTACCCTCTCGGGTCTACCCAAGATCTCCCTGGCACCTCTAAAAGCCTGCCTCAATGCAGCCGCCAGACTACTCACCGGCACGAGGAAATACGACCATATCTCCCCACACTTGAAAGCTCTCAACTGGCTTCCCTGGAGGCAAGAATACAGCTCAAAGTAGCATGCATCACGCACAAAGCCTTATATTCGAACTCCCCTGCATATCTGAGGCAGAAACTTGTGATCTCCGGAGGAAACAGAAACTCCCGTTCTGCCAGAGACCTCCTGCTCCAACCTGCACGCTTTTAAAAAAAAAAAAACCCTACAACCGAGCTTTCTCAGGGGCTGCTCCTAGAATATGGAACTCTCTCCCTCCTGACATCAGAAGAATCCCCTCTCTCTCTCACTTCAAAAAGGATGCCAAAACATTCCTTATGGGCAAATTTCTCGCTTAAAACTTGCCTCTTCCTCCACATCAACTTTGATCTACGGCAGTCTACTGCCTCCTTCTGGATCATCTACCCCTTCAGAAACGATCATTGACTAACGCAATCTATAAATACGTTATCTCGTCTTGAGTACTTGGATATTTTATTCTGTAAATACGTGCCCTACCTCCCTTGTAGATTCAGCACCCTGTCTCTTTCTTTCGCTCTGTAACTGATGATGCTATGCCTATTCTGTACATGCATATGTCTCCCTGTAAAGCGCTCTGATACCCTAACGGGTCTGGTTCGCGCTCTATAAAACTCATAAAATAAAATAAAATAAATAAAAATAGAAAAGGTCCTAGATTTAGTGCAGCTGTCAGTCGAAACCAAAACAAACATTGTTACAGAAATTCTTTAGCCTGGGATAGCCACCTCTCAGCCTTTGCTCCCTTTTAACCAGGCCCTCTCTGATCTCTTGATGGCCACAATGTCAAAACCCAGTTCCTACCTACCGGAGAATAGCGAGGTCTCCTGGTATTGCAGACCAGCTCCTGGTGACCCAGATTTTCTGGGTAAACATCCTACTCTAGAGAGCCTTGTGGTTCAGGCATCAACTAGTAAAGTGAATCCTAACTCAATCCTCATGACTCCCCTCTACAGGGAGTCCAGGAGGATTGATGCTTTTGGCATGCATATGTTTCCCCTCACCAGTCTAGCATTTTGCACAGTTAAAGCTTATCTGCCTATTGTGCTCCTAAATACATGCCATGCGGGGCATGGCCAACAAGATTTTGCTGGCAGATCACAGGGTCTCCCCGGCTGAGACAATTTATGATGGACAAGACATGCCAAATATGGTATTCACTCTAGCCTAGATGCCACTGATTGCCTGGGAAGTGCTGTTGGCATCAGTGTTGTGCTTCCCCAACTGATGTGGCGGCCTTCCATGGGATCTTCCGGTGATGTGAAAGCATATCTCATGAATATGCCTTTTGATGGCTCACACCTTTTCAGTGAAAAGGCATATTTTTCTTTCGAAGACGTTAAGGAAGGTAGATTCAGGGTGGTCTCCCTGGGTCTCTTGACCCTTCCCAATCAGTTTCTACACCTGTTTAAAAAGTTCAGAGGCTATTCCAGTGGGTTGGCATATAAACAAATAATGTTTTCCCAGACAGCACATCAGACACCCCAGTCCTTTCAAGGCCATAGACGTGGGTCTGGCAAGTATCTTGCATGCCAGCAGGGGCATCAACCCTCACATTTTGCCTCCCCTGCTTCAACAACCACCAATCCACTTTACTTTGTTCTTGGTGGCACATGCCTAGCCAGTGGAGGGCAGGATCCAGCTTTTCTTCCCAGTGTGGTGATCCATAATGTCGACTGATGGGTCTTACAAATGGTTCAGGATCTCTATGCCACAGCCTTCCTTTTTGCCCTGCCAAATATTCCCCCCACATCAGAGATAATTTCAGAAGAGCACCTGTACATTCTTCTGCAGGAGTTGAGAGCATGTCTTTCCAAGGTTGCTATCAAGAGTGTACCAGACTCAGAAAGAGGGTCGTAACTGGGGGGCTGTGAAATTCACATAATTTGCGTAACTATACAAAATGTTGTCAAAATTATATGGAATTGCACATAATTATGCAAAATGCAATCCTTCATTTAGCACTATATGTCAATACAAAAGGTAATTTTTAAAGCTAGAATGCATTTTGCTCTAAGAGAAAGTGTGCAAACACACCACAAACAACAGCCGCTTGAGTTCTTTTGTTCTCAAGCAGTCACAGTAAATGTTTACTAAAAATGGCACATAATTACCTGAAGTGGCTTAATTGTATAATTTTAGAAATGCATTAACCAAACGGAAGCAACATTCCCAAAACTGTATGAATTGCGCTGGCATAATTTTAAATTGGATGTTACTTTTTTATTCCCTTATCCCGAAAAGGTTAGGGGAACTCTTAATGCCTTCCTGTGGAATGCTTATGCTGGCCCTGATCCTGTCTGCCCTGCATTCCTGCACCAGAATGGTGTACTTAGGCCTGTAGGGCACATATTTTCATGCGCCTGTCCTACAGTCCTTTAGACATTACCTGTGGTTCAAGGTAGGCAAGGTGTATTTTCAGTTTACTGAGCTCCCTTTGGGCCTCACCAGTGCCCACAAAAGAGATGGCAGTGGCTGCAGTCCATCTCTGGATGTTGGGGTTACCTTTTTTTTCCTACCTTGAAGACTGGCTGGTTAAGGTGAATTTGCCACATTCAGTCGTAGACTACCTCCAGATAACAGGACCTTATGACATAGTTGACTTTCACTGTCAATGAGCCTAAGTCGAACCTAGGTCCTTTACACTGGCATTCATTCATTGGAGTTGTCTTGGAAACAGTGCTATTCTGGGCCTTCCCCCTGCTGCAATGAGACCAGGAAATTCAGGCGAGGATTTAGGCGCCATCCATGCCAAAAGTAATGACTTACTTTCCCATACAGCGATTCATCACCCTGTCTGTGTTCTTTGTTCTCTCTCACCCCTCAAAAGAGGAGAAAAGGCTCCAAGGGCTGGATACCACAAGGACTTTAAGCTTTTATACTTATTGTACCAAGGAGCACTGTAGGAACAAAAAGATTTTGTAGGTTTCTCTGGAGGGAAGAAAGGAAAGGCTGTACAGAAGATGACATTGTCACGGTGCATAACAATCAGTATCAAGATCTGCTATGCCCCTGCCAAGAAGCAGCCCACCAGAAGGTCTGAAAGCCCATTCCATCAGGACTAAGGCTGCTACCACTCGGTAGCTTGCAGAGTGCTTATCTTTTACATCGGCCAGAATGTCATGTGGGCATCAGCACAAACAATCCCAAAGCACTGGTGCCTTGACAGACAGTTCCAGTGAAATGGCCATTTGGTCATGCAGGACTTTTGAGTCTGAGACCTAGATCTTCCACCTGAGGAGGTTCTACTTTGACATCAATTCTAAGGTGAAAGATCTGCGATTCGATGTAAACATCAGAAGAACAAGTTACTTACCATTTGTAATGCTCTTTCTGGTTAATACTATAGGTCCTTATTTAGAGATCAATACACTGGTACCAACAATTGTTCACACTTTGCTTTTGAGTGCAATGAAAGGGGAAAAAGAAACTGATATCAGCATGTAGGGGTGTCCCTCTGTCACTTACTTCCATGGCGATACGAAGCCAACATGGAGATCCATGTCACCAACTAGCAGTGCACAGTCACTGGTAAGGAAACCGTTTGGGATGCAGTCTGGCACCTGGGCGGTATTCAAAGGTGAGGAATCTGATTTAGATAGAGTATCTACCAGAAATAGTGTTACCAAGGATAACTTACTTCTTCATTTGGATGCATAAACACAACAAAGTGTAAAATAGGAAAGATCTGTCATCAACAACCATTTCTAATGACAAAGCCCACAGAGATAGGTAATCAGAAGTGCTATTACTGAAATCAGAGATAACGAAACCTGAACATCACTCTTTTTAAATCTGATCTTGTCGGGAAGCTAGCTGGGAAAGAAAGCAATGGCAAAGTCAAAAGGTCTTGCTTTTTAAAAGGCATTAGCAGTCCTTGTGGCTTTGGAAGCTCTTGTCGCTAAAGTTGAAAAGCAATGACAAAAAAGGCAAAATGGCAGGGCCCAGAGACAAGATGTATGCGCTTCAACAGATCATGTGCACCTGTCATGATTTTGCGGTGGCCGTTTTATTTGTTTTCAATTTACCATTTTGAACTTTGACTTTTGAATGCCAATCTTGGAGTGGTAAATGGAAACACATCTGTGGAAAAGTGCACAATAGTGGAACCTGCAACATCCTGCAGCTGTAAGAAAATACAAATCATCCATTCAAAGATTGGTAAAGAGGCTATGCCGAAGGGAGGGACCAACACAAGAAGAGCAAAGAATCAAAGCATCAAAAGCTAACCAATGATAAACAAAGGGCTTACCAAAATCCCACAGTAAATATATTGTATATAAAACAATAGGTCTCACGTACGGACTGACTGTAGAGTAGACCTATTAAAGCAGGATCATTTTTTGTTACTAATTTGGCAAGCTATTTCAGATCTTGTTTGAAGCTCTACTCCAAAATGTTGTGGTGTACTCTTGTTTAAAGGTTAAACAGGTGTCCAACATTTGAGCCCAAAATGTTTGACCATTTGTAATGCTTCAACTAATCACTACATATGTGTTTTTAGGCTACATTAGAACCTTTAAAGACCTTCAAGATTAGGATGGTCGGTCATTAGAGTCAGTTAGCCTCAGTTTGCTAGAATACACGTGAAGGTCTAATTGGCTCTCTTTTGAACAGACACAATTTTTATTTGATCATAAACTGCAGTGTAATAGGACTTACATACAATAATACCAAGACACAACAATTCCCCATTCATAAACCAATAATAACTGGGGTGGCGAAGTGAGCTAAAGAACGATGATGGCTTCAATCCAGATTTGTGACTGGGGGTGAGTGTCTGAAAAGTTTCAACGCTCCGTTCATCATCTCCTTGTGTTTGCTTTGTTCCTCCTAATTTGGCAGGGTATGCCCAGACGTGGGTCTCTTGCTCACTTTGCCACTAGATTCAAGCTAGCCTGGCTGATGAAGGGTGTTATCCCAAAACCGGTCCTGGGATGCTTGTTTCAGGTCCAGGAAAGACTTGGCTTGGCAGTTCGGGTTAGACTGTTCCCATGAGGAACAGGGTCAAGACTGATTTGCCTATGGCTGAACTGGTGTGGCTATGTGAGCTAAAGAACGATGATGGATTCAACCCAGATCTGTGACTGGGGGTGAGTGTCTGAAAAGTTTCAGGGCTCCGTCCATCTTCTCCTTGTGTTTGCTTTGCTAACCCCATTTGCTGATACTAAATGACTTAACTTCTTTTTAATTATTCATTTATTGTGAATATATTCATTTAGGCAGTCCAACAGTATTTGTAACCCAATCGGCATTTAGATAATTAGTATTACATTGTTGGCATACACAAATATTGAAATGTGCACTCATCTAGAAAGCTGGTGAACCTAACTATTTGAATGGACTTGTTTATGCCTTTTTGTTTACCGGTGTAATAAATGTGTATTCATGTCAACGTAAAAAAATTGTTTTTTGTTTCTCAAGGAGTATCACTGTGCACATCTGTGAATCAACCAAAGTTTGTAAATGGAATTCCAATAACTATATAATTCTAGTGAGTGGCTTCCAAAAATATGGTTACCACACTCATCAGCTCCTTGGCTTGATCTTGACTGACTCACTTCAATATGAACCACTAGCCATCAAATACCCATAAAATCCCCTCTGCAAAACAAGAACCAGAGAATAATTCCTGTCACGCATCTGGAGCTAATTTTTTAAAAAGTCTGTCACTTCTTGGCACGCTATCTCAAGATAAAGAAATTCTGTAGTACGATTGTGTCCCTTTAAACTCTAAATCAGAATGCAGCAGGATAAGATGTGAATACAGCTGACATTATTTGCCAATACTATACAAAATAATGAAGACTTTCAGTGTCCATCAGTCAGCTTTCAGTTTTGATGTTGACTAACAAACTCTGACTTGCCCTATGAAGACTGGGGAGACCAAATTTCCTCTATGTTCTATTATACGGTCGCTTACACAGAGGTGGCATAACAGAGGTACTGTTTATATGGGGAGGCAGTGCTCTTTGAAAAGCTGGTGTTACAGATCCTTCCAGGATTTGCAGGAGGGAATAAGTTGTTTTGTTGATGGAATATTATTTGAGATCCCTACTGGATCGGTAGGGAAAGTTTGTTTTGTGAGAAGGTCCTTCTTCCATTCCCTTTCCTCCATTCTGGCAGTACCCTGACTCCTAGGTTGATAGTGACCAGAAATCATACTGTACTATTTCAGTAGTATTTCTTAGGCCTTTTAGGTTATGCGGCTGATCTTGAAGGTGGTGTGGGCCTGAAGAGGGAACCAGTGTAGTTTCTTCAGTTTTGGAGTGAAGTGCTTAACCAAACTTATGCTTTTAACCAAGTGTGCTCCAGGTAGTACAGTTCTATTCCAATGTGCCAGAGAGGTACTAGTGGGGCCTCTGAGCAGAGCATTACCTCAATCTAGGTTGAAGAGGACTAAGGATTGCATTTCTGTTTTAACGTCGGTTTCTGGGGATAGGTTTTCTCTTTCTTCTCTTGTGAGAGCTGTTACCATGCGGTCTTTCACTTCAAAGTGATGTGTTCCTTAAAAGGGAAGTCAGTGCTGAATGTGAATTCCAGTGGCATGGCCTTTGCTGACTGCAGTGGAATGAAACTGTAAAGATTAATTTTGGATTGCAAAACGTAGGTGAAGGTGTACCTTCATTGGGATGAGCTTCAGGTATGAATTTGGCAACCTGTTCTAGATTAGATGGAGGGAGGTTTTGAGTCTCTGGGTGTTATATGTTGATGGTTTGATTCTATCTAAAAGCAAAAGTATGTGTACTCTCCTTAAAAAAACAGGAGTCAATTCTGTTCAATTATTCTTCTCAATTGATAGAATTCATGACATTGTTGAAAATGTTAACAGGATCGACAGACTCACACCTGTTTAACTAATTCTTCATGTGCTTCTTTTTAGCAACAACATTCATTTGGAAAGAAGAACAACCTGCATTATAGATTCACAACTATCATTAGAAAGCAAGTTACTCCATTTGCTAGCCATGCCCTTTGGCGCTGTATGGATAGTCTAATTCTCATATACAGTGGTATTTTATGATGCTTGGGAAGACTATCAAGTTGTAAAGGTGAGCAATATTGAATATCTGATATTAAAATTGACGGGAATACATCCTTTGCCGACTGGCACAGTAAGCAAACAGACCCATTTTCTTGATAAACTCTTTTGAAAATCTTTCTTAAAATAACACACAAGGTAATCCAAATTGCTGCTCATAATTCCAAGGACTGGTGAATGATTTCTGGAATTACAATCCTACAGTGATTTGATTGTAGACTTTTGTATAATGAGCTACTCTTCAAACTGTGACTCAACAGTCTGAGTGACCACAGTGTCCCAGACTGCCTTAAGCACATGCAGGGGTGGGTGACATCTAATATGTCTGCCAAACTGCTATAAAGACTATGCAACTGATGGTGGACTCTGCCAAACCACTGCCTCCCCCATTCTTAGAGTCAGCCACAGGGAGTGTGTTACTATCACCAAGCTGCTGTTAAGCTGGTTTTAAATTACCTTTGTGATTCAGAACAATTCAGCCTCAAGAGAGATTTCTACCTTATATCATCTAAGGCTCATGCATTTGATCCCCAAATTGATACCACATAGAATTACTCTCATTTGCACAATAAACATGTTTGACCTCAATCCCTGCAATGGTATTAATGAAAAACCCTACATAAATTACAGTAGATGGGTACCCATGATGCCTGGATCCTATTTAACCAGATGCTCAAACCTTGAAAATAAGCAATAGCTCCAATAAGGCAACTCGAACAACCTTATAGGCCTAATTAGGAGTTTGGCGCTCCACAGGACCGCCAAACATGCAGTGGAGGTGCGGTGGCAGTCGGTGACCAGCGCATCAGTTGTCCAACTGCGGTATTTCAACTACCTTGGTCAGAGCACATTAGGACCGCTGCAACCGCAAGGGATCCGCGATCTCTGGTGTGCTGATCTGAGGCTGCAATATGCTTGGTGGTGCCTCTGCAACACCGCCAAAAATATTACGAGTTGGCTGTCAGCCACCCTTTTCATGGTGGTGAGACCGCCATGAAGAGTGTGGCGGAGAGTCACCAAAGCGGGCCCTACAGGGCCCTCTGTTGCCTGAGGGCCTTTAGGATGCATGCAGGTTTAGGCTGCATGCAGGGGGTCACACGGTGTGCCTCCTGTCTGCATGCATCCTTGTTCCAGCACAGCATGGATTTTTCAGTCCATGCCATGCTAAAATGTGCTGTGGCTGTCCCACAGTGCTACCTTTTTAAGGCTCACCTATGATCCTTTGTAAGGCAGTGCAGTAGGCCTGCCTCCGCAGGACCGCCCACCCGGATTACAACTTGTAATCCGGCAGGAGGTCAGCAGAGGCGTTTGGTGGTGTGGGAGCGGGGCAGTGGTGTGCCACTCCACTCCCACACCACCAAACTCATAATCAGGCCCTATGTTTTTTCACCACAAAAAGAACGGCATACAGGCTTTGCAAATTATCACTTTGCAAAATAAGGGCTAATGAATTTAACAGTACATACCATTAGCCTATTTGCTTGGCATATACATGCAGCTCTACTTAAAAGCTATACTAACAAGGCAGACCTAAATTAAGATGAAGCATATACATGAAGTCTTTTTAAAAATGTCTTTATCTCACTCGTGATGCCTGATACTGGCATAAAAAGGTCAACTCTTAGAGCTTGCCTGATAAATTGTAGATCTCTCCCTAAACACTGTGATGACATTTGGCTCTCTATTGAGTCCAATCGCTGGGACCTTATGTTCTTGACAGAAACTTGGCTGACCGACACATCCCACCCGGACATCGCCCTTGCTATTCCCTCTGGCTTTAAAATCTCTAAGGTTAACAAGGGTGACAACAGGCGAGGAGGGGGCCTCGCAATTATTTTGAACGACAAGTGGGATATTTCGTGTAAAAAATAGAGAACATAGGCACTATTGAAGCCATGTCCTTTTCTATCCAAACCTCACCAGGGCATACGATTGCAGGCTTGTTGGTTTACCGCCCTCCTGACTCATCAGCTGCCTACCTTCCCAAATTAGGTGACATTATTGCGGATCTTACACTAAGATATACCAACCTCACAGTCCTGGGTGATTTTAACGTCCATATGGACGCGTCGGACTGTGGGCTGGCGCTTCAGGTGACTAAGATGATTGGAGGACTCAATTTGACTCAGCAGGTTACGTCTGCCACACACCGGGCTGGTCATATCTTGGATCTTATTTTTTCAAATGACCCTACTATTAAGGTGGAGGCTCCTATGCCACTGACTTGGTCAGACCACTGGCTGGTCCCCTTTAGCCTATTAAGAAGAGAGGGACTTGCAGTGCGAAACCTGAGGTCGAGATGAAAAGAAACTGGAAAAAAGTTTCTATTGAGTCCATGGATCCTGTCTCACTTAATATTCCACTCTTGTTGACAGGTGACCCCAGTCATGATGCAATTGCCTTTAATGACTGGGTTACCACCTCCATTGACTCTATTGCTCCCTTGAAAATGGTGAAGCAAGTCAGGAAAAAGCCATCCTCCCCCTGGTTCTCTCCAGAACTTCAATCAGTGAAAAGTGCATGCAAAAAGCTAGAACGCATTTGGCGAAAAACTTACAATCTGGACGCTAAAAGCACATATAAAACTGCACAAAAAAAATTCCACGCTCTTAAACGCAAAGCTATCAAAGATTTTTTAGCAAATCAAATTAATGACTCTAACAACTCTTCTAAGGAAATTTTTAAAATCGTGCATGATTTTATGAAACCCCAAGCCACCATCAGTAAGATAACGCCAACAGCTGATCTTTGCAGAGATCTGTCGACCTTCTTCCAGGAGAAGGTACAGTCTATTTATTCTTCCTTCCAGGGACTAGGGGACAGGTTGCCCATCCCCGCTGTCCTTACTCCTTCCTCCCATTGGTCGGAATTTCAGACCTTTTGTCCAGTGGCATCTCTGCAAGATCTAGGAAGAATTAAGTCTGGCTCACCCTTAGACCCATGCCCAGCCAGATTTTTTAATCTCCTGGCTTCCCTTCTCAATCCCCATTTAAACATTATTTGGAATACCTCTCTAAGGGTTGGCAGTTACCCTTCAGTTTGGAAAAAGGCGTTTGTTCTGCCTATCCTTAAAAAAGAAGATGCAGACCCTAGTATTCTCATGAATTTTAGGCCTATTTCACTCTTGCCCGCCCCAGCTAAGATTTTGGAGAAGGAAGTGCAGAGACAGCTATCTACTTATTTGGAGTCCAATAATCTGCTGCACGACTCACAATCGGGCTTTCGGAAGGGCTACAGTACTGAGACCGCTCTGCTGGAAGTTGCGGAAACCATCCGAGAATCCCTAGACCAGGGCAGTAGCGCTATGCTAATGTTGCTGGATTTATCTGCAGCCTTTGATACGTGATAATGATCTCATTCGATTCTTTTAGTCCGTTTGGCTCAGATGGGTATCTCAGGGACTATCTTGAACTGGTTCCATTCGTTTCTGGAGGAGCGGTCTCAGCAGGTCTTATTCCGCCCTTATGTCTCCTCTCCTAGCATCATGGGCTGTGGAGTACCACAGGGTTCTGCGCTTAGCCCGACCCTGTTTAATGTATATCTCGCCCCTCTAGCCTCTACTATGAATAACTGTGGTGTACGACTAATATCGTACGCGGATGACACACAACTGGTGTTCTCTTTTTCAGCTACTACGCGAGCTGCATTCGACAATTTCAGGCTTTGCCTTACTAAGATCTCCTCTTGGATGACAGACAATTGTCTTAAACTGAATACAGAAAAAACCGAGGTGATGTTTTTTAACCAGCCTTCACCCCCTTTAGCTGACCTTTGGTGGCCGTCGCAACTGAATCCTCCTCCCACTCCTGTATCCTCGGTCAGAAACCTGGGCTTTAGATTCGATTCTGAATTGTCTGTTAAAGCCCAGATTGGCCAAGTATCCAGAGCATGCTTCTGGAAACTTAAATCTTTGAGCAGATTTCTTCATCTCCTGCCTATGGACTGTCGGGCCACCATTGTCCATGCCTTGATTACGTCTCAGCTGGACTACGCTAACAGCTTGTATTTGGGTCTTCCGGCCTATCTTATTCAAAGGCTGCAGACAGTCCAGAATGCAACAGCTAGGTTTATTAGAAAGGTACCCCTCCGGCACCATATCTCCCTCATTTGCGCAGCCTACATTGGCTGCCGGTAAAAGGAGAATTAAATTTAAGGCCTTATCTTTGGCCTTTAGAGCGACTAGAGACTGTGGGCCTGGTTATCTTAGGCAGAGACTCCGGATATACCATCAGAATAGAACTCTGCGTTCAAACTCTCAGTCGTTGCTCCGTGCTCCCCGCTTTCGGAGAGCAAGGATGGGAGGGCGTGCCTTTGCTGTTAGAACAGCCGCCCTCTGGAACGAGATGCCTATTCATTTGCACAAGGCTGAGTCCGAATCCCTTTTTAGGAGCTCTTTGAAAACTTGGCTGTTTGATCTGTCCTAGTCTCTTCCCCTCCCTCAACTGCTTTAACCTCATAGCGCCGGGACACCGCCGTAGGTGGTAGCTGTGCGCTTTATAAATGCTACTGACTTGACTTGACTTGACTTGACTTTAAGACCAGCCCTAAAAAAAATAATAAACATTGACAAATGTCCTCTCTCTAAGCAGAGGACCAAACTTCTAGTCAGTCTCCCTTTTCTATAACATGGTGGAGATTGCAAGCTATGGCCTGTAACCTCAGTTTGGTTATGGGTGATTGCCTGGGGTAAAAATTATTTGCTTTCATATATTTAGGTAATTAACACTGCCAAAAGGGCTCAGTATGAATATTTTTGTCAACTGGAGCAACCAGGATCCTGCTCCTGACTTACCCTGCATTGGCGGGGGGACCATGAGAGAGTTCCTTTGAACTGTGTTGTCTTACTGGCTCCATAAATGCTGATATTCTTTCTTTGGACCAAAAGGTAGAGCCAGGTGTTCCTGCTCTCTCTCTCTCTCTCTCTCTCTCTCTCTCTCTCTCTCTCTCTCTCTCTCTCTCTCTCTCTGTTCTTTTCTTCACTGGTATAAAGATTGGGCTGGTGTGTGATGCCCTGGTGCACAGGGCTAGTTTGGGAAAGCCCAGGGGCCGTGGGTCACTGGAACCAATGCAGTTCCCATATCTAAAAGGGGAAGAATTAAGAAAGCGTAAATTTGTGTTTGGGTCTTGGTGGCCCAATAGCAACATCAGTATATGTTGCAGGTGCTTGATCGCACTAGAATGTTGTCGTCTCTCGGTACTCAGGTGAACTCCCTGGAAAGTAGGCCAGAAGAAATATCAATTAAGCCAGAGTAATCAGTGGAATTTCAGTAATTATGCATTATTCTTGTGATGTGAAATTACAGAAATTGCTCAATTCCAATAGCTTCAATAATCAGGAGCCACTGCAGGAGCACAGGAACAACAAACTCAGGGTCTAATTTAGATCCTGGTCTCCCATCGTGAGGTGCACATTCCACATTCTCTTCTGTCCCTTACCACCAGGATTTGCTTGGCGGTGAGGGACAGTAAAAAATGTTTTTATGTCTACCCATCCTAATTGGGAGGAGGGACAGATAACCAATTTTTTCGATGGCCCTTACGCCATTGCCTAAGTTTGCCGTGGCCAAGCTATGGTCCGCCCACACTTAAATCAGGTGGGCGGACCACTACGTTGGTGTGGAGGGAACACTGTCACAGTTGCCATGAAGTTCCCACTCTACCAACATATCAATTAGGCCATAAAAGAGAGCAAGCAGCTGCTGGCTACTGCTGTTCATGTCCTGCAGCATTTGGGGCTATTTCCTTAGCACAAAATGTATCCTCTAGCCAATTTCAGAAGCAAGGGTGCATTTTGCATTAGGAGAATGCTGGATTATGCATCTCAAAAAATTATGCATAATTTCAACTAATTTTGATGTAATCATGCTAGAGAGAATTAGGCCAGGTACTCCCACCTGTAGTGGAAAGTACCGTAGCCAAGCTCAAGGGGCAGAAGCAATTTCAAATCATTCAGTCCCAGGTGGAACATTTTTTGTGAGGTTTTCTGTATTTTGCTTCTTAGGGCCAGTCTAAGGCTTCTGACTTAGCAGCTACGGGGTGTTTGGACAAAATATTGGAAAAATAATATTATGACACAAAAATATCATATCAAAAATATCGGGACATCAACAATATCGTGGATGGGAATAACGAAGGTAAAAATATTTTCTAGTGTTTTTTTTATATCGTAAAAAATATACATGTTGAAAATATTGTATGTAAAATCATTTGTAAGTGTTAATTAGAATGTATTATGTTATAGTGTTTTGATTGTATTTGTGTTTTTAGTACTAAAATGTATTTATGAAATTGTTGAAATATTTTCAGTTGTGATAATGTATATAATTAATTGTTGAATTTTTTTTAGTAGCAGGATATTGGGTTTTTAGGGTATAAGGGTGGGGAGATTTAAAAAAAAGAAGTGTTTAAAATGTTACTTTTAAGGTAATAATTTCAAAGATATGCAAATTAATGATTTAGAATTTTCTACATTTATTTTATCATATTAACATTTTAATTTAATATATATAAATTTGAAGTTTTTAAGATATACAAAAATAAATCTCATAAAGTATTAAAAACATACACATTTTTTAATTAGGTAGAATATTAGAAAATGTTTTATGTTAAAAAAAGTATATTTGTTATCAAAACTATTCACAATAATATAAATGTTTTTTTTTTAAATTATAAAAAGGATTTTTAATTTACATCATTTTTAAAAAAATTTAAAACATATAATTTATATAAATATGTTTTACATTTATCAGTGTTAATTTTGTCGTATACTTTTATTGTTTAAAGTTTATGCATGGTAATAAATATTTTGAACAATATATTTTTTTAAATAGAAATTAAAATAGTCATTTTTTAATTTCAAAATATGTGAGAATATGGAGCATTGATTGTGGTTGTATTATTATCTTTTGTATTATGCTGTGTAAAATGTGTTATTTTAAAGTGGTAATTGTAAATTTCCACTCTTTGGTGTCCAACACCTTCCCGCAAAATGGTTATATTGGAATGGGAATATTAAATGTTACCCCGTTAGTGTCCAATACCTTCCCCAAATATGGGTAGATTGGAGTGGGAATAAAAACTGTCACCCCTTTAGCGTCCAACACCTTCTCCAAATAGGTTTAGATTGCAGTGGGAATACTAAGGGGCCAATTACGATCCCGTCAGGAAAGCATTCCTACCGAATTGGTTCCGGAATGCTACCCGAATGACTCGACCGCGAGCTGCCCGAACGACGGATTACAATGCAATGCATGTTATATTTCCACCGAGTCGTTCGGATTGCAATCCGTCCATCTGAATCGTCCGTAAACAAGCCCGATGTGACCGACTCATTCGCAAACGCTGAAGAATAGCATTCCGGTTCCGAATCAGACTCGGTTTTTCCTATCGAACAGATGACGATGCATCTGACGCGGTTTTGGAACCGTGTCGGTTTGTGTTACAAATGGCAAGTGGAAATTGTCAAAAACGGTCAAAACAAGCATTGGCAAAGCCAAACTAAAATATATATATATATATATATATATATATATATATATTTACTGAAAAAACCATAGGTTTCAGACACGTTATAGTTACAAATTAGCATTTAAAAAACCTTTGAAATTCACTGAAAAAACCATAGGTTTTAGGGACAGTTATAGTTACTTGGACATTGCACTCGTACAAAACCCGTGAAATTCCCCCGTTATAGTTAGTTCAGCTAACTATAACTCGCGCCCCGCAATGCACTGCTGATGACGTCACATATTACATCACTCATGACATGGTCAGTGACATCACTGATGACATCACTGATGACATCTCAAATGACATCACTGATGACATCATCCAGTGACTGTGTGTTTCTGTAAAGTTTAAATATTTTTAAAATATATAGGAAAAGACGTATTGAAGAATGAGTGGGTGTCTAAGTGTCTGTATGGATGATTTAGTAGGTGCGTGACTGACTCTATAAGTGAGTGATTTAACGTATCTTACTGAATGCATGGGTTAGTGACTAAACTGGGTGTATGTCTGTATCCGTCTGTCTGTTGCTGTGTAAGTGGCTGCATGTGTTTGTGAATAGCTAAATGATTTTCTATATGAGTTATTGAATGCTTGTCTGAGTATCTGTATGGGTGCCTGAGTGTTTGTGTGGGAGGGGTGTGTGCAACTTTGTGCATAGATGTGTGAGTGGGTGATTCACTGGGTGGATGGTTTCAAGAGTGCATCTGTGATAGACTGTATGGGTGGGTAAGTGTGTGTAAGAGTGTGTTAGTGAGTGAATGTATGTCCCAGTGGTACATGTGTGAGTAACTACATATGTGAAAGGCAGTATATATGTGTGTTGGAGTATATAAATAGCTATAAGCAAGAGTGAGTGATTGTGATAGTGGCTGTATGGATGATTGTGTGCTTGTATCAGTGATTGTATAAGAGCGTAACAATGTGCTACTATTTGTATGAGTAAGTGAGCTGGTGTGTGTATAACTGTATAGGTGAGTAAATGGCAGTGTGTTTAATTATTTGCATGACTGACTAGGTGTGTGAGTATCTCTATGGATGAGTGGCGTTGTTTGAGTGTCTATATAGGAGTAAGAGTGCATATGATAGTCCTGTACTGAGTGACCGTAAGTATGAGTGACTGTACGGGTGAGTGAGTGGATGTGTGTGTGTAGACCTAAGAATCAGTGAGTGGGTATGTAGTTATTGGTGTTGGAGTGTCTATGGTTTTGCGAATGGCAGTCTGTAATTTAGAGTGGGTGTATCAAAGATTATATTAGGGTGTGAGGAGGTGCATCAGATTATCACGTGGATGATGTCATCAGTGATGTCATTTGAGATGTCATCAGTGATGTCATCAGTGATGTCACTGACCATGTCATGAGTGATGTAATATGTGACGTCAACAGCAGTGCATTGCGGAGCGCGAGTTATAGTTAGCTGAACTAACTATAACGGGGGAATTTCACGGGTTTTGTACGAGTGCAATGTCCAAGTAACTATAACTGTCCCTAAAACCTATGGTTTTTTCAGTGAATTTCAAAGGTTTTTTAAATGCTAATTTGTAACTATAACGTGTCTGAAACCTATGGTTTTTTCAGTAAATTTCAAAGGTTTTTAAATGCTAATTTGTAACTATAACGTGTCTGAAACCTATGGTTTTTTCAGTGAATTTCAAAGGTTTTTTAAATGCTAATTTCTAACTATAACGTGCCTGAAACCTACGTTTTTTCAGTGAATTTCAAAGGTTTTGTAAATGACAATTTTTAAATGTATTAATTGTTATATTAATTTTTTTCATACTGATTTACTACATTTTTAGAAACAATTTTTTTTTACATATTTTATTTGTCAAATTACATTGTAATTACATTATACATTACATTACAAAAAATACTTTCTCAGAATGAATTACTTTAGTTTAAATACTTTGCAGATAGGCAATAGACTTTTAAGTACAGTAGTTACAGTTGTTGCAATGGGCAACACATTTTCAAACACAATGCAACATTCAGCTCAATGTGAATTTCTAGTTAAATGCAATTAGTTACTTTATGGATTACTTTTGTAACCACAGGACTGGATCCTAGATTCAGTCCTGGTACATCTCCTGTAAACAGTTGAGTAAAAGCGTTTTGGTTACAGTCGTGATTTTTAAGGAATATTATTGTATTTTAAAAGTTGACACTTTGAAACTTTTTCTCATAGAATCAGCAATGTTATCCTATGGAAGGAAATTCACTTAGCAGGTAAAAACTGTTATCGTTACTTTTTCTTACTCAGTGTTGGATCCTGGATCCAGCACTGGTGCATCTCCTGTAAACAGTTGAAAGAATGCGTTTAAGTCATACAGGCGATTTTTAAGGAATATTTGTAGTTTGTGAAAATCAACACTTTGAAACTTTTTGCTGAAAACCAGTCAATGTTAGCCTATGAAGGAAATTCAAGTTACCGGTAAGTACGGTTAAAATTACTTTTGAGGATCAGTACTGGGCTGAAACATGCAGCACTGAGGTCTCTCCAGATAACAGGTGAGTAAATCGGAATTCGTATTTCGGCTGATTTTAGAGGAATATTTTAAAGTTCCAAAACTCCACACTTAGAAGAATTTCCAAGTGAAACCAGTCAATGTTAGCCTATGGAAGGAAATTCAAGTTACTGGTAAGTACGGTTAAAATTACTTTTCAGGACCAGTACTGGGCTGAAAGATGCAGCACTGAGGTCTCTCCTGATAACAGGTGAGTAAATCAGAATTCGGATTTCGGCTGATTTTAGAGGAATATTTGTATGTTTCAAAAATCAACACTTAGAAGAATTTCCAAGTGAAACCAGTCAATGTTAGACTATGAAGGAAATTCAAGTTACCGGTAAGTACGGTTAAAATTACTTTTCAGGATCAGTACTGGGCTGAAAGATGCAGCACTGTGGTCTCTCCTGATAACAGGTGAGTAAATCGGAATTCGTATTTCGGCTGATTTTAGAGGAATATTTTAAAGTTCCAAAACTCCACACTTAGAAGAATTTCCAAGTGAAACCAGTCAATGTTAGCCTATGAAGGAAATTCAAATTACCGGTAAGTACGGTTAAAATTACTTTTGAGGATCAGTACTGGGCTGAAAGATGCAGCACTGAGGTCTCTCCTGATAACAGGTGAGTAAATCGGAATTCGTATTTCGGCTGATTTTAGAGGAATATTTTAAAGTTCCAAAACTCCACACTTAGAAGAATTTCCAAGTGAAACCAGTCAATGTTAGCCTATGAAGGAAATTCAAGTTACCGGTAAGTACGGTTAAAATTACTTTTGAGGATCAGTACTGGGCTGAAAGATGCAGCACTGAGGTCTCTCCTGATAACAGGTGAGTAAATCGGAATTCGTATTTCGGCTGATTTTAGAGGAATATTTTAAAGTTCCAAAACTCCACACTTAGAAGAATTTCCAAGTGAAACCAGTCAATGTTAGCCTATGAAGGAAATTCAAGTTACCGGTAAGTACGGTTAAAATTACTTTTGAGGATCAGTACTGGGCTGAAAGATGCAGCACTAAGGTCTCTCCTGATAACAGGTGAGTAAATCGGAATTCATATTTCGGCTGATTTTAGAGGAATATTTTAAAGTTCCAAAACTCCACACTTAGAAGAATTTCCAAGTGAAACCAGTCAATGTTAGCCTATGAAGGAAATTCAAGTTACCGGTAAGTACGGTTAAAATTACTTTTGAGGATCAGTACTGGGCTGAAACATGCAGCACTGAGGTCTCTCCTGATAACAGGTGAGTAAATCGGAATTCGTATTTCGGCTGATTTTAGAGGAATATTTTAAAGTTCCAAAACTCCACACTTAGAAGAATTTCCAAGTGAAACCAGTCAATGTTAGCCTATGGAAGGAAATTCAAGTTACTGGTAAGTACGGTTAAAATTACTTTTCAGGACCAGTACTGGGCTGAAAGATGCAGCACTGAGGTCTCTCCTGATAACAGGTGAGTAAATCAGAATTCGGATTTCGGCTGATTTTAGAGGAATATTTGTATGTTTCAAAAATCAACACTTAGAAGAATTTCCAAGTGAAACCAGTCAATGTTAGACTATGAAGGAAATTCAAGTTACCGGTAAGTACGGTTAAAATTACTTTTCAGGATCAGTACTGGGCTGAAAGATGCAGCACTGTGGTCTCTCCTGATAACAGGTGAGTAAATCGGAATTCGTATTTCGGCTGATTTTAGAGGAATATTTTAAAGTTCCAAAACTCCACACTTAGAAGAATTTCCAAGTGAAACCAGTCAATGTTAGCCTATGAAGGAAATTCAAATTACCGGTAAGTACGGTTAAAATTACTTTTGAGGATCAGTACTGGGCTGAAAGATGCAGCACTGAGGTCTCTCCTGATAACAGGTGAGTAAATCGGAATTCGTATTTCGGCTGATTTTAGAGGAATATTTTAAAGTTCCAAAACTCCACACTTAGAAGAATTTCCAAGTGAAACCAGTCAATGTTAGCCTATGAAGGAAATTCAAGTTACCGGTAAGTACGGTTAAAATTACTTTTGAGGATCAGTACTGGGCTGAAAGATGCAGCACTGAGGTCTCTCCTGATAACAGGTGAGTAAATCGGAATTCGTATTTCGGCTGATTTTAGAGGAATATTTTAAAGTTCCAAAACTCCACACTTAGAAGAATTTCCAAGTGAAACCAGTCAATGTTAGCCTATGAAGGAAATTCAAGTTACCGGTAAGTACGGTTAAAATTACTTTTGAGGATCAGTACTGGGCTGAAAGATGCAGCACTAAGGTCTCTCCTGATAACAGGTGAGTAAATCGGAATTCATATTTCGGCTGATTTTAGAGGAATATTTTAAAGTTCCAAAACTCCACACTTAGAAGAATTTCCAAGTGAAACCAGTCAATGTTAGCCTATGAAGGAAATTCAAGTTACCGGTAAGTACGGTTAAAATTACTTTTGAGGATCAGTACTGGGCTGAAACATGCAGCACTGAGGTCTCTCCTGATAACAGGTGAGTAAATCGGAATTCGTATTTCGGCTGATTTTAGAGGAATATTTTAAAGTTCCAAAACTCCACACTTAGAAGAATTTCCAAGTGAAACCAGTCAATGTTAGCCTATGGAAGGAAATTCAAGTTACTGGTAAGTACGGTTAAAATTACTTTTCAGGACCAGTACTGGGCTGAAAGATGCAGCACTGAGGTCTCTCCTGATAACAGGTGAGTAAATCAGAATTCGGATTTCGGCTGATTTTAGAGGAATATTTGTATGTTTCAAAAATCAACACTTAGAAGAATTTCCAAGTGAAACCAGTCAATGTTAGACTATGAAGGAAATTCAAGTTACCGGTAAGTACGGTTAAAATTACTTTTCAGGATCAGTACTGGGCTGAAAGATGCAGCACTGTGGTCTCTCCTGATAACAGGTGAGTAAATCGGAATTCGTATTTCGGCTGATTTTAGAGGAATATTTTAAAGTTCCAAAACTCCACACTTAGAAGAATTTCCAAGTGAAACCAGTCAATGTTAGCCTATGAAGGAAATTCAAGTTACCGGTAAGTACGGTTAAAATTACTTTTCAGGACCAGTACTGGGCTGAAAGATACAGCACTGAGGTCTCTCCTTATAACAGGTGAGTAAATCGGAATTCCTATTTCGGCTGATTTTAGAGGAATATTTGCACAATGGTGAAGGGAGGGGCGGGGCCTGAGGTGACATCTTTGCAAACGCGCCCGTGGCGCGTTTTAGGTTGGGGGATTAAGTTCCCTTGAATCCTGAGGGTCCCTAGGGGCCAACTAGACCACCAGGAACCTCCAATATGCGCCAGGGGCTGCGTTGCAGAGACGTGTAGAGAGGCCACACCCTTTTACACCTCTCTGCAACGCAGCTCTGTGGCGCTTTCTGGATGTACCTGTTGGGCTAGTTGGCCCCCAGGGACCCTCAGGATTGAAGGGGATTTAATTCCCCATCTTAAAACGCACCATGGGGCCTGTTTGCACACATGTCACCTCAAGCCCCGCCCCTCCCTTCACCACTGTGCAAACGCGCCCCGTGGCGCGTTTTAAGTTGGGGGATTAAGTCCCCTTGAATCCTGAGGGTCCCCGGAGTCCAACTAGCCCACCATATACCTCCAAAGCGCCATAGAGCTGCGTTGCAGAGAGGTGTAAAAAGGGGGTGGCCTCTGTACACCTCTCTGCAAGGCAGCCCCTGGCGCATACTGGAGGTTCCTGGTGGGCTAGTTGGCCCCCAGGGACCCCCAGTATTCAAGGGGAATTGCCCCTCTGCAAACGCGCCAGGGGCGCGTTTGCAGAGTGGTGAAGGAAGGGGCGGGGCCTGCGGGCCCGATCGTTTTTTTTTTATTTTATTTATTTGTTTTTTTTGGGGAGGGGGTTGCGTGGCCCCCCTCCCGGGCCACTACTTGCCCCGGGACCCCATCCCCGGGGCTGGCCCTCTCGTTGGGGACTGTGGGGGTCCCCAATCCCCCACAGTCCCGCCGGCTCCCACGTCCCTTGGGAGCCGGCATTGCTATTCCACATGGGGAGCAGCTGACATGCTGCTCCCCATGTGGAAAGCAATCGGCTTTGGATATTGGAAGAGAGAGCAGGTCTTCCAATATCCAAAGCAAGTTTGCAATGACAGGACGGGAGCCGCTCAAACAGCAGTGTCCCGGGGTAGGCACCCCGGGACACTGCAGGAGCCGGCCCTGGGGGGTGGTGGTCCCCAGGGCCATCAAGGGCTCCAGGAGGGGGGCCGCGCGGCCCCCCTCCCATTCAGTGCACAGCCCCGGGGAGGTGGTGGTCCCCGGGACTCTGGGGGTCCAAAACGGACCCCCATTGTAATTTTTCTTAGTGCCCTGGGGAGGTGGTGGTCCCGGGCGTGTGGGGGCTGGAGCCCCCACACAGGTTTTTAATAAAAAAAGAAGCCCCGGGGAGTTGGTGGTCCTCGGGCTGCGGGAGGGCTCAGAGCCCTCCCGCACCATTGTACATAAAGCCCCGGGGGGTGGTGGTCCCTGGGCTTGGGGGCCCTTAGAGGCCCCCCACACATAAAATTAACCCCCCCAGCATGCCCCCGGGACTTGGGCCACCCGGGGGCCAATTAACATCGGAGCGCGGGAGACCGCGCTCGATTTTTTTTTTCGGCAGGGTTCGCGCTCCCTGAGCGCATCCTGCCGATTTTTAAAAAAAAATTTTTTTTTTTTGCCCAGGGGGTCCTTGTGGGACCCCCTGAGCAAACCTAGGGGTCAGGGTGTTTCTACCTCTCCCTTTGTGCGCTTTGCGCACTTGTTTCTGTCCCTCGGTTCTACCGAGGGACAAAATGGCTGCCAACATTTCCTGAATCGGAATGTTGACAGCCAGCTGACAGCCAATTAACATGCAGCTCGTGATCGGGAGGGTGCGCGAATCCTCCGTGCCCATAGATATATATGTACTTTTACTTTTTGATTTTCTCAGCAACTACTGAACGGATTTACACCATTTAACAAAAGGGTTCTTTCTGAACCAAGAACTACCTCTTTGCCAAATTTGGTGTAATTCCGTTCAGCAGTTCGGGCTGTAGCCGTGTCTAAAGTTTCCTATGGGAAAATGCATGGGGAAAACGCGTTTTGGGACCCCCTTTTTCTCGGCCCCCGCTTGACGTATCACCCCGAGACTTTCAGGGTAGGAGCGGACCGGAGCGCCCCACGAAGTTTGAAAATTTCGCGAAGATACGTCAACCGGCAAGAGAGTTATTTCAAATAGAATGTCGCGGATTTCCTATGGATAATAGGTTGTAACTATAACTATCTACTGGCGACCGCCAGTAGATAATATGTGTGTGTATATATATATATATATATATTAGCCACACCCACCAATCCACCTATATAAAGGGCCAAACAGATGACCATGATCCTTTGCTCTAACTGAACTGGTGAGAGGTCACACGATTTGCCACACATTCCCTGCTCTCTGCCTCATACACTCAAATTTCACCCACCACACAACTTGCACAGACTTTTTGTGTCAAACAATTGTCTCAAACACACACTCTTTTACTTATTCACAATCACCCTCACATTCACACTCACCCTCACCCTCACCTCCATCTTCACACTCACCCCCACCACTCATGTAATTTCTCGTTACATATGACAATGAAGCGTTAAAAATCAGGGATCGATATCAATAAGGCATGCAGTTATATTTGTTGGCATCAAAGTCTTACAAAAGGACGTAATAAAACAGTGATTTGTGCACGGTTGGTAAGAAATAAAGTCTATGGCTGTTAAGTCATGATTAAGTTAGTGTAAAGCATATCAATAATTTTACTCCTACTCTACACCACAAGAGCCTGCGTTACTGTCATATGCAATGAGAAATTACATGAGTACAGCACACACATAGTGTCACATATGCAAGTAGCATTACACATCCAAGCACCTAATTGGGCAACACTATATTAAATCTATATAAAGCAACAATATGCATGTTTTTCCTTTTTCCTTTTCCCCTTTTTCTTTTTCTTTCCCAAGTTATAGGTAGAACCATAACCTATCTATTCCCTTCGATTACATGAAATAGTGACGAAGATTGGTAAGTGACATTAACTTACCCAATGTGTCAAAGCAATCTATCATGGTATCGCTATGACTAAGGTCCTGCTGAACGTCCACCGATCTTTAGAGACACCCATGGATTGAGACATGTCGACCACTGAAATCCTCACTATATAAGTGCAGTGGACCATTCACACATCCACCAGAGCACCACACACTGTTTTTAATCTTACCCCATCTTGACGAATAAATCAAGTGTACAGGATAGGAGGTATTTTTAATTTATCACTTTTTTCCTCTAACACTATCAAAATCATTACCGTCAATGAACCAGATGGTCTTCCTCCAGGTAGAGGAAGGTTGACTGCCTGGAGAAAGGGAAACTCAGGCAGAAAAGGACCCTATGATAAAACCAATCACCAACCTTCTCTTTTGATTATAAACTATTAAGCATGGAAGCAGAATTAATCACTGCTTCTTCCTCCCTTCTCTTGATATTTTGGCTGTGTGCTACACACTGTGGAACACCGGTTTATTCTCCAGATACAACATGGCGCATTAACACAAAATAAGGTCTCATGACACATGAACAAAATGAACACACATTTAAAAAAAAAAAAATCTGGTCAGAAGGTAGTGTGTGCCATGGATTTCCGCAAGAGTTCAATGTTGTAGTATGTCACAGCCTGATGGGTTTGGTGAGGACATAATTCTGCTGTTGACATGGCAAAGTACCCTGGCAAGGAGAAACATAGAACAGAGTCAGTAACTCAGGAATAATGTTGCTTAATGTTGCTAACTATCTCAGCTAAAGCATACAAATGTCAGTGTGAACACAAGCTCGCATTGAGGGTAGCATTGTACATGTCAACCGGAACATTTTATTAAGCAACTCTGTACAAACCTCATGAAAATTAACATACACTCAGCAGCATACATACACATTGTACAACAGCAACATACAAACAAACATTTTGGGGTTGTCTCTTCTCTTTGAATACTTACATTCAGGAGAAGAAGTTGCAGATAAGTTGTCGAAAATCCCCACCATCATCCTCATCATCACTGGCATCATGTCCCAACATGCAATTGACACACACTACAACATACACATAAAACATCACCTACCAACAAACCAGGCCCGGTCACGTTGCAGCTGAGACATCATGTGGGGGATGACACTGTTTCTCAGGATGTAGGCATCATGTGCCGAGCCAGGGAAACGTGCACAGATGTGTGAAATTGACAAGTCCGCCAAACACACCACCTGGACACTGATGGAGTGGAAGTGCTTCCTGTTCCGGTAGATCTGTGGTGGTACCAAAGCAACATGGGTTCCATCAATTTCTCCAATGACGTGGGGTATATGTCCCAAGGCGAAGAATTCCCCCTTGATGTCAGAAAAGTCACCTGGTGTTGGGAACTTGATGCACTGTTCCAGGTGATGGAGCAATGCCTCCAACACATTATACATGACATGGCTGAACATCGTTTGTGACATTCCACCAGATGTTGCCACAGTATACTGGAAATAACCAGTGGCAAAGAAATGTAAGGCAGCCCTAACCTACACCTTGGGGTCAGTGCAGTCGGGTATGTGCGACCAGGCATCAAATCTGGTGTCAACTGCTCAGTCAACTGTTCAATTATTGGCCTGGTGAAACAGTATTTTCAAATTGTGTCACGTTCCTCCATGGTCTGCAGGTCTGGTAAGGGCCCGCAGACTGGTGGTCGTCTGCAATACCTATATGTAGAGTGTAAACACAATTGTTGGGAGATACAAATATACAAGATAACATGCATTAATACAAACAGAACATGAAATATAAGCGCAAATTATACTATAGAACATTTGTACTACATGTTTAAATTAATATGGTTGATCTTAGATACATGTCACAGCATTATGACCCTTGCAAGATTTGTTAGCACTGTATGATCACACAGCAATTTGAGTGCCTTAGTGACAAATTCACTAATGTCCGTCACCGTTCATGCTAATCAAGCATCACATACTAAACAACTCCACACCGAATAAGCTGAAATATAGTTTTGTGAGAACAATTACATGCCTAAAATGAACCCACATAAGGCTCAAGAAATGCCAGATATGTGGAACACCATATGCATAGTGTCTCATTCTGAAAATTATGCACACTACTGTCACAGGGTGGACACTGTCATGTTTTCAGGTCTGCATCACACATACAATTACATACACAATCCATACACAGACCATTAACTATGCAGGAGTTGCATATATGACGCCTTCATACACTTGAGTCTGGGACAACAAAGATACACTGGTAAATCACACAACAAACACATTCTGTTTTGGCTGCATATTGTCACGTTCTACTCATTCAAAGGTAAATGCTTTAACCGTGAATTACACACAAAACATTTATAGTCAGAAATCACACTGGGTCACACAGTCACCAAATGCAGTGAATATGTAAAGAATGGACTTGTACATCCCCATAAAGTCATTTGCACTGTGTCCAAGCCTAGGAGGGTAAATGGAGAACTTATGAATCATGTTGGTATTAGCCACAAATTCAGTGTGTCATGTGCCCCTCAACGTTAGCTCCTCAGGGAGTGCGAGCTATTCATATGAAGGTCCATTTCATCTTGAAAATCTGCCTCCACACATGTAATGCTCAAAAATACAACAATCACAGAAGTGTCTGCCCTGCAGACTGATTATTCAAACGACGCGGTAGCCACATCAGAACTGATTAGGACACAGCCATTGGCTGCAAGTTGATATTGTCACAGACGTGGGTGAGTATTCAGAGGGCGCGGTAGCCGCACCTGAACCGATTCGGACACAGCCATTGGCTGAAAGTTATTATGGTGACAGACGTGAGTGAGTATTCAAAGGACGCGGTAGCCACATCTAAACCGATTCAGACACAGCCATTGGCTGAAAGTTGTTATGGTGACAGACACGCGTTTCAATTCCTATCCTCATCGCATGGAAACCAACTCGATAGACTTCCATCACCAATGTATCAAAGTCACACACGGTCCGATGATGCGTTTTTGAACATTGCGGTAGGTATGTTTTCTGCAGGCAATGTTATGCATTGGTCCGATTCGGAAAATGTGACCAACGCAAACCTACCACTTTGGCTGCATGGATTTAAGACCGCCTCTGCTGCTTAGATATAAGTCTGTCTGTTCCCTTGAGACTTCACTTGCCTGCACTACCAGCATCATTCCTGCTCCTCCCCATCTCTCTGCTGCTGTTACCACACCCTCTGGGACCTACTATGGCACGTACAGTGTACAGGGCCCCAGCTTTCACTGATGAGGAGAACCAGGCCCTGCTGAACACACTCCTGTGACTGTACAGCCAGCTGTATGGCAAGTCAGAGGAGCAGGTGAGTGATGATTACACTGCATTTTCATTGAACATGTGCAATTACCATGCACTACTAGCATTAGGAAACTCATAGACAAGCATGTAAATTGTGTTTTTGTAAGTTTAACAGTGTGTAGGGAACTGTTCTGGGTGCCCACGCTGGTGTAGAAGTGTATGTACTGGGGTAAACATATTATCACTGTTCTCATGGGACGGAGTCATCATTGAACACAGTACAACTGCACATAATGCCAATTACCTGCCCCTTAGACATTGTTGCCAATCTGACCATGACCTATGTGTACAAGTGTCTGACTCAGAAACATGTTGCATGTGAACTAAGGGTCTGTCACCATGTCATCCTTACAGGTGAACTCCCATGAGAAGGCCAAGATATGGAGGCCCAGAAGATGTGCTAAGTGGGGTTGGACACTCAGCGCACCTGCCATTGCCGCAAGAGGTAGCAGGACCTTCGTGGCTGGACCAAGAAGATCGCTGAAGTCCAGCTGGGACTGTCACTTCCAGGCAAGAGTGGGGGCGCTGAACCCTGACCCCCCACATGCTCCGCATCCTAGCGGTGGTCATCCCTGACCTGAATGGGCAGTTGAAAGCCAAACAGCAGCAAGGAGCGGGTGTGTATGTGCCTTGTTGCACAGCTTTCTTTAGCCATGCATGCTGTATTATCTTAGCCTGCTGGACCTTTTACAGGTCGGAAGTCAGCCAAACCCACAGTTAATTTTTAAACAATGCATATGCAGAAGGATCATTAGATGCACAGTTATGCCCCTTTCATCAGGGACATGTGAGGAAGTTATGTTCAGGGTGACAGTAGTGCCATGCTCATGTGATCAGCACAAATTACAAAAACATGTGCATGGGGATAACCTTCAGCAGTAATGTGATAGCTCGATATGTGTCAGCAAATTGATTAATGTGTGAGCCTGTTCTCAGTGTGGTTTCAACAAATCTGTGGAGTATGTTGTCATTGGAGCACTCAAGTATGGAAAGTTCATGCTATACATCCCGGCAACATGTGTTGTCTATTTTGAGGCCTTGGTGAGTTTTGCTTGCTCAGTGTGCCAATGTTTGGTGCCAGACATGCTGCTCAGTGTAATCAAATGTATCCCATTGGATAATCACAGCTATGCTAACTCTGGTCACATGTCACACTGGCCTTACACATGATGATGTGAAATATTACATTCTCTCCACTCAAAAGAGTGAGTCCATGTGTCTGACTCTGTAACAGTCACTACACATGCCATTCAGTGTCAAACACAGGTGGTCACTGGTGGAAACATGGCTGAAATTGTACGGTATGATGTTAGATACACATTCACAACTGTTGACATGTGTGTAAATGCTCTTGATTTTTCATACCTGAGGGTTTTGTAAACCATGTGTATGACGCATCACTGTCTTATAGAGAGATGTCAAATGTACATCATTTCGGAGTAAGTTACCAAAATGAGATGGAAAAAAAAAGCAATTTAAGATGTACAAAGTGTGCAAAATGTCTAAATGAAGTGAGGGACAATCAGACTTGGGCCATACAAATGGGGACTTCGGCAGTCTAGAAAGGATTGGTACACAGTGTTGACTGGACTCATGAACAATAGAGGTTCAGTACTAATGGTCTGTACAGACAATGCACCCAGACGTGCCAGTGGCATGGTGTTCCACCTGAACCACTGTGAAGATGCAGTCATCGGACTTGGAAGTGTGTTGACCTTTGTTCACATCTGAAAATGGTGAGCGGTTTACAATGTGCACAATATCCAGATTCATCTTCATGACACTGTGCATAGATGATACAAGACAGTGTGCCTGTGCCTCTCACCCTAGCTATACCTACTACCTTGGTGTCTCCACAATAAGAGTAAGATGTTTGTCCTGAAAATAGAGAACCTAAGTAACAGGCAAAATGACCACAATCACTGCTATCTGTGTGACTTGACACATGCAATGACCACGCAATATTAAACTTTGACAAGGGAGTCATTTAACCTGTAACATCAGAGCCAATGGTTCCCAATTTGATGACTAGGGATTGCAGAATGGATACCATGTCTCAATTCAATTGTGTGAATCCTATTCCCATTGTGAGCTCTAAACTCCCTTGCAAGAGATGAGACAGGCATGTCAGGTCTTGAGCCAAAGACGAGACATCACCTGCTATATAGTGAAGTGGTTGACATTGTGGTTGTGGCATTTGATGTTGATACACCCAATGTTGCAGATAACATCGTGTGTGAGGGAGCAATGGTCAAATGGCAAACTAACAAGTGCCATGTATGTAAATGTAGCAAGAGGTAATAGCAGTAGTCAATATGATGTATTTGTTTGATCTGTGAAGATATGTGATGTTACCTATGTGTCAAGTACATACAGATGACTTATTTGATTCTTTTTCATTCTTGTTCACAGCATCATCGGCGGCCAGTGGAAAAGACAGTGCCATGGATGTAGGGAGAGCAGTTCGTCAGTCTGGGTCCAGTAATGAGTCAGAGGACGAGGGACCCAGTGGCGCAGAGGGTGAGGGGAGCCTCACTGAAGGCAGCTCAGAGACAACATCAGCAGGCTCTGAAGCAGAGTACAGCTCCAGTGAAGACTCCCTTGTGGTGGTGGAGGAGACAGGGAATGGAACCTCAACATCAGAGTACACAACCACCACTACCATCTCCACCCTCCTAGCTGCTCCCCATCCCACTGTCCATGGCCGCTCCCATAGAAGGGGACCTGTCTCCTTTGCGCCAGACACCCCACCCCCTGCCCCAGTCTCCCCTGAGTGTGGAGGCCATTGACATCCTGAGGCAGATCTCTGTGGGGCAGACAGCTGTGCTGAATGTCCTCCAGGTGCATACCACTCATTTGACTCAAATGGTATCATTCCTGGAGAGCATTCACTTGGACTTGTCTGCCCTACATAGATCCAATCAGGCTCTGGCCTCCACACTTACTGCAGCTGTGTCCCAGCTCCAGAAGTCCCTCCCCCTCCTACCTCTTCCCCATCCACTGTCCAACTACCCTACCTGACCCAAGCACACGCAGACACACACATGCACACACCTCAACAGCCACATGCAGCACACAAACACACAGACACAAGGAGAAACCCACACACACACACACACTCAGGAGACACACAGCACACTCACCACCATGGACATACCAGCAGATGACACACATGCATCCACAGACACTCCGCAGACCTCAGAACCCTCTGCATCCACACCCCCTACCATTGCCTCTCCTGTTCCCCCCTCTGCCCAGACACTCTACCTCTGTGACCTTGGTCTCTTCCCTGCCGACACCTTCAAACCCCACCCAAAAAAAGAAGAGGTAATCCATCCCCTGGACCGGCATCTAAGCCTGCCGCCCACCCCCTGCTGAGAAAAAAAGCCCAAAACAACCACTCCCAATTCCACCCAGTCTCCCAAGTCCAAACCCCCTCCACCAGCCCACCCCGTCCCAGCCCAGTACCTCCAGCACCAAAAAACCCCCTTCCAAAAAATCTGAGTCCCTCCTTATTCCTATCTACACCGTGGAGCATTACACCATCCCCAAAATGCTTAAACCAAGCCCACCCCCCTCATTCAAGCACTCACACTACATCTGCCCCCCTCAGTCTGAGCCTACCACTGCAGTGGACCCAACGCCCCCTCAATATGACCCGACCACTGCAGTGGACCCACCTACCCCTCCTGATGCCATCCCTCACAAAACCCAACCCAGTCCTCCCTAGTTTTGTCCCTTTGGTGACTGGCATGCATCCTAGATGCCCCTCCCCAGGGGAGGTGACCATTGCAGGATTTATGTAGGAAAGAGTCGATGGGCAAGATGTGTGGGCCCATTAAGCCTCTGGACATTTTTGGACTGGCCTTTGGCCTTGTGTTATTTATCTGCTTATTCATGCAGAATAAAGCATATTCACAGTTTTTATATCAGAATTCTGTGTCCTCAAATAGTTTTTCAGTTAACTGTAAATCATGTACAATTTGCAGTGTAGGTATACAATGATGTTAGAATGGCATGGATTACATATGGTCCATGGAGTATGTTCCCTTTGATAGTATGCTGTCAAGATTTTGGGGTCTATATTTGCTGTGTGTCATCATCCACCTTAGTTTTGGCTATGAGTGTGACATGAAGTCACAAATCTTTACTCTTTTACATCACATTTGCACATAGGACATGCGTTCATATGTCAACATAGTACAAGTGTCTCAAGTGCAACAGTTTAAGAGAAGCATGCTGAATATGTTTGTAATGTGCAGGAAGACCACTGTCTCCTCAATACACCGGGGTACATATGGAGTTTGACTACATGGTGGTGACTTTGGACACACACATGTACACAAAGTGATGTTACAGTACTTGTATGTGACTTGATAGTGGTGGACCCATGTCTGTGTCTTCTTTTGATCTGATAGAATAGTGGCAATGACAACCTTGCCACATGTGGTATGCCACTGTGGGCAAATTCCCTTCATGGCTGTGAACTCATCTGATCCATTTCCTGAGCCCATGGTGAGTGTAAGCTGAGCAGTATTCTCAGACCCTGTTGCCTCCAAGTACTCCACTTTCTGCTGAGCTTCAAGTTTGGCAAGGTGTGTGCGGTCTTAATAGTCCATTTTTTTCTAATTTATATGTCAGTCATGCCATCCTGCTTTTGCTTGGGGACATCACGTGTATGGTGTATTTTGTCTATCCAAGCTTGGAATTTCATATTTACAACCTCACACCAGTCGCAGTTGAGCATATGATGGTGTGTATCTTGTCATTTGTGGATGACTGACAATGTGGTCCTTTGGAGCTATGCTTGATGAAGTTTCAGATCACACAGAGCTGAACTAGGAGTGCTGTTATGTCTGTTGGATTGCCCAGTGATACATGTGGTAAGCCAAGTGGACAGTGAGTGCACAGAAGTGTTGTGGGTCTGTGTGCTGTGCAGATGCTACAGGAGCCAGTGTCACATCCATGCTCTTAGTTGCCACACAGGGGAGGATGTGTATTTTTGAATGTGAGGCCTAGTTGCAGGTGTGTTTTCCAAGGTTCATGTTGCATGTGCTGAGCTTGCTTAAATAAGGGCAAAGGTGAGAGAGACTAGTGTTTTCAATTTTTAAATGGAGTGGAGATTCATACATCATGATGGCAGGACAAATGTAGTGATTGTCAGAGAGTGTAAGGTATGAGTTAAGTTCATAGGCAGTTCTTGCGTAGGAGACGTGAGGTATCCACATTGTCCCAATGTGAGTGGTTAAACATACAGGAGTGAATCAGAGTATGTGAGCTTGTTAGACTGGTTAAATCCTGTGCAAGATATGGTATGAATAGGTAGATGTGATAGGGGTATTACCAGGTAGACAAGGCTGGATTCTGGCAGGAGGTGAGAGCTGTAGTCTGTGTCACTACGGTGAGAGATGACTGTAAAAGGGGAGTTTCAATGAGTGAGAATAGTTGTTAATGTGCATAAGTCAATGGTGTATGGAGCATGGAAGTCATATGTGGATGTGACAGGGCCACAGTGACACAAGGTTAAAATTGTCATTTGTAACAAAGTGGGTAAGTGTATGTAAAGGGTATATACCAGTTGTGTAATTTAGGGGGATGAATGGTGACATATGAGGTATTGTTTAGTTGATGTATGTTGTGTTTGAATCTGTGGATGCATTTGTTTTAGAAATGACAATCTGTAGAACTTAAGCAGAGTATGGTGGATGTATGTTGATATGCAAATGGCTGAGGGCATATTCATAGAGCAATGTACTTGTCTTGTTGTGAGATGTGGTGATGTGTTAAGTGAGTATGTCAGAGTGGGCTGTGATGCTACACGTTGTAATATGATTGCAGTCCAAGACATTACTGAGGGTGCAACTGGTGATGAGAGTGGTCCATTTTACATGTTACGTTTGATGTCTGCTGAGGAGGTGATGAGTACAGTACATTGTGTGCATGTCATGTATGTTAGAGGTGTTGTGTACATAGTGATGAAGAGTAATTCTGTGAATGTAGGTGTGGATGTAAGAAGGGCAGCTCAAGTGTGAGATTGTAAGGATCAGGTTGGCATATTTTGAGTACAATGATTAGGCTTGTGGGGTAGACATGCCTTTCCGTGTAGATACACCAGAGGGTGCTTATGACATCCTTGTGTGTGTATGATAGTTTTGATAGATGAGCATGTAGTTTGAGGTGGATGTGAGAGGGGACATATCCGCACAAGTATAGTTCATGCAGGCCATGAGGTAATGTTGAAATGTACATATCTGTGAATTATGTATATGTAAGCATGCCAAAACAGTTGCCAGATGAAATATGAGGATGTAGTATGTGTTTGCTGCAGCTTGCTGTCTGCCACTGAATGTTCATGACTGATTGTTGTAAAGGCCACTCTGAGTACACTGGCATATGCAAAACCTATTGTCCTCACAGGACAATTTTCCTCCACCTAGCCTTGCCTTGTCTGAGTTGTGTGTGGGCAGATGTGGGGAGTTACCCTTTGTAGGTAGGTGTAGCCACTGATTGGTCATTCTTGCCCTTGCTTACTGCCCTTGGTTGGAGGTGGTGATTGCTTATATCATTATATCCTGATGCTGGAACATTGGATAAAAGTCCATTGCTTAGAGGGGTTTAGACCCCTCAAGTGAGAAGTCGAGGATGTGTGTTGTTGTGCCACCTGGGGTCAGACTACTCCAGAGACGCATCCTCACACTTCACAGTAGATTACACACACATGGTTATTATTGGCATTCTGACTTTGAATGTTAGAGGTATAGGGAAACCAAGAGAGTTGGACACATTGAGATGAAATATCTGGTTGTGCTGAGGAAAACACATTGCACTGTATGCAAACACACATGTGGCACTGGAACATTACACCCAGTTTCATTGAGTGTTTGCATTGACAATATTTGGAAACCTCTAATCTGGTTTGGCAAGGCTTGCCCTTGTGAGTGTCCATGGTGGCTACCATTTTGCCCATTAAACACTTCAATAGAGCGTGAGGGCAATATGTCTTTGTGGAAGGTCTCCTTGACATTTTCATGGATTTTGAGACAGTGTTTCAGTGCCAAATGTGTACAAAGCAGACTACATTCTGCACATGTCCCTCATCCTCACAAGATGTACTGATATCCCCTGGCTTGAGGATGGCCATATCGATTGTGTTTGGGAGCCACAAATTGAGCCACTACCCCTGGCATTCTCACCAGTGCTGGCAGCTTATCTTACGCAATAGGCTGTGCACTAGACCCTCCAACACTGTTGGTGGATCCTACGTCCTGAGACTCATGCATACTCCTACTACTCTGCAGGACACAATCTGCACATTACAAATGTTTTTTTTTTGCAGCACTCACTACAGCCTGAGGAGCTAGATGCAGAATTGGTGGGAATTACATTCTCCGAAGATGACCATGTACACCTATAGATTGGGAGTTGTGTGCAGCGCACCCAGTCCACACATGGTGGATGTATCCTACCTTGTTGGCCCATGCTTTTTTCAAAACCAAGATGAATTTAGTCTGCAAATATGACGAATGTGACACAACCACTTCTAGGTTGTTGTATTGGGAGGCACTGAAATCAGTACAGAGTGGCTGGGTCTGTGGAGTAGTGTGTTGTCTGGGCCAATATCCTCTGGGCTTTAATATACACAGAGGCATCGCAATGTCATATGTTTGTGAGTACATTGGAGTTCAGTTGCCCTGCGATGTTTCAGTGTGTTTTGTGGTGGACTCATGCATTAACTTTGTGATACATACATATGTGTGGTTATGGTAATTCCTGTTCCACCGTCAAAAGTGTGTTTCTACTAGTATTTGGTAGGGTAAGTGTACCTACCTGATGATGACATTCCCTCATTGTAGATGCACAACATGCTAGGGACCCATGGTCGGATTGGGATCCGAATGATGCTCGGGCACTCTGAAAGTAAAAGGCAAACATTCTGTGATCATCTCTTTCATTGTAGCCTCTGTGCTTTTATCTGTCAAGGGAGGTTTCAAAAAGGCACTCTGCTGCTGATCAAGGGGGTGGTGTGTATGTTAGACTGTCCAAATGAGACTTGCCTCCCTGCAAGGCCCCTACATATAAGGCAACCTCCCTGCACCTGCCATGACCTAAAAGTGATGGGCGTATGAGGGAGATGACACTGCTTCTGTCAAGGCATGCAAGGCAGTGTGCCAAGGTGCATATGCTCTAAAGGCTGTCCCCCAGCCTCAATTTCCAGCACAGCTGGTGGGCAGAAAACACACTGGCACCTCATTGCAGTGGCCTGGTGGGGACTGTGGTTTACAAAGGCCCATAAACTGTGGCCCACAGGTGACCCTGGTGCACCGGCCCATTGACCAATGTCCAATCCTATCCAGAACACTTTCTGATCAAACTCAACACCCATAGAGCTCTATGAGTTTCAGCCCCCCCGTCGTGTGTGTCAGACCAGGCTGAGACAGATTCCACACACACCCATACAGTCCTTGAGATGCTGTGGGTGGCTGGGTTGTCATGTTTGTGCATCAGCACCTGAGTATTTCACAGGTTTTTAAGGGACCATTTACTAGATGATGAGGCTTTGTTTGTTTTTCAATGGTCCCTAGAGCACCAGCCTCTCAACTCTGCCCATTTGTCAAACTTGCCAGTTGCTCTTGCTGCCTCAGTGTGGGAATGTATTTCCTGAAAAATTACCTTTGTTTTTTTTTGTTTTTTTAATTCCTGCAGCATGTACTCCACCTGTAGGTATTGAGGCACTTTGCATGAGCACCAGTTACATTGTTCAAGTACTCATTGCTGGGGGTATTAGGCACCCATCCCCAGATTTGCCTCTACATTGCTGGGGGTATTAGTCCCCCAACACCAGATTTGCCTCTACATTGCTGGGGTTATTAGCCCCCCAACCCCAGATTTTCCTCTACATTGCTACGAGTGTTAGACCTCCACCTCCCACTTTTAGCTGGACATTGCCGTGAGTATTAACCCCCCAGCCCCCCTTTGGATCTGAATTCCTGGAAGTATTAGCCCCCCCTGAAAATTGCCTCTACATTGCTGCAAGTATTGCCCCAACCCCAGATTTAACTGTAGTTGCACCCCTGCTTCCTCTTGCATTGTCTTTCACGGGGTAGTTACATTATTCTGTAGGGGTAGGCATCTAACTTACCATCTGCGATGACTACGTCGGTTGGGGTTGTAGTATTCATAGTAGATGTAGAGTATAGGGATGACATGCTCGATGGGATTCATAGCTGCACTGTCTCGCTCACAGGAATCATGTTGTGGCGCGAATCGGAGCTGACATACTACCCTTCTGGACACTCTGACGTGTTGGTTGTGGCAACCGATTTGCGCATAGGAAGTACACATCGTACTTGGGCGTTCGGAATCGGACTGGGAAGTGTCTCCGGACGACTCCATTCTGCGTTTCTGGAGAGTTCTCGTTGGGAAAATGAAGACGGATTCAGAGTGACCGAGCCGTTCGGTAAGTAAAGGGTTTTGGGCATCTCACTGCGTCGTTTGGGAAAACCGGATCCCAGTACGAGTCAGTTGGAAGGTCCGACTCCGGACGGCTCTGAGATAGCCTTCCTGACGACATCGAAATTGAGCTCTAAATCATTACTTTAGTGTCAAAAACCTTCCTCAAATTTGTTTAGATTGGAGTGGGAATAGTCAATGGCATGCCTTTAGTGTCCAACACCTTCCCCAATATGGTTAGATTGGAGTGGGAGTAGTAAATGTCACCCATTTAGTGTCCATCACCTTCCTTGAATTGGTTTAGATTGGAGCAGGAATGGGTTTAGATTGGAGTGGGAATAGTAAATGTCAAAAACCTTTCTCAAATGGGTTTAGATTAGAGTGGGAATAGTAAATGTAACCCCTTTAGTGTCCAACACCTTCCTCAATATGTTAGGTTGAAGTGGGAATAGTAAATGTCACACTTTTAGTGTCCAACACCTCCCCCAATATGGTTAGATTAGAGTGGGAATAGTAAATATCACCCCTTTAGTGTCCAACACCTTCCCCAATGTGGTAAGTTTGGAGTGGGAATATAAAATGTCACCACTTTAGCGTCCAACACCATCCCCAAATTGGTTTAGATTGGAGTGGGAATAGTAAATGTCACCTCTGTAGTGTCCAGCACCTTCCCCATTATGGATAGATTGGAGTGAAAATAGTAAATGTCACCACTTTAGTGTCCAACACCTTCCCCAAATGTTGTATAATAAAGACGTCTCACATTTTTCTGTTTTTGTTTCCAATTTGTTATTATTCTATAGTTTTGCATTTTGAATCATATATACTTCAAGTAAAAATAAAGAAAAATATAAAGTTAAGTAAATACAAAATTGTTTCATTATTGTTTAACAATAAGATATCAGGCAAATCATATTTAAATACATTCGCATGTTATCCATTTTGAACACTATGGGCCTGAATTTGATCTTGGCGGATGGGATACTCCATCACAAACGTATATTTTTGTGAATTTAATGTGATTTGTAAGGAAATTTGTGTGATTTCCATTTTAGGTTTCTGTCTACAAATGCGTTCTCTAGGCGTTTGGAGTTTCCATTTGTTTTCGAAGGTAATCAGATTTGGTTTATAATAAACGAATGGTTTTTACTTTGATTTCCTTTTTTGGGGGGTTCTCTGGAGAGGTTCTGTTTTTGAAAACACATTCTTTCTGGATTTTTCATGGTACCTAGATACTTCAGATTGCTTTAAGGGATTTCGATTGGATTTGTTAAATTTTTGCAGTTTTGCGGGGGGGAGATTTTTTGATTTATTTTCCTCTTTTTTGGTGGATTACTATATTTTATTACGTGGAGAATGTGCAGCTAGAGAACAGTAAGTTTTTTTCTTTCATATATTTTGGGTGGGAAATGTGACATTATAATGTTTATGTCAAATTTATGTGCTTGTTATGTAGCATTGTCTGTATATATGTTGTAATTATTTTATGTGATGGATTGAGTTTTATTTTATCTATTTTTGTTGGTGATAATTATTTTTTTTAAAATAATTTATATATATATTTTACTATATCAGTCTTTAATACCATTGTGATTTGAAACAATTGTTTGACTGATCTAATAAAATATTATGTTTATTATTTTACAAAAATAGATTTGGTATGTTGGTTTTTAGTTTGTCATACTTTTTGAGGACTTTGGTAGGTTAACATTTATTTTATAATATGCTTCTGGCTATCATTTCTAGGTAATCTACTCCATTGTTATTTAAGACAAGTTTAACTTTATATTGTAGCATGTTGCACATTCTTTTGGCTTGCTTGCTAAGTTAAGGGCCAATTTGGATAACAGATTGCTCCATTTGCAGTTGGTAGTAGCTTTTCTCTTTTTGTAATGCTTCTATAAATTTGTATAGTGTAGGGTGAGTTCATCCTAGCGTGGATTGGCAAGCATTGTCCATCCTTCCACTACATTGTTTGCTTTGGATTCCTGTGCCAAGGTGCTGTCATAGATGTTCCACCATGGTATTTGGAATTTGGGTTGTTGCTGTGTCTGTAGAGATGTAGTCTGCAGTGCCAACCCAAGTGTCTTCAAAATAGTCCATTAAGGGACTACGTTTGTCATAACTTTGTTGGTAGGAAGGGCTTTCTATTAATACATTGTAGTGGTTGGCTACCTCTGTGATAGAGACATAGGCTAGTGCTATAATATTTTTTATTTCAAAGGCAAATTGGCTTTTTATGGAATATTCTACACTTAGGGGGCTGATTTCGATGTCAGGCGGAATTCCTTCTGCCCGACACCGACTCGGTCCTGCGGCCAACCAACACCCGGTTGGCGGTCCCGACTGGACCATTACAGCATGACCAAACACTGTTCAGTCGCATGCTCCCTTTCCTTAATGGGAGCTCATGTTACGGCAGTAAACCAGCCGTAACACAAGCTCTCATTGAGAAAAAGGGAGGTGCAGTTCATCCCTGCACCCCATGGCAGGCACTTCAAGGTGCCTGCCACAAGGTGCAGGGATCAACAGGGAGGCACCATAGGTGCCCCCTCGGCCTCCAACTGCTGGGGACCCCCAAACACGCTTACCGACATGGTTTCCATGTCAGACAGGCTGGCATGGAAACCATGTCGGAAACCATGCATCGTAATCTCAAGGGCGGAAAGGCCTGCCCTTGAGATTACTGGCTGGCCTCCGACTGGCCGGTAGGATCTCCAAGCCCATCGGAATACCAGCCGTAATGACCGGCTGGTTTACTTTCCAACTTCCTCCATCATAAAGAGGCGGTCAGAAAGAAGAACTGCGCGGCCACTATGATGTGGCCCTGATTCAGAGCCTTTACGGGCCGCATCAAAATCAGCCCATTAGTGCAGATTTTTGGAGATGTCTCCATATACTTTGATTTAAATGATAGTAACAGCCTTGTATAGCTGTGTGGGGGGATATTTTTAGAATGGTTCAAATCATGGCTTGCTCAAAGTCTATGATTATTATTAGTGGAAGTAGTTACTTGTTTCATGTTTTATATGGTTTAACAGGTCACAGTAAGTGCTGCTTTCTTTATTTGGTAGCAGAGCCCATATAAAAGGGATATTTGTGTTTTGATATTAACCATGTATGGTGTATATCTGAGTGTATGGTTTGGGATACATTTTGAAGGTTCCTTCTATCAGGCAGAATTGACACTGACTATATTTCATTAAGTTGTTTCCTGTAGAGAATATTAGAACTGCATTTGTTTATAATTATTTGGTTATCATGTAAAAGGAAAGGTTCCTCATTAAATGTAATTGTTAAATGTTCAAGCATGTCTATGTCTTGGTATCTTTTTGGGACAATTACACATTTTAAAGTGGGGATAGGTGGTAGCTGCCCTGATATGTGTTCGGGGAATCTAGGTAGTATAGCTTTCAAGATTTTGCTTGTGGGTTGCTTGGAGCTAGCACTTGCTTCACATTTTCTTGCACTATTTCTCCTGCTTCTATTTCTATCACATTTAGGGGGTGGTTGTGCTGTCTTACATGAATTAAAACATAATTGTTTGTAGTTGAGCTCTCACAGCATGCATTAGAATAATATTTAGTACATTTCCAGTTTATAATTCTGGGGATGAACTTTCTTGGCTGTAGGTGTAGCCCATGTGATTTAGTAACTGCTTTCCTATATGTGAAGTGATAAATTTGGCACCCTCTGTATGTACAAATAGATAACATATTTTAACTTTTGCACGTTTGGTATTAGCATGTTAAAAATGTATTTACTTGTATTTTGTATACATACATGTGTGTTCTGTTGAGGTGTTTCGCACAGTTTTGCAGATTTTCCATTGGGGGTGTTTTAATGTGGAGCAGGTGCTTTATTTACCGTTGAATGAAAAGAAAGTAAGTTACATTTTATGTATACTTTATTTCTTATATCATTTTTCTGGTTTGTGATAGTTGATATTTTCGGGCAGTTTATCAGTTTTCAAGTTGTATATTTCTTTTTTTAGTCTATGCAAAAAGATAAACGTTGGAGAGTGTGTTAATATTTAATTGCTATTTTACATTTTTAAGTTTGATAACATTTAACTTTTAGTTTAAATATTAGTATAATTTTTTGGGATATGCAGTTTTTCAGAGGTGTATTTTTCTTTTGTTATGGTTTGTTCATAGAATCAGTTTTCTTGTCTTGCAGCATTTGTCTTTTTTAAAGTATTTACCTTTTTAAAGTAGTGTGCCTTTTATATTGTTGATTTGATTGTTTGATTTTATTGATTTGTTTAATATATTTTGATTTTTTTCATCAGTTGAGTCCTTTTATTGTTAACAATAATTTAGGTTTTACTTTTTATGAATAATATATAGTTTGATATTTTTGTTCATACATTTATTAATATAAATATGTATAATTAGTAACATTTAGGTTGGTGTTTCAATGTTTTTAGTTAATGCTAATTTTTTAGAGTGTTTTTAAAATATATTTTAGATATATAGTTTTTTGGGGGTGAATGGTAAATATTTTGTTGGTGTAATATATTTTTATTTAATTTAAATATGTGTATAACAAGTCTTGGGCTTATTTAAAGTAATTATTTTATGTGAATAGTGTTTTTTATCTTTGCATAATTTATTTTGGTGATAATATTGTACTTGATATTATGTGAATCAATATTTTGGATATATTAAATGTTTTTTAAGGTAAAAATATTTTAGTTTCTGATATTTTTGTTTTCGATATATGTAAAAGTCAATATTTCTAACAATATTTGTATTCTTGATATATGTGGTTTTTATAATTAAGTATACAGAGTCGATACTTTTTTATCAATTTTAAATTATTGATATTTGTGAGTTTCAAAATTTTATGGATCAATGTTCAGTGATCCCAGCTAGGAACATCATGCCCAAAATTCTTTCCAGTGAGGATTTCTTCAGCACCTCACTGCCTCTGGTGTTATTATTCAGTCCTCCTGGCACAACAGTAGCTTAGAAACAAGTGTTCTGGTTCAGCACTGCTGCCCAGATCTCTTAATGTGGGGTTCTTCCTCAACAACATCCACAAATTCCACCATTGCAGACCATTGGCTCTGCCTGCACTCTCCAGCTATCCAGTCGTGCATCTTCTTGTAGGATGACTGAATTTAACTGTAACATTGTCCATAGTCTCTGCTCGAAAGCACTGGAGTAGGACCCACCTAACAGAAGTACTCAAGGCTCCTCCTTTGACGTTTTCTGCAACTCCATGCTCTATTGGACCTGGGTGAGATTTAAGGACCTAGTGCCACCAGCCTGCAAGAAAGGCTAGGATAATAAGTTGGGAATTGAAAAAAAATTGGGTATTAATAGGTCAAATGAATATCAACCTCAAATAATAAACATAACCCTTGTCTGGGCAAACCCTAAAAGTCACTAAAGTAACCTGAGCTCTACCCCCTGGTAGTTATGGCACAGAGCAGACAGGCCTAACTTAGAGACAATGTGTAAAGTATTTATGCAGTAGTCAAACAGTAATAAAGTCAAAATACACCACAAAAAAGTCTAAACCAATTTAGAAACATAGAGTACATGATAATAAATAAAATGACACCAATATGACAAAAATCTAATAAGGTGAACCATAGTTTAGAATTTTTAAAGTTTAAATGTGAAATTAGTTCCAAAAAGCATTAAATGTCACCACGGTCATCTGGTTACGGTTGACGGGTATCTGTGCAAGGCTGACTGTGATGGTGCAATGGTTAGATATAGAAATCAGGTTAGACTTTGCCAGAAGTTCTACCTTCAGACTAAGGGCCCAATAGGAGTTTGGCCGTCCAATTGCTGGACTTCCGTTCCGCCAGGCGGGAGAACACTGCCAAACCAGCAGCATCCTGACCACCGCATTACGAACTTACTGCTGGGCTGGCGGTGTTGCATCAGTGATGCAATGGCAGCGGCATGCTTCAGCTCATAGAAAATGCCTGAACCAAATACCGCTGCAGTGCAGCCCCACTTCCACGTCGGGTGCACTATGTACCATGTACCATGTCATGCATGGCACACAGTGCATGCACGACATACAGTGCATGCACGACAGTAGTGCAAACAGAGGGGGGCACAACATGTGGCCTCATTCACAGTCCAAGTGGGCAAAATCACCCTGGGGCCCTATTTGGGGCACCTTCCCTGCCTTTCTGCTGATCTTCTGAGGGGACCCCGCCATGAAAAGGTTGGTGGAAACGCAGGTCGTGATCAGCACGGCAGTGCTGGCAACTGCCCCACCACCATTGAGTGCCACTTCCCCCACTGTGCAAGAACCAAGATCCTGGCAGTTGCAGCAGTCTTATGGAGGTCCAACTGCCCTCCTCGTAAGAGGGCAGTCAGACCAAAGAGGAGGCAGTGGCCAGACTGATGCCGACAGTACGGCAATCTCAAGACCACCGTACTCTTAATCAGCCCCTTAGTCTCTAAAATGGAAGTTACAAATCCTTAGTGGGGCAAAGCAGCAGGCTGTAGCTGAAGAGGACTCCACAAAGTCAGATGCCTTCTCCACACGGTCCTGCTGAATTGGATTTGATGCTGTGGAACAGCTCTGAATGAAGCTACCTAAATCTTTGGCCCAACAGCAATGCGCCTTTGCCAGATTTGCTTGGCAGGTTGGTCCCAGTCCTCTAGAGGTCTTTGGAGCCAAAAAGGTTCAAAGTACCAGGTCTCAGGAAAGTTTAGGAGGAGTGCACTTTGACACCAGTCAAGGGTTCAGGACCTTGGGGACAGTACTTTGGGGGTTTAGAATCAATCCAGCAGGGGCCAGCAGCAGGGTTCAGGGCAGGTCCAGTTATACCTGAGCAGCCAGGAAGATCCAGGAAAGGCCTCTTGTCTCTTGTTGTGTCCTTTTAGCTTGAACAGGAGGTCAGCCTTTTGATCCTTGGAGTCCACGTCTTTGTCCTGAGTACTAGAGGGAGAGCAGGTCCAGTCTTCCAGGCTCTTCTCATGTTACACACAGCAGGTCCAGTCCACTTCTGCTCTTCCACAGGTTCAGAAAGTTTTCTGAGGATTGTACTCTGGGTGCCATGTTTATGCCTTGCACTAGGCTGTGAGTAGGGGAAACCCCCTGGCCAATCCCTTACCAACTGGGTAAATGTTCCCTGGGGTGACTGTACCCACTATTGCAGCATTTCCTATGTGCCTTACTACAAACAATCTACTATGGTCACTCAAAACCAGTTCTGGGGCCATATCTTCTCCCACTAGGATTGGTGCCTCGCTGACTAGAGGGACAATGGATGGGGCAGGCCCAGGTGTGAGCTACAAATGTCTGTGACAGGTTAGGCTCTTTGGCATAATTAGGTTACTGGGAACAGTCCAGATGTACATCCTGCCAGAGGAACAGAACACCTCCCCATACCCAAGGCCTTTGTCCCAGATTTGGGAAAATGTTCACACCTCATCAAGTTTGCTGTTCAGCTCCTGGATGACAGTAGAAAGTAAGACAAGTGAGCATGTTGAGTTCTCAGGTATATAAAAGGTAACTTTTTAAAAGTATCTTTTCCAAAATATTTATTACAAATTCGAATGCAGCAATGAATTGTGCTAGTATTACATATCTTAAAAATTAAAAGAATTAACTTTGTAATTTTCCCCTAGCCAGAGATAACAATATTAAATGTAGTATTTGATCCCAATGCCTTTCTATTTAATGCCAACCCTGCTACAGTGAAGGCTTTTAAGGCCTTTTCATTGTTGGGACATGTTTAACATTAAACATTTACATGTCATACTTTTAAATACAATGCACCCCACCTTATTTGAATAAGGTTTACTTAAGGGTGATTTATGAATATTTTAAAATTTAAAAGGAAGGTGCAAGCCTGTCAGAATGGGTTATTTTGAACATGCAGTTTAATCCTGCACAACCAGGTTAAAATTTGCTGGCCTGCAGTCATGTTTACACTATCACTGTGATATCGCCTGGATACCCTCATAGTACCTGGATACCCTCACGTGTGATTAGCGGCGAATTAAAAATCCTGATTAATTGACTGTATTTGATGACACAATGGGTTCTGAAGTCCACTTGTGACATTTAACTTACAGGCATTAGCTATACTTTTGTACCATATAAGAAGGATATACAGGTAAGTTAAATAAGCCAATCAGGAGTATGCCCATTTGATCACACCAAAAGGGGGAGCACAGACACTTTACCACAGGTTAGCATGGGTAAAGTGAACCGAGTTCTTCAGCCAGCAAAAACAGTTGAGGCAAAAATCTGGGGTTACACCACACAAAAGACGGCCGTTTCCAACAGGTATGTTAGTTTTTTCAAGGTTCTTATCAAGGATTGCTGTGTTGCTGGTCTGACCTCTGTACTTTTCTAGCCCCTTTATAGCTCTCCTTGACAGAACAGGAATTTTAGAAGGGAAATGAAGATTTCTGTGATTGGTGAACTATCCACCCAATCTAGTGGTGCCACACTATCCCTCCACTCCATACTTTCACTAAAGGAACTACTCCCTTGCCTATCTCATTACTGTATAGCATTCTGAGTGGAATTCAACAAGGCAACTTTTTTAAAAGGGTTTTTACCTGCACAACCAGACCTGGCCTCTTTTTTACAGTAATTAGCTCAACTTAGCCAGGCAGCTGAAAGGCAGAATCTCATTAAGCGCTGGCTCACAGAAGTATGCTCTCAAATAAAGCATATTACAGAATACAGTTGTGTCCAAAAATAATCTTAAATCTGATTTTTGGGACCAAGAACATATATACAGGGCAGCCACTGATCCCTGTAACAAGTCGAATGTAAATGGAAATTGTAACACAATTCAACATAAAATGCACAGTGTTAAAATAACCATCCAGTATATAATCCGATCCTAAAAGAATGGTACAGTTATTTTCATTCCCAATGTAACTATGAAAATTTAGATTGGGTCTCATCTGCCACACCTATAGATGTGCGCCAAAGCCACACAACAGTTTCCTCTCTCATCCTCTACTGTGCACATGCAAGTGACACATATATTATTCCGTTAAATAAGCAATAAGCTCCTTAAAGCAATGCACTCTTCTCATCCATCTCACCCCAACTCATTGCATATCCTATTCAGATGCTGACAGTGCTTAATTTGAGCCGGTGGTTTCCAGTGCTCGGCACTGGAACTTAATTGGTAGCACCGGCTCTAGTGAAGGTCTACCACATGGTGAGGCTGCCTGTCTAATTTTGAGATTAGCACCACAAGTGTTAAATAATTAAATATACATTCAGAAAGAATAATACCTGTTGCTCACATCATTATTATAGCTTTGGGTGGCCTGGAATAGTCTGAATTGTAACACTTGTAGGAGTGTGAAAGCTAGTAGTTATGTTGGTACTGTCATTGGCAGCGCTGCCACGGGGGCAATGGGTGGTGCAGGCTTAGTGGGCTCCCAGGAAGGCCCTGGCACCTACTTATTTACAAATTAAGCACTGAATGCTGATATTCATTAACCTGAATTGTTTGATTACCATTGTGATTCATATAGTCAGAACTTCACATTTCCTGCCTAAGAATTTTTGGCTAGAGGAAGATCCTTCTACTACCTCGCTGAGAGAACCTGGAACTCCCTGCCTCTACAACTCAGGCAATCACCATCACTGCCTCAATTCAGGAAGGACCTCAACACCTGGCTCTTCGACTGAACCGCAGATCCACCCCCCCCGCTCAGCGCCTTGAGACCCTGACGGTTGAGTAGTCATGCTATGCAAGAAAACTGATTGTTTGAGTAGGAATTTTCGCTTACCAATCGTTGATCATAGGTTCTTCTGTTTACCTGGTTCAAGTGAAGCAAACCAGAATTATAATTCTCAGACTAGATTATGTTGTTGAATAGAAGCTCAGAGCCAGAAATGTGGTGTCCTTACTACATAGAAGGAGTGGGGAACCGTATCTGAACAAATCCGCCTGTATTGCAAAAAATTGCTGATGGTTGCCATTTGTTAAATCTCACTCTCTCTCTTCCTACTCTGAGAAAACATAAATTAATACAAAATACCAACCTAAGTTCACTCATGCATACTTTTGAAGCCATTTCTAAAATGCCCTTCAAAATTATATTCTTGAGGTGACCTTAACAACACATAACTGTGATATTACGTAAAAATCTTTGTCAATTTTTATTGAAGTTCCTATTTTTTGGGAAAAGGCAGGTGGAGATTTTATAATCCCAATCATGAATACCTAAATCTATACTAAAGTTTTGTCTTGCTATCGTCATATCTAACGCAAAAGTGTGGCATATGAGCAGAAGTAAATCAAGCAGATGTGTCTGCGCATATTTCTCCTCTGCAACCTCCTTGACATGGGTTACTTCGATCACTCTTTAGGTCCTAAATTTATAGTAGCATCAGCAAACAGGGTAAAAGCAGAACAAATCAAGAAGGCAGAAGCATGTTAGCAATGTTATGGGAACATTTTCCTGATGAAAGATTGTCTATGTGAGCACTTAGAGTGGGATTGGTTGGCAAATGCTTATGATTGTGGTACCACCGATGCTGTATGCAGTCCTGAAATTGGGAACAAAATCACTAGGAACGCATACATAGGGGGCAAAGGTGTTTCAGAGGATAGAGGGAGAGCGTGGAGTCACGGGGTGGAATTTGAAAAACAGATCTTGACAGCAAACTTATAAATGTATTTTAAAAAATCTGCTGCAAAGAAATTGGTACCAAGGACACGTGGTAGTAAATATGTTCTAGATTACTTAATTGGTCACAAACGTGCTGCATTTGAAAATATCTTATATGGTTAAGACTTCTGCTGTAGAGATCTTTTGTGCCAAGCAATTTTGAGAGGATTATAGTAGCAGTAAGATAACTCTAGTGGTTAGCACAGTTCTGGGAGAGTTCTGTGTTTTGTCTAATCTCAGTGTTGACTCATAAAATATCACAGAGCCTGTTGCAAAGCACATCGTGTAGCATGCAGATTACAGATTTGTATTTTATTTAGATAGGTAAGTGGGCTACTGCTTTTGCACTGAGATCATTTTGCTATACCAGTTCATAAGTTGCAAACCTTCTAATATTGTTTTATTCTCAATCTGTTGTTATTCTAAGATTGCAAAGGATTCTTTCTTTGGGAAATAATAAAGTCTTGTATATACAGACAACCACAGTTTCTGTGTTACATTTTATATCCTCACTTTGTCTTTCTCCCGAGCATTTCACTCATAACATATAGGGCCGATTTATATGTTGGCGGAAATGGTACTCTGGCAGCAAAGTACTCTTTCTGCCAACATAATGGTCCATCCGCCAAAATTAAAAGTGGACCATAGTCTGGTGACGGCAGAAACTACTCCATCTCTGCCGTGGCCAAACGTTTCAATGGAGTAGGGGGTGCCAGAGAATTGGCTGGCTGGCCTCCTGTCTAATTTAGATGGGCGGACATATATACTTATACGTCTCGTCATGTTTGACTGAGCCATGCATGAAATATAGAATTCATTTACAAGAACTGCCTTAATAGCGGTTCCTGTGAATGCGACAGAAATTTCCAGATTTGATTGTCGGGACCTCCACCAGGGCAACTGAGTAAAATACTCTGTCGTCCTGGTAGAGCACAGCCCAGCTACCTATATTTAAATCAGATAAAGAGGTAAAGGGAAATCCAATACACCTTGCGAGGTTGGGTCTGTAGATGTTGTTTTTTGCTGTATATATTTAAATTGGGCCGATGTTGTCTACAAGTATGGGTGATATGTGAATCCTACACCATATAACCCTTATTTTATTGTGCAACATTTTCTGTTTATTAATTTACGCACTTGTATGATTTACTGTTCCTCTGTTTGTGATGTAAAATGCTCTGTCACCTTAGACTTTGATGAGTAGCACTACAAAAAATGTAATAAAAATGTAGGTCCCATTTAAGCCAAAATGTATGAAATTATTCATACAGACACATGCATTCTTTACAGTGCATGAACATCTCCTCCATAGAGAGTTGAACAAAGTTAAAAACCTGCCTCCAATAGTTTCTCTTAATTACTTGTAAAGTTATAGCAAGCTGTGTGCCTTTGTTTCCTTCCATTGCATTGGCTCCTAAGTGTTATCTCAAGATAGTTCCGAGCCAGGAAATACTTGACAAAAGAAGGGATGTCTTCCCTTTAAAACAGGCCTTTGATTGTGCTGAGCTGGAAGTGAAAATATGAAGCCCCCTCGCCACCCTCATGTTGCTACACCACACAGAATGCAGACAGCATGCAGAATTGTGTCAGAAAATGACAACAGGACAAATTCAGCATGTTTCCCTGTGTCAGCCAGATCCTAGGTCTGTCCTAGAAGTAGAGTAGCTGCCTGAACGGGAATCTGATTGGATCCACAACACTGTGTGTGGAGTGGGTGCTGGGGCACCCCCAAGTTAAGCATGCTGGTGTTCTGAAGGTGATAGAACATTAAAGGTACCCTTAAATTTAGATTTTATATTGTCACATTTGTTGCACATTCAAAGACAGAGGTGAAATGTCAGTCCAGTCTTCTGACAAATTGTTGCATATTCTTCTAAATAAGGATGATTATGTTTGCGTCCTTCTCTTTCTGCAAAGTGAGAGAGTTTTGTAAAGTGAAACTTTATGACAATCTTGCGGGTGTGAAAGAAACGGCTGTAGGATGTGATTTTTTTTGTAATGCACAACAAAATTTAAATACCTATAAATGAACAGTAAAATACTTCAAAATATATCAGTAGTCAGGAGAGCACAAAAAAAGAACTTTTTTTGGTAATTCTGAAGTGTTATAGAAACAAAGATTGAATAGGATAAAAAAAACAAGACACTTTGGGCCCGATTCACAGAACTAACTTACGACAAAATCCTAAACTTACTACCATTTTGGTATTCACAGAATGAACTTACTCATTTTGGTATTCACAGAATGAACTTACTCATTTTGGTATTCACAGAATGAACTTACTCATTTTGGTATTCACAGAAGGCACTTACACATTTTGTGTGAACTTACACATTTTGTGTAACTTACTCATTTTGTGTAACTTACACATTTTGTGTAACTTACTCATTTTGTGTAACTTACACATTTTGGTATTCACAGAAGGCACTTACTCATTGATGAGTAAGTGCCTTCTGTGAATACCAAAATGAGTAAGTTCATTCTGTGAATACCAAAATGGTAGTAAGTTCATTCTGTGAATACCAAAATGAGTAAGTTCATTCTGTGAATACCAAAATGAGTAAGTTCATTCTGTGAATGTCAAAATGAGTAAGTTTATTCTGTGAATACCAAAATGAGTAAGTTCATTCTGTGAATACCAAAATGGTAGTAAGTTTAGGATTTTGTCATAAGTTAGTTCTGTGAATCAGGCCCTTTATTTGTGTGATGTACAAATAATAAATATTTGCTGGAACCTGATTTCTTCACATTATCATTTGTGTGCTAAATAGTTTTATCAGTAAAACTGTACATCAGTGTGAATTAGTGTCCATTTCAATGGAAACTGTGCTATTTGTAAATGACATTATCCTGCCAAATCATCATTCAGTAATATATTTGTGGCAGAGTACTTCTAAGGGCATCAAAAGCTATATACCACTCAAGTGTTGAATGGGTGTGGCTCACTTGCAACACTTGTTCTTTGTGTGATGGTTTGAGTTTTCACCATCCCTACAACTTAAACGACGTAACATTAATGGCAGCAGCACCACTCTTAAAATTTCTCCAGCACCCATGGGATCCCCTTACTTGCCAGCACTGGCTGTAGGTTATGAGCTCCTGCGTGACCCTCTTTTCAGCAAAGAATGAGTTCTTCAGTAAGTCGGCAAGTTCTTTTGAAATTTATCCAAAGATGCAAAGTTTTTGCTGACTTATTGAGGTGTGTGAGAAACTGAGGTCAGCTAGAATTGACTTCACCTTGCCAGGGTCAGTGTGAGCAGGGGTGTTACACAGGCCCCTGAAGCCCTAGCGGCGGAGGGAGGCCTCTACCCTTAAAGGGGACCCCATTTAGTCCAAGGCCAATGGATTGCTGTGAGATATGGGAGACTCATGCCCTCAACCCCCCGTTATATTTTGCAGGGTGCCCCATAATTTGAGTGTAACTATATTCAGTTCAGTTCAGAAAAACTTTATTTCGGTCTATGCGACCATAAAAGTATACTCACAATAAACAATGCATTACAATTCATAGCAGTTTAAAACAGTCTTCTTTGCAAAAATATAATTACATCACCTCGATAATTCAGATTAAAAAGAAGGATCTGCACCAGCACATAACTAAGTCCAGTAGGCTCGTTGGAATACATTAGCAGGGTGTGTGCAGAACAAGAGGCAATGGCTTAGAAAGGCAGACTCCTGGTAAAACCCATCAGCAATAACAATAGGAATGCTGTTAATGTAGATAAGATAGTCATGCAACAGCAATTTGTTATAATTTCGTTGTGGCCACCATAAGGACAAGAAATTTACACATTTGAGAACAATAAAAACTCATTTGATTTTAAGGTTAAAATTGATAAAATGTTTTAAAAATGAGTTAAAAGAAAAAACCTAAAAATTCCGAAACAGTATGCTATTTGTTACTGGACAGGTACACGTACAAAGGTCCAGCGCCTACGCCACATTGAGGTCAAAAATCGCGATACAGCAAATACAATCGGTTTACAGGTATCGTGCTCTAAAACTCTGAATGCCTCTATACAATGTTCAAACCCTAGATTCCTACACAGTGGGACAAGCCAATGCTTCCTCGCTAGTTTGGGCAGAAAAAGATGACCTGCAGCTCTGACTCTTCCTCCCAATTATAGGCTGGACACTCTCGCGGGGCCGTGCTTGACCATATACAGGAAAAGACATGGAGCGGCAGGGTGCCCAGTCTGAACTGGACATATAATTTTCTTGCCAGGGATGGATAAATGTCATCTAAAAAGGGCTCAAATAAATACTAGTCCTTCAAGGATAAAAATGTAACCGTCAGGTGTCCTATGGACGGATTCCCTTGCACCTCTGCTAGCTTGCTCATTCGATAGGCTTTTACTACTTTGGAACGGGAGATTGCAGAACACGCTTCCTCTGGGTTACTCCACAGGCTTGGTTTTCCCAGCCTGCTACATTCTTTTTTTATATAGATAAACCAGGGGATTTTTGCTACTCCTGGAAAGCTCAATATCTCCTTTAATTCCGCTCTGTAGACTGCCAGTTCAGGTGTCACCAATAGTCTACGCCAAAAGGTTAGGGGTCTTAGACCTATCTCCTCACCGATGGGTCTGATTCCTAGATCCAGCCGTAGGGGGATGAGGAGGGTAATGGAACGGAGACCCAAAATCTGTCTCATAAAACTGTTTTCCACTTTACTCACGTCTCCACCACAACAGTGCCCCCATAATTCAGCCCCATACAATGTCGCACCCCTGGCTTGCACCTTATAGATCTCCACTATATGCCCAGCAGGTTTGGAGGAAGAGTTCCTCAGTAGTTTAATGATTCCTCCAGTAGTCTGGGGTAGCTTAAGCTTGGCTTTAGCAATTTGTGGACCCCACTCCATGTTTTTTGTCAGGGTGACCCCTAGGTATTCAAATACTGTCACCCTATCCAGCATGGTACCATCTAAACTGGGGTTAGGACGCAATGTTTTAGGTGGATTGAAGATCATAAACTTTGTCTTCTGAGTATTGATCTCCAACCCCCTATTATTGCAAAAGGTGGCAAAGCTGTCCAAGACCCTCTGAATTCCCATAGGGGATTTCGACATTAGGAGGGTGTCGTCAGCAAACATCATTGCGGGGACCTTGGTACCTGCCAATTTGGGGTCATCGTTGTCCCTGACCTCGATGAGTTGGTCAATCAGTGCATTGACAAAGAGGCAGAACAGGGTCGGTGCGAGCACACAACCCTGCCTTACTCCTCTGTCAACCGGAAATCATGAGGTCAGGTCTCCTCTTTTCCCACACCATACCTGGGCAAAATTGCCTTCATGCAATCTTATGAGTATGCTCAACAGGTAAGGGGGGATCCCCATTTCTCTAAGTACCTCCCATAACTTTGAACTGGGCACCAAATCAAAGGCCGTCTTAAGATCCACGAAAATCAAATAGAGGCTGCCACCCTTCATTCTCACTGTTTTCCAGAATATAAGTTGAAGTCTATATATTTGGTCAACGGAGGAAAAGTTCTTCCTGAATCCGGCCTGATATGGGCTTAATATCTCGTAATCGTCCATCCACCCCTGAAGGTTATCAAGAATTACCCTTGCAAAGAGTTTTTGTGTGACATCAATCAGACTGATTGGTCTGTAGTTGGCTGGCAGGAGAGGGAAACCTTTTTTAAAAATTGGAACTATTTCTGCCCCTGCCCAGGTTATGGGAATCTGCATGCCCTTCAAGATGGCATTGAATAGGACCTGTAAATAGGGTCCCCAGATTTTCGGTTCGTGGTGGAAAAGATCCCCCGGAATCTTATCCAGTCCCGGTGCTTTACCGGGGGGGGAGCCTATTTATCGCATTTGTCACCTCTAACAAAGTAAACTGTGTAGCCTCTACATGATTGACCCTAGACAGAGTTACAGGTGGAGGAACATAGGAGCCCAGAATTTTCTTTGTAGTGTACAGGGCCTGAAAGTGCTCTTCCCACGCTTCTGCTGCTATATTGGGTTCTACTGCTGGCTTACCCTCGCTACTGCCCGTGCTGACTATAGACCAGAACTTCTTTGAGTCTTTGGTGGATAGGGCAGTTTTTAAGGCCTCCCATCTGTCCAATTCCCATGTCTCTTTTGCTAGGCGTGTAGTCTCTTTGTACAGCGCCCTCAATTGTTTGATGAGTGGCTTATCTTTGACTTTAATGGCCTCCAATAGAACCCGTTTGGCCTTGCGGCAACTATCATTAAACCATGATTGGGTAGCCATTTTTTCCCCCTTGGTACGCATCTCTGGATAAAATACATCAGCCAACTTGGATGTCAACCCTGCAAGCAACTCTGCAATTTTATTAATAAGAACAGCGATATCCGCCGATGCAGCCGCTTCTCTTAGTTCTATTAAAGCCGGGACTACTGCTACATATAATGCAGACAGCTTTCCTTGTGACTGCTGTATTGCCTCCCATTTTAGTTTTTCCTATTATTGGAGAGCGTTAATCTGTTGTCTGCAGGGGTACTGGTGGTCAAAGCACTTCCTAAATCCGGCAATTCCAATACCAGGGATAAAGCATTGTGATCGCTGTCATAGTGTGAAAGGATTACAAAGTTGAGAACTCTGTGCCATAGCCTCATCTCCACTAGAATATAATCAAGGAGGGAGGGTTGGCCTACTTTATTAAATGTTAGGTTCCCTGGTGTGTCCGAGACTGTGCGACCATTACATGCTCTCAGGGAGTGGGTCAATGTGAATGCATTGATCTGGGTTGCCAGTGGGGACCAGCCCTTTATTGGGGGAATTTGCGGCTCAGGAATTGACCATTATGGATTGTGTCAGCCATATCTGGTAAAGGCTCAAATTGACAATTAAAATCTCCCCCCACTATCACCCATGTAATAGGGGGGACTGTGGGAATAAAAGCACTCAGTTGGTCAAAATTTGGAGATTCCTTGCTCACACTAACAGGGCGGGAGTAAATATTGAGCCAGTTCCAGCTTGGTGGGGAAGCTAAGTACCACACATTGGATATCATTGGACAGAGAGTCCAACTGTTTGGCTGTACAGCCAAGGTGTGAGCCTACCCAAATACATTAACCCCCAGACGGTCTACCCCTCCCTCCCGAGGTGGCTGGGATGGTGAATGACGCAAACACCACCCTGAAAGAATCTTGCCATGCCCATGTTTCCTGATACAGGCAAATATCAAACTGGTCCACAAAAAGTCCCCAGTCAGAACAAGACAGTTTACTTTTCAGGCCGGCAACATTCCAGGACAGGACCTTTAACTTCCTTCCTAGATTCTGTTTGTCAATAGGGACGTCAAGAACATGGCTGCCTAATAATTGTGTGCCCCCTGTTACAGCCATGGGAAAATTACCCATTATCCTAATAGATTGATTTATCACCACCTCACTGGATTTTGGAGGACCAGGGGTTAAAGAGGCTGGTAGACCTGGGGACTTTACCCTTGGCCTTGTCATGTCACCATCTGCCTGCTGCGTTGTCATGACCACATCCCGTATAACTGTCCCCACCCCAGGACTACTAGACTGGCCTGGTTGGTCCCCTGTGTGCTCCTCTAATTCACCATAATACCCCGTTGTTCTCATACCCAGGCCTGTTCCCTCCCTCTCTGTTTGTCAATCCACCTCTTCAAGGCCCTCAAATCTATTCCTTACAGGTACATTGAAGAGCAGGGGTCTGAAAGGGGGATACCTACAACCATTATTCTGGTGGTTCAGTGATCGTCTAACAGGGTCTAAAAAGGTACTGGCCCTATCTGGAATATGACAGCGTGGATAAAAATGGTCTAGTGGTAGCGCTTGAATCTCAGTGCGGGGATCTCGGGGACTGTGCTCCTGGGTTAATAGCCAACTTACGGTCTGGGGTTTCTAAAGTTTATAACAACACAGTCTCCCTGCTTCGTCTTAGGGCTGTTTCCCACCCAACCAACTCTGCGGACCAATAGAATTTCTCCTGCCGTGTCGTAGGAAAACCTTCCATACCTTGCCAGCCAAAACAGGCTTTTATTCCTAAGATCCAGATATGACTCTCGCTGGCCATTTTTAAGCGCTGGTACCCCTGTTAGCACGATGACATATGGAGATGCGGCTGGGGGTAAATTTATAGTGGGTTGGTTTGTTACTTCTGTGCTACCCACTATACTCTCTCCCCCCCATACCCTTCTCTGGGGTCGCTGGTCCCTGGTAGAGTAGTAGCGTTTTTGTTTCCACTCTGCATGGTGTTGGCTAAACTGTCGCTCCTGGCCTCGGAGTTAGGATTCCTGCTTGTTGTATGGGTCGTGTGAACTTGCGCCTGCTGTTCACCTAGTCTTAGTAGAGGCGACTTAACAGTTTTATCACTCCTGTTAATTTGATTGTTGGGCCAACTAGGGCCACGTGTGGTAATGGAGTCCTGGCTCCTTAGGATCCCCGGATGATCTGCGGGTGTCAGGCCTGAAGTGTCTGCCTGGCAACTGAAGTCAGTCCCCCTCAACATGGGTTGCATTGGGTTATTACCCATGTTTGCTAGCCTAATGTCCCCCAGTGTCTCTAATTTATGTATGCAATCGACTAGAGGGGCAACCTCTTCTTTTACGATGATTTTAAATTGGGCCAATAAATCTCCAACCATATTCTTTACCCAGAATGGATAGACCAAATCAGTTTGGGTGTTGACACTGCAATCTCTTACTGCATTAGAAGTAACCATACTAGTTGTAAGCCCTCCTTTAGCTTTCTTACTCTTTGGTGCCCCCCCACTTGTTTGTTTGCGCTTCCCAGTCTTACGTAAAGTATGGGTGGTACCACCCTTGCGAATTTCTGTTTCATGGGCGGGTTCTTGTCTTGGGGATGACTGGGGCAGGTCTATTCGAGGTGATGAAGATGGAGTAGGGTTTTAGAAGTCGATTGGTCTGTCAACGGAAGGCAAAGATCTGGGGTTAGAGACATGCGCCTTTCGGTAAGTTCAATTTCTGAAGTTACCACCCCTATTGCCCTCTGTAACATTCTGTCAATAGAGGTCGGGGTAGCATGGAAGAGGTGGTTATTTGTTGGCGAGACTGTTTGGCAGCACAATTACGTTGCCCCATTACGGAGCTAGGACATGCCTAAAGTGTCCCTCTCTCTAGGACCCGCAACACTCACACTTAAGCCCAGTCTATCACGAATCTGTTAGACAATACAGGGATACACTTGCTGAATGACTATAAACATAGGCATGCAAAGATCGGTAAGGAGTTTATCAGAAGGGGGGGCAGGGGATCATCCCAGTCCGTTATTATGTAAAGTCTGAAATACAGGACTATTCCCAGGAGCAGGTTTAGACAGTCTAAAAGTCCTCACTGCATATGTTCGCCCCAGCTTACTTCCAAGGAATCCACTGGAGCTGATTGTGAGAAGTTGGCCTGGCATATGCTGTCCACTAATTATAGTGGGCAACTTGCACCAGTCCAAACAACCCCTTATTGGAGATAGGTTAAAGACAACCTTTATTGAAAGCTATCCTAGTGGTAGCTATGGAGAGCAGCCTTCAGGCTAAGTCTTGAAGGAATGTAAAGCAGCTTGTTTTACCAGTCTATAATCTCTTGAGTGACCAAATGAAAGAGGACCACACCAGGTATATATTCAAAATATATGTATTTATTGCTAAACACACCCCTCTAGTCTCTTTATGAGGCTAGAGTTCGAAGTACATAAATTATAAGTTAGTTATTTACAGTAATAGCACAAATACACGTTTGAGCCCTAGGGGCGTACCAAACCATATACCAATAAAGTGGTATAAGAACCACGACTGAGCTAGACACAGGGCCTAGAGCCTGTAGAAGTGCTTGGACCACAAGGAACCACCCAAGGTAGTGACACAGGGGACCCACGGGGGACGCGTGCAGTGTATGAACACAGCCGCAAATCGACGTTAACTTCTATGGGGAAAGTCGCGGTTTGAATTTAAAAGAAAAGGGACACTTAGAGGAGGACTTGGAGCAAACCCTTTGAGAACTAGGCTGTTCTAGTGTCAATACCCACGGGAGCACCGGAGTACTCGAGTTACCTCACCCAGGGGAGCCGGGTGCATAGGTGTCTTTCGGGGTCGGGTTTCGTCGTCGCTTTCAATGGCGATCTGCTGCAAAGTGCTGCTGGCGGCCAAGTTGAAAGTGTTCGGGTGGATCCAAAGGTGGATCGAAGATCTGAAGAACCTGAAAGCAGAGGGGACAGAGTCTGGGTCACTAGCCAGTGACCAGGAAGGCGATGAGCAGATGCCCACCGATGTCGAGTGCTTCAGGTAGGTTGACAGTTGTCTTGACTCTTCAGCCACGAGGTCCAGGAGGCGTCGACGATGACCAGGAGCTGGATTCGAGCTGTCCCACAACGTTTGTCGATTGCAGGGGTGTTGGCGACCAGATTGGGCCCAACAAGCCTTGGCAACGGCAAGTCTCATGGAAATGGAAGAAGGACGATGTTGCAGACCAGCAAGGTCTGTGGGACTCACCCAGCGAAGGTAAGTCAGGGCATGCCTGGAGCAACCAGGGAGCCCAAGCAGAAGAAGATTGGCCTTCAGGAGGGCCTACTAGCCAACGGACTAGCGACCGCGAAGGAGCCTTGAGTCAACGCACGTGGAGCTGGCTCACAGGACACTCGTGGAGTGGAGGCCAGTGATCTTCGGTGCAGTTGGTGCTGGAGGCTGGGGCTACTTGGAGCCCAAAGCACGACTTTGTGGGAGACCCAGAAGAGGATGCACTTGCAAATGCGATTGGTGTCCAGGGGTCACGGTTCCACATTACCCACGACAGCTACAAGCCTCAGCTTTGCTGAGGACTCAGGGCAGCCTCGGGGAAGTCTGGAAATCTACCTCTGGTGATGCAAAGACTTCGGCGTCCGGCAGGAGCTTCAGCGATGCAGACCAGACAATTGCTTCTTTGGTGCCTGCCAAGCAGGGGAGTCACTCCTTGACCCCAAGGGAGATTCTTCAGTCCTCTAATCTTGAAGTAGAGCGTCGAAGGTCCAGGATTCTGTGTCAGAGTTTCATCCAGGTTAATCTAAAGTCCTAAGGACTGGGGTCCCCTACTTATACTAAGGTAGGGGGTTGGACATACTCTGTGGACCCCCCTATGGGAGGGTCAGGGCAGAGGGGTGGTTACACCCCTTTCCCTTTGTCCAGTTTTGTGCCAGAGCAGGGGCTGGAAGCCCCTGAGCCGGTTTGAACTGGGGTATGCACAGGGACACCAAATGTGCCCCCAGTGCAGGACTTCAAAGCACCAGAGAGTGCTCCCGCCCAGCCCCAATACACACTATCCTGTCTGGGGAGGTGGTTACACCTCCCTGGGACAGGAAACCTATTGTCCAGGCCTCCCCTGCCGGAGTTTCGGTCAGCAGCAGGAGGCCAGACTCGTGTCTGTGGCAGCGGCATCCATTTTGTGATGCCAGGGCTTGGAAAGAAGTTACCGGGCAGGCCGGTGTGTACATGTCTCTCCCTCTAGAAGGGTGGAATGCTACCCCCGCCGCCAGAACTGGCGGGGGGGTAGTATTCCAAGATGTTTGACACCAAACACGACATGTTTCCGTGCAGCCATCCCAAAGTTAGCATTTAACGCAAGGTTATAATGCGCTTAAGAGTATATGGTCGGGCTGCACTACAAACAGCATCAGAGAAGGGTCTCCGAATGCTGCAGAGGGGCCCAGCTCATGCAGGGGCACCCTCTCACATAGGAACCACGCACTCTGCCTTCAGGATTGATAAGGCCTGCCATAGGAGTGACTTATAGGTTTATATGTGTGTATGTATGTAGTGATATAGGTAGCCTATATCACAGTAAGGGGTGCATGCACCACCTTACCCAGGCTGCAGTAGCAGACCTGTGGTGTCATTTTGGATGGCCTTCCAGGGGTGGCACAATACATGCTGCAGCCCCTGGTAGGCCTCTAAGGTACCTATGCCCTGGGTACATAGTATACCATATACTAGGGACTTATAAGGGCACTCCAGATTCCAATCAGAGATGTGCCTAAGGCACATGGAAACCATTTTAGAGAGGAAGCAGCTAGGCTGGGGTTCTGATTAGCAGGGCCCCAGCCAGACTAAAGTCGAAAAACAGTGAAGCATCAGCAAAAAGTGGGGGTACCCATGTGAAGCAGATCCTACTCTCCTACACTGATCACTAAGTTCGATGCGGAGCAGGCATTAAATCGTAGTAAAGAGCCAGCAGTTTCTTACCCGAAATAGTCCTGGGGAACAAGGCCAAGAGAGGTGGCTCTGCACTGCCTCCTCCTGGCAATAATGGGCAAGGACGAGCTTGCCGGCGCTTTTTAAAGCGCGTGGAAGTGGTCGCGCTCCTCCCTCCTGGGAGAGCGATGGATCTTGGGGCTTGCAGTCCCCCCAACAGAGCAGCAATCAAACGATAGGCGCGTCCCGCGCCGCGGAGCTTGCCTGTGCTTTGTAAAGAGCGTGGAAGTGGTTGCGCTCCTCACTCCTGGGAGAGCGATGGATGTTGGGGCTTGCAGTCTCCCCAACAGAGTAAGTAAAAAAAAATGTAAATGTAAGTCCGTTTTTATATAGCGCAGCTACTCACCCTTACGGGTCTCAAGGCGCTGGGGGCCGTAGTGGAAATTAAGTGAGCTATTGCCCAGAGTCACATGGTGCTGAGCTGAGCTGCCGCCAGAGCGGGGGATCGAACCGTGAACCCTGTGCTCCGAAGTCAGCTGCCCTGGCCGCTGCACCACACCTCTCCAGAACAGCAATCAAATGATAGGCACGCCCCGCGGAGCTTGCCGGCGCTTTTTAAATCACATGGAAGTGGTTGCGCTCCTCCCTCCTGTGAGAGCGAGGGATCTTGGGGCTTGCAGTCCCCCCAACAGAGCAGCAATCAAACGATAGGCGCGTCCCGCGCCGCGGAGCTTGCCTGTGCTTTGTAAAGTACGTGGAAGTGGTCGCGCTCCTCCCTCCTGGGAGACTGATGGATCTTGGGGCTTGCAGTCCCCCCAACAGAGCAGCAATTAAACGATAGGCGCGTCCCGTGCAGCTTGCCGGCGCTTTTTAAAGCACGTGGAAGTGGTCGCGCTCCTCCCTCCTGGGAGACTGATGGATCTTGGGGCTTGCAGTCCCCCCAACAGAGCAGCAATCAAACGATAGGCGCGTCCCGTGCCGTGCAGCTTGCCGGCGCTTTTTAAAGTGCGTGGAAGTGGTCGCGCTCCTCCCTCCTGGGAGAGCGATGGATCTTGGGTCTTGCGGTCCCCCCAACAGAGCAGCAATCAAACGATAGGCGCGTCGTATTCAAATTCAGCCATGTCGCAACTGTAAAACAAAATGCTTTCCTTGTAGCACTGTACTCCCAAGGACTCACTAAGATGGTTTAATATCAATATACTCCCATTTACACATCTCACTGTGGAGAACTCTTGCGGCTCCGGAGAGATTGACGGACCTTTTCCACTGTAGGCAAATTAGAGCTCTTTCAAAATAATCAAAAACCTTTATCTATCGTATAGTTAGAACCTCTAATTTTCTTTATTCAGTTTAGTAAGTTTATAGAAATATAAATGAGATTTGCTTAGAAGTCAGCATTAGAAAAACACACAGTGTTCCGTAAAGAAAGCCCATAAACTAACTTAAGGACCTATTCTAAATAGAACCCATAAAGAGTTCCACTGGAGAAGAGCGAGAAGAGCGAGTAAGAGTTGAAATTCTCATAAAGAGTAGTTCTGGAAACTCAGCCGTGTTCCCTACAGCTGCAGTACCAACTGTAAATAAAAGTATGACCCTTACAGTAGCATTGATCACTAATAATTCAACAGTCGTCAGTCACCTCAGGGAAATAGAGACTCTCCATAGGAAGAGTCTTAAGGCAAAGAAACATGCAGCCGCAGGACCACGTGAAAGTCGATGAAAAGATGGGTAAGTGCAAGAGAATGCGGATGTGGAAAAAGTTTACTAACTAGCTAGGAACACTCATTAATATAAATTCATACTTTCGTAAGAATTCTGTAGGTGTCCTCTGTCGACATCCATTGAGAATAGTTCACAAGGTGGTGTCATCAGTCATCTGATGCTTCTTCTTCAGACTCCCACAGTCTGTACTCTCATCACCATGATCGATTCAATTGTGACCGCATTTGTTAAATGAGAGAAGGTTCTCAGGAGAACCCTCTTACCTAAGCTAACAGATGCACTATGAGCTTGATGTGTGAACAATGGCTAGTCAGCAATATGGAAGCAACTATTAATGTTATTCGGAAACAGGATTGATAAAAGTCTCTAACTCATTGCTTAGCATAATAAGTTTTAAAAAGCTCTTTCTATTCTAACTCTTTTTATTCTAACATATGATCTAACATAGGGTGAGGAGCTGGATGAACACGATGTTAGAGTCAACATATTTCTAAAGGATTTTACTAATGTTAAGCAGTTTTACTAAATGTCTTATTCATGTGACTGTGAGCAAGAGTTCAGTGAAAATACTTTTTAGTCCTTGTTAACATACAAGTTAAGAAATGGTTGCATGGTGCAAAAATATTTGAAACATGCATTAATTTACTAACATTCTAAGGATATTCTCAATCCTACATGTGAATAACTAATATATTTTCACAGTTTATTTACTAGGATTCTAAACATTATGAGTTTACACTTTTTCCTACCAGTCATTTTCTAATGCAAACATTTCTACAGCATTTAATGCATTTTTAAAGTGCAATTCTAGCACAGTGTGCAAGTCAGTTTTCTAAATTCGTGATAATTTTTCCCAGAATTCACTCTTATTGCACAACTAGATGCTCGTGTGGCTCATTCAGCATTGCTCACAATGGACATCTTTTCAGAAATGCCAACAGCCAGTGGCTGTAGGGATTGAACTAAAGTCTGTTCTTCTGTACAACATGAACAGCCGTCTGTAGGTGAGACCTAAAAATGTTGATGCTTTTACCATGTTGGCTTGAATGCTGCTACAAAATATACTCTTGTATTTCTATTTTCACCAACCTTCTCTAGTATTTTATAAAAGAATCTTACAGCATCTTGATTCAGTGGGCTGATATGCAACTCTTTTTAAATGGTACACACGAGAACAATAACCCCGGCGCACTGAAAAGGAAAGGTGTCTCTTAACTTTCTTTTACATTCACACCTTTACTGGTAATATAAAATGAAAGCAGTCTTGTACATTTCAAATGGCTTTTTGACTTTAAAACGTATCATTTCTGCAAACCAGCATTACTTGCTACAGGGGCATTGTGGAGGATTATAGTCACTTCATTTTATCGACTTTGCAAAGGAAAGGCAAAGTAACTTTTACAAAACATCTTTTTTTCACAGGAAGTGATTTAATTGTCTTTGGTTGAATGTCGTGATTACATTTTTTAGGCCCCTTCAATACCTAATTTATAAAATTGATTTTGTCATTATAGATTTGCTACATTCTCATTCTTTGCGAATGCACTTAAAGTATGTATCTTGGAACTCTTAGCAATAAAACACAAATTGCTTAATAATTCAAAATGTCATTTTTAGTGAAATCTTTCTCTGAATGATTGTAAAAGAAAGTTGCTAAGGCAATTCAATTTGTAAAGCTGTAATATACATATATATTGAGCCAGCATTATACTGGTCTGAATTTTCTCTGATCCTAATTCTGGTGGATACTGTTACATGAGCACACATTAAATTTTATTATAGCTGGGAGTGATAACACCTCCACCTTAGTATTTTAAAAGCATGTCTCCATATTTACCAATGCTGTTCTTGTCGGGCAGTAGCATTTTCTGTCTTTCAGTTTTTCATACCATTTAACTATATGGTATTGTGTTTCTTTCTCCTCGTCACAGTTCCTGTACACGTATGGAGAAGCTAACATTTCTGAAAACCTATTAAGCTGTTAAGAGTGGGTTTGCTAGTCCCTCATTCTACAACACTAAAGCATCTTCTGTGTAATCCTGAAATATGCTTCAAACTTTTCCTCGAGGGCATGGTTCTGCCAATAATGTATACACAACCATCACAGTAATGCAGCACAAAGTATTTTATCATAGGAAGCATCATGACTGTTAAAAAATACAGAAAGTGCATGGAAATATTTAATTAAAGCTGGCCACATTCGTTTTTCAATGTTGTACTTTCATTGTTATATATTTGTCAATTATTTTTAAACTATATGTATTTCATGGTGCTTTTAACTTTTGCCTCACACCTTATTCAAAGCACGCCAGAGGGAAACAAGAACTCTGGGGTTCTATCCAGATCCTTTAATAGAAACATTGGGATTTCAGTGGCAATGACTAGCATTTAATGTCCTGGCTGGTATTTTTTTCCTTATCAAAACATACCTTTAACAGTTCATGTAAGAAGAAAACACTTTAAAATGTGTTTTCAGCTGCCTTATTGGCACCTCACTTATAATTTAAGTAAACATAGACAAAATGGCAATGTTAAAACCATACAGATTATTTTATGTAAAGTTCTACTTAAGAATCATGTGCAGGCCTTTACAGAATCCTAAAACATGAAGAAAGAGAGCTGGTATTTTTTCTCTGGGAAAGGTGGCAACCCTACCTCTGCTCCGGTCATTTCTGTGCTGCCTTTTAACCTCTAAGAGGAGCAGTACCTCCCTGAGGATGCTCTCCTTCAGGAGCCCCACCTACTCATATAGGTGCCTGGCAGGCTTGGACTGAATATAAACAAATAAGTACTGTTTCTTTTCAGTCCTGTCTCTGTGCGTTGTCATCTCAGAGAATGCTGCACATTGCAGCTGCTTTAGAGAGACATGCACAGACAAGTGGAGGGGGCCCCCTTCATGTAGAGAAGACTGGGGGCCCCCAGGACCGCAGGGGCTACAAGGGTGTCCGTTACACCCCTGATCATGTAGTTTGGGCTTTCCTTATTTCCTTGGCATGTAGACAACCAATATTTCCATGATACCCTTGCTGAACTGTTGAGTGTTTTCCACGACTAGGCATCTTGTACTCTCCACCAACTGACTCAGAAAGTATTAATAACTTCTCCTCAGACGATTTGTATGACTCGATTTTTGCTCTTCTGATTAGCAAGACTTACTTTACTTTTCTGAATTCAAAATGCTGCAGCCAAGAAGTTTTTATGATGTTTGATTGCCCTTCCCTTTTGAAGAGCTGTCAGCTCTCACTCTGTTTGTTACAAACAGCAATTTAAAGTGACAATTCAATGTTAGTGAAGGTTTGTAGTTTCTCCGCAGTGGGTGACATGCTTTATGGCTGGCTGATTGGCTTTTACTGACCTTTTTCAAATTTCAGCATGAAATTGTAGTAGCTTTAACAAAATGTTCAATGTTGGGTGAAAATTATTTTGAACTTTGATGATTTTAATGATGCATAGAGTCATAATTGACGAATTACCAATGTTGCACTTGAAATGACTTTACTGAATCAAGGAGAAAAAACAAATAGTTGTGCCACATTTTCTGTGAGACACTATTTATTTCACTATGGATGCAGTTTCTGTTGTTCTACTCATCTCACTCCTGCTCATTCCCTCTCCCAATCAGTGTCCCACTACAAATCATGTCTCCTCTCATTTTTATGGAGCATCAAGTGAATGACGTCAAAGATTGAAAAATGCACTATTGTATTATGAAGTTTGTATTGTGAATGAAGCTTCCAATGCATACCGAATAATGATATTCAAGGACTGGATCACTGACAGAATATCAAAAATAACAATATTGTGTTACAAAAATATTGTGTCAAAAATATTTTTACAAAAATATTGTGTGCCCGTACTTAAAATGGTAAGTATAAAAATATTGAAAATGAAATATTGTTTCACACTATTATCATTAAATAACATACAAAAATACTGTTGAATAGAAACGAGGTCCTAACTATAACTACCTACTGGCGACCGCCAGTAGGTAATATATGTATATGTATATATATATATATTTTTTGAAGTATTCTCGCGCTGCCAAAGCGTAAGAAAAGGTCGCACTCAGGGTTTCAAAATTGGAGTAAAGTATTTATTGACTTGACGCGTTTCGACAGCACGGTCTTTGTCAAAAAGTCATACAAAGACCCGGAAGTGGCAGTGACCTTTTAAGCATTTCCTGTGTTATACAATAGACATAAACAATCTGTGCAAAGTGGAAAACAGACTTAAAAACTTTATCGATTCGTTATAAAATAACAATACGTAGATAAAGAGAACAAGGATTATTGAAAATCTTGCATTGTGCAAAAATAACAATTTATATAGTCAAAAAATTAATTAAGACTAATTCTCTATTTTAAACAAAGCAGCCATGGTTACAGAGCTGGTAAGCCTTGTGGCAAATACCACTGGTATTCCACTTGCATGTGCTTGAAGAAATAAACGGGCAAGTGCCCTTTATTTTTGGTATCCATACTTTCTAAATATATGTAAGGGTCTGCTTAAATCAAAGGACACTGGGTTAAGCCCACTGCGGGTCTAATATCAAAAAGACAAAATTTTAAGGTACTATTGAAAAAGGCAATAAGGTGGAAAAAGAAAAATAGAAAAATAATAATGTGACCTAAACAGGAAGGGGGCAGATCTATACAGATCTACAGAGCAGCCGCTCTAATAACATGGTCAGTAAATGCGCTAAGAGGTGTAATGAACTGACATTGGGAAGTGACGCCAGGATGTATGGAGAAACTAAATAGTGTACGGTTGGCAATTCTAACAAAGCAAAGATGATGTGTAGTCTCATTACACTAGCCTAAATGCACATGGAGGTCCTCCTCATGGTTGAGGCCTCCCGGGGTCTTGCTTTGTAGTCTCACTATATATTCAGATTCCAGGCGTCGCAGATGACGTTCCCGATCTCCTCCTCTCGCTGATGCAGGGACCCTGTCAATGCCAAAATAAGAGATTTTAGAGCTGATGTCACTGACATCTGAATGCACTGATGCACAGTGTTTTGCTATGGCATATGACATATCACCATTCCTGAGGGCACGCAAATGCTCTAAAATGCGTTTCTTCACCGGGAAAATTGTGCTACCAACGTAACACAAGCCACAAATACAGGTTAAAACATAAACAACATAGTCAGAATTGCAATTGATAAAATTGTAAATCTTCCCACTTTTTCCATTAGGCTGTTTAAAAACTTTCACATTTGTACTGTTACTGCACGCTTTACACCTCCCGCACTTGTGGAAACCCGGGAGATCCCTCAACCAGGTGCCCCTTGACTTGTTTTTGGCGGATAGGTGACTGTGCACTAACATGTCCTTCAAAGACTGACATTTCCTATAGGTGATGTGTGGTGATGGACTAACCAGATTGCCGATTACAGCATCGTTCTTGACTATGTGCCAATGTTTGCGCACTATCTTATGAACTTGCTGTGAGGCATGATTGAAAGTGGTGATCAGTCTCACTTCATGTTTCCCACAATCTTTCTCTTTTGGAATCAGTAACATGTTTCTGTTCTTGATGGCCACCTTTTCAGTTGCATTTTTGATATGCCTCACAGTGTAGCCCCTATTCCTAAAACGACCCCTCATGTTTTTGGCTTCTTTCTCATAGGCATCCGGGGAACTACAGTTACGCTTCGCTCTAAGAAGCTCCCCATAGGGAATACTCCTCGTCAAAGCCATTGGATGATGGCTGTCCGCATGTAGGATACTATTGCTAGATGTCGGCTTCCTAAAAAGGCTTGTATGTAATGTCCCATGTTTCACCTCAACCAAAATATCTAGAAATTCAATGGTGGAGGGGTCAGTTTTACTGGTGAACTTTAAGTTCAGGATGTTATCTGAAAGGCCCTGAATAAAAATATCAAGGGCTTCCTGTGGACCATCCCATATCAGAAAAATATCGTCAATGTAGCGGGTCCACAGGATGACATTGTTCATATAAGTGTTGTTACCATCATGCCACAAATGCTCCGCCTCCCACCACCCCATGAACAAACAGGCGTAGCTAGGAGCGAAGCAACTTCCCATGGCCGTACCAGTGTACTGTTCATACCACTCATCCTCAAATAGAAAACAGTTGTTATATAGGCAAAATTGCAACATCCGTATTAAAAGCATGGTGTGGTCATACATATTCAAAGGTCTGTCTCTCAGATAATATTTACATGCTTCCAAACCCAAATCATGGTCTATACATGTATACAGAGCAACAACATCTATTGTTGCCAGGATGTAAGTCTCATTCCATGGAATCTCCTGGATTTTAGACAGAAAGTCCATGGTATCTCTACAGTAAGAGGGTAGGTTTAGAACATATGGACAGAGGAAATAGTCCAAGTACATAGAAGTATTTTCAAGAAGACTGTTATTGGCCGAGATGATTGGTCTGCCAGGTGGATCTGTGGGGTGTTTATGCACTTTTGGCAACATATAAAAGACAGGAGTCACTGGTTTCTGCACCAGCAAAAACAGGAACTCATTTTGACTCAACATGTCATTTTCACGCCAATCATGCAATAGGCTATGATATTCCTGTATGGTTTTATTGTACCTTGCCAAACCGGACCTCAAATAGCTTCCTGAAAATTCAAGCTGACGCTTCGCCTCAATTCGATATTTGTTGATGTCCCATAAGACCACATTGCCCCCTTATCGGAGGGTTTAATCACAAATGTGGTTACTTGTTTTAAAGAGTGCAATCCTGCTCTTTGTGATGTTGTAAGGTTTTTGGCAAAATTGTTCCCCTGTTTTTTCCATAACACCAACAGATCCCGTAAGATGGTCTCGTGAAAAGTATCGAGACCATCATGTAATGTTATCGGGTTGAATTTCGATTTGGGTTTGAAGTCATTTCTAGAGCTCTTACTGACTTCCATGTTCATACTGATCAATAACTCACGATCAGTTTCCCAATCTCTTGTTCCTAGTTGGAGTTCCCTTAAGGTCGCAATTGTCTCAATATCCCTCACGGATAGTGTTACATCCGTGGGATCAGACACATTTGCAGTTTGTGTGGCCTCAGGCAGGCCTCTACTGTGCTTCAAAGTGTGCATTTTCAGTAGTTTCAATTTGCGCATGAAGAGGAATAGGTCAATACGAGTCTTAACAAAATCAAAATTAGCTGTAGGACAAAACGAAAGGCCTAATTCCAAGACCGATCTTTCATCTGGAGTAATAATGTGTGGGGAAAGGTTAATGATAGCAAGATTAGATTGCTCACCTATCATTTGTTCCTCTTGGACCGCCTTGTGCATATATATTTTTCTAACCTCTTTTAATTAAATTAAATTTTGGGTGGGAACGCTTTGGCTGCAGTGTAGTGACAGTGCGTTTATAAATTGGACATTTTGACACTTGAATTAGCGGTATTTTACCACATCGTGGGGCGTGAGGTTAAAAAATATTTTGGACTCCTCCAGTGTCTTAAAGCTAAAGATTTTTGTCCATTGAGTCAGGCCATTGTTGTTGATAATGTGTTGAGTGGGGGGCGGCTTGATTTTTTTCCCCCTTGGCTCCTTTCTGTGTTGATGCCAACACCATAAACCAGAGTGTGTTGGCAGCCATCTTGCGACTCGGTAAAACCGAGTCACATGAAATAGGTTGAAAAATGTTGTAAATGTAAGAAAGGGGTCAGGGTAGAAATACCCTGACTCCCTAGGGCTGGTACCCCCAGGGCCAAAAAAAGCATTTATTTTTTTTCGGCGGAAGTCACGCTGGGTGCGTGAATCCCACTGAAAAAACAAAAAAAAACAAAGCGCGGTTTCACGTGCTTCATCATTTTCCTTAAGCCACCGGGTGGGCCAGGTCCCGGGGGCAATGTGTTACTATATAGTGGGGGCCCGCGGGGGCCGCCGCAGCCCTGGGGACCGCCACCTCTACCAGGGGCTTTATCAAAAATGTGCGGGGGGCAAACAGCCCCCCCGCAGCCCTGGGGACCGCCACCTCCCGAGGCTTTATTTTTTTAAGGGCGGGGGCCTCACAAGCCCCCCAAAGCCCCGGGGACCGCCACCTACCCGGGGCTTTATTAAAATAGGGTGGGTGGGCCTCGCAGGCCCCCCAAGTCCCGGGGACTGCCACCTCCCGGGGCTTGAATTAATAATTTAAGTGTGAGGGGGGCTCCTGCCCATCCCCACACTGCCCCGGGGACCACCACCTCCCCAGGCAATTTTAAACAAAGGGCGGGGGACCGTTACGGACCCCCGGCCCCGGGGGCCACCACCTCCCCGGGGCTTTAAAAATGCTGGGAGGGGATCAACGGGGCCCCCGTCCTGCAGCCCTTGATGGCCCTGGGGACCGCCACCCCCCCGGGCTGGCTCCTGCAATGTCCCGGGGTGCCCACCCCCGGGACATTGCCATTTGCTATTGCAGGGCGGGAGCACGGCTCCGGCCCTGTCATAGCAAACACTGCTTTGCTTTATTGAAGTGAGAGCAGGAAACCTGCTCTCACTTCAATGAAGCAAAGCAGAATTGCTTTTGGGCAAGGGGAGCTGCATGTTAGCAGCTCCCCTTGTCAAAAAGCAATGCCGGCTCCCGCAGGAGGCGGCAGGGACCATGGGGGCATTGGGGCTCCCCCCATGGTCCCCAACGCTGAGACCAGGCCCCAGGGGATGGGTTCCCTGGAGCCATTATTGGCCTGAGGAAGGGGGCACGTAGTGCCCCTCTTTTAAAAAAAAAAAAAAAAATAGTGTCAAGACCCGGGAGATGGGATCCCCGGGCCATTATTGGCCTCAGGAGGGGGGCCACATGGTCCCCCTCCTCATTTATTAAAAGAAAGAAATGCTTGCAGACCCCGGGGGATGGGGTCCCCGGGGCGAATACCAAATTATGGAAGTGGGGCGTTTTTTTTTTCTTTCGAGTTTGGATTCGTGACTCCAACGTGGCTCTCAGCGTGGCCCCCCGTGTAATCGCGATGGGTTTGCGACTCCAGGCAAAATCAAAAAAAGAGTATATATGTTTTTGAAAAAGTAAGGTTATATGTTGGGTTAGAGGGTGGCTCTAAAAAGAGCCCTTGTTTTTATTTTGACTTTGTTGTAGCTACATGTAAGTGTGGATGCACAGCTTAAGTTTGTTGAGGACGAGACTGTTCCCTAGATCTGTGAAGTGCACTCCATCACTTCTGTAGATGTCGTCCATATGAAAATGTAGATTGTTGTTGTAGATGGACCCCATTCTAGGATCTCTGAGGTTTGCAGAAACAGCTTTATTGACATTCTTTCTAGCTTTCTCAACCTGTGGACAGAATTGATTTGAGCACTTCCATTTCTGTCTTTGGCATATGTTAGAAAATACAAAGACAGTTTGAGGTAAAATCAACATCAATTGTGCAAAGGTGTCCTTCATTAGCATTTCCAGACCTACCCTAGTCAATGTGCCTAGGTCATTGCCACCACAGTGCACAATCATGAGGTCAGGGGGTTGGAGATGCAAAAAGGTTTTAACCAAATGCATCAATTGGTGCCACTTTAATCCTCTCTGTGCAATCCATTTAATATCCACATTTTGCAAAGCTAGATCTTTGTCAATACCTCTGCGTTCAGCATACCTTTTGCACCAGAAAACATAGCTGTGTCCAACAATCCATACTGTAAGCATCTTGAAGGGATGTCTGGAAGTATTGAAAATATGTCTGTAGCTGAGGTAGTCAGTTGGTAGAATGAGAGGTATCTAAAATGGTGGAAAAGATGCTGTTTTAAAAAAAGTAGAGAATTGATTGGCTGCTTAAGAACATTGTACAATCAAAAATAGGGTGCATGTTACTTTCTTTAAAAAGCATGTTTCTTATTGAAACCAAATACAGAACAGGCAGTAGGGGAAATCCGCACAGGGGAGTGATAACGGTAGCTCCAATAGGTATCCTGTTAAATGCTAATGCTCAAGGGTCACCATACAACGACCACCTCACGTTGCAAACTGTAGGCAAAAATTGCCCACGTAAAGTATGTCCTTTCTTCTAATAGCACCCATATTCCAACGGTCAATAATATAAGTTAAAATTCATCGCAGTCAGCCACATATCCTAGAACCGACTTCATCGGCAGAGAAACCTCACGTAAGAGTATCAGCGTTGGAATATGGGTGCTATTAGAAGAAAGGACATACTTTAATTTTAGGTTTACCAACGATTTATCTTGATGCGACTTTCAATTATTTAGTGCTTTCGAAATACTGTTCTTTGCCCTGATGAAGTCCAAGGCGTATAGCCATATGGACGAAACACGTGTTGGCATGGCCTGTGTTTTAAAGTCATTTTGTTAAAGAAGATGGATACCATTGAAAGATATCTTGACAACTTGGAATAAACAAGAAGAATACACCCAGGACTGATATTTGGACTTTATTTGCTACTACTACTTGCATGCTATTTGCTCGGGCTGCCAATTGTTTACCATGTTTCTTATTGGTTAGTAAAACATGTTTGAAAGGCACAGTAGATAGGATAAGGTCATTTTTTGCAAACGTCAACCACACCTGCTCTTTGCATTTGTAACCTTGTGTGCTGAACTTGAAAATATGGTGAACTTGTGACCTGTCACTTCAGTTGAATGTTCTATGAACTGTTACTATGGAAACTGGCATTAAGCAGAATGGGGGAAGGGTTGAAACTTAACTGTGGTCTTAAAATGTGAAATTGTAATTTATATATAAGTGATATCTTATTAAAGTAAGATTTCCCAAGTCAGTACTATCTTTAGAAGTAGTGTGTTCTTAAAAAATAGTAGTATTTTTATTTGTAATATATTTTTGAACTCCCGTATGGATTCGCGGCTCCATCACGTTGGTGCACGGTGGAGTCGCTACTCCAAAAAATTCCAGAACCAGTTTGGGCACTTTTAGAAATCAGTTGGTAAGGGTTAATATGTCTAACCAATAGAAATGTGTTTTATAATTTGGAATAATGTAGGAAGCATTGTGATTTGATTTGATTTGATTTGATTTGATTGATTTGATTTGATTTGTATATTTGTAAAGCGCACGAATGCCCAAAGGCGTCTTGGCGCTAATCGTTGTAAAAAGACTAGGTCTGCCGAAGAATGATACCAACTACAAAGTAAACAACCATGTTTTCACCTCCTTCCTAAATGAAAGTAGCGACGCGCTGTTTTTAATTGTAACAGGGAGAAGGTTCCAAGTCTTAGCCTCCCCACCTTACTTGCTTAAATTTTGGAACCTGAATTAATTTTGCCTGGCTAGATCTCAGTCTCCTGGATGGCTCATAAGGTTTCAAATGAGTTTTTAAGAAATGGGATCCTATTCCATGAAGGGCTTTATAGGCCAGGCAGACTGACTTAAACTTGATCCTTTTTTCAATAGGTAGCCAATGGAGAGTTCCCAATCTGTGGGCAACTGGTTCATATCTGGGAATGTCCATCACCAGCCTAGCTGCAGTGTTCTGTAGGCGCTGTAATTTTCTTAGATGTTGAATTTGTAACCCTGCATACAGTGCATTACCATAATCCAACCTGGATAAGACCAGTGCAGTTACTAATATTTTGCGAGAATCTGGGGGAATAAAAGGTGATAGTTTCTTTACTAGTTTGAGGATGTACCACACCGAGGAAGAGAGTTTGTTTATCTGGGGACCCAAAGATAGTTTATTGTCCAGCAATACTCCCAAGTTTCTTACTTTGTCCACTGGGGATGGGCAGTCGCCTAGGCTATCTGGCCACCATTTAGGGGACCAGAAATTCATATCAGTCCCAAGCAGCATAACCTCGGTTTTATCACCATTCAATTTCAGGCAATTATATTGCATCCAGTGAGTGATCTGACTCATGCAATTATTAAATCTACCTGCTGTCTCATCAGTATTGTTTGTGATTGCTACCACAATTTGAGTATCATCTGCGTAGGAGACTGGTAGAAAACCACAATTCCTTATTATAGCCGCTAGCGGGGCAACATATACATTGAATAGGGTGGGGCTCAACGAAGACCCCTGAGGTACGCCACAAGGAGAATTAAAAAGTTTAGAAGCAGCATCTCCCAATCTAACTGAGAAAGTTCTGTTTGTTAGATAAGAGGATAGAAGCTTAAGTGCCTTCTCTTGAACTCCTACTTCGGCTAGTCGGGTCAGGAGTGTGCCATGGTTTACCGTGTCGAAGGCTGCTGAAAGATCCAAAAGGATCAAGGCAGCCTTCCCTCCAGCATCCAGTACACTCCTGAGTTCTTCCGCAGCCATAATCAGGGCAGTTTCGGTTCCATGTTGTTCCCGAAACCCATACTGTGAGTGGTCTAGGGCATTTACGGAGTTTAAATAGTTAGACAATTGTTTATTCAATAGTTTTTCCAGTACTTTAGCTGGAAAAGGGATCTTTGAAATGGGTCTGTAATTCCCGGGATCCTGTGGGTCAAGATTTGGCTTCTTAAGTAATGGGAGGACTGCGGTCTTTTTCCAGGCATCAGGGTAGCAACTCGATGCAATTATCTTAGTGAACACCAGGAATAGTTGTTCGCTTAATAAATCTGGAAATAGGTGCATCACCTTGGGTGGACAAGGGTCTGTTAGGCCACCAGACCTCGTTGTCATTACCACCTGTTTAATCTGTTCCATTGATGGAGGCCAGAAATGAAACCCCGTATTGGAGCTATCTATAGGCAGGCCCAATTTATATTCTGAAAATGGAAGTGGAGTATCAGGTTTGTTGGTCATAATGAAGGACTCATACACGGTCTTAACTTTATCCACGAAGAACTGACCTAGAGTATTACAAAATTCCATGCTACCGTCTATCTGTTTGTTAGCATTGACATTAGTTAGTTTTTTTACCGTGGCAAATAATTCCTTACTGGAATTTTTAGCTTCATTTATTTTTCGTATAAAAAATTACTTTTTTCCTCGACGATTAATTTTTTATAAGTTCCCAGTGCTTTTCTATAATCGTCTTTCGTCCGTTGTTCATAGTCAGCCCTCCATTTCCTTTCCGCCCTTCTGCAAATTAGTTTTTGTGCCTTTAGTTTTTCGTTGAACCAGGGTTGTGGGGGATTTTTCCTCATAGAGGAAATCTTTTTCAGTGGCACTGCTAATTCAACCGCTAACTTCATCCAGCTACAGACCTGTTCGGCAGCTACATTACTATCTAATTCAAGATCCGGAATAGTATTAGAAAGCTGCTCCTGTAGTTTCGGGGTGTCAATCTTAGACCAGTCCTTATAGGTAACACACCTATGCTGGGAGGCGATGGCTGCTGTGGCCTGCTCTACCTTTAAGGTGAATTTTATTACCTTATGATCTGACCAAGGGACGGGTAGTACTTCCAAAATCTCGATTTTTGTATTTGAGGTAAAAATCCCGTCAAGTGTGTGCCCGGCCACATGAGTGTTGTGCTTTACAATCTGTTCCAAAGACATATTAGACATTGTATCAATCAACGTCATCGTGTTATTATCTAAAATCTTTTCTAAGTGAACATTAAAATCACCCAAAATGGTAAAATCTGAACCTTTTACACTTGATTCTAGGAACAGGCTTATTAATTGTAGCAGGGGGTTTTTGATCTCGGTGGTCTATAGATTAGAAGACCTTTAAATGTGTAATTGTTTGTGATAGTAATCTGAAACGATAAAGTTTCACAGTCTGGGCTGCTGCCCTGATCCGAGCCCCTTACTTTCAATTCATCTCTAAAAATGATGGCCAGACCCCCCTCGTTTCCCTTTCCTGTCTGCTCGGATGATCGAATAACCTTCTGGTATGGCTAGAACTAGATCCACACCTGACGCATCATCTGCCCATGTCTCTGTAATAAAAACTAAATCCAGATTATGTGTTTCCGTTAATTCTTTCATTTCAGTATTGTGTTTTACTAATGACCGTGCATTAATGAGTCCTGCCCTTATAGTTTTAATGGTATTAGTAGTGTTCCGAGTAGAATGGGTGCATAGTTGTGTTAGTTCCTTGATATTTGTAAATTTAAACATCAACCGACAGTTCGTACACTGCTTAGATTCTGTCAGCAGATCCATTAAGGGGCAGCGGGAATTGGACCTAAGTGAAAGCAAATCAGTTCTGGAATAAGTTAGGTTATTAGATTGTGCCAATGTTTGTGCAGGGGTCATAGCCCTAGGCCCGGTCCATGCGCGGACGGGCGCAGACGGGCTTGGCGCGCCTTTGGCGCGCCTTCGGCGCGCCGGCGGCGCGCCCGCTGCGCGCGTCCGCTGCGCGGCCGCTCTGACATTACTTAAAATAGGGTGTGCAGCGTGAGCAACTAGCCCGCTCACCACCCGGAAATGCCCCGAGACCGGAAGTGAGGATGGTCTCAATTACCCTCAGCACCCTCCGTACAACCGGCACTTGCCGTGACGGACCGGGGTGACTGGGGTACTAGCAGGTCTAAAAGTGCGGCGTGCTAAAATACAGCAGGTAAGACTGAAGCTAAAAACAACAGTTAAAACTTTAAAAGAGTAATTTACTCAGCGTCAGAGCAATCAGCAATCAGCATCAGAGCAACGGCAGCGCCGCGATAGTCTTTGACATCCGACTCCGCGGCCGCTCTGACACTACTTAAAATAGGGTGTGCAGCGTGAGCAACTAGCCCGCTCACCACCCGGAAATGCCCCGAGACCGGAAGTGAGGATGGTCTCAATTACCCTCAGCACCCTCCGTACAACCGGCACTTGCCGTGACGGACCGGGGTGACTGGGGTACCAGCAGGTCTAAAAGTGCGGCGTGCTAAAATACAGCAGGTAAGACTGAAGCTAAAAACAACAGTTAAAACTTTAAAAGAGTAATTTACTCAGCGTCAGAGCAATCAGCAATCAGCATCAGAGCAACGGCAGCGCCGCGATAGTCTTTGACATCCGACTCCGCGGCCGCTCTGACACTACTTAAAATAGGGTGTGCAGCGTGAGCAACTAGCCCGCTCACCACCCGGAAATGCCCCGAGACCGGAAGTGAGGATGGTCTCAATTACCCTCAGCACCCTCCGTACAACCGGCACTTGCCGTGACGGACCGGGGTGACTGGGGTACTAGCAGGTCTAAAAGTGCGGCGTGCTAAAATACAGCAGGTAAGACTGAAGCTAAAAACAACAGTTAAAACTTTAAAAGAGTAATTTACTCAGCGTCAGAGCAATCAGCAATCAGCATCAGAGCAACGGCAGCGCCACGATAGTCTTTGACATCCGACTCCGCGGCCGCTCTGACACTACTTAAAATAGGGTGTGCAGCGTGAGCAACTAGCCCGCTCACCACCCGGAAATGCCCCGAGACCGGAAGTGAGGTTGGTCTCAATTACCCTCAGCACCCTCCGTACAACCGGCACTTGCCGTGACGGACCGGGGTGACTGGGGTACTAGCAGGTCTAAAAGTGCGGCGTGCTAAAATACAGCAGGTAAGACTGAAGCTAAAAACAACAGTTAAAACTTTAAAAGAGTAATTTACTCAGCGTCAGAGCAATCAGCAATCAGCATCAGAGCAACGGCAGCGCCGCGATAGTCTTTGACATCCGACTCCGCGGCCGCTCTGACACTACTTAAAATAGGGTGTGCAGCGTGAGCAACTAGCCCGCTCACCACCCGGAAATGCCCCGAGACCGGAAGTGAGGATGGTCTCAATTACCCTCAGCACCCTCCGTACAACCGGCACTTGCCGTGACGGACCGGGGTGACTGGGGTACTAGCAGGTCTAAAAGTGCGGCGTGCTAAAATACAGCAGGTAAGACTGAAGCTAAAAACAACAGTTAAAACTTTAAAAGAGTAATTTGTTACTTACATGTATTTGTGTGGAGAAAGAGAGGGAAAGTTTGCCATTACTGGTTTTACCTTGCTGAGAGTGGTGCATTACATTGATTGTGTGCATAAGTAAATCTTTTATGAGTTTGTGATATTATAAATTCTACAAATCAATTTGGAAGGTGAGTTATAAATTTGTGAGGTGTATTATGTATTACTTTTATTTTTAATCTTTAAAAATTATTTATGAGCTGTGATATTTGAAATATATTATTAAATGTAGAGATGTGTATTGTAGTTTGTTTTATTGTAGTTAAATGTTGTTTGAAGTAGATTCTGTATAGTAATATGTGAATATTGGAAGATGGATTAGTGATTATGGTAGTTTGTTTTAGTGTGTGGATATGTACATTTATAGTATACCACATAATTTTTAGCTGTTGCTATAAAATTGGAGGTGGAGTCTGTCAAGTTTTAAGGTGTGGATGGACATCTCTCTCAAGTATTTTTCTACTTGTATGTATTTTCATGTCTTATACATTTAAAGGTGCATGATGTATAACAAAGAGGTGTTGTTGCTTTGTATGTGGTAGTCTCAAGACTGTGAGTAGTAGTGGAATGGTGAAGATGCAGCATAATAGTGTGGTTTGAAAGATGTTGACATAAAGTATTATTGAGTAGGGTTCTTTTTTTAAGTTTCTAGAGAGGTACAGTTGAAGTATGCCTCATAATTTTTGGTGTTTCCTTAAAATTGGAAGTTTGTTCTGTGAATTTTTAAGGTTACGATAGTGTTATGGTACAGACATATTCATGTATGCTTTTACGAATATGGTGAGACTTTTAGTAAAGACATGTGAAGGGTTCCTGCTTTGTATTTGGGTAGGTGTAACATTATAAGTAGTTGTAGAATGGTAAAGCAGCAGTTTGAAAGTGAGATTTGAGATGTTTATAGAGATGTTATTTATTAGGTAATTTGTATGATGTGAGGAAATGTATATTTCATATATACCGCATAATTTTCAGTGTCTGTTTGAAAATTGAAGTGAAGTCTGTGAAGTTTTGAGCTGTGGGTGGTGTTGTGACTGAGATACATGTCTACTTACATATGTATTATGGTACGTGTTATGTGTGCGAAGATGATAGAATAGGAAAACATAGTTATACATCTATCTGTATATTACTTTTATATATGATGCTGCTAGCATATGCTGCTATGTACTCCTGTAATCTCCCAAATATTACCACTGCAATATTGGAATCACCAGCCATTACATATGTACTCCTCTAATCCCCCAGGCATAACTCCTGCAATCATGCAATCATCAATGCGTTAGCTATACACTGGCTTAATCATGCAGCCACTACCCTTGCACTCCTCCAATCACCCTGTCAGGACCTATGCACACCTCCAATCACTTAGCCAGTGCCTATGCACTTATAAAATCATCCAGGCACTAACTTTACACTTTTGCAATCACTGAGGCACTATCACAGTATTACTCTAATCACCCAGGCAGTACTGATTCACTTATAAAATCACCCAGGCACTTTCTATGTACTCCTGTAGGCCACCAGATATTACCTCTGAAGTCATGCAATCACCAATGCATTAGCTATACACTGGTTCAATCACCCAGGGAATACCCTTGCACTCCTCCAATTTCCTTTTCAGGATCTATGCACTCCGCCAATCACTTAGTCAGTACGCATGCACTTATGAAATCACCCACTCACTTGGTATGTACTCCTGTAACCCCCTAGATATTACCCCTGCAGTCATGCAATCACCCAGGCACTAGCTATGTACTACTCTTGCAGTCATGCAATCATGCAGGCTCTACCTATGCACTCATGTAATAACCCAGTCACTACCCGTACACTCATGCAATCACCCAGGTTCTACTCATGCAGTCCTCCAATCACCCAGGAACTTCCTATGCACTACTCCATGCACCCAGGCACTACCCATGCACTCTTCCATGCACCCTTCCATGCACCCAGGCATTACCCATGCACTCTTCCATGCACCCAGGCATTACCCATGCACTCCTCCAATCACCCAGATATTATCCCTGCACTCATACAATCACCCTGTATGATATGTAGAATCATCTAGGTCCTACTGTTGCACTCATCTATTCACCTAGGCACTTCCTAGTGAGTCATCTATGTCTTCAGGTGCTATTTATATACTTATTCATGCACTGAACTTTTATGTGTGCACTCATGTAATTAGCCAGTCACTACTCATCTTCTCCTGTAAGTACCCAGCAACTATCTTTGGAGTCATACAATCACCCAAGTACTACCCATGCTGTTTTGCAATCAATCAGGCAGATCTATTACATGTCTCAGTTTCTAGGTTTCACTATATTTGAGAAATATTGTATATATATTTCTTTCAGATATGATGATGATTTGAAAAGGTAGAGACATATGTATGCATGCTTTTAACGATATGGAGAGACTTATGGTTGAGTCATGTAATAGTCTGCTGTGTTATATTTGGCTAGACCCAGCACTCATGCAGTTATAAAAACACCCTAGTACTACCCAAGCAGTCTTCCAATGATCCAGGCAGTACATATGCACTGATGCAATCACCCAGGCAGTAGCTATGCGCTTATGTAATCACCAAGGTATTACCCATGCACTCTTTGAATCATGTAGCCACTACTCATGCACTTATATAATCACTCAGGCACTAACGTTGTACTCTTTCAATCACAGAGGCACTAGCCTTGTTCTTATGTAATCACTCATACAGTAGTCATGGCATTATGAAATTACCAAGGCAGTACCTTTGCACTCATTTATTCACTCAGGCGTTATCTCAGTAGTTCTTAAACCACCCAAGAAGTATCCATGCTCTTATAAAATCACCCAGTCACTTTCTATGTAGTCATGTAAATCACCAGATATTACTCCTGTAGTCATGCAGTCACCCAGGCGTTAGCTATGTACTCCTTTAATCCCCCAGATAGTACCTCTGTACTCATGCAATCACCAATGTATTAGCTATACAGTGCTTCAATCACCCAGGCACTATCCTTGCACTCTCTCGATCACGGAGGCACTACTCTTGTACTTATGTAATAACTCAGGCAATACTCATGCACTTATAAAATTAAAGAGGCACTAACTTTGCACTCCTGTAATCACTCAGGCAGTACCTTAGTACATCTGTAATCATCCAGGCAGTACTGATGGATTTATAAAATCACCCACTCACTTTCTATGTACTGCAGAAATCCCCAGATATTATCCCTGCAATCATGCAATCACCAAGGCACTAGTTATGTACTACCCCTACAGTTATATAGATTCATGCAGTCTCTACGTATGCACTCATGTAATAACCCAGGCAGTACCCTTGCAGTCATAGAATCATCCAGGCCCTACTGCTGCACTCATCTATTCACCTAGGCACTTCTTAGTGAGTGATCTATCCATTCAGGTGCTATTTATACATTTATCCATGCACTGAACTTTTATGTGTGCACTCATGTAATTAGCCAGTCACTATCCATCTTCTCCTGCAATTACCCAGTGAGTATCTTTGGAGTCATACAATCACACAATTACTATCCATGGTGTTTTGGAATCACTCAGGCATATCTATTACATGTCTCAGTTTCTAGGTTTGACTATATTTATTTCTTTTAGCTATGATGATGATTTGAAAAGGTAGAGACATATGTATGCATGCTTTTAATGATATGGAGAGACTTATGGTTGAGTCATGTAATAGTCTACTGTATTATATTTGGCTAGGCCCAACACTCATGCACTTATAAAACACCCTAGTACTACCCATGCAGTCTTCCAATGATCTAGGCAGTACATATGCACTGATGCAATCCCCCAGACATTACCCCTGCACCCATGCAATCACCCAGGCAGGAGCTATGCACTCATGCAATCACCAAGGTATTACCCATGCACTCTTTGAATCATGTAGTCACTACTCATGCACTTATATAATCACTCAGACACTAACGGTGTACTCTTTCAATCACAGAGGCACTAGCCTTGTACTTATGTAATCACTCATACAGTAGTCATGGTGTTATGAGATCAACCAAGCACTACTTTTACACTCATTTATTCACTCAGGCGTTACCTCAGTAGTCCTGAAATCACCCAAGAAGTACCCATGCAGTTATAGAATCACTGAGTCACTTTGTATGTAGTCATGTAAATCGCCAGATATTACTCCTGTAGTCATGCAGACACCCGGGTGTTACCTATGTATTCCTTTAATCCCCCAGAGGTTACTTCTGTATTCATGCAATCATGAATGCATTAGCTATACAGTACTTCAATCACCCAGGCACTATCCTTGCACTCTCTCAATCACGGAGGCACTACTCTTGTACTTATGTAATCACTCAGGCAGTACCTTAGTACTTCTGTAATCACCCAGGCAGTACTGATGGACTTATAAGATCACCCACTCACTTCCTATGTACTGTAGTAATCCCCCAGATATTACCCCTGCAATCATGCAATCACACAGGCATTAGTTATTTACTACTGGTACAGTTATAGATTCAGGCAGTCTCTACCTATGCACTCATGTAATACCCCAGGCACTACCCTTGCAGTCATAGAATCATCCAGACCCTACTGTTGCACTGATCTATTCACGTAGGCACTTCTTAGTGAGTTGATCTATGCCTTCAGGTGCTATTTATTATTTATACGCTTAACCATGCACTGAACCTTTGTGTGTGCACTCATGTAATTAGCCAGTCACTATCCATCTTCTCCTGCAATTACCCAGCGACTACCTTTGGAGTCACACAATCACCCAAGTACTATCCATGGTGTTTTGCAATCACTCAGGCAGATCTATTACATGTCTCAGTTTCTAGGTTTGACTATATTTCAGAAATATTGTATATATATTTCTTTTAGATATGATGATGATTTGTAAAGGTAGAGACATATGTATGCATGCTTTTAACGATATGGAGAGACGTATGGCTGAGTCATGTAATAGTCTGCTGTTTTATATTTGGCTAGGCCCAACACTCATGCACTTATAAAACACCCTAGTACTACCCATACAGTCTTCCAATGATCCAGGCAGTACATATGCACTGATGCAATCACACAGACATTACCCCTGCACTCATGTAATCACCCAGGCAGTTGCTATGCACTCATGCAATCACCAAAGTATTACCCATGCACTCTTTGAATCATATAGCCACTACTCATGCACTTATATAATCACTCAGGCACTAACTTTGTACTCTTTCAATCACAGAGGCACTAACCTTGTACTTATGTAATCACTCATACAGTAGTCATGGTATTATGAAATTACCCAGGCAGTACATTTGCACTTATTTATTCACTCAGGCATTATCTCAGTAGTTCTGAAATCACCCAAGAAGTATCCATGCTCTTATAAAATCACCCAGTCAAATTCTATGTAGTCATGTAAATCACCAGATATTACTCCTGTAGTCATGCAGTCACCCATTCATTAGCTATGTACTCCTTTAATCGCCCAGATATTACCTCTGTACTTATGCAATCACCAATGTATTAGCTATACAGTGCTTCAATCACCCAGGCACTATCCTTGGACTCTCTCGATCATGGAGGCACTACTCTTGTACTTATGTAATCACTCAGGCAATACTCATGCACTTATAAAATCACCGAGGCACTACCTTTTCACTCCTGTAATCACTCAGGCAGTACCTTAGTACTTCTGTAATCACCCAGGCAGTACTGATGGACTTATAAAATTACCCACTCACTTTCTATGTACTGCAGTAATCCCCAAGATATTATCCCTGCAATCATGCAATCACCTAGGCACTAGTTATGTACTACCCCTACAGTTATAGATTCATGCAGTCTCTACGTATGCACTCATGCAATAACCCAGGCAGTACCCTTACAGTCATAGAATCATCCAGGCCCTACTGTTGCACTCATCTATTCACCTAGGCACTTCTTAGTGAGTGATCTATGCATTCAGGTGCTATTTATTCACTTATCCATGCACTGAACTTTTATGTGTGCACTCATGTAATTAGTAACCCTGGGCGGCAAATTCCGTTCCGCTCGCGGAACTTGCGAAATTTTGGCATTTCCGCGTTCCGCGCGGAACGCGGAAATGTCGAAACTTCCGCGATCCGCGAGCAGAACGGAATTCGGGTATAAATAAAGCAGGTGCCCGAGTTGAAGCTCAAATTCTGTGAGCGAGGTTGTGGCTAAGCAGATGTGCCTTCTCTCCATTGCCACCCTGAAAAGCTAGCTGTAATCCTTGATGGAGGTCTTTGCATCCTTGATTTTCTCGAGCGCAATCCTCGTGTAGAATTCGTGAGCGTGGTTAAGCAGATGTGCCTTCTCTCCATTTCCACCCTGTAAAGTTAGCTGTAATCCTTGATGGAGGTCTCTGCACCCTTGATTTTCTCGAGCGCAATCCTCGTGTAGTTCCTGTGACCAGGAGGTTCCTTCTCCTCGTCTGCCGCTGAGATCCTGCTCTGACACTTTATAAACAAGAGGCATGTGAACGGGCCTAGAAGCCCCGCCCCACTTACACTAGTGGTATGCACCGTCTTCCCGCCCTTTCCCCACTATGATGGACAGCTTAATCAAAGGACCCCGGTGCTTTCGGCGCGGTGGCAAAGTTACAGACACACAGGTCACTGGGGAAAATTCTTCAGGTCCTTTACGCAGCTGTAGTGTAGTGTAGGAAAGGCACTATACATTTACCCAACGAGGTAGCACTTACTGATTAGCCAGTAGAAAGTACTCCAGCTGAGTAGAGGTATTGCACAAAACTGACTCATCTTCTTGGATAAATATGCAGGGCAGGATTCATTCTGGGCTGGCACGATGCTCCTGTCACAAAAATTAAACCTCAACAGGAAGCACTTACAGATATAAAGGGCGCAGCAAGATCTCCGCGAGCACGCGAAATTCCGCGTGCTCGCTGAGATTTTTGCCGTTTCAGCGGAATTTCGCGGAACGCAATTCCGCAAATTCCGCCTACCCTTAGTAATTAGCCAGTCACTATCCATCTTCTCCTGCAATTACCCAGCGAGTACCTTTGGAGTCATACAATTACCAAAGTACTATTCATGGTGTTTTGGAATCACTCAGGCATATCTATTACATGTCTCAGTTTCTAGGTTTGACTATATTTCAGAAATATTGTATATATATTTCTTTTAGATATGATGATGATTTGAATAGGTAGAGACATAGGTATGCATGCTTTTAATGATATGGAGAGACTTATGGTTGAGTCATGTAATAGTCTGCTGTATTATATTTGGCTAGGCCCAACACTCATGCACTTATAAAACACCCTAGTACTACCCATGCAGTCTTCCAATGATCCAGGCAGTACATATGCACTGATGCAAACACCCAGACATTACCCCTGCACTCATGCAATCACCCAGGCAGTAGCTTTGCACTCATGCAATCACCAAGGTATTACCCAGGCACTCTTTGAATCATGTAGTCACTACTCATGCACTTATATAATCACTCAGGCACTAACGTTGTACTCTTTCAATCACAGAGGCACTAGCATTGTACTTATGTAATCACTCATACAGTAGTCATGGTGTATTGAGATCAACCAGCCACTACGTTTACACTCATTGATTCACTCAGGCATTTCCTCAGTAGTCCTCAAATCACCCAAGAAGTACCCATGCAGTTATAGATTCACTCAGTCACTTTGTATGTAGTCATGTAAATCGCCAGATATTACTCCTGTAGTCATGCAGTCACCCGGGTGTTACCTATGTATTCCTTTAATCCCCCAGAGGTTACTTCTGTATTCATGCAATCACGAATGCATTAGCTATACAGTGCTTCAATTACCAAGGCATTATCCTTGCACTCTTTCAATCACGGAGGCACTACTCTTGTACTTATGTAATCACTCAGGCAATACTCATCACTTATAAAATCACAGAGGCACTACCTTTGCACTCCTGTAATCACTCAGGCAGTACCTTAGTACTTCTGTAATCACCCAGGCAGTACTGATGGACTTATAAAATCACCCACTCACTTTCTATGTACTGCAGTAGTCCCACAGATATTATCCCTGCAATCATGCAATCACCTAGGCACTAGTTATGTACTACCCTACAGTTATAGATTCATGCAATCTCTACCTATGCACTCATGTAATAAACCAGGCACTACCCTTGCAGTCATGGAATCATCCAGACCCTACTGTTGCACTCATCTCTTCACGTAGGCACTTCTTAGTGAGTGATCTATGCCTTCAGGTGCTATTTATACACTTAACCAGGCACTGAATCTTTATGTGTGCACTCATGTAATTAGCCAGTCACTATCCATCTTCTCCCGCAATTACCCAGCGACTACCTTTAGAGTCATACAATCACCCAAGTACTATCCATGGTGTTTTGCAATCACTCAGGCAGATCTATTACATGTCTCAGTTTCTAGGTTTGACTATATTTCAGAAATATTGTATATCTATTTCTTTTAGATATGATGATGATTTGAAAAGGTAGAGACATATGTATGCATGCTTTTAATGATATGGAGAGACTTATGGTTGAGTCATGTAATAGTCTGCTGTATTATATTTGGCTAGGCCCAACACTCATGCACTTATAAAACACCCTAGTACTACCCATGCAGTCTTCCAATGATCCAGGCAGTACATATGCACTGATGCAATCACCCAGACATTACCCCTGCACTCATGCAATCACCCAGGCAGTAGCTATGCACTCATACAATCACAAAGGTATTACCCATGCACTCTTTGAATCATATAGTCACTACTCATGCACTTATATAATCACTCAGGTACTAACGTTTTACTCTTTCAATCACAGAGGCACTAGCCTTGTACTTCTGTAATCACTCATACAGTAGTCATGGTGTATTGAGATCAACCAGGCAATACGTTTACACTCATTTATTCACTCAGGCATTACCTCAGTAGTCCTCATATCACCCAAGAAGTACCCATGCAGTTATAGATTCACTCAGTCACTTTGTATGTAGTCATGTAAATCGCCAGATATTACTGCTGTAGTCATGCAGTCACCCGGGTGTTACCTATGTATTCCTTTAATCCCCCAGAGGTTACTTCTGTATTCATGCAATCACGAATGCATTAGCTATACAGTGCTTCAATTACCAAGGCACTATCCTTGCACTCTCTCAATCACGGAGGCACTACTATTGTACTTATGTAATCACTCAGGCAATACTCATGCACTTATAAAATCATCGAAGCACTATCTTTGCACTCCTGTAATCACTCAGGCAGTACCTTAGTACTTCTGTAATCACCCAGGCAGTACTGATGGACTTATAAAATCACCCACTCACTTTCTATGTGCTGCAGTAATCCCCCAGATATTATCCCTGCAATCATGCAATCACCTAGGCACTAGTTATGTACTACCCCTACAGTTATAGATTCATGCAGTCTCTACCTATGCACTCATGTAATAAACCAGGCACTACCCTTGCAGTCATAGAATCATCCACACCCTACTGTTGCACTCATCTATTCATGTAGGCACTTCTTAGTGAGTGATCTATACCTTCAGGTGCTATTTATACACTTAACCATGCACTGAATCTTTATGTGTGCACTCATGAAATTAGCCAGTCACTATCCATCTTCTCCTGCAATTACCCAGCTACTACCTTTAGAGTCATACAATCACCCAAGTACTATCCATGGTGTTTTGGAATCACTCAGGCAGATCTATTACATGTCTCAGTTTCTAGGTTTGACAATATTTCAGAAATATTGTATATATATTTCTTTTAGATATGATGATGATTTGAAAAGGTAGAGACATATGTATGCATGCTTTTAATGATATGGAGAGACTTATGGTTGAGTCATGTAATAGTCTGCTGTATTATATGTGGCTAGGCCCAACACTCATGCACTTATAAAACACCCTAGTACTACCCATGCAGTCTTCCAATGATCCAGGCAGTACATATGCACTGATGCAATCACCCAGACATTACCCCTGCACTCATGCAATCACCCAGGCAGTAGCTATGCACTCATGCAATCACCAAGGTATTACCCATGCACTCTTTGAATCATGTAGTCACTACTCATGCACTTATATAATCACTCAGGCACTAACGTTGTACTCTTTCAATCACAGAGGCACTAACCTTGTACTTATGTAATCACTCATACAGTAGTCATGGTGTATTGAGATCAACCAGGCACTATGTTTACACTCATTTATTCACTCAGGCATTACCTCAGTAGTCCTCAAATCACCCAAGAAGTACCTATGCAGGTATAGATTCACTCAGTCACTTTGTATTTAGTCATGTAAATCGCCAGATATTACTCCTGTAGTCATGCAGTCACCCGGGTGTTACCTATGTATTCCTTTAATCCCCCAGAGGTTACTTCTGTATTCATGCAATCACGAATGCATTAGCTATACAGTGCTTCAATTACCAAGGCACTATCCTTGCACTCTCTCAATCACGGAGGCACTACTCTTGTTCTTATGTAATCACTCAGGCAATACTCATGCACTTATAAAATCACCGAGGCTCTACCTTTGCACTCCTGTAATCACTCAGGCAGTACCTTAGTACTTCTGTAATCTCCCAGGCAGTACTGATGGACTTATAAAATCACCCACTCACTTTCTATGTACTGCAGTAATCCGCCAGATATTATCCCTGCAATCATGCAATCACCTAGGCACTAGTTATGTACTACCCCTACAGTTATAGATTCATGCAGTCTCTACCTATGCACTCATGTAATAAACCAGGCACTACCCTTGCAGTCATGGAATCGTCCAGACCCTACTGTTGCACTCATCTCTTCACGTAGGCACTTCTTAGTGAGTGATCTATGCCTTCAGGTGCTATTTATACACTTAACCAGGCACTGAATCTTTATGTGTGCACTCATGTAATTAGCCAGTCACTATCCATCTTCTCCCGCAATTACCCAGCGACTACCTTTAGAGTCATACAATCACCCAAGTACTATCCATGGTGTTTTGCAATCACTCAGGCAGATCTATTACATGTCTCAGTTTCTAGGTTTTACTATATTTCAGAAATATTGTATATCTATTTCTTTTAGATATGATGATGATTTGAAAAGGTAGAGACATATGTATGCATGCTTTTAATGATATGGAGAGACGTATGGTTGAGTCATGTAATAGTCTGCTGTATTATATTTGGCTAGGCCCAACACTCATGCACTTATAAAACACCCTAGTACTACCCATGCAGTCTTCCAATGATCCAGGCAGTACATATGCACTGATGCAATCACCCAGACATTACCCCTGCACTCATGCAATCACCCAGGCAGTAGCTATGCACTCATACAATCACCAAGGTATTACCCATGCACTCTTTGAATCATATAGTCACTACTCATGCACTTATATAATCACTCAGATACTAACGTTGTACTCTTTCAATCACAGAGGCACTAGCCTTGTACTTATGTAATCACTCATACAGTAGTCATGGTGTATTGAGATCAACCAGGCACTATGTTTGCACTCATTTATTCACTCAGGCATTACCTCAGTAGTCCTCAAATCACCCAAGAAGTACCTACGCAGGTATAGATTCACTCAGTCACTTTGTATGTAGTCATGTAAATCGCCAGATATTACTCCTGTAGTCATGCAGTCACCCGGGTGTTACCTATGTATTCCTTTAATCCCCCAGAGGTTATTTCTGTATTCATGCAATCATGAATGCATTAGCTATACTGTGCTTCAATTACCAAGGCACTATCCTTGCACTCTCTCAATCACGGAGGCACTACTCTTGTTCTTATGTAATCACTCAGGCAATACTCATGCACTTATAAAATCATCGAAGCACTATCTTTGCACTCCTGTAATCACTCAGGCAGTACCTTAGTACTTCTGTAATCACCCAGGCAGTACTGATGGACTTATAAAATCACCCACTCACTTTCTATGTGCTGCAGTAATCCCCCAGATATTATCCCTGCAATCATGCAATCACCTAGGCACTAGTTATGTACTTCCCCTACAGTTATAGATTCATGCAGTCTCTACCTATGCACTCATGTAATAAACCAGGCACTACCCTTGCAGTCATAGAATCATCCAGACCCTACTGTTGCACTCATCTATTCACGTAGGCACTTCTTAGTGAGTGATCTATGCCTTCAGGTGCTATTTATACACTTAACCATGCACTGAATCTTTATGTGTGCACTCATGTAATTAGCCAGTCACTATCCATCTTCTCCCGCAATTACCCAGCGACTACATTTAGAGTCATACAATCACCCAAGTACTATCCATGGTGTTTTGCAATCACTCAGGCAGATCTATTACATGTCTCAGTTTCTAGGTTTCACTATATTTCAGAAATATTGTATATATATTTCTTTTAGATATGATGATAATTTGAAAAGGTAGAGACATATGTATGCATGCTTTTAACGATATGGAGAGACTTATGGTTGAGTGATATAATAGTCGGCTGTTTTATATTTGGCTAGGCCCAACGCTCATGCACTGATAAAACACCCTAGTACTACCATGTTAGTGCCTGACTGATTATATAAGTACATATGCACTGATGCATTCACCCAGACATTACCCCTGCACTCATGCAATCACCCAGGCAGTAGCTATGCACTCATGCAATCATGTAGTCACTACTCATGCACTTATATAATCACTCGGGCACTAACGGTGTTATGAGATCACCCAGGCACTAATTTTGCACGCATTCATTCAGTCAGGCGTTATCTCGGTACTACCCTTGTACTCCTTCAATAAAGCAGGTATTACCCTTGTACTTTTGTAATCACTCAGCCAGTAGTCATGCACTTATAAAATCACTCAGGCACTACCTTTGCACTCTTCCAATCACTCAGACATTCCCGAGGTACTCCTGCAATCACCCAAGCAGTACTCATGCAGTTATAAAATCACCCACTGATTTGCTATGTACTGCAGTAATCCTCCAGATATAACCCTTTTAGTTAAGCAATCACCCAGGCAGTCATTACGTACCACCGTTGCAGTTGTAGAATCATCCAAGTCCTACTGTTGCACTTATCTATTCACCTAGGCATTACTCAATGTATTTCTTTATTTATAGATGACAATATTTGTATATATTTATTTTAATAATTGAAATATTTTTTAGAAAGATAATAAACTTTTTTTTTTAGAAATTCTTCATCATTGTTAAGAAATATTCAGTATGACAAGAAAAGTTCAAAAGAAAAGAGAACAAAGGAAACAGAACTATTTAAAGGATAGAGAAAATCAGAAAGTAGATGAAGTACAACATGTGACGTTGAAGAAAACGTCTTCTGGTAAGAGAGCAAAAGAATTTGTTAAAAGTGTTTTTAAAAAAGTAATCGATTTTGAAAATGGGGAAAAGAGAAAGAAAAATACTACAAGCAATCAGAAGGAAAAGAAACACAGGGAAATTAATGGAAAATCATGTTATAGGAAAAATATCCAAGTACTACAAAATGTATTGAAAGATTGCAAAAAATATAAAAGAAAATCAGCATTTTACAAGAAGAAACAACAGATTGAAAGTGTAGTTGAAAAGGCTTTTGAACTGAAAACAAAATTGTTTATATTAGTATTGAAGAGAATGAAAACATTGAATAAAATAATGCACTTTATGAAGGAGAAAAGTAAAAGAAAAAGACTGGTTAATAGAACTACCTTTTGGAAAATCTTTTCTGGTGAATGGAAGCATACTACTAGTACAGAACCTTTTTTTAATGAAGAAAGCTATTTTCAACAAAATACATTAGTTCATGCAGTTGATACCAGGGGTCGTTGTTATGAGGTAAAACATGGTTGTGCAATTGAAAAAGAAAAGATGGTTCCTAGAAATGTGGAAGAAGTAATAGCTGAGGAAGTTCAAGTGAGACGTACACAAGCTCCAGTGTATAAGTGGGATTTTAGTAGTATTTGTAGTATACGACAGGAATCTATTGTTATATTACAAAATTTCTTATGAGATTATGGTAAAAAAAGTGTTAAACAGAAGATTAAGATGTTGCAAGTACTAGATCCTTGTAAAGTGAGAAAATATAGTAACTTGCAGGGTCATTCTCTGGCTTGTCTTTCTAGAAAAGTGTGTCGAAGTACTTTTCATCATTTAAGAATGTTAGCAGTACATCACTCTGAAATGCGGAAGTTAGTAAGAAGATTGTACTATGTGTAAAGTGCTGCATTATCTTTAAGTGACATAAACTCATCTCTTTTGCATGGTTCAGTGTTGGATGTAAAAAAAGTTTCTGATAATATAGAGTTTCATTTCTTTGGTCCTCAAGAGGAGTGTAGAGAAAGTGAGAGTTTAATAAGTGTAGGTGTTAAAGAGATGGAAGATACTACTACTGTGAAGTTTGCAGAAGAAATTACAAAGTTTAAGGTAGTTTCTTGTGAAAATCCAAACTATGTTTGTATTTGTTGTCGACGTACTCACTATAGAAGTCAAACTAGGAATGTTGATGTGTATTTAAAAAGTGAAAAGGAAAAAAATGATAAGTGGGAGCAATTTGGTGCTTATCTGTTGGTGGAAGGTCGTTTTGAGTTTGGTAGTGATCAACGTATTTGTAAATACTGTTACAGCAAATTAGAAGAGAACAAAATGCCAGCTAGAGATGTACATAACAACTTCGAGTTGGTAACTATTCCTCCGGAACTGGTAGATTTAAATACATATGAGTCCATTCTTATTCAATCTGTGCACCCGTTTCAGGCTATAGTTCGTATGGAGCCTAAAACAGGTAAGCTGCCTCCAACAGATTTACAAAGAGGTTTAAAAGGAAGCGTTGTATATTTATCTTTAGATTTTAAGAAAAATATTGAAGCTGTTGGTGTAGACAGAGAGGAAAGTGAACCTGTAGTTAATCTAGTTAATGGTGTACCAACAAAGAGTCAGAAAATATGGCAAGAGTTAGTAGATGTCACCAAACTTCAAAAGGCTACATTATATCTTGTGCAAAACAATATTTATTATAAAAATGTGTATGTGGAAGAACAAGAAATATCTTTAGAAGATGAAAGAGAAATTACAACTGGACAAATAGAAAAAGTGGATAACTCAAGGAGTGAAGAAATGTATGAACATTATAGTATACATCCTCTACATTCAAAAGAAGTGATAGGAAATACTATTGAATTATTCCAAATGAAGAAAGCAAAGGGAAGGGAGAGGAGTTGGCCTAACGGCTAGGGCCATCGACCTCGAATCTGAGGAACTGGGTTCGAGTCTCGGCAATGACGCTGAACATCCTGTGATTCTGGGCAAATCACTTAATCTCCCCGTGCCTAACAAAAACGAATGTGTCCTCATGTAATGCAACTGGTGCTATGTAAAGTGCTCTGATACCCGATTCAGGTCAAGTTTGCGCTATATAAGACTATTTAAAAAAAAACTCCCATGAGTGTTTGGGAAAACAATTTGGAAGCTCGTTGTTTTCCACAGCTCTTCCCCACTGGAAAAGGTGGACGATATGATGAATGACCAGTGCAGATTCCAGCTTCAGAATATCGTTCAACAAGATTGTACTCAGAAGATCTAAACTTTCGACAGTGTAATCCATATTTATTTCATCTGCTGTTTGAAAGTGACTTGTCTGGACTTTCATATGCAGTGAACCACATATTAAAAACAGGAGTTCATCTTACACATCTTTCTGCAAAGGAATTTTTGGACAAAGTTCAACAAAGAGACGATCTTTTAGAATCTCAGTTAATTAATTTGATGGCGTATCAACGTGGTAATAATGAGTATTGGTATCGTCGTCACAGAAAACTTAAATGTATGTCAAAGAACTTAGGAACCCCTACATGTTTTTTTACGCTTAGCTGTGCTGAATACGCATGGGACGACTTACTTGAATTTCTACAACAAGCAAATTCAAATCCAAACAATATTGAATTGAAGACAGCTGGAGAACTGTGTTCCTTGGATCCTGTAAATGTGTGCAGATATTTGAATCATAGGTTTCAAGCTATGATGTCTTTTATCTGCAATAAAAATAATCCACCTCTTGGAGAATTTATTGATTTCTTTTGGAGAAAGGAGTACCAAGCCAGAGGTGCTTCTCATATACACATGTTATTATGGATCACGGATGCACCAACATTTGGAATTGATACTGATGAAAGTGTTTTGTCTTTCATTGAAAAATATGTTACCTGTGCCATTCCAAAAGAAGGAGGCGAAAACAACTTGAGGCAGCAAGTTTTACGGTTTCAAAGTCACTGATGTGGGAAATACTGTCAACAGAAATACAAGTCAAAGGGAAGATTTTATACAAAATATCGTTTTGGATTCGCATGTCCAGTAATTTCAAAAGGAAGAGTCAACAGTTTCATGTCAGCAGTAAGGCATACTATAACTCGAAAATCTCTGAAGAATACTTACAACATTAAAAGAACTGAAGATTCAAAGTATATTAATGACTACAATCCAGTGATTTTGACAATGTGGAATGAAAATAGGGATATCCAGTATATTGCAAATAATGTCATTGCTGTTGCTCGCTATGTTACGTCATATATAACCAAATCTGAAAAGACGGAGTTGAAAGAAATGTTGGAAGAAATTTCACAAGAGAAGACTCTTAATAACAAATTGTACAGCTTTAGTTTGAAGATGCTATCCCATCGAGAGTTTGGATCCTATGAATGTTCGGATCGGTTGACCTCTGCAAGTTTATATTCAAAGCCAAGAGGAATCATTTGGGTAAGTCTAGGTCTTGCTGCAACACGAAATCGAGTATTGAAATCTGTACAAGAAATTGAATACTTAGCATTGAATGAACCAGAAAGTACAGATATTGTTAAAACGAAGATGTTGGATACATACTATCCTAAAAAAATCCACATCTGGAAAACATATGTCTCTATGAAGTACTGCAACATTACAGCTTTAAGAGAAACTTTACAGAAAATATAAATGAAGAAAAGTATGCAGTAATTGGATGTGAAGGATGTTTGGTAAAACATGCCAAAGGAAATCTTATTAACTACAGGAAACTCAGTTGGGAAACTCCAGATAAAAGGGAATTTTTCTATTTGGCACTTCTGCAACTTTTCAAACCTTGGCGTAGCGAAATGGAATTACTTGGAGATTTTGATTGCTATGAAGATTCTTTTAATGCATGTAAAGATAGCATTCAATGCACAATTTTTCCAAATTATCTACAAATGTTACATGAAGAGATTGAACAAGAAACTTCTATTACAGCTGAAATAGCTAAAGACAGTTCTCAAGATAGTCAAAGTTCTGTTCCTCTAAGTCAAGATCCATTAGGACAACCAATTATTGAAAATGAAGCAGCAATAGCCATGAATGAAGTAGAAACTGCTATGCAACAAGCAGATCAGGATATTATTGAGTTGGGAAACTTGGAAGAACAACTAACTATTGAACAAAAAGAAATATATCAGCATGTGACAGAACAGAATGCACATCATTTAAACCTATTCGAATGTCAATTAGTGGTCAAGCTGTAACAGGAAAAAGTTTCTTAAATAAAGTTTTGACCAGTTATCTACAGAAAACCACTGAATCACATTTATCTTGTGTTGTAATCGCTCCAACTGGGTTAGCACCACACAACATTAAAGGGATTACATTACATCGTTTACTCATGCTACCAGTTGAACATGAAAATAAGTTGAAATATCACAAGCTATCAGGAGAAGCTTGTTATGAAGTTTCAAAAGTACTCAAGAAAATGAAACTTCTGATCATCGAAGAGGTGAGCATGATCTCAAACTTAATGCTTGCCTTCGTACATTTAAGAATGCAACAGATTAGGATGTTCTGTTTGGAGGAAAACATGTAATTGTATTCATCGATCTACTACAACTTACTCCTGTGAAAGGACAACCAGTTTTTAAAAACTCTTGTCAATGAAGAAACTAGGAAATCTTTGGGAAGTATTTAAAAGGTGAACATTTGGTCTCATTTTGAATACAAAGAACTTATTAAGAATATGCGATAAGCAAGTGATGAACATTATGGAAACATTCTTCAAGATATAAGAATTGGTGTTTTGACAAAACATGGTAAAGAAGCTTTACAAAGTCGGCTACTAATGAATATGTTTCCAAATGAAAACATTGCACCTGAAATAATATACAAAAAAATTGGAGAAAATAACTCTATAGTTTGTCTAATGTCAACACTGCAAGAGTGTTCTACATTCAATGAAGAACTTTTGAAACTGGAAAAACAACCAATAGTGAAAATTGAAGCCCTTGATAAAATGGAACACGAAGGAGTTACTATTCTTCTCCCAGAAAAATTACAGTCAAAATTGGATTCTTTGGAAAAGTCGGTGTCTAAGACTGCAGGTTTAGAAAAGACTTTATATGTATGTGAAAACTGTTGGGTAATTTTACGGCGTAATTTAGATGTAGAAAAAGGTTTAGTAAATGGAGCAATGGGAAAAGTTGTTGATTTTATTAATTATCAGAACAGAGATAGAATTGAATTTTTGAAGATTACATTTGATCAGATTAAAGAAGTAAAACAGATTGGATGCTGTGCTGTTCGTTTTCTGCTTGTAAAATAATTGTATGTTCGTAGAAAACAGTTTCCTCTTTTTTTAGCATATGCAGTGACTATTCATAAATCTCAAGGTTTAAGTGTAAACAATGCTTTGGTAAATATTGGAAGTACAGTGTTCAAAGAGGGCATGGCATACGTTGCATTGTCCCTAGTAAGAACATTATCTGGTTAGTATTTGATTGATTTGATGAGAAAAATGTTAGTGCTGATGCAAATTGTGTAAGAGAGTATAATCGGTTAAGAAGACTTTATGCTCCTAACTTAGGTGAATATCCCATATATGAGAAACGTGTTGTATGTCCAAAACGGAAACATGAAAAACATTCTCGTGAAATTCAAAAAAAGAAAACAATTGAAGAGAATAATGAAGCTGCAAAGAAAATGAAAATGGACACTGTTGATGATATTGTAGGATACCAGTTAGAAAATAGTTCAGGTATCAACTGCTATGCTAATGTAATTGTGAATGTTGTCTTTTATCTAGAAGATCTTCATCATGAAATTATGGAAAATCAAGAAAAAACATTCTGTTCTTTATTACATTATATTTTTCAAAAATTGGTAACTGATAGAACTCAAATCCATACTGCTTCTAGCATTTGGCATCTTTTGGATATATGTACTGGTTCTTCACAATTTACACTCAATATACAACAAGATGCACAAGAATTTCTTATGTTTATGCTTGCAGTATTGGAAGATGAAGGAATAGAAATTGAAAATTTGTTTGGACTAAGTTACAGATGGGATCATAAATGTGAAGAGTGTTCATTTTCTTCTACTACTGAAATAGACACTGAACAATTCATATATTTGACAATGCCAGATTGAAAATCAGTGTCTTTTAATAAATTAGTAAAATCAGCTAATCAAGATATGAAATGCTCTCATTGTAAATCAGAAATGGTGTCAACGTTAAATTTAGAAAAATTTGGAAAATATGTCATATTAATGCTGCAACGTTGTAGAGCAAATGGAAGAAAATTGGAAACCAAAATTAAAAATTTTGTGGCAAGTCAACTATCAATTTTAGGAAGATCTTTTAAAGCTGTGGCTATTATTTTCCATGATGGACCTACTACAACATTTGGACATTATACCGTGTATTTAAAGTGCAATAAAGGATGGACATATTTCAATGATGCCCATTTGGAATTCAAATGTTGGTTGCCTTACGAATTACCAGATTCATATCTTATTTTTTTTATGCCAAAGTTTTGAAAACATCATTTGGCCTATTGGGAAGATGTAAACACAAATTAAGGAGTTTATTTTGGATATTTTTAATGCAAATTGATTTGGAAACATTATTTGGCCTATTGGGAAGATGAAAAGAATTACTTTTTGGATTATTGTTTGTTCTAATTGTTATTGCATTTGCAAAATTGTGTTTGAAAGAAATAGTTTATATATTCGATCTTTATATTATACGCGATGTAAATGAGAATGTATATTTCAGAAATGTACTTCAGAGAAACAAATGGTTTATTGTAGTTGAAGAATGCAATTTAGAAACTGTAGATAGGTAAACAGATAGTTAAACTTATTGTAAATATTTTCAACACAGATTTGTTTTGTTTTTACAATCTCATTGATTGTACTTTTTCCCCCGCTGTTATGTGATGATCTACATTGAAATCACTGTGTATGGTGAAATTCAGTAGAATCTGAGAACAGCAAAAATGGGAAACTAAATATGTTATGTAAATGCAAAATTGTATTGTGTTCTTAAAACTATAATATTATATGCAATAACTATTTTTCTTCTTTTTTACAGAAGGTAATACTAAAGCTTGAAAAGATTTTCAATTCAGTTTATAACAAAACTACTGTAAAGTAGTTTCACTGAGTTGTGTATCTTGTTTAATAAAGAAGGTAAGATGAAATAATGTAATAAGTATAACTATATGAAGTAATGTTTACAGTCACTTTTATTGCACTCATCTATTTTATCAAACACTACCCATGCACTGATCTATATAGTTTGGCACTATTCCCCAATCCTGCCATCACCCATGCACTATCCATGCATTTCTCAAATCACCTAGCCTGCATCCACACAGTTATATCACCCAGACACTACCTATGTACTCTTCCCTTGCACTATCTGTAAACTCATGCAATCAGCTACACATTACCTGTACACTCTTACAATGTCCCAGGTTATACTTATACACTTCTGCAATCCCCTAAACATTATCCCTGCACTCTTGCAATCACCAAGACACTACCTTTGCACTATTTCAATCATCTAGGCATTATCTATACAATGGTGTATTCATTCAGGCAGTACACATACACTTATAAATTCAACCAAGCTCTACTTATACAGTCCTCCAATTGTCAGGTACTACCCCTGCCCTTCTCAATTCACTCAGCCACAAACCTTTAAGTTTTAAAATCACTCAGGCACTACCTATGCACTCCTACAATCACCCAGGCCGTACCCTTACACTCTTGCAATCAGCAAGACATTACCCCTACACTCATGCAATTCCTTTGGTATTAGCTATGCACTCCTGTAATGCCACAGACATTACCCCTGCACTCATGCAATCACTTTGGCATTACACATGCACTTCTCCAATGACCCTGACATTGCCCCTGCACTCATACAATCACCCATGCATTACTCATGCACTCCTTCAATCAATCAGGCAGTAATTGTGCTTTTATAAAATCATCCAGTCACTACCTATGCAGTCATGCAATCACACAGGCACTACTAATGCACTTCTCCATGCACTCAGGCACTACTCATACACTCTTCCATGCACCGAGCCATTACTCATGCACTCCTCCAATCATGCAACCAGTCCCCATGCAGTTATAAAATAACCCACGCACTACCTTTGCAGGACTCCTCCAATCATGCAACCAGTACCCATGCAGTTATAAAATAACCCAGGCACGATGGACTCATGCAATCACCCAGGAACTGCCTATACACTTATGCAATAATTCAAGCACTATGCATACACGCCTCTAATCACCCAGGCACTACCCATGCACTCATGCAGTCACACAGGTAGTAGTCATGCACTGCTGAAATCACTGAGGAACTACTGATGTACTACTCCATGCACCAAGGCACTACCCATGCACTCTTCCATGCACCCAAGCATTATCCATACACTCCTTCAATCACCCAAACATTACCCCTGCACTCATGCAATCATCCAAGCACTACCCATGCAGTGTTTCAATCATTCAGGCACTACTCCTGCACACAACCAACCACCCTTGCGCGATTTCGGGAAAATATATTTAGCAATAATTTATCTTTATTCCAGTTACAAATATATGATATTTACAATTTTGTTAAATAATCTCTTCGTATAATATATATAATAAAGTTATATATATATATATATACTTTTAAAACTTAAAGATTTGCAGTGGGTTTGCGCACCCGGCGCGACCCCCGGAAATACGTACGTGACGTTACGCGGGGCCAGGAACCGTGCACCCGTCGCATACCAAACGCGCACCCTACACGACTTAACCAATATGGCTGCAAAATTCTTGGATTCGCGCAACCACCGTGACTGGTACACAATCGGTACGCAAATCCAGTTCTTAAAAAAAAAAAAGATAAAAGCATATTTTAGAAAGCAGAAATATCACCGAAAAGTTTAAAATTTTAGAAAAAGTATTTTTTAGACATTATAATTAGAAATTAGCATTTAAAAAACCTTAAAAATTCACTGAAAAAAACACAGGTTTCAGGGACGTTATAGTTAGAAATTAGCATTTAAAAAACCTTTGAAATTCACTGAAAAAACCACAGGTTTCAGGGACGTTATAGTTAGAAATTAGCATTTAAAAAACCTTTGAAATTCACTGAAAAAAGCAAAGGCTTCAAGGATGTTATAGTTGGTAATTAGCATTTAAAAAACCTTTGAAATTCACTGAAAAAAGCAAAGGCTTCAAGGACGTTATAGTTAGAAATTAGCATTTAAAAAACCTTTGAAATTCACTGAAAAAACCACAGGTTTCAGGGACGTTATAGTTAGAAATTAGTATTTAAAAAAAACCTTTGAAATTCACTGAAAAAACCACAAGCTTCAGGGATGTTATAGTTAGTAATTTGCATTTAAAAAACCTTTGAAATTCACTGAAAAAACCATAGGTTTCAGGGACATTATAGTCAGAAATTAGCATCTAAAAAACCTTTGAAAGTCACTGAAAAAACCACAGGTTTCAGGGACGTTATAGTTAGTTTGACATTTCACTCATACAAAACCAGAGAAATTCGGACGTTATAGTTAGTTGAGCTAACTATAACTCGTTCCCCGCAATGCACTACTGATGACGTCACATATTACATCATTCATGACATGGTCAGTGACATCACTGATGATATCACTGATTACATCTCAAATGATATCACTGATGACATCACTGATGATATCCTCCACCTGATAATCTAATGCACCTCCTCACAGCCTAATATAACCTTTGATACACCCACTCTAAAATACAGACTACCATTTCGAAACCATAGACACACCAATACCAGTTACTACATACCCACTCACTGATTCCTAGGTCTACACACACATCCACTCATTCACCCATACCGTCACTCATACATGCAGTCACTCATCAATACAGCACTATCATATGCACTCATACACCTATACAGACACTCACACACCACCACTCATCCATAGAGTTACTCACACACCTAGTCAGTCATGCAAAGAATCAATCACACTCCCATTTACTCACCTATACAGTTATACACACACCACCTCACTTATTCATACAGATACTAACACATACTTACTCTCTTATACAATCACTGATACAAGCACACATTCATCCATACAGCCACTCTCACGATCACTAACTCTCACATGTAGTCATTTATATACTCCAACACTCACATATACGGCCTTTCACATATGTAGTTACTCACACATGTACCACTGAGACATCTATTCACTCACCAACACACCCATACACACACTCACCCACCCATACAGCCCTTCACAGATGCACTCTTGAACCCATACACCCAGTGAATCACCCACCCACACATCTATGCACAGAGTCAGACACCCCCCACCCACCCACACAGACACTCAGGCACCCATACAGATACTCAGACAACTAATCAATAATCTATAAAGACACTCAAGGAGCTACTCACCAACCCATGTAGCCGCTTACACACCAACTGACAGACTGGTACAGACATTCACACAGTTTAGTCACTAACCCATGCATTCAGTAAGACACGTTTAATCACTCACTTATACACCTACTAAATCATCCATCCAGACACTCCTACACCCACTCAAACTTCCATACACCTTGGCGCATATATATATATATATATATATATATATATCAAAGAAAGAAGTGACTCAAACAGATAAATTCACCAAAGAACAAAAATATATTTCCACTACAACGTTTCAGCTTCCGCCTTCCTCAGGTAGTACAAGATGGTTTGCTCAGTGGCTGCACAGATGACACAGCTGAATTTTCAAAAAGCATCATGAGTGAAGATTCCATTTGGAATGTGGAATCAATGCAGTCCTGAGAACTCTTGAGATATGCAGTAATCAGATTGTATTATCAGTAATGTTCAGTCCATCTGGATGCAGTGATTTTAAACGGTACATCCAGAAGTTTTCTCTGGAGTCCAGTAGTTCTTCCTTTGAGACATGTTCCACGGGGAAAATCTTCAAATCTGATAGTAAATGATCCACAAGGTTAAAATGATTGGCTACAGGCTGGTCAATTTTCTTATTAATTATTGCCGATTTGTGGTTCCTGAATCGTGTACGGAGGTCATTCACTGTTTGGCCTACATATTGTTTTTTACAGCTTTGCCGTTGGCACTGAATCACATAAATAATGCATGTTGAGCGACATGTAAGATGCTGTCTTATTCCATAGGTCCTATAATATATATATATATTATCTACTGGCAGTCGCCAGTAGATAGTTATAGTTAGGACCTATTTTCCATAGGAAATCCGCAACATTCTATTTGCGTCGGTTGACGAATCTTCGCGAAAGTTTCAGACTTTATGGCCCGCTCCGGTCCGCTCCTACCCTGAAAGTTTCGGGGAGATTCATCAAGCGGGGGCCGTGAAAAAAGGGGGGTCCCAAAACGTGTTTTCCCCATTCATTTTCCCATAGGAAACTTTAGCCACGGCTACAGCCCGAACTGCTGAACGGGATTACACCAAATTTGGCAAAGAGGTAGTTCTTGGTTCAGAAAGAACCCTTTTTGTTAAATGGTGTAAATCCGTTCAGTAGTTGCTGAGAAAATCAAAAGTAAAATCACATATATATCTGGGCGGAGCCTAACCACACATGTCATCGGGAGATCTGATTGGCTGTCAGCACTTCATCCTGGAATTGCTGGCAGCCATCTTGGGACCAATATACATGATAGTACCCCATTGAAATGCATTGTAGTGAATCAAAGATTTTGAGGGTTACCAAAAGGAGAACTATAAAGGGTGATAACAGACTTTAGTTACATTAGAATTCATTTGTTGATGGTACCATACTAATTTCAGGAATTGTGTTGTTTTCTAAGGTGATTTTACCCTGTGAAAAACCTTCTGCTTCGATATCATGAATCATGTTTGAGAGAAAACTATTTTCACATGCTTGTCCCATAGAGTTTAGGAAGGTGCTCCAGAAGCTAAAATGAGAGCATATTTTCTGTAAATTCACATTATCTTTCTCAGTCATGTGAGAATGAAGTCTGACATTCTCAGTAAAACATGTACATCCAACAAGGGCAGAGACTGTCAGTTGATTCCTTTGTGTTCTACTGCAGCTTCCCAGAGTGTTCTAAAGAACAACTAGAGTGCTAACAGCCTTACTTATGACAAAAGTATGGCACACCTGAAGCCATCTTGATTGGAATAAACTGGTAACACTTAAAACATTTAATTTAAAAAGGAACACAATGATGGGGTTCATTTTGTCATAGAAATTATGGTTAGTGCTGTAGAAAGAAAAATTAGGACATGTTTCAAGTGTGATCTCAAATATCTTCCTGTTATATTTCAACAGGAGCAGCCTGCCAGTTGATGCCTTTGTGTTCTACTGCAGCTTCCCAGAGTGTTCTAAAGAACAACTAGAGCGCTAACAGCCTTACTTATGACAAAAGTATGGCACACCTGAAGCCATCTTGATTGGAATAAACCGGTAACACTTAAAACATTTAATTTAAAAAGGAACAAAATGAGGGGTTCTTTTTGAAATAGAAATTATGGTTAGTGCTGCAGAAAGAAAAATTAGGGCATGTTTTAAGTGAGATTTCAAATCCTCTTCTATTTCATTAGAAAATTCTGACATGCAGACTGAAACAATCACTTTCAATACCAGCAGCAGACTTCCAGTTAACTCCCTGGTGAGCAGTAGCTTTACTACAGTGATCTAATGAGCAACTAGAGTGCTAACATTCAGAATTTATGGCAAGGAGACTGCAGTAAATGAGGAAATTAGGAAACTTCATAACAAAGAAGTCTTCCAAGATGGCCACCAGAGAAAAAAGAGCCCAAATGTAGCACAAATATTACCCAGATGTAGCCCACATATAGCCCAATGACAAAAGTGTGCAAAACACTTTTTATTTTTAGTTTTTTTGCAGTTTTATGTAGTGCAGACTGGTCAGGTATTGGAGCGTTGCATCTTAAAACATGACCCCCTACACTACAAAAACACCACTGCACTACCCTAAACCCTAAAACACTACCCCCAGCATGACCCCCTACACTACACAAGCACCACTGCACTATCCTAAACCCTACAACACTACCCCCAGCATGACCCCCTACACTACACAAACATCACTGCACTACCCTAAACCCTAAATCACTACCCCCAGCACGACCCCCTACACTACCCAAACACCACTGCACTAACCGAAATCCTAAAACACTACCCCCAGCACGACCCCCTACACTACCCAAACACCACTGCACTACCCTAAAACATGACCCCCTACACTACACAAACACCACTGCACTATCCTAAACCCTAAAACACTATCCCCAGCACGACCCCCTACACTACACAAGCACCACTGCACTACCCTAAACCCTAAAACACTACCCCCAGCACGACCCCCTACACTACACAAACACGACTGCACTACCCTAAACCCTAAAACACTACCCCCAGCACGACCCCCTACACTACCCAAACACCACTGCACTAACCTAAATCCTAAAACACTACCCCCAGCACGACCCCCTACACTACCCAAACACCACTGCACTACCCTAAAACATGACCCCCTACACTACACAAACACCACTGCACTACCCTAAACCCTAAAACACTACCCCCAGCACGACCCCTACACTACACAAGCACCACTGCACTACCCTAAACCCTAAAACACTACCCCCAGCACGACCCCCTACACTGCCCGAACACCACTGCACTGCCCTAAACCCTGAAACACCAGCCCCTGCACGACCCCCTACACTGCCCGAACACCACTGCACTGCCCTAAACCCTGAAACACCACCCCCAGCACGACCCCCTACACTGCCCGAAGACCACTGCACTGCCCTAAACCCTGAAAAACCAGCCCGAGCATGACCCCCTACACTGCCCGAACACCACTGCACTTCCCTAAACCCTGAAACACCAGCCTCAGCACGACCCCCTACACTGCCCGAACACCACTGCACTGCCCTAAACCCTGAAACACCAGCCCCAGCATGACCCCCTACACTGCCCGAATACCACTGCACTGCCCTAAACCCTGAAACACCACCCCCAGCAAGAACCCCTACACTGCCTGAACACCACTGCACTAAACCCTGAATAACCACCACCAGGAACCCCCTACACAGCCCGAACACCACTGCACTGCCCTAAACCCTGAAACACCAGCCCCTGCATGACCCCCTACACTGCCCGAACACCACTGCACTGCGCTAAACCCTGAAACACCAGACCCTGCACTACCCCTACACTGCCCGAACACCACTGCACTGCCCTAAACCCTGAAACACCAGCCCCAGCATGACCCCCTACACTGCCCGAACACCACTGCACTACCCTAAACCCTGAAACACCACCCCCCGCACGACCCCTTACACTGCCTGAGCACCACTGCACTGCCTTAAAGCCTGAAACACCAGCCCCAGCACGACCCCCTACACTGCCCGAACACCACTGCACTACCCTGAAACACCAGCCCCAGCACGACCGCCTACACTGCCCGAACACCACTGCACTGCCCTAAACCCTGAAACACCAGCCCCAGCACGACCCCCTACACTGCCCGAACACCACTGCACTGCCCTAAACCGTGAAACACCAGCCCCAGCATGACCCCCAACACTGCCGGAACACCACTGCCCTAAACCCTAAAACAACAGCCCCAGCACGACCCCCTACACTGCCCGAACACCACTGCACTGCCCTAAACCCTAAAACACCACCCCGTGCACGACCCCCTACACTGCCCGAACACCACTGCTCTCCCTAAACCCTGAAACACCACCCCCAGCATGACCCCCTACACTGCCCGAACACCACTGCACTGCCCTAAACCCTGAAACACCACCCCCTGCACGACCCCCTACACTGCCCGAACACTACTGCACTGCCCTAAACCCTGAAACACCATCCCCAGCACGACCCCCTACACTGCACGAACACCACTGCACTGCCCTAAACCCTGAAACACTACCCCCAGCAAGACCCCCTACACTGCCCGAACACCACTGCACTGCCCTAAACCCTGAAACATCACCCCCAGCAAGACCCCCTACACTGCCCGAACACCACTGCCCTAAACCCTAAAACACCACCCCCAGCAAGACCCCCTACACTGCCCGAACACCACTGCACTGCCCTAAACCCTGAAACACCAGCCCCAGCACGACCCCTACACTGCCCGTACACCACTGCACTGCCCTAAACCCTGAAACAACACCCCCTGCACGACCCCCTACACTGCCCGAACACCACTGCACTGCCCTAAACCCTGAAACACCACCCCCAGCACGACCCCCTACACTGCCCGAACACCACTGCACTGCCCTAAACCCTGAAACAACACCCCTGCACGACGCCCTACACTGCCCGAACACTACTGCACTGCCCTAAACCCTGAAACACCACCCCAGCACGACCCCCTACACTGCACAAACACCACTGCACTGCCCTAAACCCTGATACACTACCCCCAGCAAGACCCCCTACACTGCCCAAACACCACTGCCCTAAACCCTGAAACACCACCCCCAGCAAGATCCCGTACACTGTCTGGACACCACTGTACTGCCCTAAACCCTGAAACACCAGCCCCAGCAAGACCCCCTACACTGCCCGAACACCACTGCACTGCCCTAAACCCTGAAACACCAGCCCCAGCAAGACCCCCTACACTTCCCGAACACCACTGCACTGCCCTAAACCCTGAAACACCACCCCCAGCAAGACCCCCTACACTGCCCGAACACCACAGCACTAAACCCTGAAACACCACCCCCTGCCAGACCACCTACACCGGCCGAACACCACTGCACTGCCCTAAACCCTGAAACACCACCCCCTGCACGACCCCCTACACTGCCCAAACACCACTGCATTGCCCTAAACCCTGAAACACCACCCCCTGCACGACCCCCTACACTGCCCGAACACCACAGCACTAAACCCTGAAACACCACCCCCTGCCAGACCACCTACACCGGCCGAACACCACTGCACTGCCCTAAACCCTGAAAAACCACCCCCTGCACGACCCCCTACACTGCCTGAACACCACTGCACTGCCCTAAACCCTGAAACACCACCCCCAGCAAGAAACCCTACACTGCCCGAACACCACTGCACTGCCCTAAACCCTGAAACACCACCCCCAGCACGACCCCCTACACTGCCCGAACACCACTGCACAGCCCTAAACCCTGAAACACCACCCCCTGCATGACCCCCTACACTGCCGGGACACCACTGCATTGCCCTAAACCCTGAAACACCACCCCCAGCACGACCCCCTACACTGCCCGAACACCACTGCACTGCCCTAAACCCTGAAACACCACCCCTAGCACATCCCCCTACACTGCCCGAACACCACTGCACTGCCCTAAACCCTGAAACACTACCCCCAGCAAGACCCCCTACACTGCCCGAACACCACTGCACTGCCCTAAACCCTGAAACATCACCCCCAGCAAGATCCCCTACACAGCCTGAACACCACTGCCCTAAACCCTGAAACACCACCCCCAGCAAGACCCCCTACACTGCCTGAACACCACTGCACTGCCCTAAACCCTGAAACACCACCTCCAGCACAACCCCCTACACTGCCTGAACACCACTGCTCTGCCCTAAACCCTGAAACACTAGCCCTAGCACGACCCCCTACACTGCCCCAACACCACTGCACTGCCCTAAACCCTGAAACACCACCCCCAGCACGACCCCCTACACTGCCCGAACACCACTGCAGTGCCCTAAACCCTGAAACACCAGCCCCAGCAATACCCCTACACTGCCCAAACACCACTGCACTGCCCTAGACTCTGAAACACCATCCCCAGCAAGACCCCCTACACTGCCCGAACACCACTGCACTGCCCTAAACACTGAAACACCAGCCCCAGCATGACCCCCTACACTGCCCGAACACCACTGCACTGCCCTAAACCCTGAAACACCAGCCCCAGCATGACCACCTACACTGCCCGAACACCAGTGCACTGCCCTAAACCCTGAAACACCAGCCCCAGCACGACCCCCTACACTGCCCGAACACCACTGCACTGCCCTAAACCCTGAAACACCACCCCCAGCACAACCCCCTACACTGCCCGAACACCACTGCAGTGCCCTAAACCCTGAAACACCAGCCCCAGCAAGACCCCCTACACTGCCCAAACACCACTGCACTGCCCTAGACTCTGAAACACCAGCCCCAGCAAGACCCCCTACACTGCCCGAACACCACTGCACTGCCCTAAACCCTGAAACACCAGCCCCAGCATGACCCCCTACACTGCCCGAACACCACTGCACTGCCCTAAACCCTGAAACACCAGCCCCAGCATGACCACCTACACTGCCCGAACACCAGTGCACTGCCCTAAACCCTGAAACACCAGCCCCAGCACGACCCCCTACACTGCCCGAACACCACTGCACTGCCCTAAACCCTGAAACACCAGCCCCAGCACGACCCCCTACACTGCCCGAACACCACTGCACTGCCCTAAACCCTGAAACACCAGCCCCAGCAAGACCCCCTACACTGCCCGAACACCACTGCATTGCCCTAAACCCTGAAACACCACCCCTGCACGACCCCCTACACTGCCCGAACACCACTGCACTGCCCTAAACCCTAAACACCACCCCCAGCACGACTCCCTACACTGCCCGAACACCACTGCACTGCCCTAAACCCTGAAACAACACCCCTGCACGACGCCCTACACTGCCCGAACACTACTGCACTGCCCTAAACCCTGAAACACCACCCCAGCACGACCCCCTACACTGCACAAACACCACTGCACTGCCCTAAACCCTGATACACTACCCCCAGCAAGACCCCCTACACTGCCCAAACACCACTGCCCTAAACCCTGAAACACCACCCCCAGCAAGATCCCGTACACTGTCTGGACACCACTGTACTGCCCTAAACCCTGAAACACCAGCCCCAGCAAGACCCCCTACACTGCCCGAACACCACTGCACTGCCCTAAACCCTGAAACACCACCCCCAGCAAGACCCCCTACACTGCCCAAACACCACTGCCCTAAACCCTGAAACACCACCCCCAGCAAGATCCCGTACACTGTCTGGACACCACTGCACTGCCCTAAACCCTGAAACACCAGCCCCAGCAAGACCCCCTACACTTCCCGAACACCACTGCACTGCCCTAAACCCTGAAACACCACCCCCAGCAAGACCCCCTACACTGCCCGAACACCACAGCACTAAACCCTGAAACACCACCCCCTGCCAGACCACCTACACCGGCCGAACACCACTGCACTGCCCTAAACCCTGAAACACCACCCCCTGCACGACCCCCTACACTGCCCAAACACCACTGCATTGCCCTAAACCCTGAAACACCACCCCCTGCACGACCCCCTACACTGCCCGAACACCACAGCACTAAACCCTAAAACACCACCCCCTGCCAGACCACCTACACCGGCCGAACACCACTGCACTGCCCTAAACCCTGAAAAACCACCCCCTGCACGACCCCCTACACTGCCTGAACACCACTGCACTGCCCTAAACCCTGAAACACCACCCCCAGCAAGAAACCCTACACTGCCCGAACACCACTGCACTGCCCTAAACCCTGAAACACCACCCCCAGCACGACCCCCTACACTGCCCGAACACCACTGCACAGCCCTAAACCCTGAAACACCACCCCCTGCATGACCCCTACACTGCCGGGACACCACTGCATTGCCCTAAACCCTGAAACACCACCCCCAGCACGACCCCCTACACTGCCCGAACACCACTGCACTGCCCTAAACCCTGAAACACCACCCCTAGCACATCCCCCTACACTGCCCGAACACCACTGCACTGCCCTAAACCCTGAAACACTACCCCCAGCAAGACCCCCTACACTGCCCGAACACCACTGCACTGCCCTAAACCCTGAAACATCACCCCCAGCAAGATCCCCTACACAGCCTGAACACCACTGCCCTAAACCCTGAAACACCACCCCCAGCAAGACCCCCTACACTGCCTGAACACCACTGCACTGCCCTAAACCCTGAAACACCACCTCCAGCACAACCCCCTACACTGCCTGAACACCACTGCTCTGCCCTAAACCCTGAAACACTAGCCCTAGCACGACCCCCTACACTGCCCCAACACCACTGCACTGCCCTAAACCCTGAAACACCACCCCCAGCACGACCCCCTACACTGCCCGAACACCACTGCAGTGCCCTAAACCCTGAAACACCAGCCCCAGCAATACCCCCTACACTGCCCAAACACCACTGCACTGCCCTAGACTCTGAAACACCATCCCCAGCAAGACCCCCTACACTGCCCGAACACCACTGCACTGCCCTAAACACTGAAACACCAGCCCCAGCATGACCCCCTACACTGCCCGAACACCACTGCACTGCCCTAAACCCTGAAACACCAGCCCCAGCATGACCACCTACACTGCCCGAACACCAGTGCACTGCCCTAAACCCTGAAACACCAGCCCCAGCACGACCCCCTACACTGCCCGAACACCACTGCACTGCCCTAAACCCTGAAACACCACCCCCAGCACAACCCCCTACACTGCCCGAACACCACTGCAGTGCCCTAAACCCTGAAACACCAGCCCCAGCAAGACCCCCTACACTGCCCAAACACCACTGCACTGCCCTAGACTCTGAAACACCAGCCCCAGCAAGACCCCCTACACTGCCCGAACACCACTGCACTGCCCTAAACCCTGAAACACCAGCCCCAGCATGACCCCCTACACTGCCCGAACACCACTGCACTGCCCTAAACCCTGAAACACCAGCCCCAGCATGACCACCTACACTGCCCGAACACCAGTGCACTGCCCTAAACCCTGAAACACCAGCCCCAGCACGACCCCCTACACTGCCCGAACACCACTGCACTGCCCTAAACCCTGAAACACCAGCCCCAGCACGACCCCCTACACTGCCCGAACACCACTGCACTGCCCTAAACCCTGAAACACCAGCCCCAGCACGACCCCCTACACTGCCCGAACACCACTGCACTGCCCTAAACCCTGAAACACCACCCCCTGCACGACCCCCTACACTGCCCGAACACCACTGCACTGCCCTAAACCCTGAAACACCACCCCCTGCACCACCCCCTACACTGCCCGAACACCACTGCACTGCCCTAAACCCTGAAACACCATCCCCTGCACCACCCCCTACACTGCCCGAACACCACTGCACTGCCCTAAACCCTGAAACACCAGCCCCAGCACGACCCCCTACACTGCCCGAACACCACTGCACTGCCCTAAACCCTGAAACACCACAACCCTGCACGACCTCCTACACTGCCCGAACACCACTGCACTGCCCTAAACCCTGAAACACCAGCCCCGCACCACCCCCTACACTGCCCGACCACCACTGCACTCCCTAAACCCTGAAACACCACCCCCAGCATGACCCCCTACACTGCCCGAATACCACTGCACTGCCCTAAATCCTGAAACACCACCCCCTGCACGACCCCCTACACTGCCCGAACACTACTGCACTGCCCTAAACCCTGAAACACCATCCCCAGCACGACCCCCTACACTGCACGAACACCACTGCACTGCCCTAAACCCTGAAACACTACCCCCAGCAAGACCCCCTACACTGCCCGAACACCACTGCACTGCCCTAAACCCTGAAACACCACCCCCTGCACGACCCCCTACACTGCCCGAACACTACGGCACTGCCCTAAACTCTGAAACACCACCCCAGCACGACCCCCTACACTGCACAAACACCACTGCACTGCCCTAAACCCTGATACACTACCCCTAGCAAGACCCCCTACACTGCCCAAACACCACTGCCCTAAACCCTGAAACACCACCCCCAGCAAGATCCCGTACACTGTCCGAACACCACTGTACTGCCCTAAACCCTGAAACACCAGCCCCAGCAAGACCCCCTACACTGCCCGAACACCACTGCACAGCCCTAAACCCTGAAACACCAGCCCCAGCAAGACCCCCTACACTGCCCAAACACCACTGCACTGCCCTAAACCCTGAAACACCACCCCCAGCAAGACCCCCTACACTGCCCGAACACCACAACACTAAACCCTGAAACACCACCCCCTGCCAGACCACCTACACCGGCCGAACACCACTGCACTGCCCTAAACCCTGAAACACCACCCCTGCACAACCCCCTACACTGCCCAAACACCACTGCATTGCCCTAAACCCTGACACACCACCCCCTGCACGACCCCCTACACTGCCCGAACACCACAGCACTAAACCCTGAAACACCACCCCCTGCCAGACCACCTACACTGGCCGAACACCACTGCACTGCCCTAAACCCTGAAAAACCACCCCCTGCACGACCCCCTACACTGCCTGAACACCACTGCACTGCCCTAAACCCTGAAACACCACCCCCAGCAAGAAACCCTACACTGCCCAAACACCACTGCACTGCCCTAAACCCTGAAACACCACCCCCAGCACGACCCCCTACACTGCCCGAACACCACTGCACTGCCCTAAACCCTGAAACACCACCCCTAGCACAACCCCCTACACTGCCCGAACACCACTGCACTGCCCTAAACACTGAAACACTACCCCCAGCAAGACCCCCTACACTGCCTGAACACTACTGCCCTAAACCCTGAAACACCACCCCCAGCAAGACCCCCTACACTGCCTGAACACCACTGCACTGCCCTAAACCCTGAAACACCACCCCCAGCACGACCCCCTACACTGCCCGAACACCACTGCACAGCCCTAAACCCTGAAACACCACCCCCTGCATGACCCCCTACACTGCCGGGACACCACTGCATTGCCCTAAACCCTGAAACACCACCCCCAGCACGACCCCCTACACTGCCCGAACACCACTGCACTGCCCTAAACCCTGAAACACCACCCCTAGCACATCCCCCTACACTGCCCGAACACCACTGCACTGCCCTAAACCCTGAAACACTACCCCCAGCAAGACCCCCTACACTGCCCGAACACCACTGCACTGCCCTAAACCCTGAAACATCACCCCCAGCAAGATCCCCTACACAGCCTGAACACCACTGCCCTAAACCCTGAAACACCACCCCCAGCAAGACCCCCTACACTGCCTGAACACCACTGCACTGCCCTAAACCCTGAAACACCACCTCCAGCACAACCCCCTACACTGCCTGAACACCACTGCTCTGCCCTAAACCCTGAAACACTAGCCCTAGCACGACCCCCTACACTGCCCCAACACCACTGCACTGCCCTAAACCCTGAAACACCACCCCCAGCACGACCCCCTACACTGCCCGAACACCACTGCAGTGCCCTAAACCCTGAAACACCAGCCCCAGCAATACCCCCTACACTGCCCAAACACCACTGCACTGCCCTAGACTCTGAAACACCATCCCCAGCAAGACCCCCTACACTGCCCGAACACCACTGCACTGCCCTAAACACTGAAACACCAGCCCCAGCATGACCCCCTACACTGCCCGAACACCACTGCACTGCCCTAAACCCTGAAACACCAGCCCCAGCATGACCACCTACACTGCCCGAACACCAGTGCACTGCCCTAAACCCTGAAACACCAGCCCCAGCACGACCCCCTACACTGCCCGAACACCACTGCACTGCCCTAAACCCTGAAACACCACCCCCAGCACAACCCCCTACACTGCCCGAACACCACTGCAGTGCCCTAAACCCTGAAACACCAGCCCCAGCAAGACCCCCTACACTGCCCAAACACCACTGCACTGCCCTAGACTCTGAAACACCAGCCCCAGCAAGACCCCCTACACTGCCCGAACACCACTGCACTGCCCTAAACCCTGAAACACCAGCCCCAGCATGACCCCCTACACTGCCCGAACACCACTGCACTGCCCTAAACCCTGAAACACCAGCCCCAGCATGACCACCTACACTGCCCGAACACCAGTGCACTGCCCTAAACCCTGAAACACCAGCCCCAGCACGACCCCCTACACTGCCCGAACACCACTGCACTGCCCTAAACCCTGAAACACCAGCCCCAGCACGACCCCCTACACTGCCCGAACACCACTGCACTGCCCTAAACCCTGAAACACCAGCCCCAGCACGACCCCCTACACTGCCCGAACACCACTGCACTGCCCTAAACCCTGAAACACCACCCCCTGCACGACCCCCTACACTGCCCGAACACCACTGCACTGCCCTAAACCCTGAAACACCACCCCTGCACCACCCCCTACACTGCCCGAACACCACTGCACTGCCCTAAACCCTGAAACACCATCCCCTGCACCACCCCCTACACTGCCCGAACACCACTGCATTGCCCTAAACCCTGAAACACCACCCCCAGCACGACCCCCTACACTGCCCGAACACCACTGCACTGCCCTAAACCCTGAAACACCACAACCCTGCACGACCTCCTACACTGCCCGAACACCACTGCACTGCCCTAAACCCTGAAACACCAGCCCCGCACCACCCCCTACACTGCCCGACCACCACTGCACTCCCTAAACCCTGAAACACCACCCCCAGCATGACCCCCTACACTGCCCGAATACCACTGCACTGCCCTAAATCCTGAAACACCACCCCCTGCACGACCCCCTACACTGCCCGAACACTACTGCACTGCCCTAAACCCTGAAACACCATCCCCAGCACGACCCCCTACACTGCCACGAACACCACTGCACTGCCCTAAACCCTGAAACACTACCCCCAGCAAGACCCCCTACACTGCCCGAACACCACTGCACTGCCCTAAACCCTGAAACACCACCCCCTGCACGACCCCCTACACTGCCCGAACACTACGGCACTGCCCTAAACCCTGAAACACCACCCCAGCACGACCCCCTACACTGCACAAACACCACTGCACTGCCCTAAACCCTGATACACTACCCCTAGCAAGACCCCCTACACTGCCCAAACACCACTGCCCTAAACCCTGAAACACCTCCCCCAGCAAGATCCCGTACACTGTCCGAACACCACTGTACTGCCCTAAACCCTGAAACACCAGCCCCAGCAAGACCCCCTACACTGCCCGAACACCACTGCACAGCCCTAAACCCTGAAACACCAGCCCCAGCAAGACCCCTACACTGCCCGAACACCACTGCACTGCCCTAAACCCTGAAACACCACCCCCAGCAAGACCCCCTACACTGCCCGAACACCACAACACTAAACCCTGAAACACCACCCCCTGCCAGACCACCTACACCGGCCGAACACCACTGCACTGCCCTAAACCCTGAAACACCACCCCTGCACGACCCCCTACACTGCCCAAACACCACTGCATTGCCCTAAACCCTGACACACCACCCCCTGCACGACCCCCTACACTGCCCGAACACCACAGCACTAAACCCTGAAACACCACCCCCTGCCAGACCACCTACACTGGCCGAACACCACTGCACTGCCCTAAACCCTGAAAAACCACCCCCTGCACGACCCCCTACACTGCCTGAACACCACTGCACTGCCCTAAACCCTGAAACACCACCCCCAGCAAGAAACCCTACACTGCCCAAACACCACTGCACTGCCCTAAACCCTGAAACACCACCCCCAGCACGACCCCCTACACTGCCCGAACACCACTGCACTGCCCTAAACCCTGAAACACCACCCCTAGCACAACCCCCTACACTGCCCGAACACCACTGCACTGCCCTAAACACTGAAACACTACCCCCAGCAAGACCCCCTACACTGCCTGAACACTACTGCCCTAAACCCTGAAACACCACCCCCAGCAAGACCCCCTACACTGCCTGAACACCACTGCACTGCCATAAACCCTGAAACACCACCTCCAAGACAACCCCCTACACTGCCTGAACACCATTGCTCTGCCCTAAACCCTGAAACACTAGCCCCAGCACGACCCCCTACACTGCCCCAACACCACTGCACTGCCCTAAACCCTGAAACACCACCCCCAGCACGACCCCTACACTGCCCGAACACCACTGCAGTGCCCTAAACCCTGAAACACCAGCCCCAGCAAGACCCCCTACACTGCCCAAACACCACTGCACTACCCTAGACTCTGAAACACCAGCCCCAGCAAGACCCCCTACACTGCCCGAACACCACTGCACTGCCCTAAACCCTGAAACACCAGCCCCAGCATGACCCCCTACACTGCCCGAACACCACTGCACTGCCCTAAACCCTGAAACACCACCCCCAGCATGACCACCTACACTGCCCGAACACCACTGCAATGCCCTAAACACTGAAACACCACCCCCAGCACGACCCCCTACACTGCCCGAACACCACTGCACTGCCCTAAACCCTGAAACACCAGCCCCAGCACGACCCCCTACACTACCCGAACACCACTGCACTGCCCTAAACCCTGAAACACCAGCCCCAGCACGACCCCCTACACTGCCCGAACACCACTGCACTGCCCTAAACCCTGAAATACCACCCCCTGCACGACCCCCTACACTGCCCGAACACCACTGCACTGCCCTAAACCCTGAAACACCACCCCCTGCACCACCCCCTACACTGCCCGAACACCACTGCACTGCCCTAAACCCTGAAACACCACCCCCTGCACCACCCCCTACACTGCCCGAACACCACTGCATTGCCCTAAACCCTGAAACACCACCCCCCGCACGACCCCCTACACTGCCCGAACACCACTGACTGCCCTAAATCTTGAAACACCACAACCCTGCACGACCCCCTACACTGCCCGAACACCACTGCACTGCCCTAAACCCTGAAACACCAGCCCCGCACCACCCCCTACACTGCCCAAACACCACTGCACTGCCCAAAACCCTGAAACACCACCCGCAGCACGACCCCCTTTACTGCCCGAACACCAATGCACTGCCCCAAACCCTGAAACACCACCCCCAGCACGACCCCCTACACTGCCCGAACACCACTGCCCTAAACCCTGAAACACCACCCCTGCACGACCCCCTACACTGCCCGAACACCACTGCACTGCCCTAAACCCTGAAACACCACCCCCAGTATGACCCCCTACACTGCCCGAACACCACTGCACTGCCCTAAACCCTGAAACACCACCCCCAGCATGACCCCCTACACTGCCCAAACACCACTGCACTGCCCTAAGCCCTAAAACACCACCCCCAGCACGACCCCCTACACTGCCCGAACACGACTGCACTGCCCTAAACCCTAAAACACTACCCCCAGCACGACCCCCTACACTACCCGAACACCACTGCACTACCCTAAACCCTAAAATACTCCCCCAGCACGACCCCCTACACTACCCGAACATGACTGCACTGCCCTAAACCCTCAAACACTCCCCCAGCACGACCCCCTACACTACCCAAACACCACTGCACTGCCCTAAACCCTAAAATACTCCCCCCAGCACGACCCCCTACACTACCCGAACACCACTGCACTGCCCTAAACCCTAAAATACTACCCCCGCATGACCCCCTACACTACCCAAACAACAATGCACTACCCTAAAACACTACCCCCGCATGACCCCCTACACTACCCAAAGACCATTGCACTACCCTAAACCCTAAAACACTACCCCCCGCACGACTCCCTACACTACCCAAAGACCACTGCACTACCCTAAACCCTAAAACACCACCTCCTACACTACACAAACACCACTGCACTACCCTAAACCCTAAAACACTCCCCCCAGCACTACCCCCTACATTACACAAACACCACTGCACTACCCTAAACCCTAAAAACTACCCCCAGCACGAACCCCTACACTACCCAAACACCACTGCACTACCCTAAACCCTAAAACACTACCCCCAGCAGTACCCCCTACACTACCCAAACACCACTGCACTACCCTAAACCCTAAAACACTACCCCCAGCAGTACCCCCTACACTACCCAAACACCATTGCACTACCCTAAACCCTAAAACACTACCCCCAGCAGTACACCCTACACTACCCAAACACCACTGCACTACCCTAAACCCTAAAACACTACCCCAGCATGACCCCCTACACTACCCAAACACCACTGCACTACCCTAAACCCTAAAACACTCCCCCAGCACGACTCCCTACACTACCCAAACACCACTGCACTACCCTAAACCGTAAATCTACCCCCAGCATGACCCCCTACACTACACAAACACCACTGCACTACCCTAAACCCTAAAACACTACCCCCAGCACGACCCCCTTCACTACCTAAACACAACTGCACAATTTGTTACAGGCATTGTAACGCAGGCCTGTGGTGCTTACTGGAAGTACCTGGTGGGCTAGTTGGGCCCCAGGGACCCTCAGGATTCAAGGTGACCTAATCCCCCAACTTAAAACGCACCACGGGGCACGTTTGCACAGTGGTGAAGGGAGGGGGCCGGGCCTCAGGTGACCTGTGCGCAAACACACCCTGTGGTGCGTTTTAAGTTGGGGAATTAATTCCCCTTGAATCCTGAGGGACCCTGGGGGCCAACTAGCCCACCAGGTACCTTCAGTAAGCACAACAGAGTTGCATTGCAGAGAGGTGAAAAAAGGTGCGTGGCCTCGGAACGCCTCTCTGCAACTCAGCTCTGGGGTCCTAACTGTAGGTACCTGGGGGGCTAGTTGGGCCCCAGGGACCCTCAGGATTCAAGGGGACTTAATCCTGCATCTTAAAACGCGCCACAGGGCGCGTTTGCACACATGTCACCTCAGGCCCCCCCTCCCTTCACCACTGTGCAAACGCGCCCTGTAGCGCGTTTTAAGAGGTAGTTTTAATCCCCTGCCCTATTATGTACTAGGGACTTACAGAGGAGGTCATGCTAATCTCAGGGGTACCCCAACGCATAGTGTTCCCTAGTGTATGTAGGTGTTTTCACTCTATTCTAAGTGTCTTTTAGCATAGCACTGGCTCTGGTTAGTCAGAGTCAGTTACCACCAGTACCCGTCTGAAAAAGTTGTGGGCACAGGATGATTTTGCAACAAGGCCTCTTTCTGCTCCTCTGTTGGTTCTTTCTGCACATCTTTTGCTTCTTCCTGCACTTTTCTTCGTCTTTGTGGACTTCTGTTGCTTCTTTCTGCATTTCTTTTGCTTCTTTCTGTGCGTTTTTTCTTCTTTCTTCACATGTCCTACCTCTGTAGGCATAGTTAGAAACTAGCATTTAAAAAACCTTTGAAATTCACTTAAAAAATCATAGGTTTCAGGCACGTTATAGTTAGAAATTAGCATTTAAAAAACCTTTGAAATTCACTGAAAAAACCATAGGTTTCAGACACGTTATAGTTAGAAATTAGCATTTAAAAAACCTTTGAAATTCACTGAAAAAACCATAGGTTTTAGGGACAGTTATAGTTAGTTGGACATTTCACTCGTACAAAACCATATAAATTCCCCCGTTATAGGTAGTTCAGCTAACTATAACTCGCGCCCCGCAATGCACTGCTGATGACGTCACATATTACATCACTCATGACATGGTCAGTGACATCACTGATGACATCACTGATGACATCTCAAATGACATCACTGATGACATCACTGATGACATCATCCATGTGATAATTTCATGCATCTTCTCACACCCTAATATAACTTTTGATACACCCACTCTAAATTACAGACTGCCATTCTCAAAACCATACACACTCCAATACCAATAACTACATACCCACTCACTGATTCTTAGGTCTACACACACACATCTACTCACTCACCCATACAGTCACTCATACTTACAGTCACTCAGTACAGGACTATCATATGCACTCATACACCTATATAAACACTCACACACCGCCACTCATCCATAGAGGTACTCACACACCTAGTCAGTCATGCAAAAAATTAATCACACACCCATTTACTCACCTATACAGTTATACACACACCAGCTCACTTACTTATACAAATACTAGCACATTCTTACGCTCTTATACAATAACTGATACAAGCACACACGCATCCGTACAGCCACTCTCACAATCACACACTCTCACTTATAGCCATTTAAATACTCTAACACACATATATACTGCCTTTTACATATGTAGTTACTCGCACATGTACCACTGAGATATACATTCACTCACTAACACACCCATACACACACTCACCCACCCAAGCAGTCCATCACAGATGCACTATTGAAATCATGCACCCAGTGAATCACCCACTCACACATCTATGTACAGAGTCACCCACACCCCACCCACACAAACACTCAGGCAGCCATACAGATTCTCAGAGAACCAATCAATAACCCATATAGACACTCATGTAGCTATTCGCAAATCCATGCATCCACTTACACACCAACAAACAGACGGATACAGACATTCACACAGTTTAGTCACTAACCCATGCATTCAGTAAGATACGTTTAATCACTCACTTGTAGAGTCAGTCACGCACGTACTAAATCATCCATTCAGACACTTATACACCCACTCATTCTTCAATACGCCTTTCCCTATATATATTAAACATATTTAAACTTTACAGAAACACACAGTCACTGGACGATGTCATCAGTGATGTCATTTGAGATGTCATCAGTGATGTCACTGACCATGTCATGAGTGATGTAATATGTGACGTCATCAGCAGTGCATTGCGGGGGCGTGAGTTATAGTTAGCTGAACTAACTATAACGGGGGAATTTCACGGGTTTTGTACGAGTGCAATGTCCAACTAACTATAACTGTCCCTAAAACCTATGGTTTTTTCAGTGAATATATATATATATATATAAAACATATTTAAACTTTACAGAAACATGCAGTCACTGGATGATGTCATCAATGATGTCATCAGTGATGTCACTGACCATGTAATGAGTGATGTAATATGTGACATCATCAGCAGTGCATTGCGTGGGGTCGAGTTATAGTTAGCTCAACTAACTATAACGGCTGAATTTCTCTGGTTTTGTATGAGTAAATGTCCAACTAACTATAACGACCCTGAAACCTGTGTTTTTTTCAATGAATTTCAAAGGTTTTTTAAATGCTAATTTCTAACTATAACGTCCCTGAAACCTATGTTTTTTTCCGTGAATTTCAAAGGTTTTTTAAATGCTAATACCTAACTATAACGTCCCTGAAACCTCTGGGTTTTTTCAGTGAATTTTTTTAAATGCTAATTTTTAACTATGCCTACATAGGTAGGACATGTGCAGAAAGAGGAAGAAAGGCACAGAAAGAAGCAAGAGAGGTGCAGAAAGAGGCGAGAGGTGCAGAAATAGGAAGAAAGGTGCAGAAAGAAGGAAGAGATGTGCAGAAAGAACCAACAGAGGTGCAGAAGGAGGCCTACTTTGACTGCACCTTACAACAGACTCATACAAAGTACCCTAATGACTAATCCTTCTCCGAAGATATCTTAAACCTCACTTTTCTCTTGAAGGTTCACTATGAATCGACTGCTCAGAATGTTAGGCCTACCAAATATAAAACAGCAATCCTAACCATATCACTGTAGTAAGTCTGACCAAGTTTGTGAAGGTATGCATGCGTGTCTATGCTTTTACCTAGTGACATGTTAAATGAAAATAAACATACAAAGGCTTGAATACCTGTGTTTCAAACAGCATACTCTATAAATCCGTGTAAAAAAAGGTGTACGTATTTCTTTCTACTCACAATACAGGGCACATGGGTATTCAATAGGATATTTGATGGGCTCTATAACAGATATATACATAAGACATGTCTGCCTGTGCAACCGAATGACAGAGCAGAACTGAGAAAATGTGACCACCTATAGGAAAAGTTACCCGTTTTTTAAGCTACCATCTTCAGATGCATAACACTTGTGAGAATACATATACAAGTAGACATATACCTCAGTCATGAGAGCACGCAGACCTTTAAACTTGACAGCTTGCACTTCCCATTTGAGTACAGAAAGAGGCGAGAGAAGTTCAGAAAGAAGCAAGAGAGTTGCAGAAACAGGCAAAAGAGGTGCAGAAAGTGGGAACAGGGGTGCAGACAGAGGCAAGAGAGGTGCAGAAAGAGGCAAAAGGGGTGCATAAATTTGCAAGAGAGTTGCAGAAAGAAGCAAGAGAAGTGCCGAAAGAACTAACAGAGGTGCCGAAGGAGGCAAGACGGGTGCAGAAAGAGGCAAGAGAAGTGCAGAAAGAAGAAACAGAGGTGCAGAAGGAGACAAGAGAACTGCAGAAAGAGGCAATAGTGTTGCAGAAACAGGCAAGAGAGGTGTAGAAAAAGGGAACAGGGGTGCAGAAAGAGGCAAGAGAGGTGCAGAAAGAGGGAAGAAGGGTGCAGAAAAAGTCAAGAGGGGTGCAGAAAGAAGCAAGAGAAGTGCAGAAAGAAGCAAGAGAAGTGCAGAAAGAAGCAACAGAGGTACAGAAAGAGGCAAGAGGGGTACAGACAGAGGCAAGAGAAGAGCAGAAAGAAGCAACAGAGGTGCAGAAAGAGGCAAGAGGTGTACAGACGGAGGCAAGAGAAGTGCAGAAAGAAGCAACAGAGGTGCAGAAACAGGCAAAAGAGGTGCAAAAAGAAGCAAGAGCAGTGCAGAAAGAACCAACAGAGGTGCAGAAGGAGGCAAAAGGGGTGCAGAAAGAGGCAAGAGGGGTGCAGAAATATGCAAGAGAGGTGCAGAAAGAAGCAAGAGCAGTGCAGAAAAAAACAGAGGTGCAGAAGGAGGCAAGAGGGGTACAGAAAGCAGCAATAGAGGTGCAGAAAGAGGCAAGAGAGGTGCGCAAAGAGGGAAGAAGGGGGCACAAAGAGGCAAGAGGGATACAGAAAGAAGCAAGAGAGGTATAGAAAGAAGCAAGAGAAGTGCAGAAAGAAGCAACAGAGGTGCAGAAAGAGTCAAGAGGGGTGCAGAAAGAGGCAAGAGAAGTGCAGAAGGAAGCAACAGAGGTACAGAAAGAGGCAAGAAAAGTACAGAAAGGGGCAAGAGAGTTGCAGAAACAGGCAAAAGAGGCTCAGAAAGAGGGAACAGGGGTGCAGAAGGAGGCAAGAGAGGTGCAGAAAGAGGCAAGAGGGGTACAGAAATGTGCAAGAGAGTAGCAGACAGAAGCAAGAGCAGTGCAGAAAGAACCAACAGAGGTGCAGAAAGAGGCAAGAGGGGTGCAGAAAGATACAAGAGAGGAGCAGAAAGAGGCAAGAAAGGTGCACACAGAGGCACGAGGGGTGCAGAAATTTGCAAGAGAGGTGCAGAAAGAAGCAAAAGAAGTGCAGAAAAAGCAACAGAGGTGCAGAAAGAGGCAAGAGGGGTACAGAAAGAAACAAGAGAAGTGCAGGAAGAAGCAACAGAGGTGCAGAAAGAGGCCAAAGGGGTGCAGACAGAGGCAAGAGAGGTACAGAGAAAGGAAAGAGGGTGCAGAATGAGGCAAGAGGGGTGCAGAAATTTGCAAGACTGGTGCAGAAAGAAAGAAGAGCAGTACAGAAACAACCAAGAGAGGTGCAGAAAGAGGCAAGAGGACTGCAGAAAGAGGCAAGAGAAGTGCAGAAAGAAGCAACAGAGGCATGAGGGGTGCAGACATTTGCAGGAGAGATGCAGAAAGAAGCAAGAGCAGTGCAAAAGAATCAACAGAGGTGCAGAAAGAGGCACGAGAGGTGCAGAAAGAGGAAAGAGGGATGCAGAAAGAGGCAAGAGAAGTGCAGAAAGAATTAACAGAGGTGCAGAAAGAGGCAAAAGAAGTGTAGAAAGATGCAAGGGATTTGCAGAAACAGGCAAGAGATGTGCAGAAAGAGGGAACAGGGGTGCAGAAAGAAGCAAGAGAGGTGCAAAAAGAGGCAAGAGGGGTGCAGCAAGAGGCAAGAGAAGTGCAGGAAGAAGCAACACAGGTGCAGAAGGAGGCAAGAGAAGTGCAGAAAGAAGCAAGAGAGTTGCAGAAACAGGCAAAAGAGGTGCAGAAAGAAGCAAGAGCAGTGCAGAAAGAATCAACAGAGGTGCAGAAGGAAGCAAGATGGATGCAGAAGGAGGCAAAAGGGGTACAGAAAGAGGCAAAAGAAGTGCAGAAACAAGCAAAGGGGTTGCGGAAAGAGGCAACAGGGGTGCAGAAAGAGGCAAGAGAGGTGCAGAAAGAGGCAAGAGAGGTGCACAAATAGGGAAGAAGGGTGCATAAAAGGCAAGAGGGGTGCAGAAAGAAGCAAGAGAGGTGTAGAAAGAAGCAAGAGAAGTGCAGAAGGAAGCAACAGAGGTGCAGAAAAAGGCAAGAAAAATGCTGAAAGAGGCAAGAGAGTTACAGAAACAGGCAAAAGAAGTGCAGAAAGAGGGAACAGGGGTGCAGACAGAGGCAAGAGAGGTGCAGAAAGAACCAACAGAGTTGCAGAAGGAGGCCAGAGGGATGCCGAAATGTGCAAGAGAGTAGCAGACAGAAGCAAGAGCAGTGCAGAAAGAACCAACAGAGGTGCAGAAAGAGGCAAGAGGGGTGCAGAAAGAAGCAAGATAAGTGAAGAAAAAAGCAAAAGAAGTGCAGAAAGAGGCAGAGGGGTGCATAAAGAGGCAAGAAAGGAGCAGAAAGAGGCAAGAGTGGTGCACACAGAGGCATGAGGGGTGCAGAAATTTGCAGGAGAGATGCAGAAAGAAGCAAGAGCAGTGCAAAAGAATCAACAGAGGTGCAGAAAGAGGCAAGAGAGGTGCAGAAAGAGGAAAGAGGGATGCAGAAAGAGGCAAGAGAAGTGCAGAAATAATTAACAGAGGTGCAGAAAGAGGCAAAAGAAGTGTAGAAAGAGGCAAGAGAGGTGCAGAAACAGGCAGGAGAGGAGCAGAAAGAGGCAACAGGGGTGCAGAAAGAGGCAAGAGAGGTACAGAAAGAGGCAAGAGTGGTTTGCACACCATTAGTACCAATTTAATACCCACATTTAGCAATAAGTGACAGGTGACCATTCTAGGTTTGCAAAGGGCCTTCCACCACATTGTAACACTTGTCGCTGCATTTTTGGTAGCGTTTGAGCAGTTTGAGCTAGAAACAAGGTTTCTTTTGTTCAAATCTGCAGATTATGCAGTAGATGATGGATTATGTGGCAAATGCGGAAAATGTATGATTGTGCAAACGTCGGTGCAGCCAAACAGTCGCGTAATTCCAGTGGCCCTGCTCATACCTCTGACTAGGTCCAGAAGTGCTCCTCAGTGGTTCCTTCTTTTTTGTCTCATTGAGTTTATAGTTTAGCTTCTATAGAAACGAGGAAGACTAAACCTGAGGTTACCACTCCACAACACAGACTACCATACCACATAATTACTCTCCATAACACATAATCCCACTCTACATAATTCCTATACACTAAATACCACATACCTTCTATCCACATCAAAGTCAAAGTCTATCCACATAATTTCACTGCACAACATACCACATAATTCCACTACACACAATGTACATCCACTCCACTCTAAAAAAAAATAGTAAAAAACTTTTACATTTACAACACAAATAGCTGTAACTCTTATTACTTTGCAAATGCTTCTTTAACTAGTAGTCGCATTTGCAGAGTGGTGCAGAAAGGGTGCTGGGCCTCCGACCAGTGGTCAGAAATTCTGCTGCGTAGGAACTTACAGGCGGTACCAGGAGGGCTTCTTGGCCCCCAAAGTCCCTCAGGAGTAAAGTGTACTTCATCCCCCAAACCGTAGTGTGCCAGGAGGCGCATTTGCAGAGTGGTGGAGAAAGGGAGGTGCGGCCCCCGAAGACCTCTTAGCAATCCCCTTATGTGATCGCATTGTTATTGGTCCCTGTAACCTTTGGTTTTTACTGTAATGTAATGTAAGGGGTTATTTATAGAGCGCACTGTGACCAAAAATTGTATCCTGGCGCTAAAACCATTATGTAAGATGCAGCAGATAAAAATCTGAACAGCAGCCATTAGTGGGCAAATAACCAAGTCTTCAGTGCCTTCGTGAATTTTTGAATATATATATTCACTGAAAAAAAGAAAGGTTACAGGGACGTTATAGTTAGGAAATAAATTTAAAAAACCTTAGTAATTCACTGGGGAAACTCTGCCTCGCAAGTAGCGGAGCAGAGTTTACCAGCACCGGCCCACTGATTGGTAGGTAGCTGAAGCTTCGTGGTGTCATGACCAGAAAAGAATAATATTGATTGGAGCTATATTCTGTTTTAAAATGACGTGTTCATAACTGAACAAGCAGGCTCGACTAGGAAGGCCGGCTTTCCTGCAGTCTGCCTCTGCAGTGAGGTCTGACATAGCCTGCCTCATGTAAAATCCCATCATGCACCTGAGAAGGATGCAGGAGACGTACAGAGTCAGATGCGCACTTCACCTCCCTCTGTAAAAGAATGAACACTAGCGTAAGATGCAAACACGACTCCCCCGCCCCCTCAATAACCCCCAACACCTGCTTACCACACAACCTATTTATTTCTAGTTGATAATAGGACCCCCAGTATGTCAGCAGCACCATGTACATATTATGGCGCCATGTCACGATCTCCCTGCAGCCTGGACCTACCCCCACACCCCAGCCGCTGATGTAATGTATGTGGGTACAGCTGGTACCGCTCACCACTCCCTGCCCCCTCCCCTGCTTGATTTATGTGACCACATCTTCCTTGCTCTTCTGCACTGCCTCTGTGGGCTGTTGTAGCGTTTTGTAGTGAGGCCATGCTCGAGCACCTATATACAAAGAAAGGCTCACACCTGAGACTGCGGTGCAGTGAGTCAAAAACAGCCATTTGGAGGAGGCCCCACAGTAGATTCACCAGCGTGTGGCCATCTTAGTCCTCATTAAGCCACACCTCCACTGAGTTTTTCTTGATGCTGAAAATGTGAGCCCCTATTTGAACATGATTTAATTAATGTAAAATGCTCAATGGCAAAAGCACTTTATATTATATTTGTTTGTACATATTCCCGTTAGGTACATTTCTTCAGTCATGGGGGCAGTCTCTTTATAAGACTGGTAACTGTTCTAATTGCCTTGATTGCGAAAAATCAGAAATTGATTTTATGTTTTCCTGTCCTGTGTATGATAATCGCAGGAAAACATGACTGTTACAATGGCTGAATTTTAGTTAAAAAAATCACACAAACATGTACAGAATTGTACATACGGTAGTCCTGAGCCTAAGTTGGTCTGTCTTCTATAGCCATAAATGGGCTGTCTTCAACTGTTTTCTCTTTCTTTGTCATCCCCTTGGTGCAGTCTGTCTTCCATGCCTACGGTGCTGGTATGGTGCATCAACTGTGTTGTTTGATTCCAGGACAGGCATCTCTCTTCCTATTGGTTATTGACAATGCTGCCATGGGTCTGAATTTTGAGCAGAGAAGAGTCCAGTGTGGGTGTCTGTGCATGTGCGGCCACTGCTGCCCATAGATGTGCTCCGTGGACACCAGCCTTGTCTACGGTGGGACCACGGGAGATCCCTATGGGACGAGACCACACTTTTTGTCATTTCCACCAAGTATTCGGGGCTGAGACCCCCAACCAGGGGGCTGTGTACTCAGCATGCATGCAACCACTGTTGCAGTCTTTCATTCAGGGCTACACAACGCTTACCGGCAAATGGGTTCTGACAACACCTACACAATAGGGGAGGTGAGTGTGAGTGAGTAAAATTTCTAAGCTTTGTGCGTCCCAGTATTGGTGGCTGTATGTGAGCAGCTAAGTTTGTCATGCTTTCCACGGGTGAAGAATCTATATCTCATTAATGGAGCTACATAATATTATGTAGGGCGGAGTGGAACTCCATGGAATTCCACTGAGTTTTTATGCAGCTCCACTGAATTCCACGTAGTACAGCTCTGTATGCTCCGCCCACCCCTAAATATATATACCAAAGGTGTAATGATGAATTAGTGGGTGTATGAGTGCCTGCATGGATGGTTCATTGGGTGCATGACTGACCGAATATGCGGCTCAGAGAAGGTATGGGTGAGTGACTAGGTTGTCTGAATGTCTGTATCAGTCTGTTAGTTGGTGTCTAAATGGGTGGTGATTGTGCACATGAATGGCTATATGGGTGATTCATTGGTTGTCTGAGTACCTGTATGGGTGTATGAATGTCTGTGTGGGTGGGTGAGGGTGTGTGTGACTGACTGCATGGATAAGTGAATGGGTGAGTCAGTGGTTGTATGGGTAAGTGAGTACATCTGTGAGAAGCTGTATGGGTGACTGAGTCTGTGTATGGCTATGTCGGTGAGTGAATGGATGTGTCAATGGTATATGGGTGAGTAACTGCATATGTGAAAGGCAGAATAGATGAGTGTTGGAGTATATGAGTGACTGTATGTGTGAGTGAGTGATTGTGAGAGTGGCTCTATGGGTGAGTGTGTGCTTGTGTCACTGACAGTATGTGTGAGTGAGTATGTGTTAATATTTATATGAATAGGTGAGAGGGGTGTGTATAACTGTATAGGTGAGAAGTGACTGTGTGATTGACTCTATGGGTGAGTGAGTAGGTGTGAGTGGCTATATGGGTGTATGAGTGGAATATATTAGTGGCTGTATCAGTGAATGAGTTGGTGTATGAGTAGCTGTATGCATGTATGAGTGGATGTGTGTGTAGACCTATGAATCAGTGAATGGGTATGTAAGTACTGGTATGGGTGTGTCAATGGCTTTGAGAATGGTAGTGTGGAAGTTGGAGTGGGTGTATGAAAGGTTATATTGGGGTATGAGTGGGTGCATCAGAAATTCTGTGGATGATGTCATAAGTGATGTCATCAGTGATGTCATTTGAGATGTAATCAGTGATGTCACTGACCATGTCATGAGTAAAGTAATATGTGAGATCACAAGCTGTGCATTGCGGGCGCGAGTTATAGCTAGCTCAGCTAGCTGTAACTGCTAAATTTCACTGGTTTTGTAAGAGTGAAACTTAGGCCTAACTATAACATCTCTGTAACCTTTGTTTTTTTGTGTGAATTTCTAAGGTTTTTTAAATTATATTTCCTAACTATAACATCCCTGTAACCTTTGGTTTTTTCAGTAAATTTCTAAGTTTTTTAAAATGCTAAGTCCTAACTATAACGTTCTGTAACCTTTGGTTTTTTCAGTGAATTTCAAAAGTATTTTTAATTTTATTTCCTAACTGTAACCTGTAAACTTTGAGAGTGGGTGTGTGAGTCGCTGAATAGGTTGGTGACTGGGTGTGTGAGTGGCTGTATGGGTCTGTGAGTGAGTGTGTAATGTCTGGGTAATTATATAAGTGAATGAGTAGTGCCTGGGTGATTGTAAGATTGCATAGATAGTACCTCTGTGATTCTATGAGTGCAATTGCCAAGGACACACTGCGAATACTGGGTGTTTTTGACTAAGTGTAAAAGCATATATAGACTTATTTTACATAAAGTTTCAGTGTAGCTATTTAGTAAGATACTAATTTAACTTTCCCCTTTGTATTAATTTGTCAAAATAACTACATCAAAAATACATTTTCCTGCTTCACAGCAACACCTGAGGTCACAATCACATCAGTAGTCACGAATACAAATGACAAAGTGTAAAACAGATATATAGACATATTTTACACAAAGTTTGCATCTAGCTGTTTAGTAACATATTGGTTTAAATTTAATTCAACAACAACACATTTGTAAAAAACAGCAGTTTGAAAAAATAACTTTCAAGATCTGAACTCACGAATAGAACAGAGCTACCAAACACCCATCAAAATAACCATCGTTAGACAAACTCATGGGGAATCAAAAACTGCTGCAAAGTTCGTGCAATGCACAATCTGTGACAATACCCTCTCTAGAGGGACGAACAAAAAATATTAATGTGGAACGACGTCCATGTTATGTCATCTTAAAATCTATCATAGAAATCATCTCCAACTGGCGATCTAGCAGAGGACCATCTAGCTGGAAGACCATCTACAACAGTGGTAGCAGCAACAATTCCTGGCCAGAAAGTTGCTTCAGAGATTCAAACTACTACCACAGTTATGGCTCCAGAGTTTTCAAGAATAGCCAAGTATTGCATGAATTGTAGTGCTGTTATACGTGCTGGTGAGCAGTGCGTCACAGTTTGCAATGCTTTCAAATTCCTCCTGGCCCAGTTGCCATTTTTGTTACCATAAAAATGAACAACAACAATTTTAAATTTCACAAAACCACAAAAACAATTTAACCCCTTCGCTGCTGGCGTCGGCCAACGGTCGTCGCGTGCTCTACCGTCGTAGTGCTGGGCACGTTCGTTGGCCGACGCGGCCCCACCCCCTGCGCTAAACCGCCGCACCGCGGCGGAATTGCTGCCGCGGTTAAGCGGTTAAAAACAAACAGAAAATCATGTCACTGGGAAATAAAGGAATATCATTGGATAACACACTTTTCATCTAAAAGAATAAGAAGAACACGCCCATTTATCTATCTTGAACATTCTTTAAGAGGACTTCATAGTGTACAGATTTGCGCAATGCACAATATGTCACAAGACATTGTCAAAGGGTACAAATAAAAAATATTCTTGCGGGACTACGTCCATGCTTTACTATCTAAAAACATACCATAGCAATAGTGTAAAAGCAGCAAGAAGGCAATGCAAGGCTGAAGGACCCTCAACTTCAATAGCAGCCACAACAATACTGGGGCAGAGAGTCCCTTTAGAGGTCCAATCTCAACTTCAAGATTTGGCTCCACAGTTTTCCTGGATGATGTCATACTACATGGATTGTGGAGTTGTAGTGAGTTGGGGAGAGCAGTCCTTGCAATGCTACAAAGAACCATAAATGTTTATTTTTTTTATTTTTGGCCCTTCATAGTTTTTCTACATTAGCAGGCATTTTATTATCTTACAAAATGGGTATCTAATATCTATGTATTGTTCATGTTATTATCTTCTAATTTATTGTAAAACTACTTATATATAACTTGACGTATGGACAAGTCAAAGCGTTCCTCTACAAATAAATACACAGCTAACTTTTGCCAGTTATCATTATTTACTTTTTCACTTTTTAAATACAAGTCAACAGTCTGTGTTTAAATATTCTAGTGAGTGCATCGACAGCATATACAAACATACTCTGGGTTTTGAGACCACACTGTGTTAAATTTTGTAATCTCTTTTTCAAAACTATCAACTGTTATATCTGCAACTCCTGCTCAGGACCAAAGAAACAAAACTGCATATCATCAAAAACCTTTTTCTACGTCTGCCACACTACCATGCAAAAGTGCTCTATTAATTTCTCCTACACATAAAGCAGGAGTTTTCTCTCTTGTTGAGTGGTGTACAGCTAACATCCTGAAATGATGAAAGGTGCTTTGGCACACTTTGTTTGATAAACAAGCTAGTGAGTGTCCTTGCAAATGTGTATTCTTTCTAATCTTGCAAGGATCCAATCCTTGTAAAGTACTTATTTTGTGTTTTAAACTTTGCCTTGGAAAGATATGAAGAAATGTCTTTAATATATGAATGGATTGCTGTTGAATACTACAAACAATACTACAATTCCATTTCTATACAGGCGCCTGACTCCCTCTTCTTTGTACCTGTTCTCCAATAACTTGTTCTACATTTGTAGATAGCATCACCTCTTTCGCTATAGGAGTGCCATTCTTTATTTCATAACATCATTCTCTGTAATCAATAGCATGAATTTATTTTTTATCCTGGAGATAGCTTTCTTCATTAAAGAAAAAATCTGTACTAGACGTAGGTATGCATTCTACACTAAAAACTGTAGAAGAGCTACTTCTATTCCCTTATCTTTATTTCTGTTTTTGTCTCCTCATGCACACCACCATTTTGTCAAGAGTGTTCATTCTATTTATAATCAAAATAAAAAGCTTCACCTTCAAAGCAAAGGCCTTATCAACTACTCTCTCAACCCGTTCTTTCTGTTTCAGTGCTTGTCTACTTCTTCTATACTTCTTCATATTTCTCAGTAGATTTATAACTACTCTACTATGAAACATCCTGGCTCTGATTTCCTTAAACTGCTTCTGTCACCTGGTTAAGGTGTGTCCATCTTTGTTACATTCTTACCTGTTCTTGTTATTTAGATTTTGTCCATGTTAATCATTGTCATAGTTTGAATTTTCTTTTCTTTATTTAATATTCTTTGGAAATGTCCACATATATTTGTAAGAAATTACTTTCTCCTCTTCCAATAACTCTTTTCTCGTTCACCACTTTTTCTTCATTTTGCCCCTTCTGAGTCTCGGTTCTGCATACATACTGTAGTTGCTTCTGTCCCTCTTTCCTCTGAGCTTGTGTAGGCATTGTGTCTGTAATTATGCAGATGTGGTTCTGTAAAAAAAAGCTATATTTGAATTTTTTTCAAGCCAAGGTACCAACTACTTTACTACTAGCTTACACATAATACAAAAACAGTTTTTATGTTATGTTGCAGTTTTAAATCTTTAAATGAACCTACCTACTTAACTGCAAGCACTTACTTCAATGTGCCAAACCCAAACCAAAACACAAAACTTAATTTATTAGTTACCTTTTAATATTATCACGCCCTCTCCTACAACACAAGTGCACCACAAAAGCTACATGCCAAGTGAAGCTAGCAGAAGAACTCTGAAGAGACATTCTGCACTATTAACCCTCCTCAATTTTAAACATAGCATGTTTAAAGAAATACACCACCCTCACACTATACATGAAATTTTCAACTGCTTTAAAGAACATAGATAACCATGTAAACATATATGTGATTTTATAATAGATATACACCTTCAGGCCATCGTTCCAAAAATAATTCTCTCCATTTTTAAGTACTCAAGAGTCTCATCATACATATAAATATCTGCAACCACAAAAACCATATCTCACCATCTAACTATATGCAGACCGGTCATATAAGTTAAAAGCCACATTGACAAACACTTCCTAATACATACCTAACAAGTATTGCTACTTTATAACTCCTATACAGACTCAGCACATTTTCGCATCTTTTATTTCTGACTGCACTGCTCCTGTTTAATAATGTGACTAAAACTACCACAACTCCCAGAATGCAAATAATATAGATCTATATATTCTGCACATAATGCTTAGACATTTAAAACATTGTCATTTTTTAAGGTTTTACTCACGGTAATTTTCAACAGTACTAACATCTTAAACACATACCCGCTGCCAGATACTCTTTTTAATCAAACTCCCATATACATCTTCATTTATAATGTATAGTTTTTTTTTTGTCAAACGTATATTTATTGGCATTTTACATATAATGCGAAACAGTTCAGTCAGATGGTACATGAAAATATGCGAACACAGCATAGCAGTTTAAAGAGTCCAAGGTAGATGTATGCTACTAGACACATATCCCCGCCTGATCCCAAAAATGAAAAGGATCTACAAGAACAAGTACAGATTCCAAAATGATGCAGACGAGGAATAAGCTTATCCTAAGGGGGGAAACTACACCTTCAACCCGTCTTTCTTTTGCGACAGGTCTAATCTCTATGCCTTCCAGCGGGAAGGTGCTCCCCCAATGAAAGAACCTCAGGTATAGTACTCCCCAAGAATAACATGTAAAAGAACAACATGATCTCCCTCCCTCCCTCCCTCCCCAAAAACTGGTGGCGGCCATCCAACTCCAATGTATTTTAGAATCGTATCATGCATACGGTGATTAAAATTGAAAGAGATGCATTTCTCTAGTAGAGGCGGGACAAACTGCCAGTGGCAACCCCCTTGTGAGGAAAGTAACCAGCGGGCCCCATCGATATTCAAAATTTTTATAGTCATCTCGAAATATATCAGCCATTCTCTCAAGACATAATAGCCTCCAGAGCCTGGAATGCCATAGCGAGATGGCGGGGGCCTCTCTCTTTTTCCAGGCCGCCGCTATCGCTACCTTCGCAGCCCCAATGCAGGTCCACATTATAGCCTTATCAGCCTTGGTTTGGTATTTGAGAGAGGGGTCACCAAGGCCCAGGAGAGTCTCTGCCATAGTGGTCGGAATAGGATATCCTAACATATCTTTAATTTGCGCAAGGATTTCCTCCCAAAAGGGTCGTATGGTTGGACAGTCCCACCATATATGTTGGAAGTCCCCCAGGAGGCCTCACCCCCTCCAACATAAGTCTGGTGTGTTTGGGAATATTTTTTTGAGTTTAGCGGGATACAGGTACCAATCCATCATTGTTTTAAGGTGGGCTTCCCGGAGCTCAGTGGAGTGATTGAATTTCGTGATGTCAGACCAGAGCCCTGTCCATTCCCTATCCTGGATGTCGCGGTGTAGTAGTCCTTCCCACATGCTCATGTAACGCGGTCTCGGGGAATGTATAGAGGTAAGGAGATAATTATATAAGAAGGAAATTACTCCTTTCATAGAGTCCACATTCTGTATATATGTTTCAAATCTTGTGAGTGGGCATGTGGCCGCTGCATGTATATGAGGTGTGAGGGCCCAGTGTTTCAATTGAATGTAGTGAAAATGCTCTGTAGGTGCCAAGCCGTAATCCCTCATGCAGTTGTCGAAAGTTAAAAGATCAGAGTTATGGAATAGATGGGTCAGTGCCCTACATCCACCCTCCCTCCAAGTGTCAAAAGGTCCTTCCCGGAGAGCCGGGGGGAAAGCTGGGTTAAAATGAAGAGGTGTATATGGTGAGGGGAATGTGGTCCACTGATCGTTCCCTGATATGGAGTCCCAAACCCTCAGGGTGGTCCGGGTAGGGGTACTGATGTAGGCATTCTCGGGTCTCTCCCTCTTGGGCCGCCATATGAGGTCCCAGATCGACCTTCCTGCAATAGCCCTATCCATATGTAGCTAGTGTTTCTCCGACTCCCACTTGGCCCATTCCGTCACCACCCGTAATTGTGCCGCTTTATAGTAGAAGCTAAAGTCCGGGAGGCCCACTCCCCCCTCAGTCCTCGGTCTCCTCAAGAGTGAAAAGGAGAAGCGCGCTCGTCCTCCCTGCCATACAAACCGCGTAATCATGGACCTCACTTTAGGGAGGAAGTCCCTGTCAAGTTCAATGGGTAGTGCCTGAAAAGGTATAGGAGTTTAGGGAGCACTGTCATTTTGATTGCGTGTATGCGGCCTAGCCAAGATATAAAGAGTGGCTTCCAGCGTACAAGGTCTGTCTGGAGTCGTAAGAGGGAAGGTGGGAAGTTGGCCCTATACAACCCGTCCACCCGCGGTGTCAGGTGCACTCCCAGGTATTGGATAGAACGGGATGTCCAGTGTAACAGGGTGTGCGCCTGTAACTCCCTGACCTCACTCTCTGGGATTGTGAGATTGAGTATATAGGATTTAACTATATTGACCTTAAACCCCGCTACATCCTCGAACCTTGCAAGCTCAGTTTGAAGTGTGGGGAGAGAAGTGGCCGGTTCAGTCAGGGACAACAACACATCGTCAGCAAAGAGTGTAATTTTATGGGACTCACCACTAAAAGGGATTCCCTTTATCTCTGGGGCTGCATGGACATGGCCAACGGTTCAATGCTAAGGGCGAACAAGAGGGGTGACAACGGGCATCCCTGGCGGGTGCCCCTGGTCAGGAAGAAGGGAGTCAATAGTATACCATTTACCTGCACTCTAGAGCGGGGTCGAACGTAATTAGCTCTAATCATGGTAATAAATTTGTCAGCGAACCCAAAGCTCGTAAGTGTTTTAAAAAGGAAAGCCCAATCCACCCTGTCGAAAGCCTTCTCAGCGTCTAACCCAACCAAGACTGCTGGAATCTTTCGTTTGTTGGCTTTCTCGATAAGATGTACTATACATCTGGGATTATCGTGGGTCTGGCGACCTTTAATAAAGCCGGATTGGTCAGGGTGGATGAGTTCCGGCAATAGACCATTCAACCGGGCCGCTAGAATAGTCGAGTAAAGTTTCGCATCAAGATTTAAAAGTGCAATGGGGCGATATGAAGTGCACATCTGCGGGTTCTTCCCCTGCTTGGGAATAACTGTGATCACAGCTTCTGCCATCGAGGAGGTGACTTCGCCCTCCTCTGCCATTGTATTGAAAAGGTGTGTAAGATGCGGCAGGAGGTCCGGAGCAAAGGTTTTATAGAATTGGGCCGTAAACCCATCCGGGCCTGGGGCTTTATGTGGTTTTAGGGACTTGATAGCTAAATTGACCTCTTCTGTTGTTATAGGGGCTGTGAGTTTATCATTCCATTCCCGCGAGATCTGGGGGAACTGCAGATTCTGAAGGTAGCTATGCTGTCTGTCAGTAGCTCGTGCTTCCTCCGTGTAAAGGGACTTGTAGAAGGAGCCAAAAATATCGGCCTTTTCCGCGTCTTTGTGGGTCAGCCCTCCCTGCCCGTCCTGGATTCCTCCTATGTATTCCCGTTCCCGTTTTTCCTTCAGCTGTCGAGCTAAATGCCTACCTATCTTATTGCCCTGGGAGTAGGAGAGTTGACGTAATTTCAGGAGTGTGAATTCTGCCCTGTTGTTGTAGATGGCTCTAAGTTTCCCCCCGTAAAGCATTAAGCGTGCGCAGGGATTGTCTAGTGGGATTGCTTTTGTGGTTCGTTTCTGCTAGTGCCAACTCAGCCTCTAAGTCTACTCTCTCTTTGGCCCATTGTTTATTCAGAGTGGAGTTGAGTACTATACATTTACCACGAACAACCGCATTAAAGGCGTCCCAATTGTTCAATACTGAGGTGTCAGCGAGTGCGTTCATAGCAAATAATTCTGCGATTGTGTCCCGTAACTCAGTACAGAGTACCCTATCCCTTGTAAGTGAAGCTGGGAAGTACCATTTGGGAGTGGTGGGCTTGATGTGGCCCCACTCCAGGCAGATCAAGACCAAACAATGATCTGAGATTGAAAGTGGGAAGATCTTGGCCTCCCGGAGGATTCCCAGTAGGTTTTGGCTAGTAAAGATGTAGTCAAGCCGGGAATACGTGCGATGTACATGAGAGTAGAAAGTATAGTCTTGTGTCTGGGGATAGAGGATGCGCCATGTATCTCTAAGGCCAATGTCTTGCAGTCGTTGTTTAGACTCTGGGGTGAAGGAGCTAGCTTCCGGTCTGTGGGGGTGTGTGCTATCGAGGTCTGTCTGCCAGGTCAAATTGAAATCCCCTAATAAGATTGTTGGTCCTTCTGGTATTTTCCCCATTAGTGTATGCAAAAAGGCTGCCTGACCCGCGTTGGCGCGTAGACCGCAATGAACGTGCAAAGCTTACCCATCAGGATGCCCTTGACCATAATCCACCTTCCGTCTTTATCCGCTTGAGTGTCAGTGGGTTGAAATTTCGTAGCAGCATGGAAAAGAATTGCAACACCCCTGTGTTTAGTAAGTGCGGAAGCCCTGTATATCAGCGGGTATTGTTTGTGGCGAAAGCGTGTTTCCTCTGCTCTAGAGAGATGTGTCTCCTGGATAGCCACTATATCTAGGTGATGATCTGTAAGATATTTCCAGATCCTTTGTCGCTTTTGCGCCGAGTTAAGACCCTTCACGTTCCAGGAGCCTACAGCGAGTACCATCCGTCCTGTGGTGAACCCCCCCGCCCTCTCCCATACCTGTGTGTTGATCTCATTTTCCCTGCAGTTAAAGTTCTGCTGTGCCACCCACCCGGGTATATCTGTCATGTGGAGTGCATCGTGAATAATACATGGTCTGGCAAAAAGTGTTTAAAAAACCGCCACCAGTCCCTCCCCATTCCCCCCCCCCAACAAACTCAAAACCCCGAAACATAACAATAGGAACATCATGAAGTGTCGGATCGGTGGTAGACCTCCGACCGTGGGCTGAAAACCCAAAGACACGTGATGCGGGGACAGCGTGACCTTAGTCCCCACCCGCGTCCACACCGGACGCTCTGAAAAAGTATGAACACCTTACCAGCACAACCAGGCCCCGGGCCGCTCTATATGCCCCAGCTCTTGGAAGAGGCAAAGGAAGTCCAATTGCATATGGCTCCATTGCTGAGTCTTCTATCACGCTGCAGTAAAAGTTGTAACCCCCAGAGTTCTGGGCCAAAGGTGGTCCTGCGCTTAGATGCAGTCCCTTTGCGTGGTCCCTCCCCAGGCCGCCATAGTCCAAAATTACCGGCTGGCGGGCACCTGTGTTCCCGGGCACGGTGTGGCCCTTCCGTCCCCCTTCTGGGGGCTTGTTATCCGCTCCCAATCTGAAACATCTCTTAGTTAGGCAGCGTCGGCCCTCGGCAGCCTGTGTCACTGGTTGCAGTGGAAACATAACAGCACCTCCTGTTTGTGTCATTTGTGTTGTCCTCGCGGGCGCACAATTGTGGCGTGGGAGAGCCAGTGCTCCGAGCACTTTGTGTCTTGTTTTGTGAGGATTCAGAGTCCCCTGCAGAGAGACCTAATAGATCCAGACCCTCTCGCAGGTCCACAACGTGCCGTTGTTTGTTGTGGTAATCGAAGGTCAAGCCAAATGGGTAGGTCCATCGATATTTAATTTTCTCGTCGCGTAGTTTGGACGTGATGGGTCGGAATTGTTGTCTCCGCGCCAGGGTCGCAGGTGCCAGGTCCTGATAGATGGTGCAGGAGTGCCCCTGAAAGGAAATGTTGCCCTTTTTTCTAGCCGCCAGGAGGATCGCTTCTTTTACCTTATAGGAGTGGAATTTCGCAAGGACATCTCTCGTCTGCTTCAGGTCTCCGGTCGATGGGCCTCCAACCCGGTGCACCCTATCGAGTTTGATCTTGAGTGTCTGTGGGCTGATGATCTCCGCAAACAGACCCACGATGAACGCCTCAAGGTCTGGCCCTTCCGCTCCCTCCTCCAAATCACAAATTTGTAGGTTTTCGCGGCGTGCTCTATTTTCCAAGTCTTCTGCTTTTAACTGAGTTTGGCGGAGCTGGTCCTGGAGGGCAAGCACATTTTCCTGCAGCTCAGAGGTGCGGTTGTCAACTTCCTGTGTTTGTGTTTCCAGTTCCACCACCCTAGTGCCCACGGAGTCCACATCGTGTTGGAGGGTAGCCATCAGAGCGTTGAGGTCAGACTTCAATTGGTCGATGGAGTTCGTGATATCTTGGCTCAATTCGTTCCGCAGTTCTGTTTTAAATTCACGCAAGGAGGCCATAATGTCACTCTTGGTAAGCACCATGGTGCCTAAATCCTCGTCTTGTTCTGTTGGTAAGCGTTTATCCGCTGGAGAGAAAGAATTGGAGACTTTGTTCGATGTTCTGGACACCGTCTTCTTCGGCGGCATAGGGGCGGGTCCAACCTGACCCCCACCAGTGTAGCTAGGGACAACCTTTGGCGCAACACCGGGGGACACTGCTTTCCTCCCTCATAGGTGGTTATAGAGGCTCTAAGAGGATCACCGGCCGGGTTCCTCCCCCGCTGACGTCCCCCCAGGACGGCGTCCCAGAGATGACGTAGGGACGCTCCTCAGGTCACCAGCAGTGCCCGTGCTCCGAGGGTCGATCCAGGCGTATCCTTGGCCAGTGGGCAGGAGGGAGACTTGTAGATTTTGTTCCGGCGTCGGGCATCAGGCCGGTCCAGCCGCCTAAGAAGAAGCGGTATTCATGCTGGCCTCCAAAACAGGCGCTGCCCCACATGTTGGTGCAAACCCACCTCGGGCCCGAAGGGTGTCTCCCGGCCAGTGGCAATCTCGCCCCAACCACCAGCAGCAAACAGTCAAGGGGAATCGCCTTGTAGCAGTGTGTTTGGGCCTGCACTCACTGAGCGTACTGGGACAGAGTCAGCTCACTCACGGGTGCCTGGTCTGAGCCGGGCTGCCATTTTAGAGTCAGGCACGCCGTGTATTTTACCGGAGAAAGGCGCAGATCTCGTCAACTTGCACAGTCGGGTCACAGCCTGTCATTGTTGCCACGCCTCCCTTGTGTGATGCTCTGTGGGGGCCCCGGTCTCTCAGCGTGACATTTCCTGTCGTCTGCTAGCGCCGCAGGACTCACCAGGATGAGCCGTCGGACGTCCTCCTCTGCGGTTGACCTCGCACCGCCGGCGCCGGGTCCCCCCACTCATCAGCATGGCTCGCCGTCAAGAAGGAGGTTGTCGGGGTCGCAGCAACGGCTCAGCTGCGCGCTCACTACCCCGTTGATCGGCAGCCCGCCAGGTTTAGAAGATGGCAGCCGCCATTTTGTCCGTCACCGAGGCCGATGCAGGGAGAGCTTGAAGCAGCCCTCCAGGGCTAGTACGCACCAAAAGCATGAGCTCCCCACATGTCCTGAACTGAGGGGACTCGGGGGCTATGCTCGGCAGCAGTGGCAGTGCTGGTAGGTTGCGTTCATATGTCCGTAAGGCCAGCACGGTGTGGGAGCCGACACTGATCACGTCCGTTCGGCCATCTTGCCCGGCCACGCCCCCAATGTATAGTTTTTTAAATAATTAAAAAGTTATATAAATACCAGTGGATTGAGTTTGTAGATTATACTCTTTCTGGATAGTTTTGACACTGTTAAGAATTGTTAAAAACTGTTGAAAACTAAGAAGAATGGTACACCATTCTCATAGAAAGCAACTATAAAATGGCAACCTCTTCAACTTTCCACTCTATGATCATGAGGAAGGCAGCAAATGAAATCACGTCTTTCATTTTAGACTACTGCATCTCCACTTGTGAATGGTTAGCATCTGTTAACCCTTTCCCTCTGTTTCAAAACAAAGTTTCTGTCTCAGGGTGTTCACGATGTTTTCACGATCATTGCGTAATAATCATGAAAAAGTCCAAACCAATATTTAGCTTCAGTGTTTTTAAAATAAAAACTGAGCAACAGTTTACTATAAAGTCCTGAGTTGGAAATTAAATTTCGCCATTACTTAAATTGTGTTATAACTCACCAACTTTAAAAAAAAATTCTGTCTCTTTAACACCCTTCCCTCCGATACACTCTTAACTCAGTGTACCTAGCAACCAGTAGGTCATAAGTTCACAGCACATTCTAGAAGGAACATGCTACTTCCAAATGTTATACAGCAGGTGTGGTTTACTCCACAGATTCAAAAGCATATCCACGTTTGTATTACATTTCTTTTTTTGAAAAACAGCCAATAATAGGACTTCTTGCTAAGGCATCAGACACACTACCTAATTTTATTCACTTTCATGCTGACAGCATCCAATGAAATATATCTTAAAAAAACTAAAAGCAGCTCTTTTTTAACAGCTTGTCATTTGGAAAATGCCTCATTCAGCTCCTGACTGCTATTGCACCTTCACTTTAAAATGCTTAGAGTGTGGATTGTGTGCCACAGCTATGTCTATTGGGCTAAAGAGGCTCCAAATAGAGAGGTATTGACAGGGACTTGGGTTAGCCAAATGTGAAGATTACTTGGTTTGGCCAGAGAGGGTTAAAGTTTCAGCAGTTGCTGGCTTTGGCTAAATTCTTTGAGGATTGCCAAGCTCCTCACCTCATGATTGTGCACTGTGGTGGCAATGGCCTAGGCACATTGACTGGGCTAGGACTGGAAATCCTAATGAAAGATACCTTTGCAGAACTGATGCTTCTTTTCCCTCACATTGTCTTGGTGCACTGTAATATATGCCAAAGACAGAAATGGAAGTGGTCAAATCAATTCTGTCCACAGATTGACAAAGCCAGGAAACATGTTAATAAAACTGTTTCTGCATTCCTCAGAGAACATTGCATGGGCTGTAATTATAAAAACAATCTGCGTTTTGACATGCATGGAAGGTATAGAAATGATGGAGTGCACTTTACGGACAAAGGCAACAGGGTGTTTCTAAGTAACCTGAAATTCTGCATCCGGTATTATGTGTAGCTGTCATATACACACAATCAACACAAAGGTTCTTGTCAGACCCACCCTAGTACCCAAAATATTGTACATTTTTTTCGAAAGATTCTTTTGTTTTAGGTTTTGGGAATCTTCGTGATGATGTTTCAATGGTCACACATAATTCCCAAAATCGTAAAAGAAAAGCAGACATTTAACCGCCTCCAGCACATCCAAAAATATTTAACTAAAAAATCTATTCTAAACATTGCGCTATACATATTTATTAGACCTGGCATCATTGGCACGGGTCTCCCTTCCTCTTTTAGCTTCCTATCTTTTATGTTGGCTGGATTTAGATGCTCTGGGCGCTGTGCCACTGCCAATCAGTGCCACAGCGCGAATGCTCCCTGTGTAACGATAACTGTATGAATTGGGATAACCATAATTGGCTCGGTTGGTTTACCTGTCAGTCCCTAGTATAAGTGCACTGTGTGTACCCAGGGCTGGTAGACCAAATACTGCTGGTGGGCCTGCAGCGCTGACTTGCGCTACCCACCGAAGCAGCTTTTAAAGTATGTCTGTGTAGCATGTTCTAATAGCGAGTTACCCTCCATTTCCCTGTTTACTATTGTGAGGCTATCCGTTCTCATAGGCCAGAATGGGCAGGCTGAATATTACATCCCATAATCCTACCTGCCCCCAGGAACCTGATAGGAAATTCGAATTTGATATGTTTAAGCTCAGGACATTGAGATGCATCTTTTAGTAAGGAGCATTTGCATAGCCCGTGTTCAAAAATGCCTCTGCTAGAAACAAGGTATTTTCTTGCCTAAACTTTCCTGTAGGCATTGCTAGTGTGTGTATTGGCCGTCTGGTTTTGGAACAGCAGGGCCAGCTGGGTCAGACCTGGCTGGAGAGAGAGATCGACATTTAGAGTATGGGGAGGGGTGACTCTTTGATCCGAGCAGGGCCGTGCCTGGCAAGGTGAATGATGGCTCCACCTCCCACTGGGCGTCTGATAGCAGACCCCCGGATTCTCAAAGGGCAGGATGTCACCTCGTAAACCAAGTGCTCCCCGACCCCACCGAACTGGTTCTGGCTGGATTCAGTGATTTGTGACTGTAGAGAACAAAGACTTTTTAGGTATAAAACGCTGCGCTGAAACCTTTTTCAAGTGTGTTCCTTCTGGATGTCAAGATGAAACTCTGTCCGAGTGAACAGAGGAAAGGACTTTGAAACTTTCACCAAGCTTGCTGAAGAAACTACCCGAGGGCCTGAATTGAGAGCGCCTCCTGCTGAAGTCTCAGGGACATTAGACTTCACCCCGTTAGCCGTCTGAATTCCTGTGCTAGGGATTCTACTTGCAGGTGAGGCCCCCGTCGAGCAATCCGGAACCTCTAGTTCTACTGTGAGGAACGCGGACTGGTAACCCTTGTTAACTCTGTGTGGGCCGCCGCAGCTAAGAGAGAGCTGCCACCGCTGAGCACCCGCCTTAATTTGAACCTTCGGAACCTTCGCTGAATCTGTGTGGGCCGCCGCTGAGCGCCCGCACTTGTGTCAGCTGTGAATCATCGTGATTCGTCCTGTGGGCCTCCGCAGCTAAGAGAGAGCTGTTGCCGCTGAGTGCCCGCACTTGTGTCAGTTGTGCATCATAGTGATTCGTCCTGTGGGCCGCCGCAGCTAAGGGAGAGCTGTTGCCGCTGAGTGCCCACACTTGTGTCAGCTGTGCATCATCTTGATCTGTCCTGTGGGCCGCCGCAGCTAAGAGAGAGCTGCTGCCGCTGAGTGCCCGCACCTTTGCCAACTTTGCCTCATCGTGATTTGTCCTGTGGGCCGCCGCAGCTAAGAGAGAGCTGCGGCCGCTGAGTGCCCGCACCTTTGCCAACTTTGCCTCATTGTGATTTGTCCTGTGGGCCGCCGCAGCTAAGAGAGAGCTGCTGCTGCTGAGGGCCCGCACCATTGCCAGCTTTGCATCCTCGTGATTTGTCCTGTGGGCCGCCGCAGCTAAGAGAGAGCTGCTGCCGCTGAGTGCTCGCACCTTTGCCAACTTTGCATCATCGTGATGTGTCCTGTGGGCCGCCGCAGCTAAGAGAGAGCTGCTGCCTCTGAGTGCTCGCACCTTTGCCAACTTTGCATCATCGTGATGTGTCCTGTGGGCCGCCGCAGCTAAGAGAGAGCTGCTGCCGCTGAGTGCCCGCACCTTTGCCAACTTTGCATCATCGTGAGTCGTCCTGTGGGCCGCCGCCGCAGCTAAGAGAGAGCTGCTGCTGCTGTGAGCCCCCACGGAGCTGCACGACGAGAGCCATCGCCACAACCAGCCCGGGCCGCCGCAGCCGCGTGCTGCTGCCGCTGAGAGCCCGCCTGTCCCCGAGTGCCTGAATCATTGTGAGTGCACATTGCGGACCACTGCAGTCAAGACTTGTGGTCGCTGGGAGTCCGCCTGTCACCGTCTCCGCTTCTTCGAGAAGCTACGTGCTGTGTCCCCGTCCAACGGCAGGTATCTGGTGCGCAACAGGTCGCGTAGACCCAGGCCTTGAACTCAGTCAGTGCCACGTTCTGGTGAATACCTTATTGCCTTTTTAAATCCCTACTGATTTACGTGCATTGTCACTGGTTAAAACGCTTTTGAGAGTCTCGTGCTAAACCTTAGATAAAGATACTATTTTTCTATACCTACTTGAGTTGTGTCCTTTTGTGGTGTCGTTACTGCTTTATTGTGCATGGTCATATATGCTTCACACACTGCCTCTGAGATAGGCCTAACTGCTTGTGCTACGTTACCACAGGGTTGAGCAGGTGTTATCAAAGGGGGTAGCCCACTTGCCCTGACTTAGGAAGAAGGGTCCCTATTTGGACATTGGCGCCAGCCATTGCCAACTAGAGACGCCCATTTCTAACATTGGTGGCAGCGGTGGGATCAGGTCTTGCATTTGTGATCCACGTACAATAACTGGTAGACGCCACTGGTGAGTACAGACCAAAGCGCAGCCCCGAACAGGTTTTTTTTCCCTCTTCGAAATTGTTTTTTTTGGTTGGTTGTTCTAGTATTGAATTGTTGATCGCAGCCATGAGTACTGCTAATATGGGAAGGCCAACATCCAATGCTTCGGAGGATCTCACCTTTGAGGAGGAAATATTAGATACCTATACTGCCAGACAGCTGAAGTCATTTTGTAAGCAATTCGCAGTCCCCATGATAGGTCTCTCTAGGAAGGAGTACCAGAAGGCGCTGAAGGCCTGGTGGGAAGCGAGAGAGTCCGCTGAGGATGAGGAAGAGAATGCTGGAGGGCAGCAGGATGATGCAGTAGAGGGGGGGGAGATAGAACACCCTCCAATCCAGGTACTAGTGTATCCCAAAGGAGCCTGACCCCAGAAGAGCTGGAGGACAGGGAGAGAGATAGGAGGCATAGTTTGGAGATGGCTAAATTGGAAGGTCAGAAGGACCTTGAGAGTAAGAAGTTAGACATTGAGAAGAATCGATTGTCAATTGAACTTGAGAAAATGAGAATGGAGCATGAGAGAATGTTGAGGGAGATAGAGATTAGGGCAAGGAGTGTTCCGGTCTCCCCCTCTGGTGGCAGCATACCTTTAGTAATTCCTGAGAGTAGAGTTTATATTCCTAAGGATGTCATTAAGGATTTTCACAAGAGTGAGGATATTGGGCAATGTTTTGCCGCATATGAGATAGCAATGCTGTCCCACCGGGTCCCTGAGAAGGATTGGGGAGCGGGATTGTGGGGGCGCTTTGTGAGTGATGGTAGGGATACCCTGTTGGACCTGCGTGAGGAGAGCAGGATGGTGTATGCCCATATGAAAGAAGCTTTGATGACCCGTTATGGTTTGACCCCAGAAATGTACAGGCAGAGGTTTAGGACCTGCAAGAAGTTAGAGGGTACCACGTGGGTTGAATATGTGTCTTTTTTCTGCAGAGCAATGGATCGCTGGGTAAAGGGTAGCAAAGTGGAAACTTTCGAGCAATTGTATGATTTGTTTGCGTGGGAGAATTTTTCTAGTAACTGTTTTCCAGAGCTACTCCAGCACCTGATTGATAGCAAGCTGACTAACCCTAGGAAGCTTGCTGAGGAGGCGGACTACTGGGTGAACATCCGGGTCCGCAAAGGTTTTGTGGGAGACTTCGCCAGAGGTGGGCAGGGTCCCCAGCAGAGAAGTGGGGGGGACAAGGGTAAGCCGAGGGAGTTCCAGAGAGGGCCCCAAAGTAATTCCCAAGGGAACCAAGCAGTGGTGTCCCAGCCTCCCCCTGAGAAGAAGCCAGTGTCCCCGACAGGTAGGCCTGTTCAGAGGGGGCCACTCACTTGTTTCAAGTGTGGTCAAGTGGGCCACCGGTATTATGATCCCCAGTGTCCCCAGAGGGACCCCAATGCATCCCCTCGTGCACCATCCTGCCAGATTGCCAGTGTAGCCCTGGGGGGGAGGAGGTAGAGGTCCAAGGTGGGTGGGATCCTGTAGAGTTAACCCTTGTCTCGCTAGGAGACTTTGAGAAGGTCCCTAACCCCACACTGCCTAATAACTCTAAGAAGTACCGGCAGTGGGTGACCATCAATGGCCATAGGGTGGAGGCTCTGAGGGACACCGGAGCTAGTGTGACTGTTGTCAGCTCCCAGTTGGTGTCCAAAGAGCAGGTTGTCCCCCATGCATTCTGCCTGTAGTGTCAGCAGACAACTCAGAGAGCCAGTGTGAAGTGGCTCAGGTTCCCTTCAAGTGGGGGGGGTCTCAGGAACTCTTCAAGTGGCTGTGAGGCCCGCCATGCCTGTAGACTGTCTGTTGGGCAATGATCTAGAGAACTCCCCGTGGGCTACGGTGGAGAGAAAGTCTCATTTGGAAATGTTGGGTCTGCCTGTGTGGGCGTGTGCGACCACTCGGTCCATGACAGCTCAGAAGGATGTTCAGGAGGGTCTGGAGCCTGAAAGTATGGCCCAGGCCCCTGCCTTAAAGAGAAGGGGTAGGGGGCGCGGGAAACCGGCCCCCGCGGTTCCCACGGTCCCAGAGGGAGCAGACCTTGAGGGTGATGCCCTGGAACCTACAGGGGAACAAGTGGCTGAACTGGGGGACCTACCGGAGCTGACCCATTGGAAGCAGGAAGGGGGGGTGTGGGGTAACATATAAGTTCACCACTCCTTACCACCCCCAGGGTAATGGGCTGGTTGAGAGATTCAACCGGACCCTTAAGGGCATGATTATGGGCCTAGGTGAGCCCATGAGGCGTAAGTGGGATGTCCTCTTGCCATGCCTGTTGTTTGCTTACCGTGAGGTGCCACAGAAGTCCTTAGGGTTCAGTCCCTGTGCTAGGGATTCTACTTGCAGGTGAGGCCTCCGTCGAGCAATCCGGAACCTCTAATTCTACTGTGAGGAACGCGGACTGGTAACACTTGTTAACTCTGTGTGGGCCGCGGCAGCTAAGAGAGAGCTGCTGCCGCTGAGCACCCGCCTTAATTTGAACCTTCGGAACCTTCGCTGAATCTGTGTGGGCCGCCGCAGCTAAGAGAGAGCTGTTGCCGCTGAGTGCCTGCACTTGTGTCAGCTGTGCATCATCGTGATTCGTCCTGTGGGCCGCTGCAGCTAGGAGAGAGCTGTTGCCGCTGAGTGCCCACACTTGTGTCAGCTGTGCATCATCGTGATTCATCCTGTGGGCCGCTGCAGCTAGGAGAGAGCTGTTGCCGCTGAGTGCCCACACTTGTGTCAGCTGTGCATCATCGTGATTCATCCTGTGGGCCGCCGCAGCTAGGAGAGAGCTGTTGCCGCTGAGTGCCCGCACTTGTGTCAACTGTGCATCATCGTGATCTGTCCTGTGGGCCGCCACAGCTAAGAGAGAGCTGCTGCCGCTGAGTGCCCGAACCTTTGCCAACTTTGCCTCATCGTGATTTGTCCTGTGGGCCGCCGCAGCTAAGAGAGAGCTGCTGCCGCTGAGTGCCCGCACCTTTGCCAACTTTTGCATCATCGTGATTTGTCCTGTGGGCCGCCGCAGCTAAGAGAGAGCTGCTGCCGCTGAGTGCCCGCACCTTTGCCAACTTTGCATCCTCGTGATTTGTCCTGTGGGCCGCCGCAGCTAAGAGAGAGCTGCTGCCGCTGAGTGCTTGCACCTTTGCCAACTTTGCATCATCGTGATTTGTCCTGTGGACCGCCGCAGCTAAGAGAGAGCTGCTGCCGCTGAGTGCTTGCACCTTTGCCAACTTTGCATCATCGTGATTTGTCCTGTGGGCCGCCGCAGCTAAGAGAGAGCTGCTGCCGCAGTGAGCCCCCACGGAGCTGCACGACGAGAGTCATCGCCACCATCAGCCCGGGCCACCGCAGCTGCGTGCTGCTGCCGCTGAGAGCCCGCCTGTCCCCGAGTGCCCGAATCATTGTGAGTGCACGTTGCGGACCACTGCAGTCAAGAGTTGTGGTCGCTGGGAGTCCACCTGTCACCGTCTCCGCTTCTTCGAGAAGCTACGTGCTGTGTCCCCTTCCAACGGCAGGTATCTGGTGCGCAACGGGTCGCGCAGACCCAGGCCTTGAACTCAGTCAGTGCCACGTTCTGGTGAATACTTTATTGCCTTTTTAAGTCCCTACTGATTTGCGTGCATTGTGACTGGTTAAAACGCTTTTGAGAGTCTCGTGCTAAACCTTAGATAAAGATACTATTTTTCTATACCTACTTGAGTTGTGTCTTTTTGTGGTGTCGTTACTGCCTTATTGTGCATGGTCATAAATGCTTCACACACTGCCTCTGAGATAGGCCTAACTGCTTGTGCTACGTTACCACAGGGTTGAGCAGGGGTTATCAAAGGGGGTAGCCCACTTGCCCTGACTTAGGAAGAAGGGTCCCTATTTGGACATTGGCGCCAGCCATTGCCAACTAGAGACACTCATTTCTAACAATATTACTATATACATGCTTCTTTAAAAACATGTTTAAACTCATGGTTTGGTAATAAGCTTCTTTAAAATCCATCTTCAAGACCTATTCCAGAAGTTGCGATGACGCCATTGACAGCGACGATCGCGCCTTTTAGATGAAGCATAAACACATATATGCACACTTATTCCAGTATTTTACACACTAGGGGTTTATTACTGTACACTTCAAACTAATGTTTTTCGAGTGTATTTCTAGAACAACCATCTCTAAAACCTATTTTCCATTTTCACAGTGAAGCCAGATATGGCGATGATGTAGGTAATTGCGATCCCAGCAGATACAGTGCAAAAGCAGAAAGCAAAAGCAGGAATTTAATAGCCACCACCACATTAAAAAATTCTAACTATATAATTAATTCTAACCATCCCAATAGATAAATCACTATCTAACTAACTCTAGAAAACATTTATCAGAATCGCAATATAATACAATGTGTATTAATGATTTACTGATATCTTTTTTTATATTTCCACCAATATTTGTAGTGTCATTGCAATACTCACGAGGTCCCCATGGCGGTCACAGCATCATCACGAATATCACGTGCTGTGAAAAAAATCTATTTCAGACACATAACTTGTGTCACTAACACACCCATTTCTCAAACATTGGGTCAGAGTATATCAACCCTGACCCCTTATGTTAGCTTTCATGCAAATTTTCAGCCCCAGGAACTGTTCCCGGCTGATAAAATGGCGACAGTAACTTTTTGTTCAGGTTGTGTTCAGCCAATTACAGCATTTCCAACGGTGCATGAATCTGTGATTAATCACAGAGCCACCGCAAATAATAATCAGCGACTAGAGATATACCTATACATTTCGGCTTATATTTCTCAAAACCTACTGGACGGATTTGCACCAAATAACAAAAAGCACAATCTGCGTAAAAACATCTACCTTTCTGCCAAATTTGGTGTCATTCCATCCAACGGTTCGGGCTGTAGGTTCGACAACACATTCCTATGGGAATTAACATTACAAATGCACCCTTTTTGCACCCCTATTTCTGGGTCCCCACTGCACAGATCACCCCCAAACTTTCCATAACACACAGAAACTACTTTGACACTTTTTTGAAAATTTCACGAAAATTGGTCAAATGACGCCAACAGTATAAGCAAGTCAAAAAATGCATTTCCTATGAAAATAGGGTCCTAACTATAACTACTTACTAGCGACCACCAGTAGGTAATATATATATTCATACATTCATTTCAGGTTGGTTTGGTTGGTATTTTACCAATGCAAAGTTGTAATACTGTGCTTGGAGTGGTAAAAGGCTTTTGTCATTTTACAGCTCGGCATGGATGGCACTGTGCTAACCCTTGGCTTAAAAATATTCCTGTAAAAGTGGCAAAAGATTTTGTCCTTTTCCATCTCGGCATGGATGGCAATGTGCTAATCCTATGCTTCAAGATTTTGATAGAAAAGCAGGTGAGCAAATTTAGAGTGTCGCTGGTGTTGAAGCTGCTCTATACAGGAGCTGCTCTCCACTTAAACTTGTGAACTACCCAGAGTTCTCTGCTTATTTTTTTGCATAATTTATGCTTCACTCTATGCCTGAAAGGGTATTGTTTTGACTTATACTGGGTGTTCCCTTGTGTCTGGACAAAGCTAAACCTCTCTGAAGAGCTATAATGATAGCGAACCACGTGTCAGGGGTTGCTTTTGTTCATTTCAGGTTGACTTGGGTGGTATTTTACCAATTCAATGCTCTAATAGTCTGCCTGGAGTGGTAAAATGCTTTTGTCATTTTCAGCTCGGCATGGATGGCCCTGTGCTAATCCTATGCTTAAACAATTTGCTGTAGAAATGGCAAAATATCTTGTCCCTTTCCATCTTTGCATGGATGGCACTGTGCTAATTCTATGCTTCAAGATGCTTCATTTTTGCATACTTTATGCATCACTCTATGCCTTAAAGGGTATTGTTTTGACTTATACCTGGCGCTCCCTTGTGCCTGGACAAAGCTAAACCTCTCTGAAGAGCTATAATGATTGCGAAACTAGTGTCATAGGTTGCTTTTGTCATTTCAGGTTGGCTTGGTTGGTATTTTACAGCTCAGCATGGATGGCACTTTGCTAATCTAATGATTAAAAACTTTGCTGTAGAAATGGCAAAAGACTTTGGGCCCGATTATAATGGCAGACGGACTTCAGTACGTACGCCATAGTTTCGCATTTGGGACCGCCCGCCTACAAGGCGGCGGTCCCAAAGGGCTAATTATGATGCAGCCGCCACCGTGGCGCATTGACCATGTTTTGTATTGCTGTGGGTGCTGCGCAATACAAAAAAAACACCCAACACATATCCCTGAACTACGTGGCAGGCACCATGCAGTGCCTGCCACATGTTGCAGGGATATGTAGGAGGGCACCATAGGTGCCCCCCAGGTCCTTTGTCTGTGGACCAGGGGGCAATGGGGGCCCGCTAGGGGCCCCTAATGTACCTTTCCACCAGCCTTTTCATGGCAGGTTCACTGCCATGAAAGGACCGGCGGAAAGGTACATCATAATGCCTACGATGGTGCCTGGTAGGGGCCGCCACCATTGTAGGCTTTACTCTGCCATCCGTGGTCGTCGGTCTTTCTGACCGCCACACAGGTGCTTGCCATACAAATGTGGTGGGTGGTGAAGTTGTTGAAAATGACTGGGAGACCGCCACCGACAGGCTGTCAGTGGCGGTCTCCCCGCCATTGTAATCAGGCCCTTTGTTCCTTTCTATCTCGACGTGGATGACACTGTGCTAATCCTATCTTTAAAGATTTTGATAAAAAAGCAGACATTTGAGGTGAGAAAATATAGAATGTCGCTGGTGTTGAGGGATGCTCCATACAGGAGCTGCGCTCCACCTAACCTTGGGAACTACCCAGAGTTCTCTGCTTCTTTTTTTTGCATAACGTATGCGTCACTCTATGCCTGAAAGGGTATTGTTTTGATATATATATATATATATATATATATATATATATATATATTCACTGAAAAAACCATAGGTTTCAGACACGTTATAGTTACAAATTAGCATTTAAAAAACCTTTGAAATTCACTGAAAAAAACCATAGGTTTTAGGGACAGTTATAGTTACTTGGACATTGCACTCGTACAAAACCCGTGAAATTCCCCCGTTATAGTTAGTTCAGCTAACTATAACTCGCGCCCCGCAATGCACTGCTGATGACGTCACATATTACATCACTCATGACATGGTCAGTGACATCACTGATGACATCACTGATGACATCACTGATGACATCACTGATGACATCATCCAGTGACTGTGTGTTTCTGTAAAGTTTAAATATTTTTAATATATATAGGAAAAGACGTATTGAAGAATGAGTGGGTGTGTAAGTGTCTGTATGGATGATTTAGTAGGTGCGTGACTGACTCTATAAGTGAGTGATTTAACGTATCTTACTGAATGCATGGGTTAGTGACTAAACTGGATGAATGTCTGTATCCGTCTGTCTGTTGCTGTGTAAGTGGCTGCATGTGTTTGTGAATAGCTACATGAGTGTCTATATGAGTTATTGAATGCTTGTCTGAGTATCTGTATGGGTGCCTGAGTGTTTGTGTGGGAGGGGTGTGTGCAACTCTGTGCATAGATGTGTGAGTGGGTGATTCACTGGGTGGATGGTTTCAAGAGTGCATCTGTGATAGACTGTATGGGTGGGTAAGTGTGTGTAAGAGTGTGTTAGTGAGTGAATGTATGTCCCAGTGGTACATGTGTGAGTAACTACATATGTGAAAGGCAGTATATATGTGTGTTGGAGTATATAAATAGCTATAAGCAAGAGTGAGTGATTGTGATAGTGGCTGTATGGATGATTGTGTGCTTGTATCAGTGATTGTATAAGAGCGTAACAATGTGCTACTATTTGTATGAGTAAGTGAGCTGGTGTGTGTATAACTGTATAGGTGAGTAAATGGCAGTGTGTTTAATTATTTGCATGACTGACTAGGTGTGTGAGTATCTCTATGGATGAGTGGCGTTGTTTGAGTGTCTATATAGGAGTAAGAGTGCATATGATAGTCCTGTACTGAGTGACCATAAGTATGAGTGACTGTACGGGTGAGTGAGTGGATGTGTGTGTGTAGACCTAAGAATCAGTGAGTGGGTATGTAGTTATTGGTGTTGGAGTGTCTATGGTTTTGCGAATGGCAGTCTGTAATTTAGAGTGGGTGTATCAAAGGTTATATTAGGGTGTGAGGAGGTGCATCAGATTATCACGTGGATGATGTCATCAGTGATGTCATTTGAGATGTCATCAGTGATGTCACTGACCATGTCATGAGTGATGTAATATGTGACGTCATCAGCAGTGCATTACGGGCGCGAGTTATAGTTAGCTGAACTAACTATAACGGGGGAATTTCACGGGTTTTGTACGAGTGCAATGTCCAAGTAACTATAACTGTCCCTAAAACCTATGGTTTTTTCAGTGAATTTCAAAGGTTTTTTAAATGCTAATTTGTAACTATAACGTGTCTGAAACCTATGGTTTTTTCAGTGAATTTCAAAGGTTTTTTAAATGCTAATTTGTAACTATAACGTGTCTGAAACCTATGGTTTTTTCAGTGAATTTCAAAGGTTTTTTAAATGCTAATTTCTAACTATAACGTGCCTGAAACCTACGGTTTTTTCAGTGAATTTCAAAGGTTTTGTAAATGACAATTTTTAAATGTATTAATTGTTATATTAATTTTTTTCATACTGATTTACTACATTTTTAGAAACATTTTTTTTTTACATATTTTATTTTTTAAATTACATTGTAATTACATTATACATTACATTACAAAAATACTTTCTCAGAATAAATTACTTTAGTTTAAATACTTTGCAGATAGGCAATAGACTTGTAAGTACAGTAGTTACAGTTGTTGCAATGGGCAACACATTTTCAAACACAATGCAACATTCAGCTCAATGTGAATTTCTAGTTAAATGCAATTAGTTACTTTATGGATTACTTTTGTAACCACAGGACTGGATCCTAGATTCAGTCCTGGTACATCTCCTGTAAACAGTTGAGTAAAAGCGTTTTGGTTACAGTCGTGATTTTTAAGGAATATTATTGTATTTTAAAAGTTGACACTTAGAAACTTTTTCTCATAGAATCACCAATGTTATCCTATGGAAGGAAATTCACTTAGCAGGTAAAAACTGTTATCGTTACTTTTTCTTACTCAGTGTTGGATCCTGGATCCAGCACTGGTGCATCTCCTGTAGACAGTTGAAAGAATGCGTTTAAGTCATACAGGCGATTTTTAAGGAATATTTGTAGTTTGTGAAAATCAACACTTTGAAACTTTTTTGCTGAAAACCAGTCAATCTTAGCCTATGAAGGAAATTCAAGTTACCGGTAAGTACGGTTAAAATTACTTTTGAGGATCAGTACTGGGCTGAAAGATGCAGCACTGAGGTCTCTCCTGATAACAGGTGAGTAAATCGGAATTCGTATTTCGGCTGATTTTAGAGGAATATTTTAAAGTTCCAAAACTCCACACTTAGAAGAATTTCCAAGTGAAACCAGTCAATGTTAGCCTATGGAAGGAAATTCAAGTTACTGGTAAGTACGGTTAAAATTACTTTTCAGGACCAGTACTGGGCTGAAAGATGCAGCACTGAGGTCTCTCCTGATAACAGGTGAGTAAATCGGAATTCGTATTTCGGCTGATTTTAGAGGAATATTTTAAAGTTCCAAAACTCCACACTTAGAAGAATTTCCAAGTGAAACCAGTCAATGTTAGCCTATGAAGGAAATTCAAGTTACCGGTAAGTACGGTTAAAATTACTTTTCAGGACCAGTACTGGGCTGAAAGATGCAGCACTGAGGTCTCTCCTGATAACAGGTGAGTAAATAGGAATTCGTATTTCGGCTGATTTTAGAGGAATATTTTAAAGTTCCAAAACTCCACACTTAGAAGAATTTCCAAGTGAAACCAGTCAATGTTAGAATATGAAGGAAATTCAAGTTACTGGTAAGTACGGTTAAAATTACTTTTGAGGATCAGTACTGGGCTGAAAGATGCAGCACTGAGGTCTCTCCTGATAACAGGTGAGTAAATCGGAATTCGTATTTCGGCTGATTTTAGAGGAATATTTTAAAGTTCCAAAACTCCACACTTAGAAGAATTTCCAAGTGAAACCAGTCAATGTTAGCCTATGGAAGGAAATTCAAGTTACTGGTAAGTATGGTTAGAATTACTTTTCAGGACCAGTACTGGGCTGAAAGATACAGCACTGAGGTCTCTCCTGATAACAGGTGAGTAAATCGGAATTCGTATTTCGGCTGATTTTAGAGGAATATTTGCACAATGGTGAAGGGAGGGGGCGGGGCCTGAGGTGACATCTGTGCAAACGCGCCCGTTGCGCGTTTTAAGTTGGGGGATTAAGTCCCCTTGAATCCTGAGGGTCCCTAGGGGCCAACTAGCCCACCAGGAACCTCCAATATGCGCCAGGGGGCTGCGTTGCAGAGACGTGTAGAGAGGCCACACCCCTTTTACACCTCTCTGCAACGCAGCTCCGTGGCGCTTTCTGGATGTACCTGTTGGGCTACTTGGCCCCCAGGGACCCTCAGGATTGAAGGGGATTTAATTCCCCATCTTAAAACGCGCCACGGGGCCTGTTTGCACACATGTCACCTGAAGCCCCGCCCCTGCCTTCACCACTGTGCAAACGCGCCCCGTGGCGCGTTTTAAGTTGGGGGATTAAGTCCCCTTGAATCCTGAGGGTCCCGGAGTCCAACTAGCCCACCATATACCTCCAAAAGCGCCACAGAGCTGCGTTGCAGAGAGGTGTAAAGGGGTGTGGCCTCTCTACACGTCTCTGCAACGCAGCCCCTGGCACATATTGGCGGTTGCTGGTGGGCTAGTTGGCCCCCAGGGACCCCCAGTATTCAAGGGGAATTGTTCCCCTCTGCAAACGCGCCAGGGGGCGCGTTTGCAGAGTGGTGAAGGAAGGGGGCGGGGCCTGCGGCCCGATCGTTTTGTTTTTTTTTGTTTTTTTTTGTCCCCTGAAGGGGGGCTGTGTGGCCCCCCTTCCTTTTTCCTGTTTTTATGCCCTGGGGACCCCATCCCCCAGGGCCTTACCCCCTTTTTTTTAATTTTTAATAAAAAAAAAAAACGGGAAGGGGGCCGCGTGGCCCCCCTTCCCTGGGCCTGTATTGGCCCCGGGACCCCATCCCCCGGGGCATGGCCTTTTTATTTTTATTCTTTGGAGGGGGGCTGCGTGGCCCCCCTCCTCTGGCCATTTAAGGCCCCGGGGACCCCATCCCCCGGAGCCGGCCTTTCCATTTTTTTTAAATTTATTTATTTTTATTTTTTGGGGAGGGGGGCCGCGTGGCCCCCCTCCTGGGCCTCTACTTGCCTCGGGAACCCCATCCCCGGGGCTGGCCCTCTCCGTTGGGGACTGTGGGGGGGTCCCCAATCCCCCCACAGTCCCGCCGGCTCCCCACGTCCCTTGGGAGCCGGCATTGCTGTTCCACATGGGGAGCAGCTGACATGCTGGCTCCCCATGTGGAAAAGCAATGTGCTTTGGATATTGGAAGAGAGAGCAGGTTTCCTGCTCTCTCTTCCAATATCCAAAGCAGTTTGCTATGGCAGGACGGGAGCCGCGAGGCTCCCGTCCTGCCATAGCAAACTACAGTGTCCCGGGGGTAGGCACCCCGGGACACTGCAGGAGCCGTCCCTGGGGGTGGCGGTCCCCAGGGCCATCAAGGGCTCCAGGAGGGGGCCGCGCGGCCCCCTCCCTACATGAGCACAGCCCCGGGGAGGTGGTGGTCCCCGGGGCTTCGGGGTCCAAAACGGACCCCCATTTTAATTTGTTAGTGCCCTGGGGAGGTGGCGGTCCTCGGGCGTGTGGGGGCTGGAGCCCCCCACACAGGTTGTTAAATTAATTTAAAAAAGCCCCGGGGAGGTGGTGGTCCCCGGAGCTGCGGGAGGGCTCAGAGCCCTCCCGCACCATTTTTTAAAAAAGCCCCGGGGGTGGCGGTCCCCGGGCTTGGGGGCCCTTTGAGGCCCCCCACACATTAAATTAACCCCCCCACCATGCCCCCGGGACTTGGGCCACCCGGGGGCCACTAACATCGAAGCGCGGAGACCGCGCTTCGTTTTTTTTTCGGCAGGATTCGCGCACCCTGAGCGCATCCTGCCGATTTAAAAAAAAAAAAAATGCTTTTTTTTGCCCAGGGGGTCCTTGTGGGACCCCCTGAGCAGGCCTAGGGGGTTAGGGTGTTTCTACCCTGCCCCCTTTGTGCGTTTTGCGCACTTGTTTCTTTTTTTTTTCTCGGCGGGATACGCGCACCCTAAGCGCATCCCGCCGATTTAAAAAAAAATAAAAATCTTTTTTCTGCCCAGGGGGTCCTTGTGGGACCCCCTGAGCAGACCTAGGGGGTCAGGGTGTTTCTACCCTGCCCCCTTTTTGTGCTTTGCGCACTGGTTTCTGTCCCTCGGTTCTACCGAGGGACAAAATGGCTGCCAACACTTCTTGATTTGGAGTGTTGACAGCCAATTAGCATGCAGCTCGTGATCGGGAGGGTACGCGGATCCGACGCGCCCATAGATATATATGTGATTTTAATTGTGAATTTCTCAGGAACTACTGAACGGATTTACACCATTTTAGCAAAAGGCACCAGTCTAAACCAAGGGCTACCTCCTTGCCAAATTTGGGGTAATTCCGTTCAGCAGTTCGGGCTGTAGCTGCGACTAAAGGTTCCTATGGAAAAATGAATGGGGAAAATGTGTTTTGGGACCCCCCTTTTTTCTCGGCCCCCGCTTGACGTATCACCCCGAGACTTTCAGGGTAGGAGCGGACCGGAGCGCCCCAACAAGTTGGAAACTTTCGCGAAGATTCGTCAACCGGCGCCAACGTTATTGCAAATAGAATGTCGCGGATTTCCTATGGATAATAGGTTGTAACTATAACTATCTACTGGCGACCGTCAGTAGATAATATATATATATATATATATATATATATATATATATATATATATATGTCTGTAGTAGAAGAAAGCAGGTCCTGATCCATGTAGATGATTAGTCAAGTAGGTTTATTCAGGATAAGATGTTACAAGAGAAGAGGTTAACAAGAGCACCACCAGGAGCAGCCTTCCTGCTGCTTAGTCCATCCACCAACTGACTCTCTCACTCACCAACATTCCACTGCCACCTCACACACCAACATTCCATCATCACAGTCACACTGGCTGAGCAGCAGGTATAACACATCTCCTTTCTTTAAATAAACAAAAATAACAGTGCTACTACAACATGTACGACTCTCACGTCAAGGTAACGAACAAACGGGAGGTACATGTCGACATAATAAATACAAAGATGGTAAAAGACATTGCATGCAACTATGACAAACATATTAAATGTAAGGATGGTAAATGCCAACAAGAGAATGCAATGTAATACATGTAAGGATGGAGAAAGTACATGTATGAAAAGATAACAATAAATGACTCGAAAAAGAATTAAACACGCCACGCAAACCATAATGTCTCTAAACAAATAAGCACCACAACACTCACCTCTTCTCCCTTTCCACCAGGCAAAAAAAAACACATGTTCTACCGAACCCTAACACAACTTACCAAATCCCTGTGTCACTCACATACCAGCTGGCCAGGCTAATACACAAGTGGTGAAAAAGGGAAACAACCACAAGGCGTGGTAGGGAACCATCCAAAACAAGTATGTGTGAGGTACCACCCCACATGAACCATATGGCATCTAAGTGCCCTTCACCCTTAACCGTAGTAAGGGTGGAAAGTTTGGAAACACAGTCCACACAAACCAAGAAAAGAACGACCTAGTTCTACATTCAATCTCGTACTAAAAATATGAACATCAATCACTAGTGAAACACACTCACACCGCAAAAACCTGGCTCACACTCCGCCCTTCACCCTAACCCCAAAGGCTGGGTGGAAAAAACACTAAAAAACCCATGTACTGTGGCTTCACACTGCCACACCGCTCTGACAAAATCCGGCGTCTCCACTGCCCTTCACCCTTACCGGTAGTAAGGGTGGTAAGTGTGGAACAAAACACCACACCAAACATGAAAAAAAAAAAAATTCACTCCCAGTTCTAAATTCAGCTTCCAACTTCGTATCACCCTAGTAAGGGTGGAAACATTACCTAAGTAGAATGGTATTGCTGCACCAATCCATAACCACAAAAGAGTAGGAGACAACAGCACAATACGAAAGGTGGGTGGTATTACTGCACTACCCAACATACCAGGAGAAATGCTCCCAAACAATCATCTCACTGTCTAAAGAAATAATGGTACATGTACCCATGAAGAAAACACCTCAAACACCATGGCTGTTTATTGAGAGCACACAACACAATCTGCGCACGCAGAGCACTCTCAAGACCTCTGTGAAACTTAAGAGAAAGGCAACAGTAAAGCATTGAACCTTAGACAATCAGACATCAAAGGAAAATAAACACAAAGAAAGGTAATGAAAAAAATAAGGAGATATGGCAACACTGAGAAAGAACAAGAAAACATTCAGATGAGCGACCTCTCACCCGAGACCCTTCTTGAGTAACTAACACTTGCTGCTATTGAAATCAAAATCATTCTTTTAACATCCGATTTCCACTATAGATTACGGCGGTAGTCCTTGGACAGTGGAATAATCCCCATCTTATTGGGCACGATTATGTTAAGTCATTTCACCAGCCTTCTCAAAAGTCAGAGTTTTTGCCCCACTCGGTCCACACAGTGCCGGGGTCGTGCGGTGGAGACCGCCACGCTGTGGAGGTCCTCAGCATCATTCACAGTGTGGGCTAGAGAAACGCGCCTGCCAGTAAGTACAGGGGAAGAGAAAACTTCTTTGGCATAGAAAATGGCGGCACGCATTCTTACGAAACCTTGATGTAAGGCCAGTTTGATCCTTAATATTGTCCCATAACGACGGGACGGGAACGACAAACTTGAGCACATCCCACGGCTACGGCGACGTCATCACGCCAATGTGGAAAGCGCGGGGTGACTACGGGCACGCCGATGCTGCTCTGTACAATCTCCAGGATTATTGTGAGGAACTTTGGAAGCATCAGCTTCACGCGACCCAGAAAGAAGATAATGGACGCTCGAGCCGTCGGAATCTGCAGAGGTAAGGGTATATTCAAATGTCACAAGCCAGAAACGGACAATATTACTTGGCCTACTACATGCCGTACAGGGGTGCGGGCAAGGGCCTAACCTTGCAAACTGAGACGCAGTGCGAAAATACAACTCACCAACCGTGCACATTCCAAGTGAAGCGATGTAACACAGCACGTTTACCAGTAGTGCAGATCCTCTATGTGGCAATGTAACACGGCAAGGCACACGCAACACAACGTTCACCAGCGGTGCCAAGATTAATTTCTTTTCCACGATGCAGCCAGAGTCCCTTAGAGTTACAAGCAGCATACAGATCCGCATCCTGTGTGCCCCATTCACTTCCTGCATGCGCCACCGACACATCCAGCATGTGAGAAACAGGACAGCATAGCACCTCCTCACAGACTGCTGGCAGGAACACAAGCACAGGGAAAGTCCAAGCACCAAAGTGGCTGCTATCCTCAGTCAACACATCATGTGGTGACATAGAGTAGATATAAGAGAGACAACAGGATGTGGGAGCACACCGCTGACCTCTCAGACAAGGTTCGCCCCTGGCATTCTGGTAAATGCAGTCTCTTGTAGCATGCTCCGATATTTATAGATATAAGAGAGTTCAGTTTAAGCATGCCCTGGCTATTAGGCTGTCCGGTGGGTTAGGACACTGGTGGGGCTAGAGGGCAAACTGTCTTTAAGTGTGCTTTAAGTTTCCAAGGGTCCTTAAAATTTCTTGTTTCAGTAGTTTTCTCAGCTTGCTTCTCAGCTTTGTTTCATGTAAGTTAAGTTTTGTTCAATTTTGATAGTTTCCTCTATCAGTACACGCGTAGTTCTTCTTCAAAATCGTCGCCAAAATATGTAGTACAAGAAAGCAGGTCCAGATCCATGTAGATTAGTCAAGTAGGTTTATTCAGGAGAAGATGTTAACAAGAGCACCACCAGGAGCAGCCTTCCTGCATGTTTGCATTGCCAGCTCCCGCAGGAGGAGGGGAGCCAGCTGGGACCGCGGGGGCATTGGGGTTCCCCCGTGGTCTCCAACATGAGGGCATGCCCCGGGGGGATGGGGTCCCGGGGTAAAAAAGTGCCGGGGGGAGAGGGCAAGTGGGTTTTTTAAAAAACAAAATGGCTGTGCCTTGGGGCATGTGGTCCCCGGGGCAGACTTTAAGTTATAAGATTGGGGGGTATTTTTTCGTGACCCCATTGCGGCTCTCAGCGCGGCCCCAGTGTAGCGTCGCAATGGATTTGCGGTTCCACCTCAAATAATTTTTTTTATAGTATAGTATTTACAAGGTTGTGTTGCATTTGTGACCTTTTTTGATAAGCTAGTGAGTTTGAAGTTATTTTTCACAATAATTTTGATAGAGTTATTAATAATATAACAAACAAAAAGTTAAAAGTTAAAGTTGAAGATGTATTGTGTTGTAGTACATTAAAATCGTGGTTTTGTGACGGGATCGCAACGGGTTTGCGAATCCACCCCAAAAAAAAAAGAGTAAGTATGTTTTAAAAAAAATACAATAAATACTGTTGTGTTATAGGGTGGCTCTAAAAAGAACCCGTGTTTTCATTCTGACTTTGTTGAAGCTACATGTAAGGGCGGACGCACAGCTTAAGGTTGTTGAGAAACACTCTGTTTCCTTCATCCGTGAAGTGAACTCCATCACTTCTGTAGATGTCATCCATATCAAAACGTAAATTGTTGTTATAGATAGAGCCCATCCTTAGGTCTTTGAGGTAAGCAGAAACAGCTCTTTTGGCATTCTTCCTAGCTTTCTCAATCGGTGGACAGAATTGATTTAACCACTTCCATTTTGTCTTTGGCATATGTTTGAATATACAAAGACAGTTTGAGGCAAAAGCAATATCAATTGTGCAAAGGTACCCTTCATTATCATTTCCAGCCCAACCCCAGTCAATGTGCCTAGGTCATTGCCACCACAGTGCACAATCATGAGGTCAAGGTGTTGGAGATGCAAAAAGGATTTAACCAAAGGCATCAATTGGTGCCACTTTAATCCTCTCTGTGCAATCCATTTAATATCCACATTTTGCAAACCTAGGTCTTTGTCAATACCTCTGTGTTCAGCATACCTTTTGCACCAGAAAACATAGCTGTGCCCTACAATCCACACTGTCAGCATCTTGAAGGGATGTCTAGAAGTAATGAAAAAATGTCTGTAGCTGAGATAGTCAGTTGGTAGAATGAGAGGTATCTAAAATGGTGGAGAAGATGTTGTTTTTTTAAAAAGCCAATAAGTAATTGGCTGTTCATCAACATTGTGCACTCAAAAATAGGATGCATGTTACTTTGCTGAGGAGTCATTTTTCTGATTGGTTATTAAAAAATGCTTGAAAGGTACAGTAGATAGGATAAGGTAAGATTTTGCAAACATCAAGCACACCTGCTGTTTGCATTTGTAAGCTTGTGTGCTGAACTTGAAAATATGGTGAACTTGTGACCTGCCAGTACAGTTGAATGTTGCAGAAAGTGTTACTATGGAAACTGGGATTCAGCAGAATGGGCAAAGGGTTGAAGCTTTACAGTGCAGTTAAAATGTGAAATAGAAACTTTAAATATAAGTGATATGTTACTAAATTATGGTTTTCTAAGTCATTTGTATGTGTAGAAGTAGTGTGTTGTTAAAAAAGTATACTAGTATTATTAGGAATAGGTTTTTGAACTCCGGTAAGGGCTCGCTGCTCCATCGCGACGCTACACTGCGGCACCGCGGTGAAGTTGCGACTCCAGAAAATTACAGAACCAGTTTGAGCTCTATTTGAAGACAGTTAGAAAGGGTTAATATGTCTAACCAACAGAAATGTGTTTCACAATTTGAAATAATGTAGGAAGCAATGTGATTTGTTACTTACATTTATTTGTGTGCAGAAAGAGAGGGCAAGTTTGCCATTACTGGTTTCACTTTGTTGAGAGTGCTGCATGACATTTATTGTGTGCAAAAGAAAATCTTTAATGAGTTTCTGACATTTGATATTATGCAAAACTATTTCAAAGGTGAGCAAGAAATCTATAAGGTGTGTTATGTATTATGGAGCAGTGCTTTACTCTTTGTAGTGTAATGTTTGAAATATGTTATCAAATGTACAGATGTCTATTGTAGTTTATTTTATTGTAATGAAATGATATTTGAAATAGTTTGTGCAAAGTAACATGTGTACATTGGCAGATAAATGTAAATGTAAATCCGTATTTGTAAAGCGCGAACTACTCACCCTTACAGGTCTCAAGGCGCTGGGGGCCGTCGTGGAACTTAAGTGAGCTATTGCCCAGAGTCACATGGTGCAGAGCTGAACTGCCGCCGGAGATCGAACCGTGAGCCCTGTGCTCCAAAGTCAGCTGCCCTGGCCGCTGCACGACACCTCTCCACGGATGGATTAGTGATTATGGTAGTTTGTATGAGTGTGTGGAAAGGAGCAGATGTAGTACGCCGCATAATTGAAAGTGCATTATGGTGTAGTGACTGAGGTATATTTCTACCTGCACTTGTATTCTGACATGTGTTATGCCCATGAAGATGGTAGAGTTATAAAACACTGGTATACATGTTTTTATATGTTTCTTTTACGTATGATGCCACTAGTAAAAGGGACAGACACATGCATGCATGGTTTTAGGAGTAAAGTGAGACTTTTAAAAGACACTTTGAAAAACTTGCTGCTTTGCATTTGGCTAGGCCCAACACTCTCAATAGTTGCTGAATAGTGAAACTGCACAACAAAAGTGAGGTTCAAGACTTGTGGGTAAAAGGATCAGTGATTATGTTAGCTCGTATTGGTCTATGAAAATGTACACTTCAAATACACTGCATAATTTTAGGTGTCTCTTTGAAATGGAAAGTGCAGTCTGTCAAGGTTAAGGGACTTTGTAGTCTTATGACTCAAGTGTGTGTCTGCTTGCACATGTATTCTCACATGTGTTATGCCTATAAGGATGGTAGAGGTAGAAAACACTGGTATACATGTATGTGTATGTTTCTTTTACCTATTATGCCACTAGTAAAAGGTACAGACACATGTATGCATGATTTTAGGAGTATAGTGAGACTTTTAACAGACACTTTGAAAAACTTGCTACTTTGCATTTGGCTAGGCCCAACACTCTCAGTAGTTGCTGAATAGTGAATCTGCAGTGCAAAAGTAAGGTTTAAGACTTGTTGGTAGAAGGATTAGTGATTAGGTCAGCTCGTATTGGTCTATGGAAATGTACACTTACAAAACACCGCATAATTTTAGGTGTCTCCTTGAAATGGAAAGTGCAGTCTGTCAAGTTTAAGGGACTTTGTAGTCTTATGACTCAAGTATGTGTCTGCTTGCTCACGTATTCTCACATGTGTTATTCCTATAAAGATGAAAGAGGTATAAAACACTGGTATACATGTATTTGTATTTTTTTTTACATATGATGCCACTAGGAAAAAGTACAGATACATGCATGCTTGCATTCAGGAATATAGTGATAATTAAATCTCTATACTCAAGCACTAGGTATGCACTGATGTAAAGAGGCACATATCACTCTTGGACTCATGAATTCACTTAGGCAGTCTTATTCAGTTATGCAATCAAGGAGGCACTACCTATACACACTTCTAATCACTCAGACATTAACTATTCATTCATATAATCACCCAGACATTACTATTCCACTCAAACAATCACTCAGGCAGTAGCTATGCACTAATGTATTCACTCAGACACTGCTGATGCACTCATGCAATGGCCCAAGCATTACCCTAACACTCATACTTTCTCTTAGGTATTTCCCATACACTCATACAATCATCCAGTTACTGCCGCTGCAGTGATAGAATCACTCAAGCAGTATCTGTGCACTCATCCATTATCTCAAGCTCTACACATACACTCATGCAATAAACCATGCATTAGCCTTGCACTCATATTTTCTCTCAGGTATTTTCCATGAACTGATCCAATCGCCCAGGCAGTATCCCTGCACTCATTCAATCATGCAGGCACTACTCTAGCACTGAACTATTCACTTAGGCAGTACCCATCCAGTCATCCATTCTCTCAGGCACTACATATGCACTCATCCAATGACAATACCATTCCTCTTACATTCATCATTTTACTCAGGCACTACCCATGCAGTCTTACAGTTAAGGAGGAACTACCTATACACACATTCAATAAATCAGGTATTACCTATGCAATTTTGCAATCACCAGGCACTAATTTTGCACTCAAAGATTTACTCAGACAATATCCATGCACTCGTCCATTTCTACAAGTACTACTGTTGCACTCATACAATGAACTACAGATTACTTTTTGAGTCATCCTTGTACTCAAGTACTAGCTATGGAATGATCTAAGGAGACAGATATTACTCTTGCACTCATGAATTCACATATGCACCTACCCACTCATCCAGTTAGTACCCCTGCATTCATGGAATCACCCAGAAACTACTCCTGTATTCATGAAATCACTGACATACTACCAATATACTCATACAATTAGTGAAGCAGTACTCTTGCACTAAACCATTCTCCTACACAGTACCCACATACTCATTCAATGAGTCAGGCATTATTATTACAGTTATTCTTGTACTCGGATACTACCCATGCACTGATGTAATTATCCAGACATTAATCTTGGAGTCATAGACTCTGTCAGGCAGTTGTCAGGTATACATCTATATGTATATTTCTTTTATATTTGATGCCACTATGACAAAGTACAGACACATGCATGTTTGCTTTTTGAAATATAGTGAGACTTTTAACAGACATATTCAAAAACTTACTGCTTTCTTATTGACTAGGTACAACACTGTCAGTAGTTGCTCAATAGTCAAGCTGTGCCACAAAACTGAGGTGTAAGACAAGTTGGTAGAGGTATTGGTGATTAGGTTACCTCGTATCAGTTTATGTAAAAGAGCAGTCCAGGTGCACCTTAGAAATGTAGGTGTGTCCTTCAAATGTGAAGTGCAGTTTGTCAGGTTTCAGGGACTTTATGGTCTTATTGCTCAGGTAAGTCTCTATTTACACAAATATTCTGACACATGTTATGCATCTGAAGATGTTAGATGTATAAAACACAGGTAAGCATCTATTTGTATGTTTCTTTTATACATGATGCAACAGTAAAAGGGACAGACACATCCCTGCATGCTTTTAGGAATATAGTGAGACTTTTAACAGACACTTTGAAAAACGTGCTGCTTTGCATTTGGCTAGGTCCAACACTCTCAGTAGTTGCTGAATAGTGAAGCTGCAGCACAAAAGTGAGGTTTAAGACTTTTTGGTAGAAGGATTAGTGATTAGCTTAGCTCGTATTGGTCTATGGAAATGTACACTTCAAATACGCCGCATAATTTTAGGTGTCTCTTTGAAATGGAAAGTGCAGTCTGTCAAGTTTAAGGGACTTTGTAGTCTTGTGACTCAAGTATGTGTCTGCTTGCACATGTATTCTCACAAGTGTTATAGCTGTAAAGATGGTAGAGATATAAAACACTTGTATACATGTATTTGTATGTTTCTTTTACATATGATGCCACTAGTAAAAGGTACAGACACATGCATGCATGGTTTTAGGAGTATAGTGAGACTTTTAACAGTCACTTTGAAAAACTTGCTGCTTTGCATTTGGCTAGGCCCAACACTCTCAGTAGCTGCTGAATAGTGAAGCTGTGGCACAAAAGTGAGGTTTAAGACTTGTTGGTAGAAGGATTAGTGATTAGGTTAGCTCGTATTGGTCTATGGAAATGTACACTTCAAATACACCGCATAATTTTAGGTGTCTCTTTGAAATGGAAAGTGCAGTCTGTCAAGTTTAAGGGACTTTGTAGTCTTATGACTCAAGTATGTGTCTGCTTGCTCATGTATTCTCACATGTGTTATACCTATAAAGATGGTAGAGGTATAAAACACTGGTATACATGCATTTGTATGTTTCTTTTACATATGATGCCACTAGCAAAAGGGACAGACACATGCATGCTTGCGTTCAGGAATATAGTGAGAATTACATCTCTATACTCAAGCACTAGGTATGCACTGATGTTAAGAGGCACATATCACTCTTGGCCTCATGAATTCACTTAGGCATTCGTATTCAGTTATGCGATCATGGAGGCACTACATATACACACTTCTAATCACTCATACATTAACCATACATTCATATAATCACCCAGACACTACTACTCCACTCAAACATTTACTCAGGCAGTACCTATGCACTCATGTATTTACTCAGACATTACTGATTCACTCATGCAATGGCCCAAGCATTATCCTAACACTCATACTTTCTCTCAGGTATTTCCCATACACTTATACAATCATCCAGTTACTACCTCTGCAGTGATAGAATCACTCAGGCAGTATCCGTGCACTCATCCATTATCTCAAGCGCTACCCGTACACTCATGCAATAAACCATGCATTAGCCTTGCACTCATAGTTTCTCTCAGGTATTTTTCATGCACTGATCCAATCACCCAGGCAGTATCCCTGCACTCATTCAATCATGCAAGCACTACTCTAGCACTGAACAATTATTCACTTAGGCAGTACCCATCCAGTCATCTATTCTCTCAGGCACTACATATGCACTCATTCAATGACCCTACCATTACTCTTACATTCATCCTTTTACTCAGGCACTACCCATGCTGTCATACAGTTAAGGAGGAATGACCTATACACACATTCAATAAATCAGGTATTACCTATGCAATTTTGCAATCACCCAGGCACTACTTTTGCACTCAAAAAATTACTCAGACAATATCCATGCACTCATCCATTTCCTCAGGTACTACTGTTGCACTCAAACAATGAACTACAGATTACTTTTTGAGTCATCCTTGTACTCAAGTACTAGCTATGAAATGAACAAAGAAGGCAGATATTACTCTTACACTCATGAATTCACATATGTACTACCAATGCACCTACCCACTCATCCAGTTAGCACCTCTGCATTCATGGAATCACCCAGACACTACTCCTGTATTCATGAAATCACCGATATACTACCCATAGACTTATACAATAACTCAAGCACTACTGTTGCACTAAACCATTCTCTTAGGCAGTACCTATGCAGTCATCCAATCACCCAGGCATTATTCTTACAGTGATGGTTTTATTCAGGCACTACCCATGCACTGATGTAATAACCCAGACATTATTCTTCAACTCATAAACTCAGTCAGACAGTATGTATGCACTCATCTAATCACCTAAACAGTGCTTCTCCACTTATACATTCACTCAGGCACTACCCATGTATTCATGTAATCACTCAGGCAGTATTCTTAAACTCAACCATTCACTCAGACACTACCTATGCACTCTTTAAATGACCCAGCTATTAGCCTTGCACTCATGCATTAATTAAAACACAGTCTTGCATCTTTCTGCACTTCTCTTGCCTTTTTTCTGTACCTCTGTTACTACTTTCTGTACTTCTATTGCCTCTTTCCACATTTCTGTTGCTTCTTTCTGCACTTCTCTTGCCTGTTTTTACATTCCTCTTCCCTCCTTCTGCACTTCTCTTGCCTCTTTCTGTAAATCTGTTGCTTCTTTCTGAACTTCTCTTCCTTCTTTATGTACCTCTCTTACTTCTTTTTCCACTCCTCTTGCCTGTTTCTACACCCCTTTTACCTGTTTCTGTACCTTACTTGCTTCTTTCTATACCTTTCTTCCTCTTTCTGTACTTCGTTTGCCTCTTTCTGCTCCTCTCTTGCCTTTTTCTGCACCCCTGTTCTCTATTTTTCCACCACTCTTGTATGTTTCTGCACCTTTCTTTCCTCTTTCTGCACTTCTGTTGCTTCTTTCTGCATTTCTTACATTTTTCAGTAGCTGTGTTCTTTGAGTATTTCATTTTGCTGTTTCTAAACCTTTCTTTTTTTTCCTATCTCTTTCTTTCTGTGTGACCAACTTTTCTTCTGTTTTTGCAGGTGATTTGCTTTTTTTTACACGTTTCTCTTTTTATTTGTTGTTAATGCAATAGTAATTTAATTGTAATTGTGTGCTTAGTTGTTATTTTCAATATTGAGATGTTATTAATTTTTAATTTTTAATTGATGTAACAAACTAATCAAACTATTGTTTGTTTTTTAGAAAGATATTTTGATTGGATTATAAATAGAAGATGGCACGAAAACATGAAAAGAGAAGAGAACAAAGGAAACAGAAGTACTTAATGAAAACTAAAAAGAGTGGACTTAAAATCACCGAAAGGTTGCTGAGAATAAAGTCTCTTCAGGTAAGAGAACTAAACAATTTATTAAAACAGTTGTAGAGAGATTAAACGAACAAAATATTAATCAAAGGAGAAAATAAATTTTTATAACAAAGCACAAGCAAATGAAGAGATACAATGGAAAAGAAACACATGTCACAATAAGACAGAAACAATGTAAAGACATACATGTACGTATGTTTCGAAATAGAGAAATTAAAAATTTATTAAAAGATTGTAAAAAGTATAAAAAAAGATCAGCAGCATATAAGAAGAAGCAACAGATTGAAACTGTAGTAGATACTGCTTTTGAATTGAAACAAAAATTATTTATATTGGTATTGAAGAGAATGAAAACATTGAATAAAACAATGCACTTTATGAAGGAGAAAAACAAAAGAAAAAGACTGGTGAATAGAAGTAACTTTTGTAAAAAAAATTCTGGTGAATGGAAGCACACTTCTAGCACTGAGCCTTTCTTTAATAAAGAAAGCTATTTTCAACAAAACACATTAGTTCATGCAGTTGATACCTGTGGTCAATGTTATGAGATGAAAGATGGTTGTCCAATTGAAAAAGAAAAGATGGTTCCTAGAAATGTGGAAGAAATAATAGCTGAAGAAGTTCAAGGGAGACGTACACAAGCTCCAGTGTATAAGTGGGATTGTAGTAGTATTTGTAGTATTCAACAGGAATCTATTGATATATTATGAGTTTTCTTACGAGAATATGCCAAAACAAGTGTTAAACAGAAGATTAAGATGTTGCAAGGACTAGATCCATGTAAAGTAAGAAAATATACTAAGTTGCAGGGTCATTCTCTGGCTTGTCTTTCTAGAAAAGTGTGTAAACGTACATTTCATCATTGAAGAATGTTAGCAGTACAAAACTCAGAAATGAGGAAGTTAGTAAGGAGATTGTACTACTTAAAAAGTTCTGCATTATCTTTAAGTAAAATGAAGGCAGCTCTTTTGCATGGTTCAGTATCGGATGTACAAAAAGTTTGTGATGATATACAGTTTCGTTTCTTTAGTTCACAGGGGGATTGTAGAAAAGTGACAGCTTGATAAGTGTAGGTGTTGAAGAACAGGTGGAAGATATTAGTACTGACAAGTTTGCAGAAGAAATTACAAAGTTTAAGATAGTTTCATCTGAAAAACCAAACTATGTTTCTATTTGTTGTTGACATACTCAGTATAGAAGTCAAACTAGGAATGTTGATGTATATTTAAAAAGTGAAAAGGAAAACAATGATAAGTGGCAGCAATTTGGTGCTTATTTGTTGGTGGAAGGTCCTTTTGAGTTGGCTACTGATCAATCTATTTGTAAATATTGTTACAACAAGTTAGAAGAGAACAAAATGCCAGCTAGAGCTGTACATAAAAACTTAGAGTTGGTAGCTAAACCTCCGGAATTGGCAGATTTAAATGCATATGAGTCTGTTCTTATTCAATCTGTGCACCTGTTTCAGGCCATAGTTCGTATGGAGCCTAAAACAGGTAAGCTACCTCCAACAGATTCACAAAGAGGTCTGAAAGAAAGAGTTGTATACTTACCTTTAGATTCTAAGAAAAATATTGAAACTGTTCGTATAGAGAGAGAGGAAAGTGAGCCTGTAGTTATTCTAGTTAATGGTGTACCAACAAAGAGTCGAAAAATATGGCAAGAGTTAGTAGATGTTACCAAACTTTCAAAGGCTACATTATATCTTGTACAGAACAATATTTATTATAAAACTGTAAATGTGGAGGAACAGGAAATATGTTTAGAAGATGAAACAGAAATTTCAAGTGGCCATATAGAAAAAGCGGACAAGTCCAGGAGTGAGAGATTTACAAACATTACAGTTTACATCCTCTACATTCAAAAGAAGTGATAGGAAACAGTATTGAATTATTTCAAATGAAGAAAGCAAAGGGAATTCCCATGAGTATATGGGAAAAAAGTTTAGAAGCTCGTTGTTTTCCACAGCTGTTCCCCACTGGAGAAGGTCGACAATATGATGAACGAGCAGTACAGATTCCAGCTTCAGAATACCGCTCAACAAGATTGTACTCAGAAGATCCAAGATTTTGAAAGTGCATTCCATATATATTTCATCTTCTGTCTGAAAGTGACTTGTCTGCACTTTCATATACAGTGAACCACATATTGAAAACAGGAGTACATCTTACACATGTTTCTGCAAAGGAATTCATGGACAAATTTCAACAAAGAGATGATCTTTTAGAATCTCAGTTAATTAATTTGATGGTGTGCCAACATGGTACCAATGAGTATTGGTATCGTCGTCACGGGGAACTTAAATGTATGTTAAGAACCTTAGGTACCCCTACGTGGCTTGTAACACTTAGCAGTGCTGGATATGCATGGGACGATTTACTTGAATTTCTACGAGAAGCAAATTCAAATGTAAAAAATATTGAATTGAAGACAGCTAGAGAACTCTGTTAGTTGTATCCTGTAAATGTGTGCAGATATTTTAATCATAGGTTTGAAGCGTTGATGTCTTTTATCTGCAATAAAAATAATCCACCTCTTGGAGAAGTTACTGATTTCTTTTGGAGAAAGGAGTGCCAAGCCAGAGGTGCTCCTCATATACACATGCTATTATGGATCAAGAATGCACCAACATTTGGAACTGATACTGATGGAAGTGTTTTGTCTTTCATGGAAGAGTATGTTACCTGTGCCATTCCAAAAGAAGGAGGAGAAAACAGCTTGAGACAACAAGTTTTACGGTTTCAAAGTCATCGATGTGGAAAATATTGTCGACGAAAATACAAGTCAAAGGGACCATTTTATACAAAATGTTGTTTTGGATTCCCACATCCAATAATTTCTAAAGGAAGAGTAAATAGTTTTATGTCAGCAGTATGGAATACAATAACTCGAAAATCTCTGAAAAATGCATACAACTTAAAAAGAACTGAAGATTCAAAGTATATTAATGACTACAATTCAGTGATTTTGACAATGTGGAATGCAAACATGGATATTCAATATGTTGCAGATAATTCAATTGCTGTTGCTCGGTATGTTACGTCATATATAACCAAATCTGAAAAGAAAGAGTTGGAAGAAATGTGGGAAGAAATTTCACAGGAAAAGAGTCTTAGCATGAAATTGTACAGCTTTAGCTTGAAAATCCTTTCCCACCAAGAGATTGGTTGCTATGAATGTTCGAATAGGTTGAGCTCTGCCAGTTTATATTCAAAGTCAAGAGGAATCATTTGGGTAAGTCTAGGTCTTGCTGCCACTCGAAATAGAGTATTGAAATCTCTACAAGAAATCGAATACTTAGCATTGAATGAACCAGAAAGTACAGATATTGTTAAAACTAATATGTTGGATACATACTATCCCAAAAGGAGTCCACATCTGTAAAACCTATGTCTCTATGAAATACTTCAACATTACAGCTTTAAAAGAAATGTTACAGAAAATGTAAATGAAGAAAAATATGCAGTAATTAGATGTAACAGATGTTTGGTAAAACATGCCAATGGAAATCTTATTAACCACAGAAAACTCAGTTGTAAAAGTCCAGATAAGAGGAAATTTTTCTATTTAGCACTTCTGCAACTGTTCAAGCCTTGGCTTGAACAGTTGCAGAAATTACTTGGAGATTTTGACTGCTATGAAGATTCCTCAATGCCTGTAAAGATAGCATTCGATGCATAATTTTCCCAACGTATCTACAAATGTTAAATGATGAGATTGAACAAGAAACTTTTTATTGCATGTGAAATAGCCAGAGAGAGTTCTCAAGATAGTCAAAGTTCGGTTGCACTAAGCCAAGTACCACTAGAACAACCAATTATAGAAAAAGAAGCAGCAATTGCCATGAATGAAGTAGAAACTGCAATGCAACAAGCACAACACGATATTATCCAGTTAGAAAAGTTAGAAAAAGAAATATATCAACAAGTGACACAACAGATACAACATGGTTTGCTGCACGAAGAAAAGAATGCCAATGTTCATCATTTAAACCTATTTTAATGTACATCAGTGGCCAAGCTGGAACAGGAAAACATTTATTAATTAAAGTTTTGATCAGTTATCTCCACAAAACTACAGAATCACATGTATCTTGTGTTATAACAGCTCCAACTGGTTTAGCAGCACACAACATTAAAGGGATTACTTTACATCAATTACTTATGCTACCAGTTGAGCATGATAATACATTGGAATATCACAAGCTATCTGGAGAAGCTTCTTATGAAGTTTCAAGAGTACTGAAGAAAATGACATTTGTAATCATTGATGAGGTGACATGGTCTCAAACTTAATGCTTGCCTTTGTAAACTTGAGGATGCAACAGATTTAAAAAACAGATTACGATTTACTGTTTGGAGGTAAACATGTAATTGTATTCGGAGATCTACTACAACTTACTCCTGAAAAAGGACAACCTGTATTTAAAACAGTTGTGCATGAAGACACTAGGAAATCTTTGGGAAGTATTGGAAATGTGAACATTTGGTCAAATTGTGAATATAAAGAACTTATTAAGAATATGCGACAAGTAAGTGATGAACATTATGAAAATTTTCTTCAAGATATAAGAATTGGTGCATTCACAAATCATGGTAAACAAGCTTTGGAAAGTCGGCTACTAAGGAACTTGTTTACAAATGGAAACACAGCGTCTGAAATAATGTACAATAAGCTTGAAGAAAAGAAGTCTATAGTTTGCCTAATGCCTACACTGCAAGAATGTTCTACATTTAATCAAGAACTTTTGAAACTGGAAAAAGAGGAAATAGTTGAAATGAAAGCTATTGATATAATTGAACACCAGGGAGTGACTATTCTTCTCACAGACAAACTACAGTGTAAATTGCATTCTGTGGAGAAGTCTATATCTAAAACAGCAGGCTTAGAAAACACTTTATATGTATATATAAACAGTCGGGTAATTTTACGGCGTAATTTAAATGTAGAACAAGGTTTAGTAAATGGAGCAATGGGAAAAGTTGTTGAGTTTGTAAAATTTCAGAACAGAGATGGAATAGAATTTTTGAAGATAAAATTTGATCAGATTAAAGAGGTAACACAGATTGGGCGTTGTGTTGTATGTTTTTTGTTTGTAAAAGACTTGTACGTTCACAGAAAACAGTTTCCTCTGTCTTTAGCATATGCAGTAGCTATTCATAAATCTCAAGGTTTAAGTATGGACAGCGCTTTTGTAAACATTGGAAGTACAGTGTTCAAAGAGGGAATGGCATATGTTGTATTATCTCAAGTAAGAACATTGTCTGGTTTGTATTTGATAGATTTTGATGACAAAAAGTTTAGTGCTGATGCAAATTGTGTAAGAGAGTATAATCGTTTAAGAAGAATTTATGCTCCTGATTTAGGTGAATACCCCATACATGAGAAACATATAGTCTGTCCAAAACGGAAATATGTCAAAGATGGAATTGAGGTTCAAAAAAAGAAAAGAAATGAACAGAAACTTGAAGGTGTAAAGAAAAAGAAAATGGAAACTGTTGATGAGATTGTAGGATATCAGTTGGAAAATAGTTTAGGTATCAACTGCTTTGCTAATGTGATTCTGAATGTTGTGTTTTATCTAGAAGAGCTTCATTGTGAAATCATGTTAAATCATTGAAAAGAAGATGTTCTTTATCATGTATTTCAACAGTAGGTAACTGACAGAAGTAAAATCCATACTGCTTCTTGAGTTCGTCATCTTTTGGAAATATGTAGTGGTTCACTGACATTTACTCTTAATGTACAACAAGATGCTTAAGAATTTTTAATGGTTATGCTTGGAGTGTTAGAGCATGAAGGAATTCTGATTGAAAACTTATTTGGACTAAGTTAAAGTTGGGATAATAAATGTGAAGAGTGTTCTTTTACTACCATCACTGAAATACAAACAGAACAATTCATGTAATTGACAATACCAGACAGTGAATCAGTACCTTTTAACAAATTGATTAGACCAGCCAATCAGGACATTAAATGTTCACATTGTAGATCAGAGATGTTGTCCACATTACATATAGAAAGATATGGAAAATATCTCATTTTAGTGCTACAACGTTGTAGAGCAAATGGAAGAAAATTGGAAACAAAAATAAAAAATGTTGTTGCAAGTTAAATATCTATTTCAGGAAGAACTTTTATAGCAGTGGCTATTATTTTCCATTCTGGACCTACTACCACAGCTGGACACTATACTGTGTATTTAAAGTGTAATAAAGGATGGACACATTGCAATGATGCCCACTTGGAATTCAAATCTAGGTTGCTTTCTGAATTACCAAATTCATATTTAATATTTTTGAAGCCAAAGTTTTGAATACATTATTTGGCCTATTGGGAAGATGTGATCACAAAATAACGAATTTATATTGGATATTTTTGAAGCGAAAGTTTTGAATACATTATTCGGCCTATTGGGAAGCTGTGAACAGAAAATGGACAACATTGAAACAATTACTATTTATAATTAGAGTTTGGATTATTATTTGTGCTAATTGATATTGCATTTGGAAAATTGTGTTTAAAAGCAAATAGTTTATATATTTATTGTCTACATTGTAACAGATATAAATGAGAGTGTACATTTCAGCAAATGTACTTGAGAGAAATAATAGAGTTAATGTACAAGTAGGACGTAATTAAGAAACTGTAGATAGATAAACACAGCTACACATATTGACAATAATTCTCTGCGCTGATTTGTTTTTTTTTACAATCTTGTTGATTGTTTTTTTTTCCGCTGTTCATTGATGATACTGCGTTGAAATCACTGAGTATGGTGAAGTTCAGTAGAATCTGAGAACAGCAAAAAAGAGAAACTGAAAATGTTATGTCATTCTAAAATGATATTGTGGTCTTAAAAATATAATATTATATTTTCTATAATACATTACATTACATAACCGTTTTTCTTCTTCTTGTTTCCAGTAGGTAATGGTGAAGTTTGAAAAGAGTTTTTATGCTGTTCACCACAATATTACTCTAAAATAGTTCCACAGAGATATGTATCTAAATTACTAAAAAAAAGGTGAGAACACATAACATAATATGCATGATAACGTGAAACAATGTTAAAAGTTCATTTAAATGTTATTTATTTCTAATAAAAATAATGTTGATCCTTTACACTATATAAAATCTTTCAGATATCATCAGCCAGGTAGTGAGCCTTTCACACAAACACTATCCATGCTGTAATCTAATCTCTGTAGCATAACTTTTGCACTAATATGATAACCCAAACATTATCTTTGCATTTTTCCTTTCACAGAGTCAAAACCCATGCACTCATACAATAACCCAGACAATATCCCTGCACTCATCCAATCACCAAAGCACTACCAATGTAGTCATACAATCACCCAGGCACTACTCATATACTCATCCATTCACTCAGGCACTACCCATGCACTCCTCCAATCACCCAGGCAGTACCCCTGCACTCTTGCAATCAGCCAAGCACCACCCATGCGTTCATGCAATCACTCAGACACTACTGTTGCACTCATCCATTCCCTCAAACAGTACCTATGCACTCATCCGTGCATTCTGGTACTACCCATGCACTCCTCCAATAACCCAGGCAGTACCCCTGCACTCATGCAATCACCCAGGTACAACCCAAGCACTCCTCCAATCACTCAGGCACTACTTTTGCACTCATCCATTCCCTCAAACAGTACCTATGCACTCATCCATGCACTCACGCACTACCCATGCACTCCTCCAATCACCCAGGCAGTACCCCTGCACTCATGCAGTCTCCCAAGCAGTACCTCTTCACTCATATATTCACTCTGGCACTACTGTTGCACTCATCCATTCCCTCCAACACTACCCATGCACTCAGCCATGCACTTGAGCACTACCCATACACTTCTCCAATCACCAAGGCAGTACCCCTGCACTCATGTAATCACTCAAGCACTACTGTTGCACTCATCCATTCCCTTGAATACTACCCATGCACTCATCCATGCACTCAGGTACTACTCATGCACTCCTCCAATCACCCAGGTAGTATGCCTGTACTCATGCAATCACCCACGCACTACCCATGTACTCCTCCAATCACTCAGGCACTACTGTTGTACTCATCCATTCCCTCCAACACTACCCGTGCACTCATCCATAAGTCAGGCACAACCCATGCACTCCTCCAATCCCCCAGACAGTAGCCCTGCACTCATGCAATCAGCCAAGCACTACCCATGCACTCATGCAATCCCTCTGACACTACTGTTGCACTCATCCATTCCGTCAAACAGTACCTATGCACTCATCCATGCATTCTGGTACTACCAATGCACTCCTCCAATCACCCAGGCAGTACCCCTGCACTCATGCAATCATGCAGGCAGTACCTCTGCACTCATATAATCACTCGGGTACTACTGTTGCACTCATCCATTCCCTCCAACACTAACCATGCACTCATCCATGGCCACAGTCGATACCCATGCACTCCTCCAATCACCAAGGCAATACACCTGCACTCATGCAATCAGCCAGGCAGTACCCCTGCACTCATGTAATCACTCAGGCACTACTGTTGCACTCATCCATTCCCTCCAACACTACCCAGGCACTCAGGCACTACTCAAGCATTCCTCCAATCACCCAGGTAGTACCCCTGTACTCATGCAATCACCCAGGCAGAAGCCCTGCACTCATGTAATCATGTAGGCACTACTGTTGCACTCATACATTCTCTCCAACACTACCCATGCACACATCCATGCACTCAGGCACTACCCTTGCACTCCTCCAATCACCAAGGCAGTACCCCTGCACTCATGCAATCAGCTAGGCAGTACCCCTGCACTCATGTAATCACTCAGGCACTACTGTTGCACTCATCCATTCCCTCCAATACTACCCATGCACTCATCAATGCACTCAGGGACTACTCATGCACTCCTCCAATCACCCAGGCTGTACCACTGCACTCATGCAATCAAAGTCTAAGAAAACTTTATTCGGTGCAAAGTATGACACCATAAAAGCATTCTAATCGGCGAGATCGATTACAGTTTTTCTTTTAAAAATGAGAGTATACAGTCAAATTTAACAACGATAAAATATCAGCTCAATCAATACATCAAAGTACAATACACATTACATGACACGTAGTGCAAATAGGCAAAATAACCTATGTCACATAAGTACAAAAAAGTGCTTATTATATATCCTGATAAAATACGCAGTAAAAACAATCAAAGTGACCTGTGTTAATAGGTACGTAAAATGCATTGTGCTATTAAATAAATGTCCCTATAAAACTACAAAAGGATAACGAGAATGGTGCAGCATAGATGAGGGAGGCTTTTGATCACATAAAGTGCATCTGTGCTATTGTATGTCCCGGAGTGCTATTGTATGTCCCACGGTGCGGTACATATCATATCTACATGCAGTCATCTGGATTTTCATATACCAATGCATCCAAATGTGAGTAAGTTTTCCTTCTTCTTATTGCCATTAATATGAATGAGATGACTGCATTCGTGATTTTCTCATTTTCCAGACCACATACCAAGTTAAAAGCATGTTTGTAATGGAAAAGCATATTAGATAAAAATAAAGGTTTTAAGACAAATTTTCGAGTATCCTTATAAAAACTACAAAAGAGTAAAAGATGCAGCGTAGGTTAGGGGGACTTTCCATCACATGGACAATTTGGCAATTTGTAGCTCCACTTTTCGTTAAATAAAATCTGTGTTGGATATTTCTTACCTGCGTAATATATAATTGTATGCCCCTTACAAATGGGCGATCGCAATAAGAGACAACACTGTGTTTTTGGCTAACTTAAACCCCTCTTATGCATTCCCTAGCATTCATATATCTTAGCTTCAGTTCACTTTTACTATAATCCTGGATAGATGCAGGGTTCTTTCTGTCAGTATCTATCTTACAGCATATTAAAATGGAAAAAATGTGCTCTAACCAGGGGATTTTCCTGCTATGGGCGAGGGCCAGACAGTCCAAGGTCAAATCCTTTGTAAATTTAGTCTCGTCTTTGGCCCATATCCCTTGCCAAAGAGTGATCCCCGCCACATTTATTAAATCACCTAAGTATGGTACGGATAACTCTTTGTGTACTATGTAGTTCGCTGTACTGCCAGGGACTGCCAACAATTTTTTCAAGAATGTATTTTCTTGGATTTGAAGGGCAGCAGTATTGACTCTCCCCCATGTGGCAGCCCCATAACATACTCCTGTAACACACTTACTTCGGTATAGAGCAAGAATTTCCCGTATGGGTTTATTTCCTATTTTTGCTGAAAATCTATGAATAGCTTCAGTTGACCTTAAAAATTTCATTTTACAAGATTCTAAATGTGTGTTTCAAATCCCACTCCTATTAAAAATCAGACCTAGATATGAAAAAGTTAAACTCTATTTAAAACTACTCCTCCTACATGATGTTGTCTATTTTTCAGCCTATTGCTCCCGCATGTCATCACAAAGGTTTTTTTTAAGTTCAGTTGGAGGTCTTTTTCAGACATGTTCAGGGCAAAGTTATCATGCAATCACCCAGGCAGTACCCCTGCACCCATGTAATCACTCAGGCACTACTGTTGCACTCATCCATTCCCTTGAACACTACCCATGGACTCATCCATGTACTCAGGCACTACCCATGCACTCCTACAATCACCCAGGCAGCACCCCTGCACTCATGCAATCACCCAGGCAGTACCCCTGCACTACTCCAATCACTCAGTCACTACTGTTGCACTCATCCATTCCCTCACACACTACCCATGCATTCCTCTAATAACCCAGGCACTACCCCTGCAGACATGCAATAACTCAGGCACTACTGTTGTACTCATCCATTCCCTCAAACAGTACCTATGCACTCATCCATGCATTCTGGTACTACCGATGCACTCCTCCAATCACCCAGGCAGTACTCCTGCACTCATGCAATCACCCAGGCAGTACCCCTACACTCATGTAATCACTCAGGCACTACTGTTGCACTCATCCATTACCTTCAACACTACCCATGCACTCATCCATGCACTCAGGCACTACCCATGCACTCCTCCAATCACCCAGGCAGCACCCCTGCACTCATGCAATCACCCAGGCAGTACCCCTGCACTCATGTAATCACTCAGGCACTACTGTTGTACTCATGCAATCACCCAGGCAGTACCCCTGCACTCATGTAATCACTCAGGCACTGCTGTTGCACTCATCCATTCCCTCCAACACTACCCATGCACTCACCCATGTACTCAGGCACTATCCATGCACTCCTCCAATCACACAGGTTGTTCCCCTGTACTCATGCAATCACCCACACACTACCCATGCACTCCTCCAATCACTCAGGCACTACTGTTGTCCTCATCAATTCCTTCCAACACTACCCAGGTACTCATCCAAGCACTAAGGCACTACTCATGCACTCCTCCAATCACCCAGACAGTACCCCTGTACTCATGCAATCAGCCAAGCACTACACATGCACTCATGCATTTACTCAGGCACTACTGTTGCACTCCTCCAATCACCAAGGCAGTACCCCTGCACTCATGCAATCACCCAGGCAGTACCCTTGCACTCATGTAATCACTCAGGCACTACTGTTGTACTCATGCAATCACCCAGGCAGTACCCCTGCACTCATGTAATCACTCAGGCACTGCTGTTGCACTCATCCATTCCCTCCAACACTACCCATGCACTCACCCATGCACTCAGGCACTACCCATGCACTCCTCCAATCACACAGGTTGTTCCCCTGTACTCATGCAATCACCCACACATTACCCATGCACTCCTCCAATCACTCAGGCACTACTGTTGTCCTCATCAATTCCTTCCAACACTACCCAGGTACTCATCCAAGCACTAAGGCACTACCCATGCACTCCTCCAATCACCCAGACAGTACCCCTGTACTCATGCAATCAGCCAAGCACTACACATGCACTCATGCATTTACTCAGGCACTACTGTTGCACTCCTCCAATCACCAAGGCAGTACCCCTGCACTCATGCAATCACCCAGGCAGTACCCTTGCACTCATGTAATCACTCAGGCACTACTGTTGTACTCATGCAATCACCCAGGCAGTACCCCTGCACTCATGTAATCACTCAGGCACTACTGTTGCACTCATCCATTCCCTCCAGCACTACCCATTCACTCATCTATGCACTCAGGCACTATCCATGCACTCCTCCAATCACCAAGGCAGTGCCCCTGCACTCATGCAATCAGCCAGGCAGTACCCCTGCACTCATGTAATCTCTCAGGCACTACTGTTGCACTGATCCATTCCCTCCAACACTATCCATGCACTTATCCATGCACTCGGGCACTACTCATGTACTCCTCCAATCACCCAGACAGTACCCCTGCACTCATGCAATCACTCAGGCAGTACCCTTGCACTCATGTAATCACTCAGACACTACTGTTGCACACATCCATTTCCTCAAACACTTCCCATGGACTCATCCATGCACTCAGGCACTACCCATGCACTCCTCCAATCACCCAGGTAGTACCCCTGTAATCATGCAATCACCCAGGCAGTACCCCTGCACTCATGTTATCACTCAGGCACTACTGTTGCACTCATCCATTACCTCCAACACTACCCATGCACTCATCCATGCACTCAGGCACTGCCCATGCACTCCTCCAATCACCCAGGCAGCACCCCTGCACTCATGCAATCACCCAGGCAGTACCCCTGCACTCATGTAATTACTCAGGCACTACTGTTGTACTCATGCAATCACCCAGGAAGTACCCCTGCACTCATGTAATCACTCAGGCACTGCTGTTGCACTCATCCATTCCCTCCAACACTACCCATGCACTCACCCATGCACTCAGGCACTACCCATGCAGTCCTCCAATCACACAGGTTGTTCCCCTGTACTCATGCAATCACCCACACACTACCCTTGCACTCCTCCAATCACTCAGGCACTACTGCTGTCCTCATCAATTCCTTCCATCACTACCCAGGTACTCATCCAAGCACTAAGGCACTACCCATGCACTCCTCCAATCACCCAGAGAGTACCCCTGTACTCATGCAATCAGCCAAGCACTACACATGCACTCATGCAATTACTCAGGCACTACTGTTGCACTCCTCCAATCACCAAGGCAGTACCCCTGCACTCATGCAATCACCCAGGCAGTACCCTTGCACTCATGCAATCACCCACGCACTGCCCATGTTCTCCTCCAATCACTCAGGCACTACTGTTGCACTCATCCATTCCCTCAAACACTACCCATGCACTCCTCCAATAACCCAGGCAGTACCCCTGCAGTCATGCAATAACTCTGGCACTACTGTTGCACTCATCCAATCCCTCAAACAGTACCTATGCACTCATCCATGCATTCTGGTACTACTGATGCACTCCTCCATTCACACACGCAGTACCCCTGCACTCATGCAATCACCCAGGCATTTCCCCTGCACTCATGTAATCACTCAAGCACTACTGTTACACTCATCCATTCCCTCGAAAACTACCCATAAACTCATCTATGCACTCATGCACTACCCATGCACTCCTCCAATCACCCAGGCAGTACCCCTGCGCTCATGCAATCACCCAGGCAGTACCCCTGCACTCATGTAATCACTCAGGCACTACTGTTGCACTCATCCATTCCTTCCAACACTACCCATGCACTCATTCATGCACTCAGGCACTACCCATGCACTCCTCCAATAACCAAGGCACTACCCCTGCACTCATGTAATCACTCAGGCACTACTGTTGCACTCATCCATTCCCTCAAACACTACCCATGCACTCATCCATGCACTCAGGCACTACCCATGCACTCCCCCAATCACCCAGGTAGTTCCCCTGTACTCATGCAATCACCCACACACTACCCATGCACTTCTCCAATCACTTAGGCACTACTGTTGTACTCACCAATTCCTTCCAACACTACCCATGCACTCATCCATGTACTAAGGCACTACCCATGCACTCCTCCAATCACCCAGACAGTACCCCTGTACTCATGCAATGAGCCAAGCACTACACATGCACTCATGCAATCACTCAGGTAGTTCCCCTGTACTCATGCAATCACCCACACACTACCCATGTACTCCTCCAATCACTCATGCACTACTGTTGTACTCATCAATTCCTTCCAACTCTACCCATGCACTCATCCATGTCCTCACGCACTACCCATGCACTCCTCCAATAACCCAGGCAGTACCCCTGCAGTCATGCAATAACTCTGGCACTACTGTTGGACTCATCCATTCCCTCCAATACTACCCATGCACTACGGCACTACCCATGCACTCCTCCATTCACACAGGCAGTACCCCTGCACTCATGCAATCACCCAGGCAGTTCCCCTGCACTCATGTAATCACTCAGGAACTACTGTTGCACTTATCCATTCCCTCCAACACTACCCATGTACTCATTCATGCACTCAGGCACTACCCATGCACTCCTCCAATCACCCAGGCAGTAACCCTGTACTCATGCAATCATCCACGCACTACCCATGCACTCCTCCAATCACTCAGGCACCACAGTTGTACTCATCCATTCCCTCCAATACTACCCATGCACTCATCCATGCACTACGGCACTACCCATGCACTCCTCCAATCACCCAGACAGTACCCCTGCACTCATGCAATCAGCCAAGCACTGCACATGCACTCATGCAATCACTCACGTACTACTGTTGCACTCATCCATTCCCTCACTACCCATGCACTCATCCATGCTCTCACGCACTACCCCTGCACTCATGCAATCACCCAGGCAGTACCCCAGCATTCATGTAATCACTCAGGCACCACTGTTGCACTCATCCATTCCCTCAAACACTACCCATGCACTCATCCATGTACTCCTCCAATCAACCAGGCAGTACCCCTGCACCCATGCAATCACCCAGGCAGTACCCCGGCATTCATGTAATCACTCAAACACTACTGTTGCACTCATCCATTCCCTGAAACACTACCCATGCACTCATCCATGTACTCAGGCACTACCCATACACTCCTCAAATCAACCAGGCTCTATCCATGAACTCATCTAATGACCCATATATTACTGCTGCACTCATTTATTCATTCAGCCAGTACTCATGCACTCATACAATGACTCAGACATTACCTTTGCAGTAATTCATACAACACATACAAGTTTGTCTATTTTTAACCAAATAGGCGGTTCTAAAAAGAACCTTTTTTTTCTTCTTTTTTTCTTTGTTAAAAACAGCTGCAACAGATTGCTTGCCTCCACAAAGAAGTGTCTTGCACTTTATGCAGTGCTGTTCTAGTCCTGCAAACTCTGGAACATTTACTGAAGTTTCTGTGGATGCAGTGGATCCCGCAGAAGTACTAGGTCCTGTGACCTCATCATCTTGTTGTCTCTCTTGCATTTGGCGACAATGTTGTCCTCGCGCAAGATGGATTGGGTGCATGGTCTGAAGATGTTTCATCATAGATGAAGTCCCTCAAGAATACTTTTTCTCAGAGCCCCGAGATAAAACTTGTCACACATAGTGCAGGTGACCTTTCGCGCATTTACATTCTTCTCTCCTGGTGGTATTGAGAAGAAAGCCCACACAACACTTTCTTTTCTTTTCTTAGTGGGTTCTTCCAGCTCCTCTTCATCTTCAGGAATATCCTGTGGTGGATTTTGTGATGCCATTTCCTAGGTAGAAAAAAACCCTCCAAATAATCAAATAAATGGGCACAGAAAACACAAGAGGTGTTTCTTAAAGGTGCTCCTGGAAGAATGAAAACATTGGGTGGGGTCCTGCAAGTACTGAAATAGAAAGTATATTAACCAATGAAATGCTTTCTTTTGAAGTCACATGGGATTCGTGTACCCGATGCATAGTCAGCGCGCACCAGACGCGATTCCTGAAAAATATATTTAACAATAATATATCTTTATTCCAGTTACAAATATACTAAATTTACAAATTTTAATGTAAATCTCTTTGTATAATATATATAATAAAGTTATATATATATACTTTTAAAACTAAATAACTTGCGCTGGATTCGCGTACCTGACACGTACCCGGAAATACGTACATGTGGTTACGCGGGACCGTCGCGGCTTCCATAACTTCATTATTAGAATTCAAATATTCAAATTATTTATGTTAATATCAATTTTATCAGTCTTTTAATAAAGCATATACGATTGCTTTCAAAAATATATAGTTTATAACATGTTTTTACATTTTTTAAAAATAAAAATGGGAACCGCGCACCTATCACGCACCGAAAGCGTATCCTACACAACTTAACAAATATGGCGGCAGCATGCTCGGATTTGCGCACCCGTCATGACTGGTACGCGTCCGGTACGCAAATTTCACAGTTTAAAAAAAAGAAAAAGAAAAATATATTTTAGAAGGGAAAAGAAATTACATTACATTTATGAATGCTAAAAAATTTAGATCAAGTGTTTTTAGTACGTAATGTAACTTGTACGCACTGCAATTCTACAGAAATTGTTGAACATATAGTGCCATTACTATTCCACTGTTAAAATTAAGCCTGGGCGTAGTTCGCGAAGTAGCGCTACGCGAAGCTACGCAAAGTGCAGTTCGCACTACGCGAGCTACGCGTAGCACTACGCGAACTGCGTAGTGCACTGTTCGCAATGATTGCACAGTGCCGGATGCTTGTCCGCACTGTGCAATCATTGAAAACGGCATCTTGCACAGTGCGAGCTGTCCTTTACTGCCGCTCGAGTAGATTTTTACTCGAGCGGCAGCTTTCTCAAGCGGACTGGTAGTTTCTCATCGCGAGGGGTCGCGAGCATAGGCGACCACTCGCAATGAGAAACCTGACCTCCCGCGTTGAGAATCTCGCCGGGAGGTTTATTTTCCACGCTCGCGATCGGCAACTTGATGTTGCTGATCGCGAACGAGGAAAAAGTCTCGCCGGGATGTCATTTTGCTTGCTCGCAGTCGCCAACTTGACGTTGAGGACCGCGAGCAAGCAAAAAATGACCGCTGCACTACGCTACGCGTGTTTGCACTGTGCTACGTGCAATTCGCGTTGTGCGAAGTAGCGCAAACTTCGCAAACTATGCGAGTGTAGCGTAGTGCTTTGCCCAGGGTTAGTTAAAATGTCATAACAAGTTACAAAACCTTAGATTAGAACTGAAGAAAACACAGGCTTTAGGGACGCTATACTTAGAAATAAGTATTTAAAAAACCTTTGAAATTCACTTAAAAAACACAGGTTTCAGGGACGTTATAGTTAGGAATTAACATTTAAAAAACCTTAGAAATTCACTGAAAAAACCACAGGTTTCAGGGACGTTCTAGTTAGTCTGACATTTCACTGGTACAAAAACAGAGAAATTCGGCCGTTATAGTTAGCTGAGCTAACTATAACTCATGCCACCGCAAAGCACTGCTGACATCACTCATGACATGGTCAGTGACATCACTGATGACATCACTGATGACATCTCAAATGACATCACTGATTACATCATCCACTTAATCTCTGATGCACCTCGTCACACCCTAACATAACCTATCATACACCCACTCTAAAATACAGAGTGCCATTCTCAAAACCATAGACACACCAATACCAATTACTACATACCCGCTCACTGATTCATGGGTCTACACTAAGCCTGGGCGTAGTTCGCGAAGTAGCGCTACGCGAAGCTACGCAAAGTGCAGTTCGCACTACGCGAGCTATGCGTAGCACTACGCGAACTGCGTAGTGCACTGTTCGCAATGATTGCACAGTGCCGGATGCTTATCCGCACTGTACAATCATTGAAAACGGCATCTTGCACAGTGCGAGCTGTCTTTTACTGCCGCTCGAGTAGATTTTTACTCGAGCGGCAGCTTTCTCAACGCGGACTGGTAGTTTCTCATCGCGAGCGGTCGCGAGCATACGTGACCACTCGCAATGAGAAACCTGACCTCCCCGCATTGAGAATCTCGCCGGGAGGTTTATTTTCCACGCTCGCGATCGGCAACTTGATGTGGCTGATCGCGAACGAGGAAAAAGTCTCGCCGGGATGTCATTTTGCTTGCTCGCGGTCGCCAACTTGATGTTGAGGACCGCGAGCAAGCAAAAAATGACTGCTGCACTACGCTACGCTACGCGTGTTTGCACTGTGCTACGTGCAATTTGCGTTGTGCGAAGTAGCGCAAACTTCGCAAACTACGCGAGCGTAGCGTAGTGCTTTGCCCAGGGTTAGTCTACACACACATCCACACACAGAGAAGAGGGGCGAAAAAAGGTATGTCGCTAATTAGAAGAGGTGAGTAGACAAGACACACATGTTGTTAAAACTGCCCTCACCCACAAAAGTTTGTGGCATGCTTCATTATAGGGCTGTTACGACACCTCCGTGCAAGCCAACGACAGAGGTGGAGCAATAGGGTGGGGGAGACAAGACAAACATAAAAGAGACGAACACTCTGGATGTTTTTAAAATCCGCCAAGAACTTGCTGGTTTCTTTCGAAATATTAGACTTTAAGTCTTCTACGAAGGCAAACCAGAGGCAGATGAGGGGGGTGGGGACACAAACTTCCGCCCCAAATCCAATTTCACACTTGACCGCTGCGCTCCCCATTGAGGTAGCAACATTCAAACAGGCGGTCATCCATGAGGTAGAAACTTTGGCCAGAAAGGAGACCCTCCCTTTCAAAAACCTCACTAAATATGAAAAGGAAGCTTTGGACCAATTGAGGAACAGCCCTGACATTGTGATAAAACCAGCAGACAAAGGGGGAGCGATAGTTATCCAGACGAAAACAACCTTTGAAGCAGAGTGCTTGAGACTGCTCTCAGATGCGAGGAACTACAGAGTTCTCCCAAAAGACCCTACCCCAGATCTCAAGAGGGAAATAGCCCCTGTGGTAGAGGAAGGAGTGAGCAACGACTGGATAACAGAGAAAGAAGGTAATTTCCTATGCCAAGGAGACCCCATCATAGCATATTTTTAAACCTTACCAAAGGTACACAAACCAACCAGACCACCTCCAGGCAGACCGATCGTGTCTGGGCTAGGCTTGATCCTGGATCCTTTATCCCAGTTCTGCGACTTTTACCTAAAACCCCTGGTACAGAGCAGGACGGCCTACCTTAAAGACACAATGGATGTTCTTAATCTGCTGAAGGACCTCACATTTGACCCAACCAAGGAGATTCTGGTGGGATTAGAAATAGAGTCTCTCCACACCAACATACCCCAGAGGGAAACACTACGGGTGGTAGAAGAGATTCTATTTGACCAAGAGTGGTCCTTATGCACACCTAGACCATTCATTCTGCAACTCGTAGAAATTGCACTCACGAGGAACTTTTTTGAATTTCAAGGCACCTTCTACCTCCTGACCCATGGTACTTCTAAGGAGAGTACTTTCCCTCCAAGCCTGGCTGGGCTCTATGTGGCGTCCTTTGAGGAACAGTTCATCTTCACCCCCACCAGTGCCTGGAGTGGAAATATTAAATTGTGGAAACGATGTATCGATGATGTGCTTCTAATTTGGGAGGGTGATGTCCAGTCCATTATTGACTTTTTACACTAGCTGAACAACTTCAATCCCCTCCTACACTTCACATCAACTATAACGATGGAAGGTCTGCCTTTCTTGGATCTGGAAATTGTCCCGAGGGAGGGCAAACTACAAACACGGGTATATCATAAACCTACAGACAGAAATAGCCTCCTTCTGTTTGCCAGCTTCCACCCGAGATCACTGAGGGACAACCTCCCGGTGGGCCAGTTCTTAGGCCTCCGGAGAAATTGTTCCGACTTAGGTGATTTCAGGGAGGAAGCTAACACTCTAGCGGGGAAACCACAAAACAGGAAATAGCCACGGAGAACCATCAGACGGGCACAGAAGAGGGCTCTTAACTGCAACCGGGAGGCCATCCTGGAGACAGTGGTAAAACCTCAAACGAACAAAGCAATTTGCATTACCACCTTTAATACCGCCTCCAACAACATAAAACGCATCATCATGCGAAATTGGAGGATCCTGAATTCCAATGGACTACATCTGGATAAACCACTCTTTTCATTCAAAAGAAGTCAAAATATAAAAGACCTACTGGTACACACCAGACCGAGACCTAAACTACCGGTACGGCGAGAGAATCTGTGGGAACTACCCCCAGTGACCGGGCACACGAGGTGCGGATCATGTGATGTATGTCACCTGATCGAAAACGCAAAAAGCATTGACAAAGGGCTCACATACCCCTGGGAACAACGTAGGCATACAAACTGCAACACCAGCAATGTCATTTACATGATTAGATGTCGTTGCGGCCTTATATACATAGGAATGACGACACACAGAGTCAAAATAAGAATTATGGAACACAGATCCACAATCAGATGTCAAAAAACAACTACATGCCTAACCATGCATTATAAAGAAAAAAAGCACTCGGTTAATGACTTGCTCTGGACGATACTGGACAAACCAGATATCCCACCAACTGTCCATAATCCAGAAAATACCCTGTTCATAAGGGAACAGAAATGGATTTATAGAGTGCATAGCCATATCACTGGCTTGGATGATGACATTCCTTGGCACGCCCTGAATAAACGGTGATATCCAAAAGGACTGTAGACCTTATGTCACTCTAGGAGAGAACACAGACTTTTGGTATCATGACATCTCCCCATGGGTCCACATACACCATGGGTTAACAGTAACCGCGCTTTGGCTCTCATATCTCCACGCTTAACTACCGACCCTATCTTCACTCGAACGAGGGTGGTACAGTCTGTAAAAGGTGAAATACGCAGCCTATTAGCATGCATGTAATCCCTATTTAGATACCAGTAACATCACAAGAGGCATAACTGAGCTGGGGACGAGGTACCCTCTATGCCGTCCACAAGATCTTTAGATGACCTTCCCTTGTACGACCACTTTATATAAACAACTGAGAGAAAGGGTTCACTATGCCATGAATAATGGAATCCAAAACAATTTTGATAGAGTTCCTCTCCTCTGTTTAAATATACAAAATTACTTTCCTAAAACAATCATTTAAATTGCTCTGACGAATTCACACTAGATAACGTACCGTGTGCCTAAACTGAAGCCCTTTGTCCGTGGGACTCCAAGATGGAGGTATCCGGTCAGCAGATTAGTTGTTTCTGGCATCTCGGATGCTCCTCATACACGCATACCACGTCTGTGATCACGTGACGGGACGCCCATCCAGTGATAACCCGGCTGCAAGGCACTGCTCTCAATACCTACGTGGCACGGGGAGGGACGTAAGGTCCGTGACGAGCTCACCTTGACAAAGTAAGTGGGGGATTCTTTGGGGGCCAATACAAAGAGAACCGAGTGAACAGATCTGTAGCTCGATTCAACCCAGACACGTACGTTGGCCATCCTAACCACAATAACCACCAGGGTATGATGTAAACTAGTGTGACACGTGAGTTTACTAAATGTGTCACGGAGTACGGTGAGATTGCGGCTGCATACGCCACCCTGACCACATTTCGGCTACCATTTACATAATCATCATTTTTTATCTTTACCGATATAGTGTGTGACTACAGGGTGCCGTCCTCACTCCCCCGCCAGTTTGAACATGAGTACAAAGTAAACTCAGTGAGATACACTGAGTGCACTCTATTGATGGACTACTGAGTAATGATAACCCAAGTTCGTTTTACCTTAAGAGCGATGTTACCACGCTCAAAGAGGACGATTTGTCCTACTCAACGGTGGTTTGAGATTTATATTAGCATAAGCCGCGTAGCATGTAAATAATTAAGAGGGATGAGACCACTTTGTACTTTATCAATGTTTTTTAACCATGCACCACGAATGTTAGAGTATGTGATGTGTTTATTTGTAAACTTTTCCATTGGTTGCAGGATATTTCCACTGAGTGAGTTACGATACCTTCACAACCTGAGCATTTATACAGGCTGTGACTATGTTCTACTCCTCAAGGTAGGAGATAGGGAGAGTTTCTAGGGGATCTAGTTTGTAGTCCTGATGAAAGCCGGGAAAGACGCAGTAGCCGGCAGAAACATGTCGACATTTTGCAGAGTGGAGGGGTGGTGGGCACATTATAGACCAGTATACCACCATCCACAGGGTGATTAGAACCTTCTTAACCTAACCAGGGAGTCCACTAATAAAGGAAAGATAGAAGATCCCTGTGTTAGATTTAACATTGTTATTTCTGCACCTTTTCTTTGATCCCGCATTTCTCTCTTATGTTTGTCTTGTCTCTCCCACCCTAATGCTCCACCTCTGTCGTTGGCATGTGCGGAGGTGTCGTAGCAGCCCTATGATGAAGCATGCCACAAATGTTTGTGGGTGAGCGCAGTTTTAACAACATGTGTGTCTTATTTACTCACCTCTTCTAATTAGCGACATACCTTTTTTGCCCCTCTTCTCTGTGTGTGGAAAGTCTTGTTACAGGAGGTCAGAGTGGGGTGCTCCTCCTACCCCTTATTACTGTGTGTGAAGAAACTACACACACATCCACTAACTAACCCATACACTCACTCATACACACAGTCACTCATCAATCCCGCTCTGATATATGCACTCTTACACCCATACAGACTCTCACACACCGCTAGTGACCCATACAGTTTCTCACACACCTAGTCAGTCACCTACAGAATCAATCACACTGCCATTTACTCACCTATACAATTATACACACACACCACCTCACTTATTCATACACATAGTAACACATACTTACTCTCTTCTACAATGACTGGCACAAGCACACACTCATCCATACAGCCACTCACTCACACATACAATCACTTATATACTCCAACACTCACATATACTGCCTTTCACATATGCAGTTACTCACACATTTACCACTGAGACATCCATACACTAACCAACAAAGCCATACGCACACTCACTCAACCATACCATCCCTCGCAGGCACACTCATGAACCCATACACCCAGGGATTCACCCACTCATACATCCATGCAGGGAGTCACACAGCCCCTCACCCACCCACACAGACACTCAGGTACTCAGACAACCAATCATTAACCAATATAGACACTCATGTACCTACTCACCAACCCATGCAGCCACGTACACACCAACTGACAGACTAATACAGACATTCACACAGATTAGTCATTCACCCATGCATTCACTAAGACACATTTAATCACTCACTTATACAGTCAGTCATGCACTCACAAAATCATCCATTCAGACACTCATAAACCCACTCATTCTTCAATACACCTTGGTGTATATATATATAACATACTTAAACTTTTTAGTAACACTTAGGGGCCGATTCCGATCTCGGCCGGTAGGGCTCTGAATCGGATTTGGCTTAACCTGATCCGATTCGGAGCCCTATTTCCCGACCGATTCGTACGTGCATCCGGACGAGCGAGTATGATGCGAAATCGCCGACCGACTCGTTCGGGCATCCCAACCGCTCCGACCGACTCGTTCCCGGGTCGAACCGCACCGACCGACTCGCTCGGACACGACTGGCACCGCGCAATGGAGACGTTCCCCGGCCGGGTAAGTACGATGCACGCCGCGAGCAGTCCGACCGACACGCTCCGTCCGGCTCGAAAGAGCAGTCGGAGCCGTACTTCGGGGGTCCGTGTCGGACCCCCCTGTACGCGTAGCCGCGCGAGTCGCACACAGGGGGGACCCATGGGTCCCCCCTACCTGTGTGTGTATGGCACGAGTCGCTTCGCCGCGTACCCGCTGTAGGGGGCGCCCTTGTTCGCCTCGCACCCATTGAGGCAATGGGAGCCCGCGTACGCATTGTACGACCGGCTCCCATTGACTTCAATGGGAGTCCGACCGACTCGAGTACGATAGCATACGGACGCATCACACTCGTTCGGTCGGGCTGCACGGGTCCGATTCGGTCGGAAATCTCTCCGGGTCTGGCTCGGTCGGAGAGATTTCCGGCCCGAATCGGAATCGGCCCCTTTGTCACTGGATGATATCATCAGTGATGTCATTTGAGATGTCATCAGTGATGTCATCAGTGATGTCACTGACCTCGTCATGAGTGATGTAATATGTGACGTCATCAGCAGTGCATTGCGGGGGCGTGAGTTATAGTTAGCTCAACTAACTATAACGGCCAAATTTCTCTGTTTTTTTACCAGTGAAATGTCAGCCTAACTATACCGTCCCTGAAACCTGTATTTTTTTCAGTGAATTTCTAAGGTTTTTTAAATGTTAATTCCTGACTATAACGTCCCTGAAACCTGTGTTTTTTTCAGTGAATATATATATATATATAACAAATCAATAGCAAAACATTAAATAAATAACATTTTTAAAGTTGATATTCAAAAATAGACATTTACTAAAACTATAATAAAAATTACCAAAAATATATATTTATAGATATATATATAGTGAATAAATAATCGAGTGGAGAAACCTTTGGAGTGCTGGTTCATCTTTTAAACTAAAGGGATTGGTGTTTGGAATACAAAGAGGCAGGGCGGACGTTTCGTTACCAGCACCACCGACGTTTGAGAAGCACGCCAGGAACTGCCACGAACTTGAAAGGAGATGCTACGAGACAGGCGTGCCCACCGCTAACCTGGAATCGCTGCCCGTGAAAAATACAGAATGAGAAAATTCCAGTGGCGGGAATCAGAGGATTCCTGTCAGCGTTGGAACGATCAAGACTCCGGTAAGCATGGCAAGTGGTGGGAAGGCGGGTACCGGGCTAAAAGTGACACGCTCTCCGGGAAGAGAGGAGAGGGAGGGAGTCACATGTAAGCAAAGGCAACTCACCGATTAATTGAAGAAAATGAGTGATGGCGAGTGTGCAGCACGAAAGCAGGAAGCTGAAAAGCTCTTTGTGGAAACCACCACATCCACAGCATTGAATTTAAATACAGGGGGAAGACTACTCGCGACCAGCAATGACTTGGGCAAAAAACTGCAAGAGCTTGAGAAACTAAAGAAAAGAGAGATTACATGCTGGTGGGAGGTAGCATCCCTCAAGCAATATATACAAGTGGGGCGAGTCCCAAGAGGACTAAGTTATGATCACGCCGACCTACAAAAATCCTAATCCCGTTCTCCTACGTGAATAGGCGGAGAATAGCGCAGAAAGCTCAATGAACATGAATAAATTACTAATCAAGTATGCTGAACTGGAGAGAAATTAAATCATGGGGAAAATTAAAGAACTAAATGAAATCTTGGCGAAAGAAGGAGATCAAACAAGAATAATTAAATTTAAGAGCGATCTGAAGGGCAGGCTGGAGAAATACGAAAAACAAATCAAAGATAGAAAGGCAACTAAATCTTTACGAGACCGACTGGACTATGAGAACGGATGCATATATACATTCGCGAAACATTTTGATACAGAGATGAGGCAAAAAGTCCAGAATAGCAATACCATGAGCCAGGAAACCTCACAGAGTTAAATCAACGCGGACACTGGCTCAGAGGTTGAGCAAGAGGACCCCACTAGAAAAGCAACAGTAAGCATGAAACTTACAGTGACAGACGAGCTCTGTTTTTTACAACTGGACCAGAGAACAGACCACCAGACAACGAGGGGTCGGGGGAGACCAAGAGGAAAAGGAAACAGAGGCGAGGAAGACAAGGATATCGGAGGAGCACAAGGAGGAACAACAGAGAGATCAATGCGCTCCAATGTGAAACAGGAGGGGAAGTAGTAAAACAAAGCAACACGATCATCAACCTGAGCTCCATTGAATTAATTGATTTACCAGATGAAGATAAAGCTGTGCTGGAATTAGGACTGTCCTATTGTCACAAAAATGAATTTAATTATGCCAATAGTAGGATGGACCTTTATAAATTAATTTTGAAACTAAAATTGATGAAGTTACACAAAACAAAATGTACCCATGAACCTATGCAAACACCAGAATTGGCCATTCCCCCACAGAACCAGAGTATTTTAACTGTATCGGATGTACCTATCCTAGAAGATATGTGGTCTCTACTAAATGAGAATGAAAATGATCTCCAATAAGATGAGGAGTACTCAGTAGCAGAAGCAACAGGGGGAGCAATGGCGGTGACCCTAAACAGCAGTGATCGCACTTCCTTTCGTCCAAGGTCCAGATTTATACCACAAATTTTGAGAGACAATCTAGATATATTCTCTGAGAATGTAATAGGAGACCTGCGAAAATTATACCAAAACATGGGGAATTAAAGAAGAGAAACTGACCCCAAAGAAATACGAATCCATAAAGTTTTGAGAAAGATCAAAAAAGTGCAAGGGATATCGGTGAAACCTTCAGAAAAAGGAGGAAACATTGCCCTTTGGGGAAGAGTCTGTACAAGAAGGAAGAGTTAAATCAATTAAACAACACAGATTGTTATAAGAGAATCACACCAACAGAACATGAAAAAGTGAAAGATCTATTTTTCGATGAACTCAAAGAATGGAAAGAACAAGATTTACTTAGCTGGGACAAATACTGATTTGTTAAACAAGAAAATCCAGTGACTCCGGTATTTTATATGATACCAAAGGTCCATAAAGACATTTTTAATCCACCAGGGAGACCGATAATCTCATCATGTAACAGCTTATTCATAAATGTTTCCAGATACATTGATTTCTTTTTAAGTCCCATTGTAAAAACACTCCCCTCTTATATAAGAGATTTTGCAGATTTCCTCAAACACATCTATAATGTGAAATGGGATGACAGGATGGTATTGGTGACTTTAGATATCTCAACCCTTTATACCAGCGTAAGGCATGTAGATGGTTTGAGGGCTACAGAATATTTTTTGAAAACTAAACCAATGAGATTTTTGAGGCACAATACCATGTTACTCGAGATGATAGAATGGTGCCTTACTAAGAATATATTTGTGTTCGGCAAAGAAATGTTCCAGCAAGAACAAGGGATGGCCATGGGCACCTGCTTCGGCCCCAGCTATGCTAATTTACATCTTGGCTGGTGGGAGGAGTGGGTGGTTAAGGTTTATTGATGACGTTTTCGTGCTGTGGCAGGTTACGGAAACTGATGTAAACCTGTTTATCAATGACCTAAATAGGAATGTGTTAAATTTGAATTTTGTAGGGCACTACAGCAAAATCTTCATAGACTTTTTAGATGTAAGAGTATTAGTGAGAAGAGACAGATTGGAAACCACGGTTTTCAGAAAACCAACAGCTGGAAACACGATACTTCATGCAGGTAGCTCACACCCAACAACTCTCATTAAAAGCATTCCCTTTGGAGAGTTTTATAGGGCAAGAAGAACGTGTAGCACTGTGGAAGACTATGAAGCTGTAGAAAAGGAGATGATGAGCCGGTTTTTACAGAGAGGCTATCCGGTTAAAACTTTAGAAATAGCATCAAAGAAAGCAAAAATGTTAAGTAGAGTAAAAGTGTTATTTGCACCTTCCATGACAGCTGAAAAGAAAAAAACAGAGACAAGGAGTGAATACACATATGTTCATAACAACTTATAACACTAAACACAAGGAATTGAGGCTTATTTTAAAAAAGCACTAACACCTTATCATGGGTGACCCTATAATAGGACCTCAAGTAAAGAAGTACCCAGAAATAACATACAAGAAATCTAAATCTGATCATATAGTGAAAAGTGAATACTGTAAGAGTACTGGAAATCAAACCTGGCTGCAGCAGAGAGAAGGCTTTAAAAATGTTCAAAATGTAAATCCTGTCAGCATGGGGAAAATCTTTCTAATTTTAAAACAGTTTTTAATAAAACTGTAAAAATAAGAGGATTTTTAACTTGTAAATCAAGCTTTGTAGTATTCATTTTAAAGTGCCCCTATGAGAAGACATATGTAGGCAGTACCACGTTGCCAGCTCATGAAAGGATCCTGCAGCACAGGAGAGCAATAAGTAACAAGGATCACAGCTACCCTGTGGCCAGGCACTTTGAAAAGGAACACCAAAGTGACCCAGCACTGATGAGCTATAGCTGTATTGCAGAAGTGCCTAAAAGAAGGAGAGGTGGCAATAGAGAAAAGGAATTAAGGAAACTAGAAACCTATTTTATCCTGGAACTAGATAGCAAAGAGCCCACTGGATTGAATGTGGACGAGGATTTGTTCACATGTTTATATTAAATAAGCTGTAGGATCTGTACCCTCAAGAGAGCCAGTTTAGAATTAATTGTTTTTAATTTATATTAGAAATAAGAATGATCACTAGCACTTCATGAAAAAATCTAAAACAAAATAATTAAAAGAAAGTTAGCACTAGCACTTTTGGTAAAAGAGGCAGAAATTGTGGGTTACACCTAGGAGAACTGGGTGTAAATGTGGCAGCTAGAAAACAACAAGCACTAATGCACTTTATATAGAATTAGGAACTTTCCTTTTTAGTGCAATACACGTTTTTGACTCCTGAAATTAACTAGAACTGACTAGAGTGAATATATTAGAAAGAGGCGATAAGGTAATGGGAAATTTTAACAATATGTGCACTATAATATGCTCCGAACTTTATAGAAATTGGGAACTTTTCTGTTTCTATTTATTTATTTGCTTTAATGTGCCCTATTTTCATCTCATCCATGGATTATCCATTTTTTCTATGAATTGAAATGAAATCGGTCTGTGTAAATGGTTGTTTAAGGAGATTTAATGTGAATGCATTGAAGTATATAAGGAGCGCTATGTGCAATATTGTATGTTCTAAGATGGCGCCTAAATAGCTAGCAATATGCCTCATCTTGTATTGGGTAATGCCCTCTGTCTATGTCAACCTTTTTTGAAAAGGTGTGTGTATTTACATGCGAAAATAAGGTGACTCGGTATCGTGACCAAGGCTGCGGGCGGCAGCTGAAACGCGTAGATGCCATCAAATTGTGAATAAATAATCGAGTAGAGAAACCTTTGGAGTGCTGGTTCAATCTTTTAAACTAAAGTGATTGGTGTTTGCAACTGCAGTGAAAGCGTTGAACTTTGCATGAGTAAGATTAGCTATTCTCACGCCAGTCTGTGCTTCAGTAGGGAAAGTTTTGGACTTCAGAGGTGTTAGATTTACTATTCCCACTCCAGTCTGTGTAACAGTAGATAAAGCGTTGGACTTCGGAGAAGGGATATTTATTATTACCCTCCAGTCTGAGGAACAGTATGGAAAGCGCTGGACTTTGGAGGGGTTAAATCTACTATTTGAACTTGAGTCTAAGCAACAGTAGGGAAAGTACTTCACTTCAAACAAATTACATATTTGATTAACCCTTTTAATTTAGAACAGATATAAAACCATTAATAACATTATTAATAAACCCAAAATATAGATATAGATATATGTATATGTGAAATTATATTATCTACTGGCGGTCGCCAGTAGATAGTTATAGTTACAACCTATTATCCATAGGAAATCCGCGACATTCTATTTGAAATAACTCTCTTGCCGGTTGACGTATCTTCGCAAAATTTTCAAACTTTATGGCCCGCTCCGGTCCGCTCCTACCCTGAAAGTCTCGGGGGGCTTCGTCAAGCGGGGGCCGAGAAAAAGGGGGTCCCAAAACGCGTTTTCCCCATGCAATTTTCCATAGGAAACTTTAGACACGGCTACAGCCCGAACTGCTGAACGGAATTACACCAAATTTGGCAAAGAGGTAGTTCTTGGTTCAGAAAGAACCCTTTTTGTTAAATGGTGTAAATCAGTTCAGTAGTTGCTGAGAAAATCAAAAGTAAAAAGTTAGTGATATCTATGGCCGAGTAGGGTCCGCGTACCCTCAGCGCACCCTGCGCGGACCGTCCCGATCACGAGCTGCATGTTAATTGGCTGTCAGCTGGCTGTCAACATTCCGATTCAGGAAATGTTGGCAGCCATTTTGTCCCTCGGTAGAACCGAGGGACAGAAACAAGTGCGCAAAGCGCACAAAGGGAGCAGGGTAGAAACACCCTGACCCCTAGGTTTGCTCAGGGGGTCCCACAAGGACCCCCTGGGCAAAAAAACAAACAATTTTTTTAAAAATCGGCAGGATGCGCTCAGGGTGCGCGAATCCTGCCGAAAAAAATCGAGCGCGGTCTCCCGCGCTTCGATTGCATTTGCCCCCGGGTGGCCCAAGTCCCGGGGGCATGGTGAGGGGGATAATTTAATGTGTGGGGGCCTCAAAGGGCCCCCAAGCCCCGGGGACCGCCACCCCCGGGGCTTTATTGAAAAAATAGTGCGGGAGGGCTCTTGTGCCCTCCCGCAGCCCCGGGGACCGCCACCCCCCGGGGCTTCTTTTTTTTATATGAATAAGGTGTGGGGGGGCTCCAGCCCCCCCACACGCCCCGGGGACCACCACCTCCCGGGGCACTTATAAAATAAATGTGGGGGTCCATTACGGACCCCCAGAGCCCCGGGGACCACCACCTCCCCGGGGCTGTGCAATTTAAGGGAGGGGGCCGCGCGGACCCCCTCCTGGAGCCCTTGATGGCCCTGGGGACCGCCACCCCCAGGGCCGGCTCCTGCAGTGTCCCGGGGTGCCTACCCCCGGGACACTGTAGTTTGCTATGGCAGGACGGGAGCCTCGCGGCTCCCGTCCTGCCATAGCAAACTGCTTTGGATATTGAAAGAGAGAGCAGGGAAACCTGCTCTCTCTTTCAATATCTAAAGCAAATTGCTTTTCCACACGGGGAGCTGCATGTCAGCAGCTCCCCATGTGGAAAAGCAATGCCGGCTCCCGAAGGACGCGGGGAGCCGGCGGGACCGTGGGGGCATTGGGGCTCCCCTCACGGTCTCCATTATTATGTATAGGCCCCGGGGGATGGGGTCCCCGGGGAGAATATAAATTAGTGGTAGGAGCTATCAAAAATTTTACGGAGAAATAAGGAGTCGCGCACCCAGCGCGCCGCTCAGCGCGGCCCCTAGTGTGAACGCGTTGGGTGCGCGACTCCCAGCGCGGCCCCCTGGTGTAAACGCGTTGGGTGCGCGACTCCAAGGTAAACGCGTTGGGTGCGCGAATCCCCCAAATATTTTTTGAAAAACAGTAAATATACATGAAGTATATATGTTTATATCTTGGGTGGCTCTAAAAGAGCCCTTGTGTTTATTGATAGATTATGGTACCTACAAGTAAGTACCGATGCAGAGTCTAAAGTTGATGAGAAAGATTCGGTTACCCTCATCTGTAAAATGAACACCGTCTCTCCTATAGATGCCATCTATATTAAAACGCAGATTGTTGTTGAAAATGGACCCCATCCTATAATCTCTGAGATAAGCAGAAACAGCTTTATTGACATGTTTCCTAGCTTTCTCAAACTGTGGACAAAAATGATTGGACCACTGCCATTTCTGTCTTTGGCATATGTTCGAATAGACAAAGGCAGTTTGGGGGAAAAGTGACATGAATTCTGCAAAGGTGTCCTTCATAAGCATTTCCAGACCTACCCCAGTCAAAGTGCCTAGGTCATTGCCACCACAGTGCACAATTATGAGGTCAGGGTGTTGGAGATGCAAAAAGGATTTAACCAATGGCATCAATTGGTGCCACTTTAATCCTCTCTGACCAATCCATTTAATGTCTACATTTGGCAAAGCTAAATCTTTGTCAATACCTCTGCTTTCAGCATACCTTTTGCACCAGAAAACATAGCTGTGTCCCACAATCCACACTGAAAGCATCTTGAAGGGATCAATGTAGGTAATAAAAAGATGTCTGTAGCTGAGGTAGGTAGGAGGGAATATGAAATCTATCTAAAATGGTGGACAACATGCTGTTTTTAAGAAAGTAGAGATTTGATTGGCTGTTTAAGAACACTCTACATTCTAATATAGGGTGCATTTTTCTTTGTTTAGAAAGCATGTTTTTTATTGGTTATAATGAAAAGTTTGCAAGGTACAGCAGAAAGGATTAGTGAATGCTTTGCAAAGCCAACCACACCTGCTGTTGTCATTTGCAACATTGTGGGGTGAACTTGTGACCTGGCAGCTAAGTTGAATGTTGCATGAGCTGTTGCTATGGAAACTGATATTCAGAACAAGGGGGAAAGATGTCAGTTGAAAAGTATTATTCTCTATGACCAATGGAAATTCGTTTTACAATTTGAAAAACACTGGGAAGTCATGTGTATATGTATGAAAAATTAGAGGGAAAGTTTGCCATTACTGGTTTTATATTGGAGAGTGTGCTTATCTACATTCTGTGCGAAAAAGAAAATCCTGACTGAGTGTGTGAGATTTTTAATTCAACAGATTTATTTAATAGGTGAGTTATATATTTTGGACGTTTATTTAAAAAGATTTGATACTTTAATGAAACTGTGTTTTTTGAAATATATTATTAAATGTACTGATGTATAGTTTAATTATTTTTATTGAATTTGATGTTTGTTTAAAAAATAGTATGGGGCAGTTTTAGAAGCCTCTTGTGCCACTTTTGCGTCACTTTTAACATGGGAAAAGTGACGCAAATGTGGCGCAAGAAGCTTGTAAATTTGCCCCTTTGTATAGTAATATATATATTTTTAAATGTGTTGAAAGGAATAGTTGAATAATTATTTATTCTACTATCCTGTTGTCAAGTTTCTGTAGTATTAGAACTCAGTCACTGCTTATGGATTTGCAGAATAATTCAGGCATTCATACTACCAATGCTGTAGTGAAATATGTAGAATGTATGCAGTCACCTAACCTCTTCCAGAGTAGTGTGTCTCTTTTGCTAAAGCACAGGGAATAGTTTTGGTTCTCTAGAATCACACTGTGAGTATGTGTGCACTTCTGCAACCATTGTGACAGAAGCTTGTGATTACTTTATGTCTTTGCTGACACATAACTGCTTAAAAGTCTAACCTGTTGTCAAGTTGTAGTAGTAGTAGAACTTAGTTACTGGTTATGGATTTGCACAATGACTCAGGCATTCACATTAGCAGTGCTGTAGTGAAATGTGTAGAATGTATGTAGTCACCTAACTGCTTCCAGGCTAGTGAGTCTGTTCTGATAAATTTCAGAGAATAGTTTGGCTTGTGTAGAATCACACTGTGAGTATGTGTGCACTTGTGTAACCATTGTGACAGAAGCATGTGGTTACTTTATGTCTCTGCTAACACATAACTGTTTAAAAACCTATCCTATTGTCAAGTTGCACTAGTATTAGAACTCAGTCAGTGCTTATGGATCCGCAGAATTATTCAGGCATTCACACTAGCAATGCTGTAGTGAAATGTGTAGAATGTATGCAGTCTCCTAACCTCTTCCACACTAGTGCGTCTCTTTTGCTAAAGCCCAGGGAATAGTTTTGGTTTTCTAGAATCACACTGTGAGTATGTGTGCACTTGTGAAACCATTGTGACAGAAGCTTGTGGTTACTTTATGTCTTTGCTGACACATAACTGCTTAAAAACCTAACCTGTTGTCAAGTTTTAGTAGTAGTAGAACTTAGTTACTGCTTATGGATTCGCACAATTAGTCAGGCATTCACATTAGCAGAGTTGTAGTGAAATGTGTAGAATGTATGTAGTCACCTAACTGCTTCCAGACTAGTGAGTCTTTGTATTTGCAATTCTCTAATCAGCCATCCAGCATCATGTTGTAATCCTTTTGCTGCGCCAAAACCAAACCACTTATACATTCACCCAGGCACTTTCCTTGTAGTACTCTAATCGTTCATTCAGTACCCAAGTACTCATTCAGTGACCCAGGCCTTAGCACATAGACTGCTTCAAACCCCTATCCACTATGCATGCGGTTCAATAACCAACTACACACTTGTCTTTCACACCTTCAAATCCCCAGTCAGTATCCATACACTCCAGCAAACATCCTGTCACTCTCCTTGCAGTCCTCTGTTGACTCATTCATCAACACCTACAAATTTATTCGCTGCGCTAAAACCCAACCACTTATACATTCACCCAGGCACTCTCCTTGTAGTACTCTAATCGTTCATTCAGTACCCAAGTACTCATTCAGTGACCAAGGCCTTAGCACATAGACTGCTTCAAACCCTTAATCACTATGCATGCAGTTCTCTAACAACCTACACAATTGTCTTTCATACCTTAAATTCGCCAGTCAGTATCCATACACTCCAGCAAACATCCTGTCACTCCCCTTGCAGTCCTCTGTTGACTCATTCTGCAACACCTAAAAATCAATTTGCTGCGCAAAAACACAACCACTTATACATTCACCCAGGCACTCTCCTTGTACTACTATAATTGTTCAGTCTATACCCAAGTAGTCATTCAGTGACCCAGGCCTTAGTACATACACTGCTTCAAACCCTTAATCACTATGCATGCAGTTCTCTAACCACCTACACACTTGTCTTACACACCTTAAATTCCCCAGTCAGTATCCATACACTCCAGCAAACATCCTGTCACTCCCCTTGCAGTCCTCTGTTGACTCATTCAGCAACACCTAAAAATGCATTCGCTGCGCCAAAACCCAACCACTTATACATTCACCCAGACACTCTCCTTGTAGTACTCTAATCGTTCATTCTGTAGCCAAGTACTCATTCAGTGACTTAGGCCTTAGCACATAGACTGCTTCAAAACCTTAATCACTATGCATGCGGTTCTCTAACCACCTACACACTTGTCTTTCACACCTTACATTCCCCACTCACTAACCATACACTACAGCAAACATCCTGTCACTACCCTTGCAGTCCTCTGTTGACTCATTCAGCAACACCTAAAAATCTATTCGCTGCGCCAAAACCAAAACACTTATACATTCACCCAGGCACTCTCCTTGTAGTACTCTAATCGTTCAGTCTATACCCAAAGAACTCATTCAGTGACCCAGGCCTTAGCACATACACCGTTTCAAACCCCTATACACTATGCATGCAGTTCTCTAACCACCTACACACTTGTCTTTCACACCTTCAAATCCCCACTCACTATCCATACACTCCAGCAAACATCCTGTCACTCCCCTTGCAGTCCTCTGTTGACTCATTCAGCAACACCTACAAAGCCATTCGCTGCGCCAAAACCAAAACACTTATACATTCACCCAGGCACTCTTCTTGTAGTACTCTAATCGTTCATTCAGTACCCAAGTACTCATTCAGTGACCCAGGCCTTAGCACATAGATTGGTTCAAACCCTTAACCACTATGCATGCGGTTCTCTAACCACCTACACACTTGTCTTTCACACCTTCAAATCCCCACTCACTAACCATACACTACAGCAAACATCCTGTCACTACCCTTACAGTCCTCTGTTGACTCATTCAGCAACACCTACAAAGCCATTCGCTGCACCAAAACCAAAACACTTATACATTCACCCAGGCACTCTCTTTGTACTACTCTAATCGTTCAGTCAGTACCCAAGTACTCATTCAGTGACCTAGGCCTTAGCACATACACTGCTTGAAACCCCTACAATAAAACAATATCTTCACGACACAGACATACTTGCACCATGCTGTAAGTATGCCTGTGTCACTGTATGTCTGCAATTTGTGCAGCGCTGCAGAGGGAATCATGCAGTTGCAACATATTTATTTACTTACGTTGCATCCCTGTGCATCAGAAGTAGCACAGGACACTGCAGCTAAAGAGCTTACATTGTCACACTGCTATACATTCACAATGTACTATTAATGCATTCTTTCAGTCAATTAAGTTATAGATATACATTCAACCAACCTTTCACACATTAACATAGAAATATAGTTCTTTCTTTAACCAGAGAAGTTAGTTCTGAAAAGAACTTTTTTTTTCTTTTTTTCTTTTCTTTTTTTTTGTATTTTTTGAACTATTTTTTTTTTTTTGGGTGTTTTTTCGGAAATAATAAACAAAAAAAAAGGAAAAAAGCAGGAAACCTCAGAAATTAAATGTCATTCCTGGAAAACACACAAAAAAAAAAAGAAGTCTAACAATGATGATTGCGCTGTGCAGCACAAACAGCTTCAACGGATTGTTCTCCATAAGAGATAAGTTTGTTGCACTTAACACAGTGCTGCTTTAAGTACGCAAATTCAGGACGTATGTCCAGTGATGTTGATGTTGTTGCTGTGCCAGATGTAGAAGGAACTGCACGTGGTTCATTCCTTGCAGCTCTCCGAGACTCCTCCCGAGCCAGGTTTAGTGGGTGAATGGTTTTCAAATGTTTGTACATAGAGGCAGTACCACAAGAATATTTCTTCTCGGCACTACCTCTAGACAACACCCTCTCACAGATCCGGCAGGTGACTTTTGTGGCATTCACCTTTTTTTGGCCCTCCGGAAAAGTAAAAAACGTCCACACCAGCGACACAGGCCTTTGTGGACGTGGATTTTCCTGCACAAATTCTTCTTCTGAAGAATGTTCTGAATTATCTTGTTGCTGTTGTGCAGAAGCCATCTTCTTATTTCAGAAATCCCAGTAGTTGTTGAATGTAGAGATGTGTCTCCAAAGAAGCTCAAAGAAGAATGATGGAAATGGGTGGGGTCCTTCAATAGTTACAATGGGAAATGTTATCAACCAATCAAAAGTTTTTTTCAAGTCACATGGGATCCGCGTACCATGCGCACACGCAGCACGCACCCAACGCGAAGTTGCGAAATTGCATTTAAAAGTAAAATAACTTTATTACATGTAAAAATACATTATTTTTATGCATAAGTAAGATAATGTCTGGCCCTAATATGTGTATTAAAGACATATATATGTCATTTTAGAACATATAAAAATTCGCGGGAGTCGCGTACACAGCGCGTACAGCACGCAGATGACGTCACGCGGGGCGCGTGTCCGCACAAGCGCCGCGTAGTATAATGCGCATGTGTCACGAATGTGTAAACGTAGGAAGCGCGAACCGGTCGCATACTAATCGCGCACAACACGTAACATACGTATATCACGTAACTGTTAAACACGCACCCATCGCACACCCTACGCGGATCCTTCACGACTTTCAGAAAATGGCGGCTACAATTCGCGCACTGATCTTGTATGGTACGCTGCCGGTGCGCGACTCCAAAAAAAAAAATATTTATGTTTCAATATTTTTGAAAACATTTTTTTAGAAATTTATATTAAAAATATATAAATATTAAAAAAAATATATATATGTAAATTAAACAGATAAACATCTGTAGAAAATTAGTATCAAAATAATACATGTAACAAATATTACAATTAAATATTATCATTTAAAAAACCTTTGAAATTCACAAAAAAAAACGTAGGTTTCAGGCACGTTGTAGTTAGAAATTAGCATTTAAAAAACCTTTGAAATTCACTGAAAAAACCATAGGTTTCAGACACGTTATAGTTACAAATTAGCATTTAAAAACCTTTGAAATTCACTGAAAAAACCATAGGTTTCAGACACGTTATAGTTACAAATTAGCATTTAAAAAACCTTTGAAATTCACTGAAAAAACCATAGGTTTTAGGGACAGTTATAGTTACTTGGACATTGCACTCGTACAAAACCCGTGAAATTCCCCCGTTATAGTTAGTTCAGCTAACTATAACTCGCGCCCAGCAATGCACTGCTGATGACGTCACATATTACATCACTCATGACATGGTCAGTGACATCACTGATGACATCACTGATGACATCTCAAATGACATCACTGATGACATCATCCACATGATAATCTGATGCACCTCCTCACACCCTAATATAATCTTTGATACACCCACTCTAAATTACAGACTGCCATTCGCAAAACCATAGACACTCCAACACCAATAACCACATACCCACTCCCTGATTCTTAGGTCTACGCACACACATCCACTCACTCACCCGTACAGTCACTCATACTTACGGTCACTCAGTACAGGACTATCATATGCACTCTTACTCCTATATAGACACTCAAACAACGCCACTCATCCATAGAGGTACTCACACACCTAGTCAGTCATGCAAATAATTAAACACACTGCCATTTACTCACCTATACAGTTATACACACACCAGCTCACTTACTCATACAAATAGTAGCACATTGTTACGCTCTTATACAATCACTGATACAAGCACACACTCATCCATACAGCCACTATCACAATCACTCACTCTCGCTTATAGCTATTTATATACTCCAACACACATATATACTGCCTTTCACATATGTAGTTACTCACACATGTACCACTGGGACATACATTCACTCACTAACACACTCTTACACACACTTACCCACCCATACAGTCTATCACAGATGCACTCTTGAAACCATCCACCCAGTGAATCACCCACTCACACATCTATGCACAGAGTCGCACACACCCCTCCCACACAAACACTCAGGCACCCATACAGATACTCAGACAAGCATTCAATAACTCAAATAGACACTCATGTAGCTATTCACAAACAAATGCAGCCACTTACACAGCAACAGACAGACGGATACAGACATTCACCCAGTTTAGTCACTAACCCATGCATTCAGTACGATACGTTAAATCACTCACTTATAGAGTCAGTCACGCACCTACTAAATCATCCATACAGACACTTACACACCCACTCATTCTTCAATACGTCTTTTCCTATATATATTAAAAATATTTAAACTTTAGAGAAACACACAGTCACTGGATGATGTCATCAGTGATGTCATTTGAGATGTCATCAGTGATGTCATCAGTGATGTCACTGACCATGTCATGAGTGATGTAATATGTGACGTCATCAGCAGTGCATTGCGGGGCGCGAGTTATAGTTAGCTGAACTAACTATAACGGGGAATTTCACGGGTTTTGTACGAGTGCAATGTCCAAGTAACTATAACTGTCCCTAAAACCTATGGTTTTTTCAGTGAATATATATATATATTATATATATATATATATATATATATATATATATATATATATATATATATATTCACTGAAAAAACCATAGGTTTCAGGAACGTTATAGTTAGTTGGACATTTCACTCGTACAAAACCATAGAAATTCCGGCGTTATAGTTAGTTCAGCTAACTATAACTCGCGCCCCACAATGCACTGCTGATGACGTCACATATTACATCATTCATGACATGGTCAGTGACATCACTGATGACATCACTGATGACATCTCAAATGACATCACTGATGACATCACTGATGACATCATCCAGTGACTGTGTGTTTCTGTAAAGTTTAAATTTGTTTTATATATATGCCAAGCTGTATTGAAGAATGAGTGGGTGTATAAGTGTCTGTATGGAGGATTTAGTAGGTACGTGACTGACTGTATAAGTGAGTGATTAAATGTGTCTTACTGAATGCATGGGTTAGTGACTAAACTGTGTGAAAGTCTGTATCAGTCTGTCTGTTGTTGTGTAAGCTGCTGCATGGGTTGGTGAGTAGCTGCATGAGTGTCTATATGGGTTATTGATTGCTTGCCTGAGTATTTGTATGGCTGCCTGAGTGTGTGTGTGGGTGGGTGGGAGGTGTGTGACTCTGTGCATAGATGTGTGAGTGGTTGATTCACTGGGTGTATGGGTTCAAGAGTGCATGTGGAAACAGCTGTATGGGTGGGTGAGTGTGTGTATGGGTGTGTTGGTGAGTGAATGGATGTCTCAGTGGTACATGTGCAAGTAACTACATATGTAAAAGGCAGTATATGTGAGTGATGGTGTATATAAATAACTATATGTGAGAGTCAGTAATTGTGAGAGTGGCTGCATGGATGAGTGTGTATTTGTATCAGTGATTCTATAAGAGAGTAATTATGTGTTAGTATCTGTATGAATAAGTGAGGTGGTGTCTGTATAACTGTATAGGTGAGTAAATGGAAGTATGATTGATTCTTTGCATGACTGACTAGGTGTGTGAGTAACTCTGGATATGTGGCAGTGTGTGAGTGTCTGTATAGGTGTATGAGTGCATATGATAGTGTTGTAATGATGAGTGACTGCATGTATGAGTGACTGTATGGGTGAATGAGTGGATGTGTGTGTAGACCTAGGAATCAGTCAGTGCGTATTTAGTAACTGGTATTGATGTGTCTATTTTTTCGAAAATGGTAGTCTGTATTTTAGAGTGGGTGTATCAAAGGTTATATTCAGGTGTGAGGAGGTGCATCAGATTTTCACGTGGATGATGTCATCAGTGATGTCATTTGAGATGTCATCAGTGATGTCATCAGTGATGTCACTGACCATGTCATGAATGATGTAATATGTGACGTCATCAGCTGTGCATTGCAGGGGCGCGAGTTATAGTTAGCTGAACTAACTATAACGCCGGAATTTCTATGGTTTTGTACGCGTGAAATGTCCAACTAACTATAACGTTCCTGAAACCTATGGTTTTTTCAGTGAATTTCTATGGTTTTTTAAATGCTAATTTCTAACTATAACGTGCCTGAAACCTATGGTTTTTTCACTGAATTTCAAAGGTTTTTTAAATGAAAATTTGTAAGTCTAATGTACCTCAATCCTATGTTTTTTTATTTTCTATATATATACATATATATATAATTAAAAAAAATTGTGAATAATTTTTAGTTAGGAAAACTATATTCATTCTCTTTTTTTTTTTTTAATATTAAACAGAAGTCGCGCTCCCTTCGCGCACCCTACACGATGGCTGCGTGCATTCCGGTAGCCATTTTGAAAAGTCGCGCTGGGGTCGCTACTTCGGCATAATTTGTAAAGTATGAAATATCTTTAAATTAATTATAAATAAAAGTTTTCCTTTAAGTGTTTGTCTAAATTTATTAATAAAAGTATTTTTAAAGTAATATTTTCAATATAATTTCAACTAAAAATTATTCGATTATTATTGGATTCGGGGGTTAGGAGGGATGGCCTTTTTGCTCGATCTGTTTTGCAAGATTTTTTGGTCTACTCAGGTGGACACCCTCTTCCGGGTGAGGTACGGCTTTGGGATTCTATTCAAAAGGTGAGGAATCCACAGGCAGAAGTATCCATCAGTTACTTACCTTCGGTAATGCTTTTTCTGGTGGATACATAATCTGCCTGTGGATTCCTCACTGTCCCACCCGCCTCCCCGTTGTCCACCTGTTGCTACCAAAAAGATGCTTTTAGTGTTTGGCATGAATGTTTTTAATATGTCTTAATCATGCTTATGTTTTAATAGTGAGAAATGCTTGATCTGTTGCTATTTCTTTATGCCTTTATTGGTTATGCATTTGTATATATATATATATATATATATTTAGTATACTATGTAAACATGTGAAAATGTGTTGGTCCGCCTGTTTGCCTCGGTGGCATGGAAAAAATGGGTGGAACTGACGTCAGCACACCGACGAGGTCCTCTTATGGCTCCGATGACATCATACGGTGTCGCGAGCGGAGCCGAGCTATTATGACGTCATCGTTGACGTGGGAGAGCTAGGAAAGAATTTCCGCGGAATGCTGGCACAGGGGATATTCACCTAAGTTTTCAGGCTAGTCCTTTGGGAGCAACTGTTTATGTTGCCACTCCAGAAACCAAAACCAGTGATCCGAGGGCAGAGGCCCTGCAGATGGCACACGAGGTGGGGAGCCCAGTCGTGTGCACCGGCGGGGCAGCGAAGTGACAAGCACCACTACCCACAAAAAAGGTAACGAGGGCACTGAATAACACAGGAACTTCTCTTTGTATCTGGCAGGAACAACGAGGTTAAAATGCCCTAGTTCCAAAATGTAGAATTAGTGCTACAACGGTCTTCAAGAGGACCTGCGATGGATGCCGCTTCTGCCTCCCGTACCATGGAGGCGGCACATGGGTCATGCGGTACGGTCATACTGCGGTGGGATGCATACTCGTTGACCTCTCATGGCACTGCTCCACACTTCGGGGAGGATGCTTTCCATTAGCTGTGTTTTCTGATGACGTGTCGCGCCGGCCCCGTCCAACAACAGAACTCCTTTAGATCCAAACAGACTCTTCCACTCTCTCACCGGAAGTGAAACCAGGCCACGCGGACACTTTCACAATACAACAGCCGGGAATGCACTTTTCGGTAAAAAAAACACATTCCTTCCTCCTAATTTATCAAATAAATGACTCACTGAAGAACAGGGGCCAGCTTTGATTGGTAAACAGCCATTACAACGACTTTTTTACTTTGTGATACCATTACAACGCATGCATTACCACGCATGCGTTGTACATCGCAAAGTCATTACTACGCATTTTTTAGAACGCATGGTCATTTACCACGCATGCCTTTACAAAGAATTTCGTTGTAAAGGTATGTATAGTAAATGACCATGCGTTCTAAAAAAAGTGTAGACGATCCACGTCGTTGTAAGGAAACAGAGGCTGTTCCGTTTCCTCACAACGACGTGCACCGCCCCTCAAAGACGACGTGAAGCAGGAACCACAAGGAGAGAGGAAGCATGAGGAGTGAGAGATAAGGGGGTTTTGGGCATGGAGTGGGGGTTACTTTTCTAGGGTTTAGGGAGTGCAGTGGTGTTTGGGTAGTGTAGGGGGTCGTGCAGGGGGTAGTGTTTAGGGTTTATGGTAGTGCAGTGGTGTTTGGGTAGTGTAGGGGTCCGTGCAGGGGGAATTTTTTTAGGGTTTAGGTTAGTGCAGTGGTGTTTGGGTAGTGTAGGGGGTCGTGCTGGGGGTAGTGTTTTAGGGTTTAGGGTAGTGCAGTGGTGTTTGGGTAGTGTAGGGGGTCGTGCTGGGGGTAGTGTTTTAGGGTATAGGGTAGTGCAGTGGTGTTTGGGTAGTGTATGGGGTCGTGCTGGGGGTAGTGTTTTAGGGTTTAGGGTAGTGCAGTGGTGTTTGGGTAGTGTAGGGGGTCATGCTGGGGTAGTGTTTTAGGGTTTAGGGTAGTGCAGTGGTGTTTGTGTAGTGTAGGGGGTCGTGCTGGGGGTAGTGTTTTAGGGTTTAGGGTAGTGCAGTGGTGTTTGGGTAGTGTAGGGGGTCGTGCTGGGGGTAGTGTTTTAGGGTTTAGGGTAGTGCAGTGGTGTTTGGGTAGTGTAGGGGGTCATGCTGGGGGTAGTGTTTTAGGGTTTAGGGTAGTGCAGTGGTGTTTGGGTAGTGTAGGGGGTCGTGCTGGGGGTAGTGTTTTAGGGTTTAGGGTAGTGCAGTGGTGTTTGTGTAGTGTAGAGGGTAGTGTTTTAGTGTTTAGGGTTGTGCAGTGGTGTTTGTGTAGTGTAGGGGGTCATGCTGGGGGTAGTGTTTTAGGGTTTAGGGTAGTGCAGTGGTGTTTGTGTAGTGTAGGGGGTCATGTTTTAGGGTTTAGGGTAGTGCAGTGGTGTTTGGGTAGTGTAGGGGGTCGTGCTGGGGGTAGTGTTTTAGGGTTTAGGGTAGTGCAGTGGTGTTTGGATAGTGTAGGGGGTCATGCTGGGGGTAGTGTTTTAGGGTTTAGGGTAGTGCAGTGGTGTTTGTGTAGTGTAGGGGGTCATGCTGGGGGTAGTGTTTTAGGGTAGTGCAGTGGTGTTTATGTAGTGTAGGGGGTCGTGCTGGGGGTAGTGTTTTAGGGTTTAGGGTAGTGCAGTGGTGTTTGTGTAGTATAGGTGGTCGTGCTGGGGGTAGTGTTTTAGGGTTTAGGGTAGTGCAGTGGTGTTTGTGTAGTGTAGGGGGTCGTGCTGGGGGTAGATTTAGGGTTTAGGGTAGTGCAGTGGTGTTTGTGTAGTGTAGGGGTCGTGCTGGGGTAGTGTTTTAGGGATTAGGGTAGCGCACTGGTGTTTGGGTAGTGTAGGGGTCGTGCTGGGGGTAGTGTTTTAGGGTTTAGGGTAGTGCAGTGGTGTTTGGGTAGTGTAGGGGGTCGTGCTGGGGGTAGTGTTTTAGGGTTTAGGGTAGTGCAGTGGTGTTTGTGTAGTGTAGGGGGTACTGCTGGGGGTAGTGTTTTAGGGTTTAGAGTAGTGCAGTGGTGTTTGGGTAGTGTAGGGGTCATGCTGGGGGTAGTGCTTTAGGGTTTAGGGTAGTGCAGTGGTGTTTGGGTAGTGTAGGGGGTCGTGCTGGGGGTAGTGTTTTAGGGTTTAGGGTTGCTGGTGTTTGTGTAGTGTAGGGGGTAGTGTTTTAGGGTTAAGGGTAGTGCAGTGGTGTTTGGGTAGTGTAGGGGGTCGTGCTGGGGGTAGTGTTTTAGGGTCAAGGGTAGTGCAGTGGTGTTTGTGTAGTGTAGGGGATCGTGCTGGGGGTAGTGTTTTAGGGTTTAGGGTAGTGCAGTCATGTTTGGGTAGTGTAGGGGGTAGTGCTGGGGGTAGTGTTTTAGGGTTGAGGGTAGTGCAGTGGTGTTTGTGTAGTGTAGGGGGTCGTGTTTTAGGGTTTAGGGTAGTGCAGTGGTGTTTGGGTAGTGGAGGGGTCGTGCTGGGGGTAGTGTTTTAGGGTTTAGGGTAGTGCAGTGGTGTTTGGGTAGTGTAGGGGGTCGTGATGGGGTAGTGTTTTAGGGCTTAGGGTAGTACAGTGGTGTTTGTATAGTGTAGGGGGTTGTGCTGGGGGTAGTGTTTTAGGGTTTAGGGTAGTGCAGTGGTGTTTGGGTAGTGTAGGGGGTCGTGCTGGGGGTATTGTTTTAGGGTTTAGGGTAGTGCAGTGGTGTTTGGGTAGTGTAGGGGGTCATGCTGGGGGTAGTGTTTTAGGGTTTAGGGTAGTGCAGTGGTGTTTGGGTAGTATAGGGGGTCGTGCTGGGGGTAGAGTTTAAGGGTTTAGGGTAGTGCAGTGGTGTTTGTGTAGTGTAGGGGGTAGTGTTTTAGTGTTTAGGGTTGTGCAGTGGTGTTTGTGTAGTGTAGGGGGTCATGCTGGGGGTAGTGTTTTAGGGTTTAGGGTAGTGCAGTGGTGTTTGTGTAGTGTAGGGGGTCGTGTTTTAGGGTTTAGGGTAGTGCAGTGGTGTTTGGGTAGTGTAGGGGGTCGTGCTGGGGGTAGTGTTTTAGGGTTTAGGATAGTGCAGTGGTGTTTGGGTAGTGTAGGGGGCCGTGCTGGGGTAGTGTTTTAGGGTTTAGGGTAGTGCAGTGGTGTTTGGATAGTGTAGGGGGTCATGCTGGGGGTAGTGTTTTAGGGTGTAGGGTAGTGCAGTGGTGTTTGTGTAGTGTAGGGGGTCATGCTGGGGGTAGTTTAGGGTTTAGGGTAGTGCAGTGGTGTTTATGTAGTGTAGGGGGTCGTGCTGGGGGTAGTGTTTTAAAGTTTAGGGTAGTGCAGTGGTGTTTGTGTAGTGTAGGTGGTCGTGCTGGGGGTAGTGTTTTAGGGTGTAGGGTAGTGCAGTGGTGTTGGTGTAGTGTAGGGGGTCGTGCTGGGGGTAGATTTAGGGTTTAGGGTAGTGCAGTGGTGTTTGTGTAGTGTAGGGGGTCGTGCTGGGGGTAGTGTTTTAGGGTTTAGGGTAGCGCACTGGTGTTTGGGTAGTGTAGGGAGTCGTGCTGGGGGTAGTGTTTTAGGGGTAGTGCAGTGGTGTTTGGGTAGTGTAGGGGGTCGTGCTGGGGGTAGTGCTTTAGGGTTTAGGGTAGTGCAGTCGTGTTTGTGTAGTGTAGGGGTACTGCTGGGGGTAGTGTTTTAGGGTTTAGAGTAGTGCAGTGGTGTTTGGGTAGTGTAGGGGGTTGTGCTGGGGGTCATGTTTTAGGGTTTAGGGTAGTGCAGTGGTGTTTTGGTAGTGTAGGGGGTTGTGCTGGGGGTAGTGTTTTAGTGTTTAGGGTAGTGCAGTGGTGTTTGTGTAGTGTAGGTGATCATGCTGGGGGTAGTGTTTTAGGGTTTAGGGTAGTGCAGTCATGTTTGGGTAGTGTAGGGGGTAGTGCTGGGGGTAGTGTTTTAGGGTTGAGGGTAGTGCAGTGGTGTTTGTGTAGTGTAGGGGGTCGTGTTTTAGGGTTTAGGGTAGTGCAGTGGTGTTTGGGTAGTGTAGGGGGTCGTGCTGGGGGTAGTGTTTTAGTGTTTAGGGTAGTGCAGTGGTGTTTGGGTAGTGTAGGGGGTCGTGCTGGGGTAGTGTTTTAGGGTTTAGGGTAGTGCAGTGGTGTTTGGATAGTGTAGGGGGTCATGCTGGGGGTAGTGTTTTAGAGTGTAGGGTAGTGCAGTGGTGTTTGTGTAGTGTAGGGGGTCATGCTGGGGGTAGTGTTTTAGGGTTTAGGGTAGTCCAGTTGTGTTTATGTAGTGTAGGGGGTCGTGCTGGGGGTAGTGTTTTAGGGTTTAGGGTAGTGCAGTGGTGTTTGTGTAGTGTAGGTGGTCGTGCTGGGGGTAGTGTTTTAGGGTTTAGGGTAGTGCATTGGTGTTGGTGTAGTGTAGGGGGTCGTGCTGGGGGTAGATTTAGGGTTTAGGGTAGTGCAGTGGTGTTTGTGTAGTGTAGGGGGTCGTGCTGGGGTAGTGTTTTAGAGTTTAGGGTAGCGCACTGGTGTTTGGGTAGTGTAGGGAGTCGTGCTGGGGGTAGTGTTTTAGGGTAGTGCAGTTGTGTTTGGGTAGTGTAGGGGGTCGTGCTGGAGGTAGTGTTTTAGGGTTTAGGGTAGTGCAGTGGTGTTTGGGTAGTGTAGGGGGTCGTGCTGGGGGTATTGTTTTAGGGTTTAGGGTAGTGCAGTGGTGTTTGGGTAGTGTAGGGGGTCATGCTGGGGGTAGTGTTTTAGGGTTTAGGGTAGTGCAGTGGTGTTTGGGTAGTATAGGGGGTCGTGCTGGGGGTAGTGTTTTAGGGTTTAGGGTAGTGCAGTGGTGTTTGTGTAGTGTAGGTCATGTGGGGTAGTGTTTTAGTGTTTAGGGTTGTGCAGTGGTGTTTGTGTAGTGTAGGGGGTCATGCTGGGGGTAGTGTTTTAGGGTTTAGGGTAGTGCAGTGGTGTTTGTGTAGTGTAGGGGGTCGTGTTTTAGGGTTTAGGGTAGTGCAGTGGTGTTTGGGTAGTGTAGGGGATCGTGGTGGGGGTAGTGTTTTAGGGTTTAGGATAGTGCAGTGGTGTTTGGGTAGTGTAGGGGGTCGTGCTGGGGTAGTGTTTTAGGGTTTAGGGTAGTGAAGTGGTGTTTGGGTAGTGTAGGGGGTCATGCTGGGGGTAGTGTTTTAGGGTGTAGGGTAGTGCAGTGGTGTTTGTGTAGTGTAGGGGGTCATGCTGGGGGTAGTGGTTTAGGGTAGTGCAGTGGTGTTTATGTAGTGTAGGGGGTCGTGCTGGGGGTAGTGTTTTAAAGTTTAGGGTAGTGCAGTGGTGTTTGTGTAGTGTAGGTGGTCGTGCTGGGGGTAGTGTTTTAGGGTTTAGCGTAGTGCAGTGGTGTTGGTGTAGTGTAGGGGGTCGTGCTGGGGGTAGATTTAGGGTTTAGGGTAGTGCAGTGGTGTTTGTGTAGTGTAGGGGGTCGTCCTGGGGGTAGTGTTTTAGGGTTTAGGGTAGCGCACTGGTGTTTGGGTAGTGTAGGGAGTCGTGCTGGGGGTAGTGTTTTAGGGTAGTGCAGTGGTGTTTGGGTAGTGTAGGGGGTCGTGCTGGGGGTAGTGCTTTAGGGTTTAGGGTAGTGCAGTCGTGTTTGTGTAGTGTAGGGGGTACTGCTGGGGGTAGTGTTTTAGGGTTTAGAGTAGTGCAGTGGTGTTTGGGTAGTGTAGGGGGTTGTGCTGGGGGTAGTGTTTTAGGGTTTAGGGTAGTGCAGTGGTGTTTGGGTAGTGTAGGGGGTTGTGCTGGGGGTAGTGTTTTAGGGTTTAGGGTAGTGCAGTGGTGTTTGTGTAGTGTAGGTGATCATGCTGGGGGTAGTGTTTTAGGGTTTAGGGTAGTGCAGTCATGTTTGGGTAGTGTAGGGGTAGTGCTGGGGGTAGTGTTTTAGGGTTGAGGGTAGTGCAGTGGTGTTTGTGTAGTGTAGGGGGTCTGGGGGTAGTGTTTAGGGTTTAGGGTAGGTCAGTGGTGTTTGGGTAGTGTAGGGGGTCGTGCTGGGGGTAGTGTTTTAGTGTTTAGGGTAGTGCAGTGGTGTTTGGGTAGTGTAGGGGGTCGTGCTGGGGTAGTGTTTTAGGGTTTAGGGTAGTGCAGTGGTGTTTGGATAGTGTAGGGGGTCATGCTGGGGGTAGTGTTTTAGAGTGTAGGGTAGTGCAGTGGTGTTTGTGTAGTGTAGGGGGTCATGCTGGGGGTAGTGTTTTAGGGTTTAGGGTAGTCCAGTTGTGTTTATGTAGTGAAGGGGGTCGTGCTGGGGGTAGTGTTTTAGGGTTTAGGGTAGTGCAGTGGTGTTTGTGTAGTGTAGGTGGTCGTGCTGGGGGTAGTGTTTTAGGGTTTAGGGTAGTGCAGTGGTGTTGGTGTAGTGTAGGGGGTCGTGCTGGGGGTAGATTTAGGGTTTAGGGTAGTGCAGTGGTGTTTGTGTAGTGTAGGGGGTCGTGCTGGGGTAGTGTTTTAGAGTTTAGGGTAGCGCACTGGTGTTTGGGTAGTGTAGGGAGTCGTGCTGGGGGTAGTGTTTTAGGGTAGTGCAGTTGTGTTTGGGTAGTGTAGGGGGTCGTGCTGGAGGTAGTGTTTTAGGGTTTAGGGTAGTGCAGTCGTGTTTGTGTAGTGTAGGGGGTACTGCTGGGGGTAGTGTTTTAGGGTTTAGAGTAGTGCAGTGGTGTTTGGGTAGTATAGGGGGTTGTGCTGGAGGTAGTGTTTTAGGGTTTAGGGTAGTGCAGTGGTGTTTGGGTAGTGTAGGGGTCATGCTGGGGGTAGTGTTTTAGGGTTTAGTGTAGTGCAGTGGTGTTTGTGTAGTGTAGGGGGTCGTGCTGGGGTAGTGTTTTAATGTTTAGGGTAGTGCAATGGTGTTTGGGTAGTGTAGGGGGTTGTGCCGGGGGTAGTTTTTTAGGGTTGAGGGTAGTGCATTGGTGTTTGGGAATTATAGGGGGTCATGCTGGGGGTAGTGTTTTAGGTTTAGGGTAGTGCAGTGAAGTTTGTGTATTCTAGGTGGTCATGCTGGGGGTAGATTTAGGGTTTAGGGTCGTGCAGTGGTGTTTTGGTAGTGTAGGGGGCCATGCTGGGGGTAGTGTTTTAGGGTTTAGGGTAGTGTAGGGGGTCGTGCTGGGGGTAGTGTTTTAGGGTTTAGGGTAGTGCAGTGGTGTTTGGGTAGTGTAGGGGGTCGTGCAGGTGGTAGTGTTTTAGGGTTTAGGGTAGTGCAGTGGTGTTTGTGTAGTGTAGGGGGTCGTGCTGGGGGTAGTGTTTTAGGGTTTAGGGTAGTGCAGTGGTGTTTGGGTAGTGTAGGGGGTCGTGCTGGGGTAAGTGTTTTAGGGTTTAGGGTAGTGCAGTGGTGTTTGGGTAGTGTAGGGGGTCATGCTGTGGGTAGTGTTTTAGGGGTTAGGGTAGTGCAGTGGTGTTTGTGTAGTGTAGGGGGTTGTGCTGTTGGTAGTGTTTAACGGTTTAGGGTAGTGCAGTGGTGTTTGTGTAGTGTAGGGGGTCATGCGGGGGTAGATTTAGGGTTTAGAGTAGTGCAGGGGTGTTTGGGTAGTGTAGGGGGTCATGCTGGGGGTTGTGTTTTAGGGTTTAGGGTAGTGCAGTGGTGTTTGGGTAGTGTATGGGGTCGTACTGGGTGTAGTGTTTTAGGGTGTAGGGTATTGCAGTGGTCTTTTGGTAGTGTAGGGGGTCATGCTGGGTGTAATGTTTTAGGGTTTATGGTAGTGCAGTGGTGTTTGGGTAGTGTAGGGGGTCGTGCTGGGTGTAGTGTTTTAGGGTTTATGGTAGTGCAGTGGTGTTTGGGTAGTGTAGGGGGTAGTGCTGGGGGTAGTGTTTTAGGGTAGTGCAGTGGTGTTTGGGTAGGGGGTCGTGCTGGGGGTAGATTTAGGGTTTAGGGTAGTGCAGTGGTGTTTGTGTAGTGTAGGGGGTTGTGCTGGGGGTAGTGTTTTAGGGTAGCGCACTGGTGTTTGGGTAGTGTAGGGAGTCGTGCTGGGGGTAGTGTTTTAGGGTAGTGCAGTTGTGTTTGGGTAGTGTAGGGGGTCGTGCTGGAGGTAGTGTTTTAGGGTTTAGGGTAGTGCAGTCGTGTTTGTGTAGTGTAGGGGGTACTGCTGGGGGTAGTGTTTTAGGGTTTAGAGTAGTGCAGTGGTGTTTGGGTAGTATAGGGGGTTGTGCTGGGGGTAGTGTTTTAGGGTTTAGGGTAGTGCAGTGGTGTTTGGGTAGTGTAGGGGTGATGCTGGGGGTAGTGTTTTAGGGTTTAGTGTAGTGCAGTGGTGTTTGTGTAGTGTAGGGGGTCATGCTGGGGTAGTGTTTTAATGTTTAGGGTAGTGCAGTGGTGTTTGGGTAGTGTAGGGGGTTGTGCTGGGGGTAGTGTTTTAGGGTTGAGGGTAGTGCATTGGTGTTTGGGAATTATAGGGGGTCATGCTGGGGGTAGTGTTTTAGGTTTAGGGTAGTGCAGTGGTGTTTGTGTATTGTAGGTGGTCATGCTGGGGGTAGATTTAGGGTTTAGGGTTGTGCAGTGGTGTTTTGGTAGTGTAGGGGGCCATGCTGGGGGTAGTGTTTTAGGGTTTAGGATAGTGTAGGGGGTCGTGCTGGGGGTAGTGTTTTAGGGTTTAGGGTAGTGCAGTGGTGTTTGGGTAGTCTAGGGGGTCGTGCAGAGGGTAGTGTTTTAGGGTTTAGGGTAGTGCAGTGGTGTTTGTGTAGTGTAGGGGGTCGTGCTGGGGGTAGTGTTTTAGGGTTTAGGGTAGTGCAGTGGTGTTTGGGTAGTGTAGGGGGTCGTGCTGGGGTAAGTGTTTTAGGGTTTAGGATAGTGCAGTGTTGTTTGGGTAGTGTAGGGGGTCATGCTGTGGGTAGTGTTTTAGGGGTTAGGGTAGTGCAGTGGTGTTTGTGTAGTGTAGGGGGTCGTGCTGTTGGTAGTGTTTAACGGTTTAGGGTAGTGCAGTGGTGTTTGTGTAGTGTAGGGGGTCATGCGGGGGGTAGATTTAGGGTTTAGAGTAGTGCAGGGGTGTTTGGGTAGTGTAGGGGGTCATGCTGGGGGTTGTGTTTTAGGGTTTAGGGTAGTGCAGTGGTGTTTGGGTAGTGTATGGGGTAGTACTGGGTGTGGTGTTTTAGGGTTTAGGGTATTGCAGTGGTGTTTTGGTAGTGTAGGGGGTCGTGCTGGGGGTAATGTTTTAGGGTTTATGGTAGTGCAGTGGTGTTTGGGTAGTGTAGGGGGTCGTGCTGGGTGTAGTGTTTTAGGGTAGTGCAGTAGTGTTTGGGTAGTGTAGGGGGTCATGCTGGGGTTAGTGTTTAAGGGTTTAGGGTAGTGCAGTGGTGTTTGTGTAGTGTTTTAGGGTTTAGTGTAGGGCAGTGGTATTTGTGTAGTGTAGGGGGTCGTGCTGGAGGTAGTGTTTAAGGGTTTAGGGTAGTGCAGTTGTGTTTGTGTAGTGTAGGGGGTCGTGTTTTAGGGTTTAGGGGAGTGCAGTGGTGTTTGGGTAGTGTAGGGGGTCATGCTGGGGGTAGTGTTTTAGGGTTTACGGTAGTACAGTGGTGTTTGTATAGTGTAGGTGGTCGTGCTAGGGGTAGATTTAGGGTTTAGGGTAGTGCAGTGGTGTTTGTGTAGTGTAGGGGTCATGCTGGGTGTAGTGTTTTAGGGTTTAGGGTAGTGCAGTGTTGTTTGGGTAGTATAGGGGGTCATGCTGGGGGTAGTGTTTTAGGGTAGTCCAGTGGTGTTTGGGTAGTGTAGGGGGTCATGATGGGGTTAGTGTTTAAGGGTTTAGGGTAGTGCAGTGGTGTTTGTGTAGTGTTTTAGGGTTTAGGGTAGGGCAGTGGTATTTGTGTAGTGTAGGGTGTCGTGCTGGAAGTAGTGTTTTAGGGTTTAGGGTAGTGCAGTGGTGTTTGTGTAGTTTAGGGGGTCGTGTTTTAGGGTTTAGGGGAGTGCAGTGGTGTTTGGGTAGTGTAGGGGGTCATCCTGGGGGTAGTGTTTTAGGGTTTAGGTAGTACAGTGGTGTTTGTGTAGTGTAGGTGGTCGTGCTAGGGGTAGATTTAGGGTTTAGGGTAGTGCAGTGGTGTTTGTGTAGTGTAGGGGTCATGCTGGGGGTAGTGTTTTAGGGTATAGGGTAGTGCAGTGGTGTTTGTGTAGTGTAGGGGGTCGTGCTGGGGTAGTGTTTTAATGTTTAGGGTAGTGCAGTGGTGTTTGGGTAGTGTAGGGGGTTGTGCTGGGGGTAGTGTTTTAGGGTTTAGGGCAGTGCAGTGGTGTTTGGGTAGTGTAGGGAGTCGTGCTGGGGGTAGTGTTTTAGGGTTTAGGGCAGTGCAGTGGTGTTTGTGTAGTGTAGGGTGTCGTGCTGGGGGTAGTGTTTTAGGGTTTAGGGCAGTGCAGTGGTGTTTGTGTAGTGTAGGGGGTCGTGCTGGGGGTAGTGTTTTAGGGTTTAGGGTAGTGCAGTGGTGTTTTGGTAGTCTAGGGGGTCGTGCTGGGGGTAGATTTAGGGTTTAGGGTAGTGCAGTGGTGTTTGTGTAGTGCATCGGGTCGTGCTGGGTGTAGTGTTTTAGGGTAGTGCAGTGGTGTTTGTGTAGTGTAGGGGGTCATGCTGGGGTAGTGTTTTAATGTTTAGGGTAGTGCAGGGGTGATTTGGTAGTGTTGGGGGTCATGCTGGGGGTAGTGTTTTAGCGTTTAGGGTAGTGCAGTGGTGTTTGGGCAGTGTAGGGGTCGTGCTGGGGGTAGAGTTAGGGTTTAGGGTAGTGTAGGGGGTTGTGCTGGGGGTAGTGTTTTAGGGTTTAGGGTAGTGCAGTGGTATTTGTGTAGTGTAGGGGGTCGTGCTGGGGGTGGTGTTTAGGGTTTAGGGTAGTGCAGAGGTGTTTGGGTAGTGTAGGTGGTCATGCTGGGGGTAGTGTTTTAGGGTTTAGGGTAGTGCAGTGGTGTTTGTGTAGTGTAGGGGGTAGTGTTTTAGGGTTTAGGGTAGTGCAGTGGTGTTTGTGTAGTGTAGGGGGTCGTGCTGGGGGTAGTGTTTTAGGGTTTAGGGTAGTGCAGTGGTGTTTGTGTAGTATAGGGGGTTGTGTTTTAGGGTTTAGGGTAGTGCAGTTGTGTTTGTGTAGTGTAGGGGGTCGTGCTGGGGATAGTGTTTAAGGTTTAGGGTAGTGCAGTGGTGTTTGGGTAGTGTAGGGGTCGTGCTGGGAGTAGTGTTTTAGGGTTTAGGGTAGTGCAGCGGTGTTTGTGTAGTGTAGGGGTAGTGTTTTAGGGTTTAGGGTAGTGCAGTGGTGTTTGTGTAGTGTAGGGGGTCATGTTTTAGGGTAGTGCAGTGGTGTTTGGGTAGTGTAGGGTTTCATGCTTGGGGTAGTGTTTTAGGGTTTAGGGTAGTGCAGTGGTGTATGGGTAGTTTAGGGGTCGTGCTGGGGGTAGTGTTTTAGGGTTTAGGGTAGTGCAGTGGTGTTTGGGTAGTGTAGGGGGTCATGCTGGGGGTAGAGTTTTAGGGTTTAGGGTAGTGCAGTGGTGTTTGTGTAGTGTAGGGGGTAGTGTTTTTGGGTTTAGGGTAGTGTAGTGGTGTTTGTGTAGTGTAGGGGGTCATGCTGGGGGTAGTGTTTTAGGGTTTTGGGTAGTGCAGTGGTGTTTGTGTAGTGTAGGGGTCGTGCTGGGGGTAGTGTTTTAGGGTTTAGGATAGTGCAGTGGTATTTGTGGAGTATAGGGGGTCATGTTTTAGGGTAGTGCAGTGGTGTTTGGGTAGTGTAAGGGTTCATGCTGGGGGTAGTGTTTTAGGGTTTAGGGTAGTGCAGTTGTGTTTGGGTAGTGTAGGGGGTCGTGCTGGGGGTAGTTTTTTAGGGTTTAGGGTAGTGCAGTGGTGTTTGTGTAGTGTAGGGGTCATGCTGGGGGTAGTGTTTTATGGTTTAGGGTAGTGCAGTGGTGTTTGGGTAGTGTAGGGGGTCGTGCTGGGGGTAGTGTTTTAGGGTTTAGGGTAGTGCAGTGGTGTTTGGGTAGTGTAGGGGTCGTGCTGGGGGTAGAGTTAGGGTTTAGGGTAGTGCAGGGGTGTTTGGGTAGTGTAGGGGGTCGTGGTGGGGGTAGTGTTTTAGGGTTTAGGGTAGTGCAGTGGTGTTTGGGTAGTGTAGGGGGTTGTGCTGGGGATAGAGTTTTAGGGTTTAGGGTAGTGCAGTGGTGTTTGTGTAGTGTAGGGGATCGTGCTGGGGTAGTGTTTTAGTTTTTAGGGTAGTGCAGTGGTGTTTTGGTAGTGTAGGGGGTAGTGCTGGGGGTAGTGTTTTAGGGTTGAGGGTAGTGCAGTGGTGTTTGTGTAGTGTAGGGGGTAGTGCTGGGGTAGTGTTTTAGGGTTTTAGGTTAGTGCATTGGTGTTTGGGTAGTGTAGGGGTCGTGCTGGGGGTTGAGTTAGGGTTTAGGGTAGTGCAGGGGTGTTTGGGTAGTGTAGGGGGTCATGGTGGGGGTAGTGTTTTAGGGTTTAGGGTAGTGCAGTGGTGTTTGGTTAGTGTAGGGGTTGTGCTGGAGGTAGTGTTTTAGGGTTTAGGGTATTGCAGTGGTGTTTGTGTAGTGTAGGGGATCATGCAGGGGGTAGTGTTTTAGGGTTTAGGGTAGTGCAGTCATGTTTGTGTAGTGTAGGGGGTTGTGTTTTAGGGTTTAGGGTAGTGCAGTGTTGTTTGTGTAGTGTAGGGGGTCGTGCTGGGGATGGTGTTTAGGGTTTAGGGTAATGCAGTGGTGTTTGGGTAGTATAGGGGGTCGTGCTGGGGGTAGTGTTTTAGGGTTTAGGATAGTGCAGTGGTGTTTGTGTAGTAAAGGTGGTCGTGCTGGGGGTAGTGTTTTAGGAATTAGGGTAGTGCAGTGGTGTTTGTGTAGTATAGGGGATCGTGTTTTAGGGTAGTGCAGTGGTGTTTGGGTAGTATAGGGGGTCATGCTGGGGGTAGTGTTTTAGGGTTTAGGGTAGTGCAGTAGTGTTTGGGTAGTGTAGGGGGTCGTGCTGGGGGTAGTGTTTTAGGGTTTAGGGTAGAGCAGTGGTGTTTGTGTAGTGTAGGGGTCGTGCTGGGGATAGTGTTTTAGGGTTTAGGGTAGTGCAGTGGTGTTTGGGTAGTGTAGGGGGTCGTGCTGGGGGTAGTGTTTTAGGGTTTAGGGTAGTGCAGTGGTGTTTGTGTAGTATAGGGGGTCATGCTGGGGGTAGTGTGTTAGGGTTTAGGATAGTGCAGTGGTGTTTGTGTAGTGTAGGGGGTCGTGCTGGGGGTAGTGTTTTAGGGATTAAGGGTAGTGCAGTGGTGTTTGTGTAGTATAGGGGGTCGTGTTTTAGGGTAGTGCAGTGGTGTTTGGGTAGTGTAGGGGTTCATGCTGGGGGTAGTGTTTTAGGGTTTAGGGTAGTGCAGTTGTGTTTGGGTAGTGTAGGGGGTCGTGCTGGGGGTAGTGTTTTAGGGTTTAGGGTAGAGCAGTGGTGTTTGTGTAGTGTAGGGGTCGTGCTGGGGATAGTGTTTTAGGGTTTAGGGTAGTGCAGTGGTGTTTGAGTAGTGTAGGGGGTCGTGCTGGGGGTAGTGTTTTAGGGTTTAGGGTAGTGCAGTAGTGTTTGGGTAGATCGACAACAATAGATCTCACCAAGCGTGCAACGCATGCGCTGCGTCGCTAGGCGAGACCTAAAAAGCATTGCGGCAAAATGGCTGCCAACACTTCCTGGATTGAAGTGTTGGCAGCCAATTAGAGCCAAGCTCGTGCTTGAGTAATTAGGTCCCGCACAGATATATAAAGATATTTTTCCTTTAATATCTCAAAAACTACTGAACGGATTTACACCATTTAATAAAAAGGTCTCTTTCTGAACCAAGGGCTACCTTTTTGGCAAATTTGGTGTAATTCCGTTCAGCAGTTCAAGCTGTAGCTGTGTCTAAAGTTTCCTATGGGAAATTGATTTTATGACCTCTGTTTTTTTAATTTCTCAGGAACTACTGAACGGATTTACACCATTTAACAACAAGCATTTGCAATGCAATCGGTCTCGCCTTTGGGACCTTATATGTATTTAGCTATGCAACACAGCCTTGTTGCTGAAACATCTACTGTTATTTAACATGGAGGGAAAGTAAGCACCAAACTGCGTGACACTCCAGTGTTTGGCTGAGAAAACATCTACGCTCCTTCTAAATACTGCTGTGTTACATAATAAGACGAGTCTGTGCATGCGTAGGGTTAACGTCTGTCTACACTGCGATTGTTTAAGATACGTTTGGTGAAAATTTGAACATGCCCTTTAGTTAAAATGGGCACACTCACATTTCCACCAATACTCTCTTGCTGAATCACAAGAATGAGAAGTTAGCTATACTGCTGCACTGGGTCGAATCATGATGCAACACAGCAGTATTAAAGGAGAGAGAGGCACTCTGTGGCATGTTTTTAATCTATTAAAATGTGCCGGTGAAGTCCTCCAAAAGCAAGGGCTGTCCCTGAAATCCGGGATGTCTGATTATCCTATTTCCACATAGACACTTGAATCTGCTGCTGCAGGTTCAATGCTTCAGTGCATGATTTTAAGCGCAAACTCAATAGAAATACAAGACGTGCTGCACCCTCAAAATGCTATTCGCAATCAATCCATGAATGCCGAGCAGCTGGTAACCCTTCGGTACTGCTTACACACCACTAAGCATACCCACCGAGATAATAATTACTACACATGTTGTAAGCACTGCATGTCCAGACCATCAGCAGTTTACCTAATCTCCTTACAAACTAGATTTGGCCGGCGCCTCCCTCACACCCTCCTTCTCCGGCTTAAGCCACCCTCATACAACTCACCGATGCACTGCCCCACAGGGGTACTAAACGGGTTCCCCAGCAGAAACTCCATCTTGATGACAACAAACACCAGCAGCGACTCACCCACTCTGCGCTGACATGGGCAGTGCCAGATTCCGCCTGCCTGAGTCGCCGATTGATTCTACCCGGAGGTCCCACAGTTTCATTGGATGTTCAACACGTCAATAAACGCATCTTCAAATAGCTAATGTATATGATTCCTCAAACAACTTGCCAGTCAGCTCTCAAAGCCTAAAGGAAAATCTAGAGGTAGGCAAAAGTGATGCTTCCAGTTCAACGACGTCACAGTCTTGACTGCCAACAATAATAGACATTAAAAACGGACAACATACACCCCCCACGACCATTTTCACACCGTGTGCTTTATTGATAAAGTAAAAACTGCATACAAACGCATATCATTGTGATAAAATTCATGTCGTTTTCTTTTTGATAATGTACAAATATCTATCACATAGACATTAAAAAAGTATGAATTGCTAACGATTTTTATACTGTGAATGTTCGCAAACACTTTGACACTCACAATAAAAGAGATTAAAAGGATTTAATAATTAAATATTCATGTTTGCACGAAAGAAATACATTGTTTCAATGTATTTTGGTTTTCCTTAAGAAAAACAACACCACGGAAAGTTGGCCGACGGAAACATTTAGTACTGCACTACAATTAATATCTTTACTTATATGCATAGAATTCTCTAACACAATTGTAGAGTAAGTCAAATGGATACAACAATCTGCACAAGTGGACAGAAAAAGCTATCCTTAATTTCAACTTTCGCGTAACTCTGAATTTTTTATACCGGTAATACTTTGAAGATGTCCGCGAAATTTGTAGAGTGTGTTGAAATGGTCCAACTCATACCGTCACGTGACCAGTTGCCTTGGTGACTAGCAGACTCTTACGGGTTGCGAGACAGTGTAAACGCCGAGGAAGCGTCAGACTCCGAAACTGGAACAGGTTGGCACACTCTTTTTTAATATTGTTTTTAATTCCAAGATTAATCTATAAAAAGAACAAGTTAAACCAGAAAGCAGACTGTGGGCGGAGGGGTGGATGGGGACAGAGGCCCGCCAGCCGGGGACAGTGAGGTGGGAGTCCGGGGAAACTTACGGGATGAGAATCCGGGCCAATGCGGGCTCTGTGGGGCGGTCCGGGGCCGGCTGACATCTCGGCCCTTGACGCTGTTTAGCATGTCCGACGTGGAGCTGGCAGGGCTGGCCACGGCCGAGGGAGAGCTGGGATGGAGCGGCTGTGGCAGAGGGGCGGGTGCAGGCGCTGCGGGCAAACGCAACTGTTTTGTCCCGCATGCGCAGCGTAGGATGTAAGGCATCGCGCGCGCATGCGAGACAAAAGAGTGCGAATCCATCGACCAATTACACAATAAACAAGCATTTACAAATGCAATTGGACTCGTATTTACGCGAGTCCTATTGCAGTGTAAACAAAAATGCCGGCGCCGAAGAAGGCAGGAACAGGAGTGGGTGGGGGGGTGGTGGTGGCCATAGAAGTCACAGACTGCTGGAGGGAACAGGGGGAGGCAGGGGAAGAAAAGAGTTGCTGAAGTAAAGGGGCTGATAGCCATGGAAGGATAAACATGACGTCATGGCAGTAAGGAGGCGGGACTAATACGCCGGCAACCAATCAGAATGCAGCATTTTACATTTGAGCCAATCAAAAGCATGGGCAGAAAGTGGGCGGAGCTTCCCCCACAATACTGTATACAGCATCTCTCGACGAGACAGCGCATGCGCTGAGACAGCGCAAGCGCTGCCTAGCCGAGACCTAAAAAGGACTCTTTCTGAACCAAGGGCTAACTTTTTGCAAAATTATTATAATTCCGTTCAGCAGTTCGGGCTGTAGCTGTGTCTAAAGTTTCCTATGGAAAATAACATGGGGAAAACATGTTTTGGTCCCCCCTTTTTTCTTGGCCCCCGCTTGGCGAATCACCCCGAAACTCACAAGACAGGAGCTGACCGGAGCGCCCTTCTAGTTTTGAAAATTTCACGAGGATTCGTCAAACGATTATTGGGAAAACAAAAAATGCTTTTCCTATGGAAAATAGATCCTAACTATAACTACCTACTGGCGACCGCCAGTAGGTAATATATATATATATATATATATATATATATATATATATATATATATATATATATATATATATATATATATATATATATATATATATGTCCAAAACACCAGGTTGCCCTGCTCAGGTTGCCCTGCATAGAAACGCCGACACAGATGGAAATTCTCCTTCATTTATTGGGGGCAGCAGGTACAGCGCATTTACCCCTCCATCAGAAGCGCCATACGCGTTTCGGGCTCCATGCCCTTGATCACTGGCTGTATGCTGAAAGTCCCAGCAGCTGTGTGGACTAAATACTATTCTGCCTCGCCCTATTGGGACTTCATGCAACAATGCTTTCTGGGTCAGGTAGTCCGTAACTTTTCCAAAGTGGGTGCTTTACGGGACTTTGTGCAAAAAACTGTTTTCCCCAAGTGGGTACTGTGGAGGGGAAACACCAAAGTACCTGCAAATGTCCTTTTCCCACAATACCGGCTCTCCATCTCCTCATAGCGCCCGTATTAACAGACGCTGCGGTCCGCAGAATATGCGGTGGGGCGTTTCCGCGGCGAGGCGCGCCGCAATATATTGTCCAAAACACCAGGTTGCCCTGCTCAGGTTGCCCTGCATAGAAACGCCGACACAGATGTAAATTCTCCTTCATTTATTGTGGGCAGCAGGCACAGCGCATTTACCCCTCCATCAGAAGCTCCATACGCGTTTCGGGCTCCATGCCCTTGATCACTGGCTACCCACAATAACTGAAGGAGAATTTCCATCTGTGTCGGCGTTTCTATGCAGGGCAACCTGAGCAGGGCAACCTGGTGTTTTGGACATTAAATTGTGGCGCGCCTCGGCGCGGAAACGCCCCGCCGCATATTCTGCGGACCGCAGCGCCTGTAAATACGGGCGCTATGAGGAGATGGAGGGCCGGTATTGTGGGAAAAGGACATTTGCAGGTACTTTGGTGTTTCCCCTCCACAGTACCCACTTGGGGAAAACAGTTTTTTGCACAAAGCCCCGTAAAGCACCCACTTTGGAAAAGTTACGGACTACCTGACCCAGAAAGCATTGTTGCATGAAGTCCCAATAGGGCGGGGCAGAATAGTATTTAGTCCACACAGCTGCTGGGACTTTGAGCATACAGCCAGTGATCAAGGGCATGGAGCCCGAAACGCGTATGTCGCTTCTGATGGAGGGGTAAATGCGCTGTGCCTGCTGCCCACAATAAATGAAGGAGAATTTAAATCTGTGTCGGCATTTCTATGCAGGGCAACCTGAGCAGGGCAACCAGTAGGTAGTTATAGTTAGGACCACGTTTCCATAGGAAAAGCATTTTTTTATGTGCTTATAACTTTGGCGTCGTTTGACGAATCTTTACAACATTTTCCAAATGTTCCTCTTTTCAGGTCAGCTCCTATCCTAAAAGTTTGGGGGGGGTTCGTCAAGGGGGGGCTAAGAAAAAAAGGGGGTCCCAAAACGTGTTTTCTCCATGCAATTTCCATAGGAAACTTTAGACAAGGCTACAGGTCAAACTGCTGAACGGAATTACGACAAATTTTGCACAGAGAAAGGTCTTGTTCCAGAAAGCACGCTTTTTTTAAATCGGGTAAATCCGTTCAGTATTTTTTGAGAAATATCAAATTTTCCAGATATCGATATTTAAGAATTCTGACATCTGATTGGCTGAAGCGTTACGAGCATGAGCTTGTGGCTCATTGGCTGCGAACTGTTGAAACTAGGAAGTGTTGGCAGCCATTTTGTGATTCAGTCCGTCAGCTCACAACTCTCCCTCTACAAGGCATCAGGTCCGTAGTTCTACGTCTGCGAGGCAACACTAAAAATATACCGGAGCTCTGTCTGTGCGACATACCCTTTTCACGGTCCCTCTCCCCACATCACCAGCTCGCGGCTATGCCTTTAGAAGCCAGTCCGTCGGCTCGCAGCTCTGCGACTGCGAGCTGTGAGCCATTTTGTGACTCAGTTCGTCAGCTCTCATCTCTCCCTCTAAAAGGCATCGGATCTGTAATTCTACCTCTGCGAGTCAATACTGAAAATATCCCGCAGGTCTGTCTGTGTGAGATACTCTTTTTACGCTCCCTCTCCCCACATCATCAGCTCGCGGCTATGCCTTTAGAAGCCAGTCCGTCGGCTCGCAGCTCTGTGTCTGCGAGCCGTCGGGCCCGAAGCTCTACCTCTGTGAGCCACCTCGTTAGCTCGTATCTGTGTCTGTGCTAGCAGGCCCGTCGGCCCGTTACTCTCCCTCTGCGAGTTAGCCCGTCGGGTTGCAGCTTGGAGGGCTCGCAGCTGTATCTCTGCGAGCCAGCCCGTTAACTGATAGCTGTGTGTCTGCTAGCAGGCGTGTTGGCCCATTGGTCTCCCTCTGCGAGTCCGGCCACAGCTCTCCCTCTGCGAGGCAGTACGGTGCTGTGCTTTTGCGCGCCAACGGCTCGTAGGTCTCCCTCTGCGAGCTGAGCCCATGGGCCGCAGCTCTTCCTCTGCGAGCCTGCCCGATGGCCCGCAGGTGTCCCTCTGCTAGCCGAACCGCAGCTGACACTCTGCGAGCCGAAATTGGGAATATAAGGCGGCTCTAAAAAGAGCCCTTATGTTTATTAGTTGGAGCTACATGTAAGTGCGAATGCACAGCTTCAGGTTAATCAGGAAAACTCGGTTTCCCTCATCTGTGAAGTGTACTCCATCACTTCTGTAGATATCAGCCATATCAAAACATATGTTGATGTTGTAAATCAACCCCATGCTATGGTCTCTGAGGTATGCAGACACAGCTTTGTTAACATTCTTCCTAGATTTTTCAATCTTATGACAAAATTGGTTTGACCATTTCCACTTCTGTCTTTGGCATATATTGGAATATACAAAGACAGTTTGAGGCAAAAGTAACATCAATTGTCCAATGGTGTCCTTCATAAGCATTTCCAAACCTACCCCAGTCAATGTGCCTAGGTCGTTACTACCACAGTGTACAATCATGAGATCAGGGTGTTGGAGATGCAAACAGGTTTTAACCAAAGGGAGCAATTGGTGCCACTTCAATTCTCTCTGTGCAAACCATTTAATGTGCACATTTTGTAAACCTAGGTCTAAGTCAATACGTCTCTGTTCTGCATACCTCTTGCACCAGAAAACATAGCTATGTCCTACAATCCACACTAGCATTTTGAAGGTATGGCTAGAAGGTATGGATAAATGTCTGTAGCTCATGCAGTCCGTTCGTAGAATAAGAGATATGTTTAAACATGGGGAATGACTTTTTTTTTACATACAAAACGTTAACCGATTGGGAGATTAAATGTATTGTGGCCTAAAAAGTAGGGTGTACATTAGTTTTGATCAAAAGCATCTTTGTGATTGGTTAATAAAAAAGCAGTTTATACGTGGAGTACATATTATAGGATGAAATTTGCTCAGCTCAACCACACCTGCTAATTGTATTTGGAAGGTGCAGTTCAAACTTGAAAGAATGGTGAACTTTTGACCTCCACGTGCCGTTAAATTTTGGAGAAAATGTTGCAAAAAAAAATATCGGTAGGTTTAAAAAAATGATGAACTTTTAACCTGCACATGTTGTAGAATGTTCTAGAAAGTGTTGATACAATACCTTGAACTTTTCACCTGTATGTGTCCTTAAAAAACTGTTTATATGGAAAGTTCAAAAATAACCAATAAAGAGAGGTTTTGCAATCTAAAAATAATAAGGAACTATTCTGATTTGTTCTTTACATGTATTTATGTGTGGAGCAACAGGGAAATTGTGCCATTACTGGTTCCATTCTTGATGAAAGCGGTGCATTACATGTACTGTGTGACAAGAAAAGAATTGCATGCGTTTGTGACATTTGAAATCTGCATACCAACCACGAAGGTAAATTAGAAATTAAGAAGGTGTGTTATGTGTTTTGTAGTAGTGGTTAAGTATTGGAGACGATATTTTTAACTTTCAAAGTGAATGACAACAGATGCAATGGAGCCAACGATCATGCAGCTCGGACACCCAACACTGCTCCGACACCCCCCGCCCCTTGTCCGCCATCCCCCTCACCCCCCCACACAAACAAATGTGACAGCAACCTTAGGAAATCTGGAACGTAACAAATTGGCTGATGTCGCACAATTATAGTAAAGAAGATGCATGTGAGGTTGGACAAATAAGAATCTCAGTCATCTATGGATTTACATATAAAACATTTTATTTAAACAAAACAACAAAATAAAAGTAGGTACAGGTATGGCGTGTCATCCCTCGACAATTTGTAAATCACAGCCTGCAAGACAAAAAGAAAGATAAGATTGTGCGTCATGCGTCCATGAAAGGAGAGAGAGAGAGAGAAAGAGAGAGAGAGGAAGAGAGAGAGAAAGAGAGAAAGAGTGAGATGCAAGGAAGAGAGAGAGAAAGAAAGAAACAGTGTGAGAGAGAGGTAGAGAGAGAGAGAAAGAGTGAGACAGAGAGGAAGAGAGAGAGAAAGAAAGAATGAGAGAGAGAGGAAACAACATGGAAATAGAGAAAGAGTGTGAGAGAGAGAAAGGAAGAGATAGAGTGTGAGAGAGAGAGAAAGAGTGTGAGTGACAGAAAGGAAGAGATGGAGAGGGAGAGTGAGTGTTGACACTGTGGAGAAAATCCTCACAGCTCACCGTTCTGCCACCGGTGTGTCTCCAACCACGTGCCGAGATATACTGCAGTCTTCAAGTTTAGTCATCTGAAACATAGTATAGAATCAGTAATGGCAGAGTACATACAACTGCACACGCCTAATTCTCTGTTTCGCCCCTGCGCACCCAGGCTGCTGCACCCCATCGACTCCCGCCACCCAGAGGTGTCTGTCCACCTCTGCGCACCCAGGCTGATGTACCCCATCCACTCCCACTGCCCAGAGGTGTCTGCCCGCTGCTGTGCACCCGAGGCTGGTGCACCCCATCCAGTCCCACTGCCCGGAGGTGACTGCCCGTTCCTGCGCACCCAGACTGCTGCATCCCATCCACTCCCACTGCCTAGAGGTGTCTGCCCGCTCCTGTGCACCCAGGCTGCTGCATCCCATCCACTCCCACTGCTCGGCGGTGTCTGCCTGCTCTTGTGCACCCAGTGTGCTGCACACTATCCACTTCCACTGCCCAGAGGTGAATGCTCGCTGCTGCGGAAACAAGCCTCTCTGCTCACCTTCCGCCACCGGCGTGTGTCTAAGAGGGTCCACCACATACCGAAGCAACCTCCTCAGGCGTTGCGTACACGCGGTCAAGCCGAGCTCACAATTCAAAGTGGGTGTTGATTGCAGGATGGCCACGCATCATCGCAGGCTGCACATGCGCTCAGCTCTGGTGGCACAAACTCAGTGGAACTGAAGTCATCGCCTCGTGGCGGGAGGTCCGTGTTGGGGGGGGAGCGTCAATCTGTTAATCACAGCCTGCTAGACAAAAAGCAAGATAAGATTGTGCGTCATGCATCCATCAAAGGAGAGAGAGAGAAAGAGAGAAAGAGTGAGAGAGAGGAAGAGACAGAGAAAGAAAAAGTAAGAGAGAGAGAAAGACAGAGAAAGAGAGAAAGAGTGAGAGAGAGAGGAAGAGAGAGAGAAAGAGAGAAAGAGTGAGATACAAGGAAGAGAGAGAGAAAGAGAGAAACAGTGTGAGAGAGAGGTAGAGAGAGAGAGAAAGAGTGAGACAGAGAGGAAGAGAGAGAGAAAGAAAGAATGAGAGAGAGAGGAAAAGACATAGAAAGAGAGAACGAGTGTGAGAGAGAGAAAGGAAGAGATAGAGAGTGAGAGAGAGAGAAAGAGTGTGAGTGACAGAAAGGAAGAGATGGAGAGGGAGAGTGAGTGTTGACACTGTGGAGAAAATCCACACAGCTAATCTTTCTGCCACCGGTGTGTCTCCAACCACGTGCCGGGACATAGTGCAGTCATCAAGTTTAGTCATCTGAAACATAGTATAGAATCAGTAATGGCAGAGTACATACAACTACACACGCCTAATTCTCTGTTTCGCCCCTGCGCACCCAGGCTGCTGCACCCCATCGACTCCCGCCGCCCAGAGGTGTCTGCCCGCCTCTGCGCACACAGGCTGCTGTACCCCATCCACTCCCACTGCCCAGAGGTGTCTGCCTGCTGCTGTGCACCCAGGCTGATGCACCCCATCCAGTCCCACTGCCCGGAGGTGACTGCCTGTTCCTGCGCACCCAGACTGCTGCATCCCATCCATTCCCACTGCCTAGAGGTGTCTGCCCGCTCCTGTGCACCCAGGCTGCTGCACCCCATCCACTCCCACTGCTCGGAGGGGTCTGCCCGCTCTTGTGCACCCAGGGTGCTGCACACTATCCACTCCCACCACCCAGAGGTGACTGCTCGCTGCTGCGGAAACAAGCCTCTCTGCTCACCTTCCGCCACCGGTGTGTGTCTAAGAGCGTCCACCACGTGCCGAAGCAACTTCCTCAGGCGTTGCATACACGCGGTCAAGCCGAGCTCACAATTCAAAGTGGGTGTTGATTGCAGGTTGGCCACACATCATCGCAGGCTGCACACGCACTCAGCTCTGGTGGCACTAACTCAGTGGAACTGAAGTCATCACCTCGTGGCGGGAGGTCCGTGTCGGGGGGGTCGTCAATCTGTGAATCACCGCCTGCTAGACAAAAAGCAAGATAACATTGTGCGTCATGCATCCATCAAAGGAGAGAGAGAGAAAGAGAGAAAGAGTGAGAGAGAGGAAGAGACAGAGAAAGGAAGATTGAGACAGAGAGGAAGACAGAGAAAGAGAGAAAGAGTGAGAGAGAGAGGAAGAGAGAGAGAAAGAGTGAGATACAAGGAAGAGACAGAGAAAGAGAGAAACAGTGTGAGAGAGAGGTAGAGAGAGAAAGAGTGAGACAGAGAGGAAGAGAGGAAGAGAGAGAGAAAGGAAGAATGAGAGAGAGAGGAAAAGACATAGAAAGAGAGAAAGAGTGTGAGAGAGAGAAAGGACGAGATAGAGAGTGAGAGAGAGAGAAAGAGTATGAGTGACAGAAAGGAAGAGATGGAGAGGGAGAGTGAGTGTTGACACGGTGGAGAAAATCCTCACAGCTCACATTTCTGCCACCGGTGTGTCTCCAACCACGTGCCGGGACATAGTGCAGTCTTCAAGTTTAGTCATCTGAAACATAGTATAGAGAGTACATACAACTGCACTCGCCTAATTCTCTGTTTCGCCCCTGCGCACCCAGGCTGCTGCACCCCATCGACTCCCGCCGTCCAGAGGTGTCTGCCCGCCTCTGCGCACACAGGCTGCTGTACCCCATCCACTCCCACTGCCCAGAGGTGTCTGCCCGCTGCCATACACCCAGGCTGGTTCACCCCATCCAGTCCCACTGCCCGGAGGTGACTGCCCGTTCCTGCGCACCCAGACTGCTGCATCCCATCCACTCCCACTGCCTAGAGGTGTCTGCCTGCTCCTGTGCACCCAGGCTGCTGCACCCCATCCACTCCCACTGCTCTGAGGTGTCTGCCCGCTCTTGTGCACCCAAGGTGCTGCACACTATCCACTCCCACCGCCCAGAGGTGACTGCTCGCTGCTGCGGAAACAAGCCTATCTGCTCACCTTCCACCACCGGCGTGTGTCTAAGAGGGTCCACCATGTGCCGAAGCAACCTCCTCAGGCGTTGCGTACACGCAGTCAAGCCGAGCTCACAATTCAAAGTGGGTGTTGATTGCAGGTTGGCCACGCATCATCGCAGGCTGCACACGCACTCAGCTCTGGTGGCACTAACTCAGTGGAACTGAAGTCATCACCTCGTGGCGGGAGGTCCGTGTCGGGGGGGTCGTCAATCTGTGAATCACCGCCTGCTAGACAAAAAGCAAGATAACATTGTGCGTCATGCATCCATCAAAGGAGAGAGAGAGAAAGAGAGAAAGAGTGAGAGAGAGGAAGAGACAGAGAAAGGAAGATTGAGACAGAGAGGAAGACAGAGAAAGAGAGAAAGAGTGAGAGAGAGAGGAAGAGAGAGAGAAAGAGTGAGATACAAGGAAGAGACAGAGAAAGAGAGAAACAGTGTGAGAGAGAGGTAGAGAGAGAAAGAGTGAGACAGAGAGGAAGAGAGGAAGAGAGAGAGAAAGGAAGAATGAGAGAGAGAGGAAAAGACATAGAAAGAGAGAAAGAGTGTGAGAGAGAGAAAGGACGAGATAGAGAGTGAGAGAGAGAGAAAGAGTATGAGTGACAGAAAGGAAGAGATGGAGAGGGAGAGTGAGTGTTGACACGGTGGAGAAAATCCTCACAGCTCACATTTCTGCCACCGGTGTGTCTCCAACCACGTGCCGGGACATAGTGCAGTCTTCAAGTTTAGTCATCTGAAACATAGTATAGAGAGTACATACAACTGCACTCGCCTAATTCTCTGTTTCGCCCCTGCGCACCCAGGCTGCTGCACCCCATCGACTCCCGCCGTCCAGAGGTGTCTGCCCGCCTCTGCGCACACAGGCTGCTGTACCCCATCCACTCCCACTGCCCAGAGGTGTCTGCCCGCTGCCATACACCCAGGCTGGTTCACCCCATCCAGTCCCACTGCCCGGAGGTGACTGCCCGTTCCTGCGCACCCAGACTGCTGCATCCCATCCACTCCCACTGCCTAGAGGTGTCTGCCTGCTCCTGTGCACCCAGGCTGCTGCACCCCATCCACTCCCACTGCTCTGAGGTGTCTGCCCGCTCTTGTGCACCCAAGGTGCTGCACACTATCCACTCCCACCGCCCAGAGGTGACTGCTCGCTGCTGCGGAAACAAGCCTATCTGCTCACCTTCCACCACCGGCGTGTGTCTAAGAGGGTCCACCACGTGCCGAAGAAACCTCCTCAGGCGTTGCGTACACGCAGTCAAGCCGAGCTCACAATTCAAAGTGGGTGTTGATTGCAGGTTGGCCACGCATCATCGCAGGCTGCACACGCACTCAGCTCTGGTGGCACTAACTCAGTGGAACTGAAGTCATCACCTCGTGGCGGGAGGTCCGTGTCGGGGGGGTCGTCAATCTGTGAATCACCGCCTGCTAGACAAAAAGCAAGATAACATCGTGCGTCATGCATCCATCAAAGGAGAGAGAGAGAAAGAGAGAAAGAGTGAGAGAGAGGAAGAGACAGGGAAAGGAAGATTGAGATAGAGAGGAAGACAGAGAAAGAGAGAAAGAGTGAGAGAGAGAGGAAGAGAGAGAGAAAGAGTGAGATACAAGGAATAGACAGAGAAAGAGAGAAACAGTGTGAGAGAGAGGTAGAGAGAGAAAGAGTGAGACAGAGAGGAAGAGAGAGAGAAAGAAAGAATGAGAGAGAGAGGAAAAGACATAGAAAGAGAGAAAGAGTGTGAGAGAGAGAAAGGAAGAGATAGAGAGTGAGAGAGAGAGAAAGAGTATGAGTGACAGAAAGGAAGAGATGGAGAGGGAGAGTGAGTGTTGACACGGTGGAGAAAATCCTCACAGCTCACATTTCTGCCACCGGTGTGTCTCCAACCACGTGCCGGGACATAGTGCAGTCTTCAAGTTTAGTCATCTGAAACATAGTATAGAATCAGTAATGGCAGAGTACATACAACTGCACTCGCCTAATTCTCTGTTTCGCCCCTGCGCACCCAGGCTGCTGCACCCCATCGACTCCCGCCGTCCAGAGGTGTCTGCCCGCCTCTGCGCACACAGGCTGCTGTACCCCATCCACTCCCACTGCCCAGAGGTGTCTGCCCGCTGCCGTGCACCCAGGCTGGTGCACCCCATCCAGTCCCACTGCCCGGAGGTGACTGCCCGTTCCTGCGCACCCAGACTGCTGCATCCCATCCACTCCCACTGCCTAGAGGTGTCTGCCCGCTCCTGTGCACCCAGGCTGCTGCACCCCATCCACTCCCACTGCTCTGAGGTGTCTGCCCGCTCTTGTGCACCCAAGGTGCTGCACACTATCCACTCCCACCGCCCAGAGGTGAGTGCTCGCTGCTGCGGAAACAAGCCTCTCTGCTCACCTTCCACCACCGGCGTGTGTCTAAGAGGGTCCACCACGTGCCGAAGCAACCTCCTCAGGCGTTGCGTACACGCAGTCAAGCCGAGCTCACAATTTAAAGTGGGTGTTGATTGCAGGATGGCCACGCATCATCGCAGGCTGCACATGCGCTCAGCTCTGGTGGCACTAACTCAGTGGAACTGAAGTCATCACCTCGTGGCGGGAGGTCCGTGTCGGGGGGGTCATCAATCTGTGAATCACAGCCTGCTAGACAAAAAGCAAGATAACATTGTGCGTCATGTGTCCATCAAAGGAGAGAGAGAGAGAAAGAGTGACAGAGAGGAAGAGAGAGAAAAAGAAAGAAAGAGTGAGAGGTAGACAGAGAGAAAGAGTGAGAGAGAGGAAGAGAGAGAGAAACAGTGAGAGAGAGGAAGAGAGAGAGAAACAGTGAGAGAGAGGAAGAGAGAGAGAGAGAAAGAGAGAAACAGTGTGAGAAAGAAGAAGAGAGAAACAGAGGAAGAGTGAGAGAGAGAGAGAGAGAGAGAGGTAGAGAGAGAGAAAAAAAAAACAGTGTGAGAGAGAGGAAGAGATAGAGTGAGAGAGAGGAAGAGAGAGAGAAAGCGTGTGAGGGAGAGAAAGGAAGAGATGGAGAGGGACAGTGAGTGCCCACACTGTGGACAAAACCCTCACAGCTCACCTTTCCATCACCGGTGTGTCTCCAACCAGGTGCCGGGACATAGTGGAGCCCTCAAGCTTACTCATCTGAAAAGTAGTATGGAATCAGTAATGGCAGAGTACATACAACTGCACGAGCCTAATTCTCTGTCCCGCCTTTGTGCATCCAGGCTGCTGCACCCCATCCACTTCCACTGCCCAGAGGTGTCTGCTCGCCGCTGCGCACCCAGGCTGCTGCACCCCATCCACTTCCACTGCCCAGAGGTGTCTGCCCACTGCTGCGCACCCAGGCTGCTGCACCCCATCCACTCCCACTGCCCAGAGGTGACTGTCCGCCGCTGCGCACCCAGGCTGCTGCATCCCATCCACTCCCACTGCCCGGAGGTCACTGCTCGCCGCTGAGCTAACAAGCCTCTCTGCTCACCTTTCGCAACCAGCGTGTGGAAAAGAGGGCCTACCACGTGCCGCTGCAAGCCCCAATCCCGGGGCCCACGGACACGTCACCCTGCATATCATGCAGCCCCGCTCCGCAGGGCACCAGGTCTCACATTTGGTGCTGGGTCTTGATTTCACCATGGCAGAGTACATACCAGTGCACTGGGCTTTTCATCGCAGGCTGCACACCTGCTCAGCCCTTGCGGTGCCACTAACTCTGTGACCAGCGAGGCGACGCCACGTGGTGGTAGGCCTGCACTGTCTGATGGCTCAGGCTTACACTGCGGTCCAGCAGGGCACACAAAACCTGAGCTGTCCATACCGCCGGGATGGGTGATCACCGCAGGCTGCACACCCGCTCAGCAGTTATGGTACCCGTACCTCAGTGGACCGAAAGTCACAGTCCAATGCCGGTGTGCCTGTGCCGGCCGCAGTGCATCCGCTGCGAGCAACTCTGAAATGGCATTGAGCACGTGCGGCCAGTCTTTTTTATTGGCAGGCTCACGTGTCCTGTGACGCCTGTGCTGGATGGGTGTGGTGTGGGTATATACTAGCCATGAGGGAGTGGCTGTGGCGTACTGACAACTAGGGTGTGACCAGCAGATCACTGCAATGAAAATCTGGGCAATGTATCGTTGTTGTCCTTCCCTGTAAGCGTAAGTGGAGTGGGCTGGCCTGGCGTATGCCAGTCCTGCGTGAGGCTGTGAAGAATGACTCCGGAGCTATGGGCGTGGCTCCGTCCTGGGCTGTATGAGGAATCAACTGATGCGGGTGTCCCTGTTGTGGTGCTGACGTCACCCGGGTTGCAAGCGCCAATGTGTCACTCTGTGAGCCAAGTCCCACAACATGGCCAACATGGAAGGTACGGAGAATCACTGACCCTACATTCATCCATAGTTCCACACATGAAAGATGGTGGACATGACACATCTGTGTGGATATGAATGTTTATTGCACATTCAGTGGAGTGTTGCAGCTGTAGAAATACAGGGCCATGCAAAGTTCAAGTTTCAGTTTTTGGCACATGGAGGGCAGCCAATTAGAGCAAAGCTTGTGTTCGGGGTTAGGCTGCGCCAACATATGTACTTATACAATTACTCCGCCAATCCCCAAGCACTTATAAATTCACTAAACACTCTCCTTGCAGTACTCTAATGATACAGTCTCTACGTACGTACTTGTACAATGACTGAGAGAAAGTTACATAACCGAAGTTTTCCCCACTGCCAGAGGTAACATGGTTGCATATGCTGTCCACAGCACAATGTAATGTGGTAGGGCCCAGGGGCGGCATCTTGCATACATAATGAACACACGGACACAGATAGATAGTGGAACTGGGAACGAGCACGTGCGCTTGACTCATTTTTATTACCAGGGTCACATGTCCAGTGACGTCTGTGCTGGATGCGTGTGGGGTGAGTGTAAGCCAGCCCTCCGGGAATGGTTGGTGCTGGCAACAAGTACAACAGTAATCATTGGATCAGACACACAGATTCAATCATAAAGGGTCAATGATTTGTGCTGCACTAAGGTAGGGGCAACAGATGTCAAATAATACACACAAGATTGTATCATAAAGGGTCCATGACTTGTGGTACACTGAGGTAGGGGCAGCAGATGTAAAATTATACACAAAACATTGTATCATAAAGGGTCCATGAGTTGTGCTGCACTGAGATAGGGGCATCAGAAGCATTCAGCGTGTGCGCAGCCAGCGATGATGCGTGGTGCGGGCAAGCCGCACTGGGAGCAATGTCTGTTGCCTACTGGACTGAGTCATCTGCAATCGCGACTCGATGTGAATTGTAAGCCCTGCTATCCGCAGTGTAGATCGAAGGCAGTAGTCAGCACAGACATCGAAGAATGCTTTTAGTCACTTCCTGTTTACAAAATTCGAGGACATAGAGTACAATTCTCTCTGCAATAAATAAATTATGTCTCAATTTAAATTGTGAGCTCTGCTAACCGCAGTGTAGGTGTATGGAACAAAAGATGAAATATTTATGCAATACACTGTCGAAATATCTAGGTTTCAGGGACGTTATAGTAAGTTGCCTACTGGACTCTGAAATTAATGAATGAAGACTGAATTTGAATTGTGAGCCCTGCTGAGCACAGTGTAGGCTGGAGGCAGCGGTCAGGAAGGGCCTACAGCCACGTGGTGTTGACTTGAGCTGCATACAGTTAGTGGTAGGTGTGGCGCTCAGCGTGTGCGCAGCCAGCGATGATGCAATGTCTCTTGCCTACTGGACTGCGTCATCTGCAATCGCGACTCGATCTGAATTGTGAGCCCTGCTGACCGCAGTGTAGGCCGGAGGCAGTGGTCAGGAAGAGCCCACAGCCACGTGGCGTTGACTTGAGCTGCATAGAGTTAGTGGTAGGTGTGGCGCTCAGCGTGTGCGCAGCCAGCGATCATGCAATGTCTGTTGCCTACTGGACTGCGTCATCTGCAATCGCGACTCAATCTGAATTGTGAGCCCTGCTGACCGCAGTGTAGGCCGGAGGCAGTGGTCAGGAAGAGTACACAGCCATGTGGCGTTGACTTGAGCTGCATAGAGTTAGTGGTAGGTGTGGCGCTCAGCATGTGCGCAGCCAGCGATGATGCAATGTGTCTTGCCTACTGGACTGCGTCATCTGCAATCGCGACTCGATCTGAATTGTGAGCCCTGCTGACCGCAGTGTAGATCGAAGGCAGTAGTCAGCACAGACATCAAGCAATGCTTTTTGTCACTTCCTCTTGACAAAATTCGAGGACATAGAGTACAATTCTGTCTTCAATTAATAAATCAAGACTCAATTTGAATTGTGAGCTCTGCTGTCCGCAGTGTAGACTGCCATTCAGTGTTCCTTTGGACTTGCAAGATGAATTTGGTCATTGTACTAAAGCTATAACTGATATAAAACAAGTTCTTGAAGCAAGGATACTAAAAGGATATTATGTAGGTGTTAGGGACGTAATACATAGTTGCCTATTGGACTCTGCAATTAATGAATCAAGAGTCAATTTTAAATGTGAGCCCTGATGACCGCAGTGTAGGCCAGAGGCAGCAGTCAGCAAGGGCCCACAGCCACGTGGCGTTGAGTTGAGCTGTACAGTTAGTGTCACCTGAAGCAACCAGCTTTTGTGGAGCCTGCGATGATGTGTGGTCCGGGCGGGCCGCACTGGTAGCAATGTCTTTTGCCTAATGAATTCTGTCTTAATAAGTCCATGTGGCGTTGAGTTGTGGTGCACTGAGTGAGTGGCACCTGAAGCACTAAGTGTGTGCGCAGTCTGCGATGATTCGTGGTCCAGGCGGGCCGCCCTGGGATCAATGTCTCTTCCCTACTGGAGTGCGTCATCTGCAATCGCGACTCGATCTGAATTGTGAGCCCTGCTGCCCGCAGTGTAGATCGAAGGCAGTAGTCTGTACAGACATAAGTCTGTGGTGCTCTGCTGCTGGGTTTGCAGGGGGCCTGTGTCGAGGAGGCCGCTTGTCTCGGCGGAGGCCTCATTGCAGGGTGAGGGCTGCCGCCCTGGCAGACGCTTTGGCCTTCCCACACGTGAACCATGCCCAGAGCCCCAGCCTATTTATTCATACTCCTATGCTGGAGTGGCGTACGTTGGTCCAGTCCACTCCGCTTCCAGGGGGGGACAACACAGTTACATGACCGAGATCTTCCCCACTGCCTGAGGTAACATGGTTGCGTCTATTGTCCACAACACTACAATCACCAGCAGTATATGTCCACATGGAGAGGTTTGTGCTCTGCATAGTGAGGTCTGTCCACCACATCACCGCTACACTTGGTATTGTGTGCATTTTTATTGATGGGTGACTTGCGTCCTTCACACATACTTGGTTGCCACATCTCCCAAGATTCAGCTATTGTATGGCTGAGGGACCATGCCGTTTTTGGAAGGTCCGCTGAACTGTTCTGCACTGCCTCGGTGGTAGTAGGGAGGGGGTGGTCCGGGGGGAGGTCCTGAGGGTGATGGCAGTGGGTGTTGTGGCCTTCTTTGGTGTCGGAGCTGCATGGTCAGTAGCTCTATGACATGTGTTGGTCTTCAGATGTGATTCTGGGCTGGGCTCCCTTTCATACTGTAGGTAGTCGTCCTGCTTTACACCAGTAAAAGGCAGATGTTAAATTCCTACTGCTAACGTAGCTTATCACCTGTTTTTGGATCGCACCCCAGATTTGGCTGCTCGTTGAAAATATCGGGAAGTGGTGTTTTTGTGTTATTTTTGCACGGGAATGCCTACTCTGCATATTATTAGCTTTAGTTGTCGCTCTCATTTGTGGCGAATTTGTTTGCGGAAGCTATTGTTGGAAATCTGGCAATATCGGCTGTTTTCACTAGGTTGAGAATGGAATGATAATTTAAAATCACTGAGAAAACCATAGGTTTAATGAACATTATAATTAGAAATTAGCATTTAAAAAACGTTTGAAATTCACTGAAAAAACCATAGGTTTCAGGCACGTTATAGTTAGAAATTAGCATTTAAAAAACCTTAGAAATTCACTGAAAAAACCATAGGTTTCAGGGACGTTATAGTTAGAAATGAGCATTTAAAAAACCTTTGAAATTCACTGAAAAAACCATAGGTTTCAGGGACGTTATAGTTAGCTGGACATTTCACTCGTACAAAACCATAGAAATTCCACTGTTATAGTTAGTTCAGCTAACTATAACTCGCACCCCCGCAATGCACTGCTGATGACATCACATATTACATCATTCATGACATGGTCAGTGACATCACTGATGACATCTCAAATGACATCACTGATGACATCACTGATGACATCATCCATGTCACAATCTGATGCACCTTCTCACACCCTAATATAACCTTTGATACACCCACTCCAAAAAACAGAATACCATTTTTGAAACCATAGACACACCAATACCACTTACTACATATCTAATCACTGGTTCTTAGGTCTACACATTCATCCACTCATTCACCCATACAATCACTCATACATGCAGTCACTCATCAATACAACACAATCATATGCACTCATACACCTACACAGACACTCACACACCAGCACTCATCCAGAGTTACTCACACACCTAGTCAGTCATGCAAATAATCAATCACACTTCCATTTACTGACCTATACAGTTATACACACAACACATCACTTATTCAAACAAAAAGAAATGCATAATTATTCTCTTATACAATCACTTATACAAGTACACACTCATCCATACAGCCACTCTCACAATCACTAACTCTCACGTATAGTCATTTATATACTCCAACTCTCACATACACTGTCTTTTACATATGTAGTTAGTTAGACATGTACCACTGAGACATCAATTCACTCACTAATACACCCATACACACACTTACCCATGCATACAGCTGTTTCCACATGCACTCTTGAACCCATACACCCAGTGAATCAACCACTCAAACATGTATGCACAGAGTAACACACCTCCCACGCACCCACACACACACTCAGGCACCCATACAAATACTCTGGCAACCAATTAATAACCCATATAGACACTCATGTAACTACTGACCAACCCATGCAGCAGCTTATACAACAGAAAACAGACTGATATAGACATTCACACAGTTTAGTCACTAACCCATGCATTCAGTAAGATACATGTAATAACTCAGTTAAACAGTCAGTCACACACCTACTAAATCCTCCATCCAGACACTTATACACCCACTCATTCTTCAATACACCTTGGTATATATATAATACATATTTAAACTTTAAAGAAAAACACATTCACTGGATGATGTCATCATCAGTGATGTCATCAGTGATGTCACTGACCATGTCATGAATGATGTAATATGTGATGTCATCAGCAGTGCATTGCGGGGCGTGAGTTATAGTCAGCTGAACTAACTATAACAGTGGAATTTCTATGGTTTTGTACGAGTGAAATGTCCAGCTAACTAGAACGTCCCTGAAACCTATGGTTTTTTCAGTGAATTTCAAAGGTTTTTTAAATGCTAATTTGTAACTATAACGTCCCTGAAACCTATGGTTTTTTCAGTGAATATATATATGTGTATGTATATATATATTCACTGAAAAAACCATAGGTTTTAGGGACAGTTATAGTTAGTTGGACATTTCACTCGTACAAAACCATAGAAATTCCCCCGTTATAGTTAGTTCAGCTAACTATAACTCGCCCCCCGCAATGCACTGCTGATGACGTCACATATTACATCACTCATGACATGGTCAGTTACATCACTGATGACATCACTGATGACATCTCAAATGACATCACTGATGACATCACTGATGACATCATCCAGTGACTGTGTGTTACTGTAAAGTTTAAATATGTTTAATATATTTAGGGAAAGGCGTATTGAAGAATGAGTGGGTGTATAAGTGTCTGAATGGATGATTTAGTACGTGAGTGACTGACTCTACAAGTGAGTGATTAAATGTATCTTACTGAATGCATGGGTTAGTGACTAAACTGTGTGAATGTCTGTATCCGTCTGTCTGTTGGTTTGTAAGCGGCTGCATGGCTTTCTGAATAGCTACATGAGTGTCTACATGGGTTATTGATTGATTGTCTGAGTATCTGTATGGGTGCCTGAGTGTTTGTGTGGGTGGGGTGTGTGTGACTCTGTGCATAGATGTGTGAGTTGGTGATTCACTGGGTGCATGGTTTCAAGAGTTCATCTGTGATGGACTGTATGGGTGTGTGTGTGTGTGTATGGGTGTGTTAGTGATTGAATGTATATCTCAGTGGTACATGTGTGAGTAACTACATATGTGCAAGGCAGTATATATGTGTGTTGGAGTATATAAATGGCTATAAGTGAGAGTGTGTGATTGTGAGAGTGGCTGTATGGATGAGTGTGTACTTGTATCAGTGATTGTATAAGAGCGTAAGAATGTGCTAGTATTTGTATGAGTAAGTGAGCTGGTGTGTGTATAACTGTATAGGTGAGTAAATGGGTGTGTGATTAAGTTTTTGCATGACTGACTAGGTGTGTGAGTACCTCTATGGATGAGTGGCGGTGTGTGAGTGTTTATATAGGTGTATGAGTGCATATGATAGTCCTGTACTGAGTGACTAAGTATGAGTGACTGTACGGGTGAGTGAGTAGATGTGTGTGTAGACCTAAGAATCAGTGAGTGGGTATGTAGTTTTTGGTGTTGGAGTGTCTATGGTTTTGAGAATGGCAGTCTGTAATTTAGAGTGGGTGTATCAAAAGTTATATTAGGGTGTTAGAAGATGCATGAAATTATCACATGGATGATGTCATCAGTGATGTCATTTGAGATGTCATCAGTGATGTCATCAGTGATGTCACTGACCATGTCATGAGTGATGTAATATGTGACGTCATCAGCAGTGCATTGCGGGGCGCGAGTTATAGTTAGCTGAACTAACTATAACGGGGAATTTCTATGGTTTTGTACGAGTGAAATGTCCAACTAACTATAACTGTCCCTAAAACCTATGGTTTTTTCAGTGAATTTCAAAGGTTTTTTAAATGCTAATTTCTAACTATAACGTGTCTGAAACCTATGGTTTTTTCAGTGAATTTCAAAGGTTTTTAAATGCTAATTTCTAACTATAACGTGCCTGAAACCTATGATTTTTTAAGTGAATTTCAAAGGTTTTTTAAATGCTAGTTTCTAACTATGCCTACAGAGGTAGGACATGTGAAGAAAGAAGAAAAAACGCACAGAAAGAAGCAAAAGATGTGCAGAAAGAACCAACAGAGGAGCAGAAAGAGGCCTTGTTGCAAAATCATCCTGTGCCCACAACTTTTTCAGACGGGTACTGGTGGTAACTGACTCTGACTAACCAGAGCCAGTGCTATGCTAAAAAACACTTAGAATACAGTGAAAACACCTACATACACTAGGGAACACTATGCGTTGGGGTACCCCTGTGATTAGCATGACCTCCTCTGCAAGTCCCTAGTACATAATAGGGCAGGGGATTAAAACTACCTCTTAAAACGCGCTACAGGGCGCGTTTGCACAGTGGTGAAGGGAGGGGGCCTGAGGTGACATGTGTGCAAACGCACCCCGTGGTGCGTTTTAAGTTGCAGGATTAAGTCCCTAGAATTCTGAGGGTCCCTGGGGCCCAACTAGCCCCCAGGTACCTACAGTTAGGACCACAGAGCTGAGTTGCAGAGAGGCGTTCCGAGGCCACGCACCTTTTTTCACCTCTCTGCAACGCAACTCTGTTGTGCTTACTGAAGGTACCTGGTGGGCTAGTTGGCCCCCAGGGTCCCTCAGGATTCAAAGGAAATTAATTCCCCAACTTAAAACGCACCACAGGGCGTGTTTGCGCACATGTCACCTGAGGCCCCGCCCCCTCCCTTCACCACTGTGCAAACGCGCCCCGTGGTGCGTTTTAAGTTGGGGGATTAGGTCACCTTCAATCTTGAGGGTCCCTGGGGCCCAACTAGCCCACTAGGTACTTCCAGTAAGCACCACAGGCCTGCGTTGCAATGCCTGTAACAAATTGTGCAGTTGTGTTTAGGTAGTGAAGAGGGTCATGCTGGGGGTAGTGTTTTAGGGTTTAGGGTAGTGCAGTGGTGTTTGTGTAGTGTAGGGGGTCATGCTGGGGGTAGATTTAGGGTTTAGGGTAGTGCAGTGGTGTTTGGGTAGTGTAGGGAGTCGTGCTGGGGGAGTGTTTTAGGGTTTAGGGTAGTGCAGTGGTGTTTGGGTAGTGTAGGGGGTCGTGCTGGGGGTAGTGTTTTAGGGTAGTGCAGTGGTGTTTGGGTAGTGTAGGGGTCGTGCTGGGGGTAGTGATTTAGGGTAGTGCAGTGGTGTTTGGGTAATGTAGGTGGTACTGCTGGGGGTAGTGTTTTAGGGTTTAGGGTAGTGCAGTGGTGTTTGGGTAGTGTAGGGGTACTGCTGGGGGTAGATTTTTAGGGTTTAGGGTAGTGCAGTGGTGTTTGGGTAGTGTAGTGGTTCGTGCTGGGGGTAGTTTTTTAGGGTTTAGGGTAGTGCAGTGGTGTTTGTGTAGTGTAGGGGGCAATGTTTTAGGGTTTAGGGTAGTGCAGTGGTGTTTGTGTAGTGTAGGAGGTCATGTTTTAGGGTTTAGGGTAGTGCAGTGGTCTTTGGGTAGTGTAGGGAGTCGTGCGGGGGTAGTGTTTTAGGGTTTAGGGTAGTGTAGGGGGTCATGCGGGGGTAGTGTTTTAGGGATTAGGGTAATGCATTGGTGTTTGGGTAGTGTAGGGGGTCATGCGGGGGGTAGTGTTTCAGGGTTTAGGGCAGTGCAGTGGTATTTGGGTAGTGTAGGGGGTCGTGCTGGGGGAGTGTTATAGGGTTTAGGGCAGTGCAGTGGTGTTCGGGTAGTGTAGGGGGTCGTGCTGGGGGAGTGTTTTAGGGTTTAGGGCAGTGCAGTGGTGTTCGGGTAGTGTAGGGGGTCGTGCTGGGGGAGTGTTTGAGGGTTTAGGGCAGTGCAGTCGTGTTCGGGTAGTGTAGGGGGTTGTGCTGGGGGTAGTATTTTAGGGTTTAGGGTAGTGCAGTGGTGTTCGGGTAGTGTAGGGGGTCATGCTGGGGGTAGTGTTCTAGGGTTTAGGGCAGTGCAGTGGTGTTTGGGCAGTATAGGGGGTAATGCTGGGGGTGGTGTTTTAGGGTTTAGGGCAGTGCAGTGGTGTTCGGGCAGTGTAGGGGGTCATGCTGGGGGTGGTGTTTCGGGGTCTAGGGCAGTGCAGTGGTGTTCGGGCAGTGTAGGGGGTGGTGTTTCAGGGTTTAGGGCAGTGCAGAGGAGTTCGGGCAGTGTAGGTGGTCGTGCAGGGGGTGGTGTTTCAGGGTTTAGGGCAGTGGTGTTTGGGCAGTGTAGGGGGTTGTGCTGGGGGTGGTGTTTCAGGGTTTGGGGCAGTGCAGTGGAGTTCGAGCAGTAAAGGGGTCGTGCTGGGGGTGGTGTTTCAGGGTTTAGGGCAGTGCAGTGGTGTTCGGGCAGTGTAGGGGGTGGTGCAGGGGTGGTGTTTCAGGGTTTAGGGCAGTGCAGTGGTGTTCGGGCAGTGTAGGGGGTGGTGCAGGGGGTGGTGTTTCAGGGTTTAGGGCAGTGCAGTGGTGTTCGTGCAGTGTAGGGGTCGTGCTGGGGATGGTGTTTCAGGGTTTAGGGCAGTGCAGTAGTGTTCGGGCAGTGTAGTGGGTCGTGCAGGGGGTGGTGTTTCAGGGTTTAGGGCAGTGCAGTGGTGTTCGGGCAGTGTAGGGGGTCGTGCTGGGGTGGTGTTTCAGGGTTTAGGGCAGTGCATTGCAGTGGTGTTCGGGCAGTGTAGGGGGTGGTGCAGGGGGTGGTGTTTCAGGGTTTAGGGCAGTGCAGTGGTGTTCGGGCAGTGTAGGGGGTCGTGCAGGGGGTGGTGTTTCAGGGTTTAGGGCAGTGCAGTGGTGTTCGGGCAGTGTAGGGGGTCGTGCAGGGGTGGTGTTTCAGGGTTTAGGGCAGTGGTGTTCGGGCAGTGTAGGGGTCTTGCTGGGGGTGATGTTTCAGGGTTTAGGGCAGTGCAGTGGTGTTCGGGCAGTGTAGGAGGTCTTGCTGGGGTTAGTGTTTCAGGGTTTAGGGCAGTGCAGTGGTGTTCGGGCAGTGTAGGGGGCGTGCTGGGGGTGGTGTTTCAGGGTTTAGGGCAGTGCAGTGGTGTTCGGGCAGTGTAGGGGGTCGTGAAGGGGGTGGTGTTTCAGGGTTTAGGGAGTGCAGTGGTGTTCGGGCAGTGTAGGGGGTCATGCTAGGGTTGGTGTTTCAGGGTTTAGGGCAGTGCAGTGGTGTTCAGGCAGTGTAGGGCATCGTGCAGGGGCTGGTGTTTCAGGGTTTAGGGCAGTGCAGTGGTGTTCGGGCAGTGTAGGGGGTCGTGCTGGGGGTAGTGTTTTAGGGTTTAGGGTAGTGCAGTGGTGCTTGTGTAGTGTAGGGGGTCGTGCTGAGGGTAGTGTTTTAGGGTTTAGGGTAGTGCAGTGGTGTTTGTGTAGTGTAGGGGTCATGTTTTAGGGTAGTGCAGTGGTGTTTGGGTAGTGTAGGAGGTCGTGCTGGGGGTAGTGTTTTAGGATTTAGGTTAGTGCAGTGGTGTTTGGGTAGTGTAGGGGGTCGTGCTGGGGGTAGTGTTTTAGGGTTTAAGGTAGTGCAGTGGTGTTTGTGTAGTGTAGGGGGTCGTGCTGGGGGTAGTGTTTTAGGGTTTAGGGTAGTGCAGTGGTGCTTGTGTAGTGTAGGGGGTCATGCTGGGGGTAGTGTTTTAGGGTTCAGGGTAGTGCAGTGGTGTTTGTGTAGTGTAGGGGTCATGTTTTAGGGTAGTGCAGTGGTGTTTGGGTAGTGTAGGGGGTCATGCTGGGGGTAGTGTTTTAGGATTTAGGTTAGTGCAGTGGTGTTGGGGTAGTGTTTTAGGGTTTAGGGTAGTGCAGTGGTGTTTGTGTAGTGTAGGGCGTCATGCTGGGGGTAGTGTTTTATGGTTTAGGATAGTGCAGTGGTGCTTGTGTAGTGTAGGGGGTCGTGCTGGGGTAGTGTTTTAGGGTTTAGGGTAGTGCAGTGGTGTTTTTGTAGTGTAGGGGGTCATGTTTTAAGATGCAACGCTCCAATACCTGACCAGTCTGCACTACATAAAACTGCAAAAAACTAAAAATAAAAAGTGTTTTTCACACTTTTGTCATTGGGCTATATGTGGGCTACATCTGGGTAATATTTGTGCTACATTTGGGCTCTTTTTTCACTGGTGGCCATCTTGGAAGACTTCTTTGTTATGAAGTTTCCTAATTTCCTCATTTACTGCAGTCTCCTCAGTAGGAAATGCTTTCAGTTTTTACTTTGATTCCATCAAGAAGGCATTCAGATGTGTCACACATTTGCCATAAATTCAGAATGTTAGCACTCTAGTTGTTCATTAGATCACTGTAGTAAAGCTACTGCTCACCAAGGAGTTAACTGGAAGTCTACTGCTGGTATTGAAAGTAATTGTTTCAGTCTGCATGTCAGAATTTTCTAATGAAATAGAAGAGGATTTGAGATCTCACTTAAAACATGCACTAAATTTTCTTTTTGCAGCACTAACCATAATTTCTAAGGCAAAATGAACCCCCTCATTTTGTTCCTTTTTAAATTAAATGTTTTAAGTGTTACCAGTTTATTCCAATCAAGATGGCTTCAGGTGTGCCATACTTTTGTCATAAGTAAGACTGTTAGCACTCTAGTTGTTCTTTAGAACACTCTGGGAAGCTGCAGTAGAACACAAAGGCATCAACTGACAGGCTGCTCCTGTTGAAATATAACAGGAAGATATTTGAGATCACACTTGAAACATGTCCTAATTTTTCTTTCTACAGCACTAACCATAATTTCTATGACAAAATGAACCCCATCATTTTGTTCCTTTTTAAATTAAATATTTTAAGTGTTACCAGTTTATTCCAATCAAGATGGCTTCAGGTGTGCCATACTTTTGTCATAAGTAAGGCTGTTAGCACTCTAGTTGTTCTTTAGAACACTCTGGGAAGCTGCAGTAGAACACAAAGGCATCAACTGACAGGCTGCTCCTGTTGAAATATAACAGGAAGATATTTGAGATCACACTTGAAACATGTCCTAATTTTTCTTTCCAGAGCACTAACCATAATTTCTATGACAAGATGAACCCCATCGTTTTGTTCCTTTTTAAATTAAATGTTTTAAGTGTTACCAGTTTATTCCAATCAAGATGTCTTCAGGTGTGCCATACTTTTGTCATAAGTAAGGCTGTTAGCACTCTAGTTGTTCTTTAGAACACTCTGGGAAGCTGCAGTAGAACACAAAGGAATCAACTGACAGTCTCTGCCCTTGTTGGATGTACATGTTTTACTGAGAATGTCAGACTTCATTCTCACATGACTGAGAAAGATAATGTGAATTTACAGAAAATATGCTCTCATTTTAGCTTCTGGAGCACCTTCCAAAACTGTATGGGACAAGCATGTGAAAATAGTTTTCTCTCAAACATGATTCATGATATCCCAGCAGAAGGTTTTTCACAGGGTAAAATCACCTTAGAACACACCACAATTCCTGAAATTAGTATGGTACCATCAACAAATGAATTCTAATGTAACTAAAGTCTGTTATCACCCTTTATAGTTCTCCTTTTGGTAACCCTCAAAATCTTTGATTCACTACAATGCATTTCAATGGGGTACTATCATTTATATTGGTCCCAAGATGGCTGCCAGCAATTCCAGGATGAAGTGCTGACAGCCAATCAGATCTCACGATGACATGTGTGGTTAGGCTCCGCCCAGATATATATGTGTTTTTACTTTTAATTTTTTCAGCAACAACTGAACGGATTTACACCATTTAACAAAAAGGGTTCTTTCTGAACCAAGAACTACCTCTTTGCCAAATTTGGTGTAATTCCGTTCAGCAGTTCGGGCTGTAGCCTTGCATAAAGTTTCCTATGGGAAATTGATTTTCTGACTCTTATTTTTTAATTTCTCCGCAACTACTGAACGGATTTACACCATTTAACAAAAAGGGTTCTTTCTGAACCAAGAACTACCTCTTTGCCAAATTTGGTGTAATTCCGTTCAGCAGTGCGGGCTGTAGCCGTGTCTAAAGTTTCCAATGGGAAAATGAATGGGGAAAACATGTTTTGGGACCCCCCTTTTTTCTCGGCCCCCGCTTGATGAATCACCCCGAAACTTTCAGGGTAGGAGCGGACCGGAGCGGGCCATAAAGTTTGAAAATTTCGCGAAGATTCGTCAACCGACGCAAGAGCTATTTCAAATAGAATGTCGCGGATTTCCTATGGAAAATAGGTCCTAACTATAACTATCTACTGGCGACCGCCAGTAGATAATATGTGTATGTATATATATACCTTGCACCTTGCACTTAGAATATTGACCTTTTAATTTTGGGTTTTTATTCTTGTATATCTCTAATATTGGTTTTGGTGCTTTTAATACATTTTAATGTTCATGAATTAATGGATATTTTAATTATTATAGTACTTAAATGTCCTTGCAAATTTGCACGCATTAACTTGCAGGCTGCCTAGTTAGCAGTTTCTTCTATGTCTATAAGTCTGTGTCACTGTCACGTGTTCAATCACTTGCACTTTAAAAATGGGTACACTCCTCATGCGCGTCATGTGATCAAGGCCTCTGGGAGGCCGAAACGCGTCATGGCGGTAGTGCTGGGTGTTCAAAAATAAAAACCTTGCACCGATAACAGGGTCCGTATTTGTCTGTTCCTGTCCAGTTGGATTTGTTTGGCGAAGTACGCTGCGTATATATATATATATATATTCCAAAAGTTCGATAGCTATGGAACCCGCGCCACTTATAATGGCGGGCCGTAACAGGGTCGCAAGCCCTCGTAAATCCAACAAACACAACGCCGTCTCAACTTCTCAAAGACAACACGTCAAGGCCCATATTTCTTTCAAGCGTGATTTATTGCAGCAAAATCACCCTACGCATTTCGGAGCGTCCGCTCCTTGCTCACGAGTAGTGTGCATGAAAAAACAATAAAGTTTTATAGCAAAATCATGTGACATACAAAGCATAAAAAGTGAAAACAGACTTTCTTGCATTTGTCTCACGTTCAATGTAATAGAAGACATTGTGAGCTCATCTATATATATATATCAACAACACAGGTCTGTCCCAATATTCCCGGACAGACTCCGATACTCCATAGGATGGCTCAATGTCAAAATTAATTTATTTTCGGCGTTACCGCACATAAAGCATTTCGGCTGGCTCCCCAACCTTTTTCAAACTGACTCTCCAACATTGCGGCCATCCATTAATATGTGCAACGTGCTGATGTCAATCCTAAACAAGAAAGAAATACTACATTGACTAACTATCAACCTTTCACGCTGTAGTCACGAGAGTGTGCAAAATGCTGATTTCAATAAAATAAATTAATTAATTAATCCAGAGACTATTGTCATTAAACATCTATCAAAATGTGATAACATAAATATATTTTACAAAACTCATAATAAAAATGTATTAAAAAATCTATCTCAACATGAAAAAGTTCTAATTAATTCAATTTATGTATAAAAAAATTATCCGATTTTATACAAATAAAGTGCATGGTGCATATTACTTTATATTTCTTGGGGTTTTTGCCCAAGTGGGCTAAAGTGCTACCACCTGAAGTGTATAATGAAAAACAAAAACACAATTTGAATTTCATTGGTTATTCTTGAATTTTTGCACGTAAGATAATATTCATCACCAATTATTAGTAACATATATTAAAAACTCCTCAGATCATATAACTACCTCTTTGCATAATGTAAAAAAAGCCCCCATTGTGCACAAAATTCCTCCAACTATAGTCAGCAGCAGTGCCGCCATAGGTGTTACCACTTTCCTATATCCCGTCCACATCCTGACATAATTCTTCTGTCCACTATCTGTTTCTTCTTCCTGGTCCCGTGGTATTGGGTGCAGCACGTCAGGTGGTGAGGGAAGGTTTCTATTTAGGAACCTCCCCTACCTGACACAGGTGCTTGGTTTAAAACAAATTGCAATCCCTACCCCGAGAGGAAACAGGAGCGTGCCTCTCCTCTGCTTCCCTTCCAATCTCCAATCCTGAGAGGGCGCTGGAGCGTGCCTCTCCATACTGACAAACTCCCCTAGTAGTATTGTATACGGTATTTGTAGAGCGCAGCTATCACCCAACGGGTATCTTGGCGCTATAGTACATGAATCCTCATCAAGCAGTGGAGGGAAAAAACAGGCGAAACTAACAGGTCAGCTCCAGAGCTGTCAAGCTCTGGGAAACAGCCATGTTTTGATCTTCTTCCTGAACTGTAGAAGATCATGTAGCTGTCTAAATTCCAGAGGGAGGCTGTTCCAGAGCTTTGCAGCGGCCGAGCTGAACGCTCTGCCTCCTGACTTAGCTCTTTGAATTTTTGGGACTTTCACCAAGCAGGCGGTGGCAGAGCGGAGACACCTTGTTGGAGTGTACCATGTAAAGGTCTCTTGAAGGGGTGTGGGTCCCAGGCCATGAAGACCCTTGAAGACCAAACACAGAGACTTAAACTGGATCCTCTGCATTATAGGCAACCAATGAAGCTCTGCAAGGGCCAGTGAACCTGACGAGCGTCGTGATTTCCTCAGTGCCAATTTGGCCGCCACGGTTTGGACTCTTTGGAGGCGCTCAATCAAGAATTTAGGGGCCTCTAACAGTAGAGCATTGCAGTAGTCAAGTCTACTGAGGATGATACTACCAACAACCAACGCTCTGGCCGTCTTTGGCAACAGCGGGAGGATCTTCCTTAGTGCTTTAATCAGGGAGAAACAGTTCACCACCACCTTATTTACATGTATTTCCATGGTTAAGTTCGCATCAAGCATCACTCCCAAATTACGTACTGCTTTAGCCGGAGCCAGGGTGGACGTGGTTGGAGAAGGCCAGAGATTGTCCGGAAAAGGGGAGGGACCTTCCCCATGGCGCAGTATAAGACTTCAGTCTTATCTGAATTAAATTGAAGTGAATTAGTTCTTAACCAGTGGGCAGTATCCTGCATGCAGTGATGAAAAGATGCCAAAGAAATCGACTGATTTCCCTCTAAGGAGAAGAAGAGTTGGGTGTCGTCGGCATAATTTACCACTTTCACACAATGCGCCTTCATAATTCCAATCAAGGGTCTCATATAGATTTTAAAAAGAATAGGGCTTATCGCCGAGCCCTGAGGAACGCCATGGTGGATGTTGGAAAACTTAGACTGATACGGCGGAAGGGAGACCGCCTGACATCTGTCAAATAGATAAGAGCGAAACCACTCTAGGGCCGTCCCTGACACCCCGACTTCTTCCAACCTGGTCAGCAGAATACAGTGGTCGACTGTATCGAAAGCGGCAGACAGGTCGAGCAAAATGAGAATGCCCGATTGTCCCCTGTCTGCCCGCAATTGGAGGTCGTCTAACACGGTCACTAGGGCAGTCTCAGTTCCATGGCCAGGTCGAAAGCCGAACTGAACGTCGTCCAACCTGGAGTTAGATTCCAGGGACTGAGACAAGGTATTGCTGACCAGTCGTTCAATGATTTTAATCGGGTAAGGTAAGAGAGAGATTGGTCTATAGTTCCCAGCGCAGGTCAGGTCAAGTGTCTTTTTTTTCAAAAGTGGAGTAACCACCGCCCGTTTCCAGCATGCTGGCACTGAACCAGAGGTCAAAAAGCTATTACAGATCTGGCGTAAAGTAGGAAAAAGCTCAGAGCCCAGCTCCTTCCAAATTCTGTGAGGGAGAGGGTCCATTCTGTGAGGGAGAGGGTCTAAAGGGGACCCCGAAGATACACTCATAGCAGTTCTGTTAAAAATCTCTTCCGAGAGTGGCTCGAAATAACTCAGAGAGGTCAGTCGACCTGACTCTGCCCTTTCATCCTTCCCTAAATCTCGTGTCTCCTTGATTTTAACAGTGAAGTCTTCTTTCTTAGGAGAATTATTCCTATTCAGTCCCTCAATAATGTTGCTTATTTTCTCCATGAAGAAAAATGCTAAGCTATAGAAGTGTCCAAAATTTGCGAGTACTTCGCAAACGCGGCAGGAGTTGCGAGTCCATTTTCAGTTGCGGCCGGAGCCGCAAAACATTTCCTTTTCGCAGTAAAGCCGCGAGTGCCTTACTGCTGCGGCTGGAGCCGCTTCACCTTTGTTCTTCACGTGGCAGAAGCCGCGACTGCACAACCGTTGCAGTCGGAGTCGCTAAACCTTTTCTTCACGAGGTACAGCCGCGAGTGCTTATTCATTGCGGCAGGAGCCGCCAAACGCTTCCTTCAAGCGGCAGAGGCTGCAAATCTTTCATTACGGTGACAGGTGCCGCTCCCCAGTTTCCAAGGTGGCAGAAGCCGCAAAATATTATTTCCCCTAAAGCAGAAGCTGCAAGTTGGCTTCTGATGTAGCACGGACCGTGAAGCCTTTTGCTCTACAACAGCGGGAGCCGCCAGAGAACTATAATCAATGCTGACCGTGAGTGAGGGCACCGGAACTCTCTCCTATCCTTGAGGCGCACGGCAGGAGCTGGCTGCACCGCCTCCAACGCGAACACGAGTTTGGCTTTCACCCTTGTTTTCTTTGCACCCTTCTGGAAAAAGCGCCATCAGGAGAAGCCAGCGCTTTGTTTAACACTGTACATACAGATACCCCTGATCCATTAATTCGGAGCAGCTTCAAGAAAGTTTCTCTAGTAACTCTGGATCTGTTACTAGATGTATAAAACAAAGAGAGGGACCCTTTGCAACCAAAGGACTGGGGTTCTCCAAAACTGTAAAATAGTTCGTCCTCTGTCAACACAACTAATATATAACCCAAATACACATTAAAAACACCATCCAATCTCACATGAAGGTGAGATATCACACTCAATTACTCTGGGTGTATTATTTTGTCCAATAGCAAATTATTACCACCAATAAAATCACATCAATCATAAATACAATTGTAAAAAATTCGGTTTATTAATGCATATGTGCACAAAATAATGTTGTCTTTTAATTGTATGAAAAAAAGAGAAGGAATGTATTTGATAAAATCATCATTTTTTACTAAAAACATCACATATTAAAACCATAATCAGTACAACAATTCATCAAAAACAGTAATCAAAAAATAGCAGCAAGAGAGAAAAATAGCAGCATAAGAGAAGACAGATAAAACTAAAAGACATTCAAATTTGTCATTTAAATTCCACACCCGTTTTTATATATTATTGCTATCAGGGGTCGCTGTTTATACGTAAATCATCAAAGATCAGCAGACCACCGGATTACACGGATTGCATGGATCTTAAGGCGTCGACGCGTTTCGATGGATATAATTTATAAAACCATCTTTTTCAAGACAATAATTAGAAGTCTCTCTCCTAGTTAAAAAATATACAATGCAACAAAACATTAATATACCTGCACATAAAAACCACCACAGAGTAAATTTATACAATCCACTAGCTATTTGAAAATTATACACTTCATTTTTATAAAAACAACATTAAAAAGGAATTTTTTTACATTTATTATGTCTATTTATAATTTACTTTTTATTAGTGCAAAGTTTACCATTGGACAAACCCACCCTATCATTTTCATACCATCCAAACTTCAACAGGTGTTGTCCTCATTCTTAAATTCTGTATTTCAGATCCTCCAAACCAACAACCTACCTATTCGGTTATTCTACGGTGTATACATCCACACTAACGTCTTCAAATATTCCAAAGGGAGTCCTTATTTAAATCACTGGATTCTCCACTTTCTACTAAAATAGTAAAAAGAAAATATACTGTAAACAACAGGTTTCATGGGTCAAACTCGCCCCCAAGATCACTCTGTTTATTCCACACATAGTGGTCATTATAAACCAGGCTTCTCACCTTTCATTAAACTTTATTGAGGACGTAGATGGAGTATCCTCAATACTCCTCAGTATACTAATTTCTTAATTCAGAACAATGGCGTCCCCAGTTGATTCTGGATAGGGTTAAAGACCAAATTTCTCTGTCCCTACACAGGTTAAACCTTGTGTAATTCCAAGCTAAATATAAAGAAAGATATACAAGATAAACCCAAATTCATCCATTGTTATCTTTATCAATAATTATTCAAATTATATATTCATTACTTCACTCCACAAGGAGAGGTTTCCTTAGTGTACACTCTCCTCAATAACTATATGACACCTCATTATCTCTACCGCCCTTACTTTATTTAAAAACTACTACAGGTTATCCACCTATTTATGTATATTATCTACGACATAACCCGGGAGAGAAGTACCGAGATTAACATTTACACTGATATCTTCGATTTATAATGGCGTCTACAGCAATTCCAAGCAGTAACCAACGTCTTTGACCAAATCATGTGTTTAATGAACCGCCGTCTCCTAGTCAATACTCCGTCGATTCCCACTTCAAGTCCTATATTATTCCTACTGCCTTACCTTCCAACACCTGGATTGTGCAGCGTATCGGAACCTCACTCTTCTGCTAGTCGACCGGAATGATCACATCCGCTTTTACCCGGTTGGCTTTTAAACTCTACTACCCGACATGAAAATGGGCACATAAAAGGGTCACGTATCACGTGACACGACAAGCACATGGTAAAATCGCGTGTCACGTGATACGGCAAACGAGCCTAAGAATTTTTTTATATACATAAAATTACGCGGCCATATTTAAACGTCCTAACTCTCTCGAGTCGACCGGCATAATCCTTCTCTTTTTTTCATACAATTAAAAGACAAAATTCTTTTGTGCACATATGTATTAATAAATCGAATTTTTTACAATTGTATTTATGATTGATGTGATTTTATTGGTGGTAATAATTTGCTATTGGACAAAATAATACACCCAGAGTAATTGAGTGTGATATCTCACCTTCATGTGAGATTGGATGGTGTTTTTAATGTGTATTTGGGTTATATATTGGTTGTGTTGACAGAGGACGAACTATTTTACAGTTATGTTACTAGACGCCCAATGAGATTGTACTATATACCACCATGCTGAGTCGTTCATGGTGAGTGTGTGTACCTTTTTTCTTTTCTCCCTTTATCACATCTGATAATGACTTTAACTAGAGTCTAGTTCCTGCATCTTTTCATTCCCCTCTTATAGTCATCCCCTCCCTTTTGTCTTGCAGACCACCCACTCATTCCTCCCGCCTCTGAGATTACCCTGCAGACGCTGTCTGTATTCCTCCCGTCTGATCCCGTCCTATCTGACATCCCTCCTGCTACTTCTCCTTCGTGTCTCAGCACACCAGGGGTGGTGTATTCCTCTTCCTTTTCCCCTTTGGGACCAATCGCCCATACTGTCATCATCAGTGTGGAGGACTGGTCCAGAGGTGAGAGCGGAGGCTCTCTTCATTCCTGCGGTCCCTGTTGGTCAGGTGAGTGGGGGTTGTAACAATAGGATGATATCTAAGACATTTTCTCTTGTAGTATATTAAACACTGTTGCTCCTTAATATCTTAAAACCTTAAACTTGTCCATAGATACTATAGAGAACAGGGAGGAGGCTACCTTACAGATGTACATAAAGTTCCTCCTCAGTGTTTAGTCCTGTGGGCATCTTACTGTTCAAATTTAAAAAGATCTTGATTCTAGTCTTCTTAGTCGTTGTCCCCTTTTTGGGGGGCAATGAAACAATCACAAAATATGTTAAGTTTGATACATCCCCATCATGGAATTCTTTAAAATGGCTGCCACTGGATAACTTTGGTCATTGTTCTTGATTTCCCTGATGTGCTGCAGTCTTCTCAGATGCACTTTTAAAATGCTGCTGCGAATATACATCTTTGGACAGGTGCACTGAAGAACATAAACCTCAAATTCACTTACAGTGCAAGGCTGCTTTTATCTTGTAACTCATGCTGGACAATGGGGACCTAACTTCTTTTGTATTTACCCCAAAACTGCAAGCCTTGCATTTGAGACAGTGCTTCCTGTCAACCAGGATCCTGCAGTCTGTATTTCAGGGCTACTATGCACCAGCTCTTTTCTCATGGACTTGGCGCATCTAAAGGTCATTAATGGTTTGGCTGGTACTGTGTTGCCTATTAGGGGACTGCTTTTAATAGGGTGCCAATGAGTATTTTTCTTATATTCTGATGTTCCCTACTGTATCCTGTGATCATTCTCAACTCATTTTGATCTTTTTTTAAAATTCTCTTTTCTCCTTGAGATAGCACCTCTCTGAAAAAGAATTTCTTCACGGTCTTTAAGATTGACCTTGCTGATGGCACTATCCAGAACCCTGCTGTTATAGCCATGAATTAAAAATCTTTTCTTTAGATCTTCCTGCACTTCTCCCAGTATCTCCTTATCGCTAAAGTTCTGCATCATTCTAAGATTCTCTGTGTAAGGGATACTGAATTTGAGGTTGTTTGGATGGAAGCTATGGGCATGCAACAGGGGATTGCCCGCTGTGAGTTTCCTGTATGTTTTCGTCTGGATTTTGCCATTGCTTGCAAAAACTGTCAGATCTAAAAAGTGTACCTTATTTTTACTCATGGTGGTGGTAAAATGCAAATTTAAATCATTATTATTGAGACTCTCTGAAAAGTTTCTTGCTGTTTCTTCTGACCCATTCCATATAACAGAGAGATCATCAATAAAACGGGACCAAAGGACCAGGTTTTCAGACCATGCTCCAGCATATTCATTCACAAGCACCTGCTGCTCCCAATAGCCCATGTGCAAATTAGCATAAATGGGGGCAAAGCAGGTGCCCATTGCTGTACCTCTCTTTTGTCAATAGATCACCCTGTCAAAGAGGGAAAAGTTGTTATATAAACTAAGTCTGGGCAGTGAACTCCACTCCACTCGCGGAGTTTGCATGGATCTCCTAACTCCGCTCCGCTCCTCACTCGTGTTCGTCAAAGTCAAGTTTGCGAGCGGGAGCGAGGAAAATCCACCTTCAAGAGAGATTTTTCCTCATTCGCAATCATCAGCATCAAGTTGGCAAGTGTGAGTGTGGAAGATCAACGGGTGGTCAGATTTCTCATTGTGAGTGTTCGCCTATGCTCGCTCCCGCTCGCATTGAGAAACCGTCTTTTTGTGTTGAGAAAGCTGCGGCTTGAGTAAAAAATCTACTCAAGCAGCAGAAAGGAAGCAGTGCCCGCTTGCTCTGTGCATGGTGCGGTACGTGATGATTGCACAGTGCGAACAAGCACCTAGCACTGAAAATCACCGCAAACGGCATTTATCTAACGCACTCTGCCGCTTGCAGAGCTCCGCGTAGCGTGGCAGAATTTTTTTTTCACTTTGCAGAGTTCCGCGTACTTCGCCCAGGCTTAATATAAACACAACTTTTCCTTCAACAATATCATTTTTGTGTGCTGTAGGATGCTCAATGGCCTATGACCTAAAAAATATTCAATTGCTCTCAAACCATCACTGTGGGAAATACTCGTATTACACATATATACACACACACACGCATACACTAAGCCTGCCGCCCTGTCTAGTAGGATTCCCCCTACTCAGGAACTCTGCGATGGCCTCTCAGATTTTTTCTATGAAAAAATCGTGGACATCTATTCTACTTTTAACCCCTCCCAGCAACCCCCGGAACAAACCTCGGAAATTACTTATACCATTGCCCAATCACTCACCTCCTTCGCCCCTATCCCCCTTGAAGTTGCTCTCCAAAAATGGCTCACCTGTAAATCTGGCTCTCCGAAAGACCTCTGCCCGGCCTCTCTTTTTAGTTCTGTTGCCCCCCTCATTATTTCCCCCTGAACACCATTTGGAATACCTCACTACAGTCTGGTGTCTTCCCTTCTGCCTGGAAACAGGCCATGCTAATTCCTATTCTGAAAAAACCTTATGCTGACCCTTCGGTCTCTAAAAACTACCGCCCCATCTCCCTTCTTCCCAAACCGGCTAAGGTCCTCGAAAAAATTGTCCAAGAGCAACTGCCACCTATCTTGAATCCGGCCACCTTCTTCATGACTCTCAATCCGGTTTCAGACCCGGTTTTAGCACAGAGACCACTCTGTTGGAGGTGTCGGAAAATATCCGCGAATGTGTGGACACAGGCGAGGCAGCCATGTTAGTGCTCCTCAACTTGTCTGCAGCATTTGACACGGTCTCCCATGACATCTTGGTAGAGAGACTTCTCAGCCTTGGAATCCAGGGCCCCCCCCCTTATCGTGGATTAGATCTTTTTTAACTAACCGCTCTCAAATGGTTTTCCTGCAGCCTTTTGTTTCCAGCGAGAAGCCGCTCAACTGCGGCGTCCCTCAGGGCTCGGCACTTAGCCCTTTACTCTTTAACGTTTACCTATCCCCCCTGGCTAAAGTAGTTGAATCTTGTGGAGTCCGAGTGATTTCCTACGCTGACGACACCCAACTTGTGTTCTCTTTCAGAGACTACTCCGAAGCTACCTTCTCCAATTTCAGACGCTGCTTGCTTAACATCTCCTCCTGGATGGCCCTTAACACCCTCAAACTAAATTCGGATAAAACGGAGGTGATGTTCTTCAATCAACCCAGCCCCCCCTCCTTCCCTCTGGTGGCCATCAGAATTGTACCCCCCTCCGGAACCTGTGTCATCGGCCAGGAATCTAGGTGTCAGGTTCAATAGCAAACTTTCTTGCAAAAATCAAATCGACCTAGTTTCTGCAGCCTGTTTCGGGAAACTCCACATGATGTGAAAAATGTTCCCCTTTCTCCCTCAGGACTCTCGCCGGACCGTTGTTCATGCACTTATCACTTCCCACCTAGACTACGCTAATAGTCTGTACGCAGGGGCTCCCGCGTACCTGATCAGATGTTTACAGACGGTCCAGAATGCGGCGGCTAGACTGATATACAACATCCCTTATCGCCACTCGATCTCCCCCTACCTTAAGAAGCTTCACTGGCTCCTAGTGGCCAAACGCATCCAATTTAAATCAATGGTTCTGGTCTTCAGATCACTACGGAATACGGGCCCGGCCTACCTGAGAGCCCGGCTCAAACTTGCCCAGTCTTGCCGCGCTCTTAGATCCAACCACCTGTGCCTCCTCATATCCCCCCGCTTTCGTCACGCCTGAATGGGCGGCAGAGCATTTGCGGTGATCGCGGAAAAAACCTGGAACAGCCTGCCTCTGCCATTGCGTTTGACCAAGTCAGAATCTATTTTCCGCCGAGACCTTAAGACTTGGCTCTTCTCCAGTGCCTAAATACCACTGAACTTACTCACCTCCTTCACCTGTCCAAGCGCCGGGACACCGTCGATGGGGGTAGCTGCGCGCTATACAAGCTCCTAAAATAAATAAATAAATGCATATATATATATATATTGCACTATTTGGCACTTTAGGCGCTTTTGAGCTTTGACAGGCACTGGCACTTTCATTTACAGAGCTGCTAGGGTATTTGTACCATGATACAGAATGCTTTGCATAATATATTTGCACACGATTAATGCTCCTTTTGCACATACTAGCATATTTGCACATTACATTACAAAAGCCTGTTTTGCACAACAGCATCTTTTGCACATGTTCATATGGTTTTTAAATATGTATGTATATTGGTTTTATCCATTGAGAACATATTGATGTGTATATAGCCAATGCATTTATATTTGCATTTTTGCACTTTTCATTGCTATGGCCAAGTGCCAAATAAAAGATACTGATAGGATAGACCTCTATAATATGATAATACATGAGAATATGGCAAAAGTGAAAGAGTAATATAACGGGGGTGAATAGATTGCATTTTAATACATCATGATGTGTGTGCCAGCATATTGTATTTGTACATAGAAACATTGTTCTGGAATTATGGTCAATTTAGAATTTGTCATGCTTTGTGTAGAAGATATATATGCGCATAGTATTTTTCCTATGTTTACCAGTGCCGTAGTTCGCGTAGTCGCGCTACGCGAAGCTACGCGAAGACGTCGGAGCGCTACGCGAGCTACGCATAGCTTCGCGAGCGTGCGTAGCTGCTTGTCGCGCCCGTTCGTGATGCTTTTTTTTTCTTCGGGAACGCGTTGTGCGTGTTCGGGACGCTGTTCGCATGCTCGGGGGCGCGAACTTACCCATGCGGTCGCCTATGGGCGCGGCCATCTTGTTTTTCACTTGTCCCGCCCGTTCGCAATGCCTTATTTCCTGTTCCGGGTCGCGTATAGCATGCTCGCGATGCGCATTTCATGTTCGGGAACGCGTCGTATGTGTTTGCGACGCTTTTTGCGTGCTCGGGGAGAAATATCGCGCGAACTTACCCACGCGGTCGCGATGGGCGCGGCCATCTTGTTTTTCACTCTATGCTATGGTTCTGGGCCTGCTTTTCTATCCTCCCTCAATCTTTGCAATCCTTAGTTTTTTACACTGTTTTTTCAATTTTTCTTTATTTCTTATCTATCTCTCTCTCTGCCTAAGTCTATATTTTGCATTTTTTTCTACTTTTTACTGTGTTTTTTAACTTTTCGACTGTTTTATATAACTTTCTTCTTTAAGCTCCTACTTCTTCCCCTAACTTTATTTTTCCCTTCTAACTTTTCTTTTCCGCCTCCTCCCAGTCCCACCCCAGAACCATGTCGAAGGGCAGCAGTGACGGCTCGAAGGGCAAGGCGCGTGCTCCCAAGAGCCGCCGCCTGCCTTGCGGCAGACTGCGCCCTGCAGGGGTGCAAGCCCGCCAGCTTTTTACTGAGGCGGAGGTGGCCGCCCTTGTTTTTTTCTTCAGCGCCACCTCCCCTTGACCTTGGCAGCAGGCGGCAGGCCAGGCTCCGGGTACCCGACCCAGGAGCGTCACCGCCGGTGGGCGAAGGTGCGCCGGGCAGTGTTCCGCTGCTCAGGGGTCCGGCGCACCCATAACCAGCTGGCCCCCCGGTGGTCAGACATCCTCGACTGGGAGCAGGACCTGTTGGACCTGCTAGGTGTCGAGGTCGTGGGGCTTGATGAGTAGCTAATGTAGTATAAGTATTGTGATTTGTGTATACATTTTTTACAAATAACAAGAATACTGCTGCTTACATTGCAGGTAAATTACGTTTCAAAATCTTCTGTGATTGTAGGACACAGGTGCTGGGCGCTACTCTTACTTGTTTGCAACTTTGCGCTCGCTTGTCCTTATTATTATGTAAGAGTTTACTTTAGAGAACTTCAGTTAGGTAATGCTATTTCTAGAGAGACTCTAGTCCTTCCTTTGTCCTCCTGTCAAATAGTAGTGGATGGATTGATAGTTTGTTAGTAGGTTTAGTTATTAGTTGATCATTTTTGAGCGGTCTGCGTGACGCATCCTCTGTCACTGAGTGCTGCTTACCCCAGTCCTTACTAGTAGAACCTTTTGTAGTTTGTTTAGTGAGTGGTAAGCTTAGCAGTGTCAGTCAGCTGCAGAACATCAGACTTAACCAACCAACAATTTGGTGTATGCATTATGCACCAATTTATGCATGTGTCCTCCTTCTCATATATGCATTTATGAGGGCAATAAAAAATGGAAATGCAGACTTAATGAACAATTGGCCCGCCTGGAATAGGTGGGCTAGGTCAGGTGGTACTTAGGCTTAGTTAGTGTTCTGGATTTTATTTGAATCAATCCGAATGAAACACTGAATTAGTGTTCCCAAATAAGTAGACTGTCCGTGACCGTGAATCCCGCAAGCCAGTAGTCGATCGGATTAGATAGGTCAATTTTATTGCAATTTTTGGTTCCTAAAACGTTTTGAGCGTTTTTGTAGATAATTTATTTGTTTCACAGCAATCATTAATGTTTGTGTCTTTCTTTATTATATCTTACCTGATCACTGATCTGCAGCACCCAGGGGCAAGAAGACGGGGTCCGAGTCGGCGGGACAACCACCAGACGACCGCTCCTCTACCGAGGGCCCTGCTGCTGGTCCCAGTAAGTCCTCCAGTGGTTAATATTAACATTTATATTGCCCTAACTTTTAATGCACCTTATTTTTCCAGAACTATTAATTATGGTTCCACTCCCTAATTCTATTTTTTACAAAAGATTCTTTGATCTTGACTTGACTATCTGTTTCTAAATTCTGGTTATCCCTGCCTCTAAGTTCTAACTGCCTCTGCTATGAATGTCTGTACTACTACTATTATTAGTCTGTCGCTAAGCTTGCCCAGTTTGCATTGCCACTCTTTATTGTACGGTTTTGAATAAAACTCCGATTGACCAATAGCTGAGTCCAGTCCTTTCGGTTGTCCTCTTCTAGGCTTCTTAATCTTGAGGCTTTGACAATTACTACAAACAAAATGCCCAACCAGATATTTGACTATTTTTGATAGGATATAGTACATACTGCTACTGATGTGTGGATTCTGTACAGCCCCATGCAGAACTATGCACAAGGAAATAGGATGTTGGTGATGGGAGTTTGGAACTTGGACGTTCCTCACACCTCAGTCAGAAGTGAACCCACAATCCCCTGAACGACTAGCTATAGTGTAGTGTCTCACTCTCATCAGGTCCCCGAACCCCCACCCGAAGATACCCAATGAGATTACACAACCCAGAACATAATATAACACCCTTTCGCTCACTTACTCATGTAAGTCCACCACCTCCACCACCACCACACCAAATACCACAGAGTCTATGTTTAAGTTTAAAAGGTTTATTTTCAAGTAACAAGCTCTGTATGTTGTTCTATAAAATTCAGTGTACTCCAGCCAGCTCCAACAGCTAAATGCATAAGATTAAAACAATAAACATTGTTACAACAAGTGCATGATGATTGATGATAGAACTTAGAAGACAAAAGATCTGTGAGAATTCTGGGAGACTCCTCACCGTAGAACGTAGAATGACTGGTTACATGCATCATTCATAAGCTCTGCAAATCTCTGGTTCGTAGAAGGAAATCTTCTGCCTGAGAAAAATGGTGCGCGTTAGATAGTATAATGCAAGCATTTGTCAGTCCTGCCAAAAAAGTGTAACATGTTACTTATGGCTAAGCAATACGGACTAACCGAACTCCATAACAAAGTGGCTTGTTTTTCGACCTCTTGTACGCAACGCTCAGACAGTAGCTGTATGTGCTCATGTGGGCTAAAAAGGCGTCTTACTGTTACTGCACAACAAGCTGCGAGGTAACATGCGCAAAAGACATGAAGTGAAAAATGGTTGCATGGCTCAGGCTAACTTTGCAAAGAGTAGAGTGTAGTATAATAAATAATGACCCTAGGGACCATAACACTACTAGTGTCTACTGACTCTAGTACCCGATTTGGACTACTGAATGTGATGTATAATAATATGTATGTATTAACTTTTTTTTTCAATCTTGCTAGTGAAAAAGAAGAAATATAAATGGGGGAGGTGTACACAGGCATCTAAAAATGTGTCATGTTTTTATCTAGGCGTAGTAGCGACCACCAGTGCCGGCGGGGCCAGCGGCGATTCGGCCATTCCGGAGGGGGAAGGAGATGCGGCACCTGCAGGAGCTACAGGGGGTGAGCCAGCAGCAGTGGCGGGCGATGGTAAGTTATATTCATTACGTATTGACATTGCACTAGCTGGAAGGGTGTTGAGTGACTTCACTCACTGTACTGTTGTTGAGACTTATTAGGTATGAAGTTGTAGTGAACATTATACAACGGTTGAAGAAGAGAAGACACCCTTAGCATTAGCAATGCAGTAGCAATAGCATTACCAGCGTGACTTGATTAACCAATGGCCTCTTCTATCTGACTCCAACTCAGCTGTGAAAGTTTTATGGAGGAGACTAAAAGTCAGATCAGATGACCTTGATGGATGTGTTGAATAAAAAGGGAAAGAAGGGTGGAAGGAGGAAGGACGGGCGAGATTTAATATGATTGATGACTGGCAGAGAAGGATACGTTGGAAGCATGGATATAGGTGGCTGATAGGAATCAGATGCATGTGTTGTTGAAGGATGGGTGGAAGGTGAAAGAAGAATGGATGCCTGCCTGGGTGGGCGACACAGTATGGGTGGATACTGTGGATAGCAAGAATCATCAGCGGTGTTTGGGTGAACCTCTAAGCCAAGGCAAGCAACGGAGTGAGTGGACGCATGGGTTGTTGTTGGCGAAACAAAGTAAGGTTTGTGGAGAGATTAAGAAGAATGATTGACATTTACTTAGAATGGATGGATGCCTGTATGTATTCATCATAGACAGCATAGGTGGAGACTGTCACGGGATGCACAGTTTTAGTTTTAAGGGAATGTAAAAAAAAACGCGCCACAGTAGCAAAGCCGATGTGGGTAGGGACAGGGTGGGGGGTAGCAGTAAACAATGTATTACGCGGTCAAATACAGGTAAGTTTACTGTAAACATAAAAATAAATAAAGCGAATTTCATTGTGCGCACTGCACCGCCAAAAGCGATGCAGTGGGCGCAACAAAATTACTTTTATTTCTTTATATGTTTACTTACCTGTAATTGGCCGTAATCCATAGTTAACTACCCCCACCCTGCCCCTCCCTACGTCACCGCCCGGCAGCACTCCCCGAGTCCCACCACCGACCGCTACTGACCTTATGTTGTCGTCCCATAAAAGCAATGATCATTGGATCAGATATATAATCTGCCTTTTTGTAGTAGCCAGGGCACTGTTAAAGTGAAATTGACCAATTGCCCTGCTTCATGTAACAGAGAGAGTATGGCCAGTGCCACCCGTAATAGAAAAATAAATACGAGCTTCCCCACCTGCATACAGTAGTAAATGATGACTCGTATGTTTGTCTTGGGTGCAAGCATAGATGACCGAGCTGGCATGCCGGCTACAACCAGGTTATGTCATTTCGCTAAACTAGTAGAGATAAGAAGAAGACTGGTGTACTGGAGTCCATAGTGATAGTATAATGCCTGAAACTCCCACAAATGTTACAGGCCGAGGAAGTGGGAGGATAGATAGATTATTATACCAGAAATGTTATGTACTGTGCTTCTTGCTAGTGCTACTGTGCCATTATGTGTTGAATTAATTTTGTGTTACTGTTTTGCTAAGAGTACTGGTTACAACAATATTCTTTTTCTTTCTTGATATAGATAGTACTCCTTCCCAAGGCAAACCATCCCAGAAGGAGTTGGCAGCCAGGGCCCGGCATCGGAAACTGGAGGCCATCTGTGCCGAGTACCGGCGGCTGGTGGCTCAGGCGGAGGAGGAGGAGGCGGCAGCAGCAGCAGCCTCGTCCGATGCCCCGGGCCCCAGCCAGGCCAGACCTCCAGTGGTACGGCGCCGCAGTCTGGCAGCCGCCCGCCACAAATCGATTGCAACCAGCACTGCTGTCCAACACCCTGGATGCCACTGCAGGGCATTTTGACGCAAGATTCTCCTCCGGGTGGCACGGCTAGAGGAGCAACTCGAGGAGCGGGTTAAAATTCTGGTGGACAAACACCTTAAAGCCCGCCGAATATAATAGGACCCTGTTGCATTGCCCCTTTTTTATTCCTTTTGTTGGTGGGTGGGAATTGGGGGTTGGGGTTTGGACATTCTTTGGACTTTTTTTCGTTTTGGACATTGGTTGGGGTTAGGGAGAGGGGTGGGTCAGGTGTGGGATAGTTTATTTTTGTTAGGGTAATAAATTATATTTATTCTTCAACATACAATGTTAATGTTTTGTGGGGGGTTACTGTTTTACAAATTAACGTCACATGGTTTCTTTCATTGCTGCTGCAGGGCCGCAGCCAGTGTTTGATTTAAATAATCTGCCGATGATGTAACACAAACAGATAGATGCGGTACCCCTCACTGAGTGATTTGTCCTACTAGTACTGTCAGTCTCTCCTCCTAGTCCATTATACCTCCCACCAAACTTATCTTACCTGTGATTGATGATGATTACGTTCGGCACAGCGATGGCTGCATGGTTTCCCAAGAGAATGGAGAAGATGCCATGGTTGTGGTGGTAGTAGTAGAGTAGACACTGCCAACAGCATTTGCTAAAAAAATAAAAAAGAGACAGTCACTTGCCTGAAAGCGACTGTGGGAGGAGTAGTAGAACGAAGTCAAATACAGTAGAACGAAGTCAAATACAGTACAGAAGAAGACTGCCAAACAAACAATATTGCATTTGCAACTGCTAAAGTCAAATAAAACATAATGTTGGCGGGGACAGCCTAGTACAAGAAGTTACAAACTGTAGTTGTGTCGAGTGAGTCACTTAACTTAACACAATCGTAATTCGTAACCTTTACTGCTGTGTGGTAGGAGTTTGATGATGAATCCAATCAATGCTGGCAATTAATTATGATGTACTATTAGCCGGTGACGGCTTGCACATAGACTGAGCATGGGTGGGCAAGCAGAAGAAGCTCCTCGCCCTGCCTTGAAATTTAATTAGTGTTGCTTTTACCACATCTGCCCCAGCAAGCGTGTGATCAATTGGTGTACATTTTATGTAGTCACATCACACCTCAATATAAATCACAGCCCGGGGGAAGAGGGTTAGGGTTTGAAGAATGGATGGGAAGGGGAGTTTGGGGAAAGGTTTGAGAAAGAAAAACAGTACGCATGGACAACAAAAGCAAAGCGCAATCTTGGCAGACGACCATGATCTTATCCAAAAAATCTATAAAGGGAGAAAAAGGCAATGCATGCATGATGAAGATAACTTGATGGTTAATGAGTAGTACTTACTAACTCCTACTAGACAAGACAGTACAGGGCAGCAGTATATTCTATGCAATTTGCCTTGCCTGTAATATATGCCCTCAGACAGAGATCCAAATTCCATGTTGTACTGGGCTTACTTTTAAAGATAGCAAAGAAAAGTAAAAAATAGTTGTAGGGATCAATTAGCAAACAAACAACAACACACAACACACAGTCGTAATGATTGAAGAGAAAAAAGAATTCCAATTAATTAAAAGATGAATGATACTAAAGTTACTGTATTATCCTGGTCAAATTGTGGAGTTGAATCTCGTCCTTCCTCTTGGTCCTATCTTCCATGGACGCTCCGCACATCAATCTTGGTTGCCTTCCTGATGCGGATTGGTAAGGTAAATGTGAGTTGAGTCTCCCAGTATAGCACAGGGTAAAGGCCGGCCTGTAACGTCTAGATGGAAAAACAAAAGGGGTATTGAAAAATCAATGAATATAAAAAAGCATCAATTACGGTGGAGTCCAAGAAGAGAAGAGAGAACACTTTCAGACTGAGGCGGCTTGGATATATCATGTATATTCCGTTTACAGCATTAAGCTACAACAACAACAGGACAGAACAGGCCCACCACAGCACCAGCCTGTGACCCAACCTCCATTTACCTTAATTTTTGACAGAGCCAGACAAAAGGCATATATACAGCAACTTAGCATTTTCAAAATTAAGTGACAAAATCAATGCGCCGCTGTCAGTCATAACTACACTGACTCGACTCTACCACTACATGGACATGTAGGTCTGCTGTGTTTACTTTCTTGTTGAATTGTTGTGTTTATGTTTACCTTATGCCACTTCATGAAACGCAGTTATTCCTTGAATCATCTCCGATCCAACTGACTGACTGCGTGCAAAGATAGTATGGTCATCATCATGTTGTGGTACGTGTTGTCCAACTCCAACTCAGTCTGTAGTGACTCCGATTAAGTCCATATTCCATATTAAAAAATTGCAACAGATATTGGCCTGCACCTGCAGTAGTAGGAGTACAATCTGGTTATTAAACAACAAGAAGGGAAACATTGAGTGTCACTTGAGTCACTTTGTAGATTAACTAGTAGAGTAGAGTTCGTCTTCATGCACAACACAACATCAACACAACAAACAACAGCAATCGCTCAGAGTCAGCAAGCATCCAATGCATTCCATCATTACCTGTCTTGCTCTTCTCTTTGCCTGTCAGATCATCAGATGCCTAGTTCTGACAGGTGTGTGTTTTTTTTTTTTACGGGGCAGTAGCCTCATCATTACTCCAGTCCACATTCATTTCGAGTGTTAGTCGCTGTTTCGGTTTTCGTCTTATTCATCTGTGGCACTTTGTCACAGTTTAAGTTGCTTCACATGGTCAGCACTGTGATGAAGGGCCGCGGCCTGGGTAGCGCTCATTGCTGGTCAATTGAGTTTGCACAAATGTCAGCAAGTTTCTTCGAAGAGTCTTGTCTTTCTCTGCCAAGTACCTTCTGTCCTGACAGTGAGGAGCTTTGGATGTCTGCCGAGGCTGTAGCCTTCGGACAGTGATGAGTTTACTTTTGGATGCCTGCCCAAGTTCTGACAGTGAGGAGCTTTGGATGCCTGCCGAGGCTGTAGCCTTCGGACAGTGATGATGAGTTTCGGCTCGGAAACAAAACGGAGGATAGCTATAGTCACGTTTCACTTCTTATGGAGGGACTGTTAATGTTAAAGGCAACATTTCTTGTACTCCAATGTCTGGCTTGATGGAAATGTACTAGGGCGAGACAGGAAGATGAAGCAGGACTCTGAAGAGTGGACAGTTAAATGCACAGACGTGCAACTCCAATAGGGAAATAAAAAGAGAAGACGGTGGTGATGGATTTGTTGTGATTTGATTTGAACCAGAAAGACAGATACACAGACACATAAAGGAAGGAAGAAAGTAACAATTTGAAAGCCTAGTTGTTAGGGAAGAGGAGCTCGTCCTCAAACTCTGGTGGTTCGCACAGAAGTAGGTCCTATAACGCACTATTTACGTCATCCAAGTCGCTCTCCTCTTCCTGCTGTGATTCACGTATTTTGTAATCCGGTGGTATAAAGTGCTGATTCATTTTGATCATGGTTAACCTCTCCACGCTTTTGGCCGAGAGACTGGTCCTTTTCGAAGTTACAATGGCACCAGCAGCACTGAAAACACGCTCTGAAGAGACACTTGCGACAGGGGAAGCCAGATACTTTATCGCCAGCCTGCTGAGCACTGTCCATTGGCTTCTTTTCCCATACCAATACACCAATGGGTTTCAATCCATGAAGACCTCTGTTGGGTCATCCAGATAGGCCTGGACCGTCCGCTCAATGTTCAGGGGTGCTCCGATGTGCTCGGCCTCTTTTGCCTTTGCATCAGCACTGGACTTACCATACCCCTTCCGTAGAAATCAATCAGTTGCAGATTGTACAGTGGATGATCCTGTTCTTGCTGTTGTTGATGTTATTGTTGGTGTAGGTGACTGCTGAGAGGCAAACGCACTGCCCTCAGGCTCCGAAGTAGAACTTGACTCTGGATGCCCTCTAGTACTTGTTGTTATGGCCTGGGGTGGGGGGCCTGCAATTAACAGCCGTTCGTTTTCGAAAATAGTGGCTTCCTTAGCTATCAAAGTTTTGTAGTTGGCAACATCCACTTCCGAAAAAGGAATTACTGCCTTGCTGTTCAGAAATACTTTGTACCGTGGATCCAAAATTGTGGCACTAATGTAATGTGGTTGTGACAACATTTTATTTTGAATCTTTGTATTTTCAGATAAGCGAGCAGCTAAGGTCTCCGCCAAATGATATGCGTCTTGTTTGTCATCCACACCTGCGTACGTTTCAGACACCTCCTTCAGCTGTTGCTCTAGCATGTGCAACAATGGGATAGCTTGGCCCGTAGTACAGTCCTCCCTGCTGACTTCACGTGTGAATATCTCAAAAGGAAGTAGCATATCAGTCAGGCATTTAATGAGGTCCCATTGACCCATCTCAACGGTCATGCCTCTCACAGTAGGTTCCCCTAATCTTTGCATGACATAAGTATTGAGTGGTATGTACAGTTCAAACAGACGATCAAGCATATAATAAGTTGAGTTCCAACGTGTTGGCACCTCCTGGATGAGCGCTTTGACTGGCATTTTATGCTCACGTTGAATGACCCTCAGCTGCTTCCAGGCTTTAAAAGAATGGCTGAAATGTGTGCATATTCTTCTGCAGGTGGCCAGTAAGTTGCTGACTTTGGATTCATTTTTCAAAAAGTCTTGAACAACAATGTTAATGCAGTGTGCCAAACACGGGACCCTGAAATAGCGACCATATTCCATGGCCCTAACTACATTACTGCCATTGTCTGTGGCAACAAAACCAATGTTAAGCCCTTTTGGGCGCAGCCACTCAAAGACCTTGCTGTTAAACTCTTCCAAAATGTTTGCAGCAGTATGAGATTTCTCCATGGCAAACATGGCTACAGTTGCATGTTTGCGAGTGGCATGAAAAATCTCAGCAGCGTCAACACCAGCAGATATCTGTTCTCTAACCCCCGCAAAAGAGATCCAGTGTGAAGTGATGCACATGTAATCAGTGGCTTGGCAACTGGTCCACATGTCTGTTGTCAGGTGGATACTCTGAACAGCACTCTGCTTCAAGGCTTTTCCAAGCAATTCCAGCACGTCGTGATGTAGTGCTGGAACAGCAAATCTGGCAAAATAGTAGCGGCTGGGAACATGCCATTTTGGGCAGATGGTTGACACAAATTCCAGAAAACCCACCCCTTCAACAAAAGAAAAAGGGAGAAGGTCCAGTGCTAACATTTTAGCCAGCTTCGCATTGTACAAACGTGCTATTGGGTGGTTGCGTTCGTACTGCCCCTCCCCACCAAACATGCTGATAATGGTAGGCTGCATGGTTTTCCTTTCTCTTATGCTCAACGCACTTTTTTGGATTGCGGTACTCCTTGTCCTAGGTGTCTCAGGCTGACTCTTACTCTTGTGCCACTGAGATGTTGCTGAAGATGTGTGCGATGTTAACAACACTGCACTGCTGGGGTCAGGGACACCTTGTGTACCACTACCAGAGAGAATGTCTCCCTGTCCTTCCTCTTCCACCGTGATCGGATCTTCTACTCCTTTATCCCCACCAACACCAATGGTTGTAGTTTTTTTTATGTCGCGAAGGTGGTCCTCCCAGCTGATCAAGTGGTGTTTTTTCAGATGGGTCATTTGGCCTCCGGTACCATAGTTTGTACCAAGCTTACCACGACTAACAGAGGTATTACAAATGGAGCATATAGCAATGTTCTCCTCCTTTTCGCTAACCGTAAAGAAGTCCCAAACTGGGGAGCTTAACTTTGGCTTCCTGCTGGAGGACGTGCCACTTCCAATGGCGGATGAACTGGAGGGTGTGTATTGAATTTGACTCTGTGCTGCTGCTGTACCACTACCTACTTCTACTGAGGTGGTGGTTGGGCTGGTGGATGTAGGTCGCTGCCGGGCCTTTGCTAATGCAAATATGGAAGCTGTAGGTCATGTTGGTGGTGTTACCTGTGGAGGTATGCGTGCTACATCCCTCGCAGCGATTTTGGATAGGGTAATAATGTTGGTCTCCATCTCCTCGGGGCCGGGAGTGATGTTCGTGATGACTGGCTCATCATCATCATCCTGCTGTTCTACATCGACCTCCATAAGTGTAAGGCTTTCTGGAACCTTCCTTTTCCCTAGCTTGGTCTTGGGACGTGGCTCCCTCTCAGACTCAGTTTGTGGCTTCCAAGTGGCATCTAGATCATCAGAAGGGGGGCTTGGCGAAGAACTTGATGGACTACCCCTCCTTTTCCTTGCTGGAAATTTGGAAGACAATGGATCTTCCGAATGAGTGGCTTCTTCTTCTACCTCTGCATGAGGCTCAATTTCCTGAACTGCCCCTACTTCGGGAGGAACAACAACTACTATTGCGGGCGGTGGTTGCGGCTGTTGTTGTTGACCACTTATCTGCTGTGTTTCCTCCTGCGTTGATTGGGTACTACTTTGAGATAGCGATAAGTTTATCTCAGGCTCAGCATCACTGCTTTCCACCATTAGGCTGGCTACCTCTTCCACACTCATGTGCTTGGGCCTGGGTTGGTGGGTTGGGCCCACTGATGCGGAGGTGCTGCCCCCAGCTTGCCCCCGGACACCGTTGCTGCAGGCGTAATTTTTTTTCTCCCAAAAAGGTACTGGGCGGCACACCAGACTTAATTGTCACTTCCTTCTTCTGTTCCTTCTTCTCAATAGCAACTTTCTTGGCACTGGAGGACCTGGTACCTGCTTTCTTTGGGCCCATCTTCTTCTTCAGATGTCAGCAGCACTCAGTTGCAGAGATGTCTGGTCAGGTCACACGTCACGTTGTGTACAGCAGCAGGATGTCTGTCTGGCAGTGCAACGGGCAATGATGACACACCTCCTCCTCAGTCTTTGTGCACCTAAAAGCAAAAAAGCCAGAACAACATCAGTCAAACGACGATAGCACAAATCAAACAAATATAATATACAACTTAGGGGCCGATTCCGATCTCGGCCGGTAGTGCTCCGAATCGGATTCGGATTTACCGGATCCGATTCGGAGCCCTGTTTCCCGACCGAATCGTACGCGGGTCCGGCCGAGCGAGTACGATGCAGGCACCCGCGAAATCTCCGACCGACTCGAACGCGGCTTCAACACGCTCCGACCGACTCGCATGGACACGACTCGCACCATGCTATGGAGACGTACCCCGGCCGGGTAAGTACGATGCGCGCCGCGAGCAGTCCGACCGATTCGCGCCGTCCGGCTCAAAAAAGCTGTCGGAGCCGGACTTTGGGGGTCCGCGTCGGACCCCCCTGTACGCGTAGGCGCGCGAGTCGCACACAGGGGGGACCCATGGGTCCCCCCTACCTGTGCATGTACGCCGCGATGCGCATGGATGCGTACATGCTGTAGGGGGCGCCCTTGTCCGCCTCGCACCCATTGAGTCAATGGGAGCCCGCGTACGCGTTGTACGACAGGCTCCCATTGACTTCAATGGGAGTTCGACCGACTCGAGTCCGATGGCATGCGTGCGCATCGTACTCGTTCGGTCGGACTGCCAGAGTCCGATTCGGTCGGAAATCTCTCCGGGTCCGGCTCGGTCGGAGAGATTTCCGGCCCGAATCGGAATCGGCCCCTTAGTGTGTGGTGGTGGCCTCAATTATTAAATTTTAGAAACTCAGTGAACAACAACACACAGTGTAGCCATTTATGAGACTTTGACAACAAGGCCAGGGCTTTCCTGGCTACTGTGTAGTGTGTACACTCTGGAAGAATAAGAATAGTAAAGAACAAAAACTAAAATGTAGTGGAGCATGTTTGGCCTAAATTTGTGCATCACGTGGGATGTATGCAGCATCAGGGAGCTGCAGCTGGCAATGGGGATGGATTTGGAAGCAGTAAGACAAGAGGAACAATGGAAAGAGTGACACGCAGGCCTATGTGGCAAAAACAGCACACTACTAACTACCACCACAAAATGGCCCCCAGCAACATGGTGACTCACAGGCACAAGGAACGGCAAACAATGAACTCAAGCAGGCCTACTATATATGGGCAGACAAAGGATGCCTGATAAAACACACACAGCTTTAATGCAAAAACTAAAATCCACATGGCTAAAAACAGTTTGGAAAGTTAGACAGCCACTACAACAACAACACATAATTATAATTACACACGCAAAAAAGGCATTTATTTAACACACCCAAAAAGTGAAATAGACCCTCCCAAAAAACCCCACATTTTGCAATTCAATCCAATGCCATCCATGGGCTAAATGATGGCAAAATTCAACAGACAACACAGAAACAGTTGTTATGCACCCTTGATGACTACCTCTGGGCCTACTTTACTGGCAGACTAAGCCGCAAGCTTGGAGGCCTATGGCAAAAGCACAGTGGCTGGTCCCACAAAATGGCCGCCACCACATGGCCAGGCCACCCAACAACTTCCTTCCTCGTGAAAAAAATTGTAAAACAAAAACAAAGTGACTCCTTGCTCACCAAACTACATCTAAATGACAACCTGAGGAGTTTTTGGTGCAAAATGAACTAAATCATCATTTTCGAGAAGGTTTTATACTGCTCGAGAGATATTCTTCGCCAGATTGTAAATTCTGCGTGTTCGGCATCGCGATCGTCACAAAAAGTCGTTATTGCACGCGCGAAAACGTATATTGAGCGCGCGAAGAAGATAAAAAGTGTAAGTCCGCGTTGTCGCGCAGTGCGGAGTTGCCCAAAGTCCGCGAGCTGAATGGCCAGGGTTACCTAGTGGCTGAAAAGGCCTATTTATTTAACACACACACAAAAACTGAAATACCACCCCAAAACCCACATTTTGCAAATAAATCCAATGCCATCCATGGCCTAAATGATGTTACAAATTCAACAGACAACACAGAAACAGTTTGTATGCACCCATGAGGATGACTACCTCCGGGCCTACTGGCAGACTAGGCCGCAAGCTTGGAGGCCTATGGCAAAAGCACAGTGGCTGGTCCCACAAAATGGCCGCCACCGCATGGCCAGGCCAGCCACAACAACAAGAAAAGGAACACAAGACAGACAATGCAGGCCTATGGCAAAAGCACAATGCCTGGCTTTACAAAATGGCTGCCACCCACATGGCCAGGCCACCCAAAATAACAAGAAAGTGAAGACAAAGGACAGGACCAGGCAGTTGGAAACTCTGGGCAACTTCCTTCCTCGTGAAAAAAATTGTAAAACAAAAAAAAAGTGACTCCTTGCTCACCAAACTACATCTAAATGACAACCTGAGGAGTTTTTTTGTGCAAAATGAACTAAATCATCATTTTCGAGAAGGTTTTATGCGCTCGAGAGATATTCTTCGCCAGATTGTAAATTCTGCGTGTTCGGCATCGCGATCGTCACAAAAAGTCATAATCGCGCGCGCGGAAACGTATATTGAGCGCTCGAAGAAGAGAAAAAGTGTAAGTCTGCGTTGTCGCGCAGTGCGGAGGTCCCGAAAGTCCGCGAGCTGAACGCACAGGGTTACCTAGTGGCTGAAAAGGCCTATTGATGTAACACACACCCAAAAACTGAAATACCACGACAAAACCCACATTTTGCAATTCAATCCAATGCCATCCATGGCCAAAATGATGTTACACTTACAACAATCCAACAGACAACACAGAAACAGTTTTTATGCACCCATGAGGATGACTACCTCTGGGCCTACTGGCAGACTAGGCCGCAAGCTTGGAGGCCTATGGCAAAAGCACAGTGGCTGGTCCCACAAAATGGCCGCCACCACATGGCCAGGCCACCCACAAGTTCACAACAAGCATAAGCCAAGGGGAACAAAGAAAAGACATGCAGGACTATATGGAAAAAGCAGCACACTACTAAACTACCACCACAAAATGGCCCCAAGCCATGTTGTCACTCACAGTCACAACAGGCCATGGAAAACAATGAACTCAAGCAGGCCTATAATAATATGACCAGACAAAGGAGGCCTGCAGTGCTAAACAACACAGCTTTAATACAAAAATGCAAAAACGAAAATCCACAGGGCTACAAAAGGTTGGAAAGTTACACAACAAGCACACACACACATCCAACAAAGGTATATATATTACACCCAAAAAGTGAAATACACCCCAAAAACCACATTTAACAATTCAATCCAATGACATCCATGCATGCCCTACATGATGTTTAAATTCAACAGACACCACAGAAACATGCACCCATGGGTACCTCTGGCTCTAGTCTGGGCCTACTGGCTGAAATTCCAATCAAATAAAAACAACTAGGCCCCCACTGAAACTAGAGGCCACAACAATAAATTTTAAAAACGATGGAAATCCCCCAAAAATGTAGGTACAAACAAGCCCCAATCAAACAAACAAGTACACCAATTCTCCAACTTACTTGTAAAATCTCAAATCCAAAGGTCCTCAAATCCAATCCAATGATATGATGCAGCAGACAGACACAAAAAGTGATCCTTCCAGCTCCAAATCCAAATGAAAATGAACTGAACATGGACAAAGCACTGGGAGGAGCCTGCTGGACAGGACAGGAAGTTTGAGAATCAGGGGCACTTCCTTCCTCTTGGAAAAAAAAGTAAAAAAAGAAAAAGGACTCTGTAGCATTCTTGAAGTAAGACGCTGGATGCAGTTAAGTTGTTGAAGCAGGTTTAATCCAGAAAGAAGATCTCATCCATCAACCAGCAGCCACAGCATTAACTGACCCTGGCTTCAAATACAAACATCTCTATACAAGGGCAGTACTATGACATAATAACATTCTATAAATGATCTAAGCAAGAAGATACAAGAATGTAAGCATACAGAGCGGGGAAGGTATCATAGAGAGGAGATGCTGTAGCATACTACACACCTCCCTTCCTTAACAAACTATATACATACTATGCATAGAAAACTATTACATGCAAGTCAAGCATAATCATTAAGATAACCAGGACGTTTAATCACCTTGGAAGAACGCCTAATCTTTTCCATCCCATCGGTATTAAGCGTGGGAAGATGCGTGGGAAGACCAAGAGCAGTGGTGTCATTGTGGGTCACCTCACACCTCCCATCAAACTTCCCCTTTACAATCACCACTCTGTTAAGATTCCATATGCGATGATCTTGAGTTTTTACAGCATTTTAAAAAACTTTGATAACCATCATAGGTTTAAAATACTTAGTAGGAGAACCACCTAAGAGACCAGGACGTTTGATTGAAACCCAATCTCCTACATTCACATTAATTTCTTTTACAGCTCTTTTATTATCAAAATATTTTTTCCTTTCAACAGCCTTCCATTCCTCCCTTTGCTGCACATCCTTTCCATCACAAACACATTCCTTACCCTTGGACAACTCATATCTATTGACCCAAGCAGGTTCAACACAAGTGTTAGGCACTCTGTTCCGGAATAATAGAAAAGGAGTTTTCCCCGTAGTGCCATGAGGAGTCATTCTATACTCCTCAACTTTCTTAAGCACTTCCCCTTTCCATTCCAAAGACGAAGCTTTTGCCATGGCAATGGTCTCTTTGAGAACTCTATTGAATCTCTCAACCATTCCGTTGGTTTCGGGATGATAAAGGGCACAAGTTTTGTGGACTATGCCTCTCGAAGACAAAAACTCCTCCATCTCCTCTGATATTAATTGTACACCATTATCAGTAAGAATAGACTCCGGAGCACCTTCCCTAGAAAATAACACTTTTAAACACTTAATGACATGAACAGAATCGATTACTGACATGAAGAAAACTTCAGGCCACCGAGAGTACATGTCAACAACCACTAGCAGAAACACTTGTAAACCACCATTGTGGACAGGTCCCAAGATATCTAATGCAATATCTTGCCAAGGGCGTGAAGAGCGCCTCCTGAGAACCATGGGTTGCACCCGAGGACAATGAGATTTGTCACTCACGGTGCAAGGGAAACACTCACGTACTACATGCTCCACCTGTTTGTCCATCCCTGGCCACCAGTAGGACATACGCAACCTTTCTTTAGTTTTTGTGAGACCTGCATGGGTAGCATGGGCCAAGTCTACTAATTCTTTCCTGAGACTATTAGGCGGAATCAATCTGGATCCACTAAACAACAGACCATTCTCAACGGACAGTTCGTGCTTTAAATACCAAAAAGGTCTAGTTTGATCAGAGCCTGATTTAACACTAGACCAACCATTTTGCATGAATGCCATCACTTCTGGAATAGTAGAATCCACAACTAATTCTTCACGCCATCTCTCCTCCGAAATGAAGCTATGATCCACTACACAGACCCACTCATTACCAGCATCCACATCATCATCCATGGAACAATCCTTGGGAACGAGCCGCGATAAGGCATCAGCCACTCCATTTTTAATACCAGGAATGTACCTAAGAGAAAAACAATACTCTTGCAGGCCAATAACCCATTTGGTAATCCGACTGGAGATCAAATCCAAACCTTTCTTATTGAATATCTCCACCAAGGGTTTATGGTCTGTTCGCACTTCAAAGTCAACACCCCACAGAAATATTTTTAGCTTTTTGATGGCCCAAAAGATTGCAAGGGATTCCCTCTCCACAACGGAATAACGAGTCTCAGCATCCCTTAAGCTACGTGACAAAAACATAATAGTTCTTATGCCAGAGGGACCATGCTGCTGTAAAACTGCCCCCAAGCCTTTCTCACTAGCATCAGTGGTGAGAATAGGTTTGACCTTAGGTTCAAAACTCTGCAGGGAAGGAGCTGTACTCAAGCTTTCCTTAATGCAAATAAATTCCTTTTCACATACCTCTGACCATTCAAAATTCACTCCTTTATGCAACAAATATCTCATACTTGTAGAAAGCTCTGCAAAGTTCTTCACGAACTTGGCATAGTACTCCACCATGCCTAAGAACTTCATTAATTCTTCTTTATTGGCAGGCGAGCTCATATTCTGAATAGTGGTCACCAGGTCATCTTTTGGTTTAACTCCATCACCACTTATATTATGTCCTAGATAATTGATGGAATCAGATCTAAATTTACACTTTTCCATTTTTATAGTAAGATTGCATGCACATAACTTTCCTAAAACTAATCTTAATCGGGCATCGTGCTCTTCCACATCATCACCAAATATGAGAATATCATCTTGATATATGCAGACCCCAGTGAGGTCTTATAGTACATTCTCCATGGCTCGTTGAAACACGGATGAAGCTGAAACCAAACCAAAAGGCATCCTGATGAACCTAAACGTGCCAAATGGTGTAATGAATGCCGTAAGATCTCTACAGGATTCCTCCAGTTCAATTTGATGGTATGCGGAGGTAAGATCAATTGTGCTAAACACTTTTGCACCACCTAGTAATACAAGTAATTCAGTGATATTAGGTAGAGGATATCTATCTACAATTACATTCTTATTTAGTTGGCGCAAGTCAATGCAAAGGCGCAAATCACCATTAGGCTTCCTGGCAGCGACCACCGGAGCTAACCATTCTGTCCCTTCCACTTCTTCTATTATACCACCACCCTTGAGTTTGGAAATTTCCTTTTCCATATCATCTTTTACAGAAAGCGGTACATTTCTCACTTTACAACATACAGGTATGGCATCACTTTTTAATTTAATTTTATGTTGATATCCCCTCAAACATCCCAATTCATGTTTAAAAACACTTGGAAACTCTTTTTCAAGAATATGTAAGAATTCATTTTCTTCAGGATTCTCTACTTTACAAACTTTATCCTTAATGAGAATAGGAGTAGAAACTTTCTTCTCAATATGAATGGGAGTAGAAATCTTGTCCCTAATTAGGATAGGAGGGTCAGAATTAGGATCCAGAAACACACCTAAATCACCCTGATGTAGCCAGCTAATAATACTGTCCCCTTTCTTGGACACATAAATTTTCCCAGATACATATCTGTTTTTGTACTCAATGAGACCAATAAAATACCCATGTAATTTGATGGGTTCTCCTCCGTAAGCCAAAGGCGTAATATCAGGTTTCAGAAGATTAATTTTTCCTTTCAATTTAGTTTGATAAAATTCATTAGATACAATTGTAATCTTGGCACCTGAATCGAAAAGAACTCTTGTAGGTTTCCCTTCAACAGTAATCGTATCAAAAGGACAAGTCTTTTTACCTGGAACATTTTGAACTTGAACAACAATTTGACCACATTCAAAGTCATCTGAACTTATCTCAGAGTTGTCACCCTCATAAACTTCAACTTTTTTGACTCTAATATTAGATTTACTTTTACACATGACAGAGAGATGCCCCTTTCTTTTGCATTTTGCACAAGTTTGACTCAACGCTGGACACCTCTTGTCATTGGCAAGGTGACCAGGGTTGCCACATCTATAGCATTTCAAACTAGTCATTCTATCTTTAGACTCCTCCTTACTAAGATGTAACTTCCCTCTATCTCTTTGAGACTTCTCTCTGTCCCTTTCACTCCATCTTTGGTTTTTAACTTTAACAACTTGTATTTTGGTATCCTTCTCACTCTCCTTTTTTATAACAGCAACACATTTTAAGGAATGCTCTATTCTTTTAGCAACAGTAAGAACTTCATCTAATTTCGGTTCATCACGTAACCAAAGTTCTTCTCTTATTTTCTCCATGTTGCACCCAAACATGAATTGATCACGGATGCGTTCATCACTTAAGTTTTCAAACTTGCATGAAGAAGCAAGTTTTCTTAAGTCAGTCACATAGCCTTCCACGGTTTCATCATCCCTTTGCGTTCTCTTAGCAAAATGATATCTCTCTAGGATGGTACTAACTTTGGGCAAATAGTGCTTATCTAATTTTTTTATGCAAATCTCATATTCATTCAACTCACTTGCCTCTGCATTAGATAAGTCAGGTAAATGATCAAAAACATCTTGACCCTCAGAGCCCAAGCAATGTAGAAGCAATGACGTCTTCCTTTCCACACTAAGGGAAGTTCCACAAACCCTGGAATACCTTTCAAATACGTTTTTCCATTTCTGCCACTTTATTGGTGGTACACCTGGACTACAAAGAAAAACGGAGCTGCAGTAACATTTTGCATAATGTAAACCACAAAGAAAAGCACGCTAAGTGTTTGTGCTATTTGAGAGTGAGAACCACTAGAGAAGCAAAAACTGAATTAGAGACAATATATTGCATACACAACTATATACTACACAATTTAAATCCTTGTTAAGAAAACTTAAGTGTGCGTATCATTGAATCAACACGCAATGTAAGGAATCCTTGTAGTAAATGTGCGTATCATTGAGTTGACACGCAATGCAGGTAAATCCTTATCAATATAACAATGTGCGTATCATTGAGAAGATCTACTAAACTAGTAGTAGTATATAACTCAGCCAACGCAGAGAAAAGTGTAATGTTGCTCTCAAAAATGAAGCGAAGATCTTAATTCAGGAACGAACATAAGCTGTCAAAATCTCTCAGCATGTGCAGTGAAGAAGGAACAGTCTATTGTTGCACTAAGCAAATGCAGTAAAGTTATTTATTCAGGCAAATGCTCAGCTATGTAACGTGGGGTAAAATCTCTCAGCATATGCAGTGAAGACGGAACAGTCAGTCCAACGTTGCTAAAAGCAAATGCAGCAAAGTCATTTACTCAGGCAAACGATCAGCTATGTAATGTGGGGTTTGAACACACCCAGACACGCCCACTCGCCTCTTAATAGGACGAGAAAAGCCAATCATATGAGCGCTGATGAATACAACAGGAAACGTAGAGGCTCCAAGCAGGCAGTAATTCAAGGCGGAACTGATCTCAGGTACGAGAAATGTTAACTACGCCAGTGTAGCATTCTTGAAGTAAGACGCTGGATGCAGTTAAGTTGTTGAAGCAGGTTTAATCCAGAAAGAAGATCTCATCCATCAACCAGCAGCCACAACATTAACTGACCCTGGCTTCAAATACAAACATCTCTATACAAGGGCAGTACTATGACATAATAACATTCTATAAATGATCTAAGCAAGAAGATACAAGAATGTAAGCATACAGAGCGGGGAAGGTATCATAGAGAGGAGATGCTGTAGCATACTACACACTCCTTGCACAAAAAACTACAGCCAAATCACAATCTGAGGAGTTTTTTAGAGCAAAATCATCATTTTCGAGAAGGATTTATGATGCTCGAGAGATATTCTTCGCCAGATTGTAGTTTCTTCGTGTTCGGGATCGCGATCTTACCAACACTGCCGCCGGAAGTCAGATCGCGCGTCCGAATGACGTGTTCGCGTTCGCACACTCTCGCGGGATCGTGCGGCTGGATTCCAAATCTCGTGGCGCCCGCGAACGGATAGGAAGTCGCGTCGGCGAACGCAGAATCACTGTAGGCCGTTACCGCGCATGCGAGAACGTATATTGAGCGCGCGAAGAAGGAAAACAGCTACGCTACGCCGCAAATTGCGTAGTGCATGGTAGCTTCGCGTTCTACGCGAATCGCAAAGTTGCCGAAACTACGCAAGCTCCGCGAGCGTAGCGTAGTTCACCGCCCAGGCTTACTAATTACATCATTTTAAAGCACCATTTTTCCTTTTAAATTCCGTTTCTGATACCTGTGAGTCATGTGATCATGGACACCGTCTTGTGTCCGAAACGCGTCAGAGACAGCACCATTTTTATGCACTGCAAATAAAAAATCTGGCACCAGCTATTTATCGAGTCCGTATCGATTTGGGAGTTTTGCGTTGGATATATATATATATTTACTTTCACTTTATAAATAAATTATTAATTTTGGCAACAGCGTATACAGAGTCCGTGGTCCTGTTCTTGCGTCCATGCATGGGGACACTGCCAGCGGATATATATATATATATATATATATATATATATATATATATATATATATATATACATATATATCCAAGCTCCTTCTTCCCCACACCAATATACCAAGGAAGAGCACTCACGGGGGTGATGTTAGAGTCTGTTTATTCAAGAGCAAAACAGACGCGTTTCGGCAGTTGCCTTTCTCGATGTTCCGATGTTTTTGCACGCCGTACAAGACCATGTTTTTTATATGCATTCAAAAACCATTAACCACGTGAGATATTCACAAACATAAATGATGGACTTTTCAAAAATTCATTATGGTCGCCATATTGGAGTGGTAATAGATATAACATTATACATCTATCACAAGGTGATATTCACCTTGTAATTGTTAACACATTTTCCTGTCTCTATGATAGAGACAGTGTTCTGACCAAAATCGGCCCCACTCACTTATCCTACTCTCAAATATAGAGCGCAACAACTTTACACAATTAATAATTAAATAAGAATTTGTAAGGAGGGAATGTGAATATGCAATTTTGGGCACGTTATATTTAATTTGATGTGATATTTTATGTAGGACAGGAACATTTAAGTATGCACGTGATGATTAATGTATTCAAGCCGATACACGGCAGAATAATGTTTAATTGTGATGGGATGATGATCCAACAAACTCTGATCAATCTAAAATATTAGCCGATACACGGCGTAATTATTAATTGTGTAAAGTTGTTGCGCTCTATATTTGAGAGTAGGATAAGTGAGTGGGGCCGATTTTGGTCAGAACACTGTCTCTATCATAGAGACAGGAAAATGTGTTAACAATTACAAGGTGAATATCACCTTGTGATAGATGTATAATGTTATATCTATTACCACTCCAATATGGCGACCATAATGAATTTTTGAAAAGTCCATCATTTATGTTTGTGAATATCTCACGTGGTTAATGGTTTTTGAATGCATATAAAAAAACATGGTCTTGTACGGCGTGCAAAAACATCGGAACATCGAGAAAGGCAACTGCCGAAACGCGTCTGTTTTGCTCTTGAATAAACAGACTCTAACATCACCCCCGTGAGTGCTCTTCCTTGGTATATTGGTGTGGGGAAGAAGGAGCTTGGATATTTTTCGCGGTACACCGCCGCGATCAAAGCACCCGTCCGCGAGTGCACCTGCAACGGTGTATTGGAGCAGACATTTAAATATATGGTGACACCGTCGGAGACAGATTTGCCGGCTTCAAAGAAAGGCAACAAGTGGGTCAGTGGACACACGGAAGCGCCAAGTCAAAGAAGACGGTAAGCGATACATTGTATTGCAGTTTGGGATATTTCCGACAGGACGAGGGGTTGTAAATGAAGAGTCACAGTTATTTTACCGTTAGAAGCTGAGGCTTGCGGTGAATGAGCAACACAATGTTCGATGAGTCGGCACGCCGCGAAGCGGCGTTGGATATGTTTAAGCAAAATCCTGTATCTACACAAGCATTCAAACGTATTAAAAATCTGGCAGACAATACGAACTTGGTTTCAAAATTCGTTAGTCTTGAAAGGCTTTATGAACGCGAAATGAGAAAGTGGTGGGAGGCGACCTCCCTTCAAAGCTATGTGGACGTTGATCGAGTCCCAAGAGGATTAAGAATATACACCATCCCTGCGTATGAGAATCCAGATCCATTGTTGTTGGATGAATGGGCGGAACATACAGCCCAATCTAGCAAAGGCATGCTTATGATTCTTATTAAATTCGCATGGAGCGATAGGGTCAAGGTATTGGAAGAAATTGATAAATTGGAAATGGAAATATCAAAAGATGATGATAAGAATAAAAGGGAGGAGTTAAGAGATCAAATGAAGAAACGTTTACTTAAATATGAGCTGAAAATCAAGCAGAGAAAACAAGAAAAATTCGAAAGAGATGAACAGGACTATGCGCAAGGGCGTATACTAACTTTTGCAAAGAAATATGATGGACCAAGAAAAGAATTAATTGCCAAACAAGCTGCACCACCTATGGGGAGAGTGGAAACCTCGGAATCAGATTTAACAGCTAATGAATCCTCAGGAGAGGAGGGTCCAGGAACATCAATGGAATGTCGTACGAAGACTCCTTTTCGGGAGGAAATCAGGTTAATGCGCCAAACATGGGGGAGAGGTGGAAGAAACAAGCCACCGGAAGGAACCACAAAAAAACAAGGAGAGGTGGCTGGTGCCGGAGGAACAAATTTCTCCCCAAGGCTAACACGCAGCAAACGAGGCAATGCGCGCAAGTAGAAAACCTCACCATTATCAATCTCACTTCAAAAGTATTAACAAGTGATGAAGAATCAGTGTTGAGGTTGGGTCTGACTTTTTGCCCTTCAAATAGGTTTGAATATACACAAACACGCATTGACCTGTTCAAACTAATAAGGAAACTCAAACTTCACAAATATTTTAAGTTAAAACCTATGGCTATCAAACCAACGAAGGTACTTAAAAAACGAGTATGACTGACGTATTATCCTGCAATGACTTAGAAGCATTGGAAGTCATGGAAGCACTGCGCATCGAACAAACTGAGGACGACACGAGTAATATGGATACTGTGGATCGAGCAATCAGGTTGGGTATAGATCAAGAAAGGGAAAGTACCCCCTTCAAACCTACGTCACAATTTCTACCTCAATTACCAACTGATGCTATCGATATATTTGCCGAATCAATGACAAAGGACTTGTTAAAATTAAGAACAAAAACAAGTACTAAAATGGAGTATAACATCACCAGGAAACAACACCAGGCATTGATTAACTTGAGCAAAGATGACTCCATAATATGCAAGCCTTCTGACAAAGGTGGGAATATCGTTATACAAACTAGGGAACAGTACCAAGGTGAAGCTTTAAGACAACTTTCGGACACTTACAGTTATGAGAAAATAACTAAAGAGGACTACCATAACAGTATAATACAATATCATTTATTGATTAAGTCATGGTATGATAAATCTATGCTTGAAACTGATGAATATCTGTTTCTCCGTTGTTCTAATCCAATTATACCTACCTTCTACCACATTCCCAAGATACATAAAGATAGGGATCGACCCCCTGGTAGACCGATTGTATCTTCACAGGGTAGTTTGACAGAACATTTGTCTACTTTTATTGATCATTTTTTGTTCAAATTTGTGATTGAATTATCTTCGTACATACAGGATACTAAAGATTTTTGGTTCACATGGAGACATTGCAGTGGGACCCCGAGTATAAACTAATTGTCCTTGACATTACAAGTCTCTATACCTGTATTGAACATAAATTAGGCCTCCATGCTGTGCAATATTTTCTATCCAAAAGACCGCTGAAGTTTGCTGAACATAATAAGATGTTGTTGGAATTAACGGAATTCTGTCTGACTAACAACATTTTTTTATTTGTAGAAGATTATTACAGGCAGATCTCTGGTACGGCCATGGGTACCTGCTTTGCCCCCAGTTATGCGAATCTTTTCGTTGGCTGGTGGGAGAAGCAGGTGGCCTGGGCACCAGAGAATAAAAAGTGGATGGATAGAGTAGTAGCATGGCACCGCTACATTGATGATTTATTCATAGTCTGGAATGGGCCGACAGATCTAGCTAATGAATTCATTTCACATTTGAACAATAATAATGTAAATTTACAGTTCACTGGCCAAGTGGACTCCACTACTGTTAATTTCTTGGATTTGAAGATCAGCATAGTAAATAACCAACTTAGTGTGTCTTTATACCGCAAACCAACTGCAGGTAACTCTATCCTACACGCAGCTAGTAGCCACCCACCCCAATTAATTAACAGCATTCCGTATGGGGAATTTTTAAGACTAAAAAGGAATAGCTCTAGGGAAGAAGATTTTAGGGTAGCAGTAAAGGAAAGCTGTGACAGATTTAAGATGCGAGGGTATAGTGAAGAATTACTTGAGAGTACACTCAACAAGGTGAACATGATATCTAGACAAGATCTGCTCAAAAGAAAATCAAGACATCATTAAACGAAGAAATGATAACTAAGTTTAGAATGATAACTACATTTTCAGATAATGCCAACCAGTTGAGGAAGTTAATGAGAAAAAACTGGCATATCCTCAAAACGGATGCAGTTATTGGTCCAGATTTACCTGTCACACCCCAAATAACTTTTAAAAAAGCTAAATCCGTTAGAGATTATTTAGTTCAGAGTCATTTACAACAAATTGTTAATACCAAGGGAACTCTAAAGGACATGAAAGGCTTCTTCCCATGTGGGAAGTGCAAAGCCTGTGCAAACAGTAAGAGAACACTGTCCTATGATATCCCAGGAATAACAAAGAAAAAAGTTATTAACAAATTTTTAACATGCAATACTACACATGCAGTCTATTGTCTCCTCTGCCCATGTGGGCTCAAATACATAGGCAGTACTATCCACCCTATGAAAGTAAGGATATTGGAGCATATGCGTGCCATAGTAAAAAATGATGTCACATATCCTGTTGCTAGACATTTTGCTGAAAAACATCAGTCAAACAGGGATCTGTTATGCTATTTCGGTATTGATTCAGTACCAGTAGGCAAAAGAGGAGGAGACAGAATTATAAAGTTAAGGAGGTTAGAATCAAGATACATCATTGACCTTCAAACTAAGATGCCCAATGGAATGAATAGTGGGGAGGAATTGGCAATACATCTTGGGGACTAGGTGTTTCTTGTAAGATTTTAAACATATGAGAGAATCTGAACGGAGTAATCAATTTCTTTAAGCTGTAAATAAGAATTTGTAAGGAGGGAATGTGAATATGCAATTTTGGGCACGTTATATTTAATTTGATGTGATATTTTATGTAGGACAGGAACATTTAAGTATGCACGTGATGATTAATGTATTCAAGCCGATACACGGCAGAATAATGTTTAATTGTGATGGGATGATGATCCAACAAACTCTGATCAATCTAAAATATTAGCCGATACACGGCGTAATTATTAATTGTGTAAAGTTGTTGCGCTCTATATTTGAGAGTAGGATAAGTGAGTGGGGCCGATTTTGGTCAGAACACTGTCTCTATCATAGAGACAGGAAAATGTGTTAACAATTACAAGGTGAATATCACCTTGTGATAGATGTATAATGTTATATCTATTACCACTCCAATATGGCGACCATAATGAATTTTTGAAAAGTCCATCATTTATGTTTGTGAATATCTCACGTGGTTAATGGTTTTTGAATGCATATAAAAAAACATGGTCTTGTACGGCGTGCAAAAACATCGGAACATCGAGAAAGGCAACTGCCGAAACGCGTCTGTTTTGCTCTTGAATAAACAGACTCTAACATCACCCCGTGAGTGCTCTTCCTTGGTATATTGGTGTGGGGAAGAAGGAGCTTGGATATTTTTCGCGGTACACCGCCGCGATCAAAGCACCCGTCCGCGAGTGCACCTGCAACGGTGTATTGGAGCAGACATATATATATATATATCCGTAAAGTCAAGGGCGTAGTCAGCGCACTCTCAGGAACAAAATCACAAGGAAAGCGATGCCAAATGAGGATTTATTGCATCATAAATCCACCATCGTGATGCGTTTCAACCGTCAAGCGGTCTTGCTCACACAAAATGAAAAGTGCATACAAAGTGTCATAAGTAAACATTCAACATAGGTGTAGGACTAATGCCTAGTCGTCAAAACATATCAGAAATAAACAGAGGACTCTGCTCAACTTTACAGAATCTGGGCCTTCCTTACCCACTTGGGGAATGAAAGTTAAGAAACGCGGATATGCCAATAGAATATAACAGCATTACGCATTTCACATTGCAGAACAGTGTATTCCCATGTCTTATCTTTATTTTTCTCCTTACACGATTGTCAATGGACGATGTACAAAACAGGTTTATCTAGTCAGTTATCAGCACACGTACGCATGACATCAATGTGATTACTTCACGTTTTACATGTAATAAGGAGATGGTTTCTTTCTTTTACCATTTCAAGATGGCACTCATGGAAAGTTGAGCACAGTCCTCTGTTTATTTCTGATATGTTTTGACAACTAGGCATTAGTCCTACACCTATGTTGAATGTTTACTTATGACGCTTTGTGTGCACTTTTCATTTTGTGTGAGCAGGACGGCTTGACGGTTGAAACGCGTCACAACGGTGGATTTATGAAGCAATAAATCGTCGTTTGGCCTCGCTTTCCTTGTGATTTTTTTCCTGAGAGCGCGCTGACTACGCCCTTGACTTTCTGGAATACAAATACAGGTGGCTCCGTCGGTTTGTGCGCCACCTCCCACGGGTTTCCTGGTGCCCGGAAGGAGTGTTTGCCTGGTTTTGAATATATATATATATATATATATATATATATATATATATATATATATATATATATATATATATATATATATATATTCACTGAAAAAACCTTAGGTTTCAGGGACGTTATAGTTAGCTGGACATTTCACTCGTACAAAACCATAGAAATTCCCCTGTTATAGTTAGTTCAGCTAACTATAACTCGCGCCCCCACCATGCACTGCTGATGGCATCACATATTACATCATTCATGACATGGTCAGTGACATCACTGATGACATCACTGATGACATCTCAAATGGCATCACTGATGACATCATCCATGTGACGATCTGATGCACCTTCTCACACCCTAATATAACCTTTGATACACCCACTCCAAAAAACAGAATACCATTTTTGAAACCATAGACACACCAATACCACTTACTACATATCTAATCACTGGTTCTTAGGTCTACACCCTCACCCACTCATTCACCCATACAATCACTCATACATGCAGTCACTCATCAATACAACACTATCATATGCACTCATACACCTACACAGACTCTCACACACCAGCACTCATCCAGAGTTACTCACACACCTAGTCAGTCATGCAAATAATCAATCACACTTCCATTTACTGACCTATACAGTTATACACACAACACATCACTTATTCAAACAGAAAGAAACGCATAATTACTCTCATATACAATCACTGATACAAGTACACACTCATCCATACAGCCATTCTCACAATCACTAACTCTCACGTATAGTCATTTAGATACTCCAACTCTCACATACACTGTCTTTTACATATGTAGTTAGTTGGACATGTACCACTGAGACATCCATTCACTCACTAACACACCCATACACACACTCACCCATGCATACAGCTGTTTCCACATGCACTCTTGAACCCATACACCCAGTGAATCAACCACTCAAACATGTATGCACAGAGGAGTCACACACCTCCCACGCACCCACACACACACTCAGGCACCCATAAAAATACTCTGGCAACCAATTAATAACCCATATAGACAATCATGTAGCTACTGACCAACCCATGCAGCAGCTTATACAACAGCAAACAGACTGATATAGACATTCACACAGTTTCGTCACTAACCCATGCATTCAGTAAGACACATGTAATAACTCAGTTAAACAGTCAGTCACACACCTACTAAATCCTCCATCCAGACACTTATACACCCACTCATTCTTCAATACACCTTGGTATATATATATAATGCATATTTAAACTTTAAAGTAAAACACATTCACTGGATGATGTCATCAGTGATGTCATTTGAGATGTCACTGACCATGTCATGAATGATGTAATATGTGAAGTCATCAGCAGTGCATTGGGGGGGCATGAGTTATAGTTAGCTGAACTAACTATAACAGTGGAATTTCTATGGTTTTGTATGAGTGAAATGTCCAGCTAACTATAACGTCCCTGAAACCTATGGTTTTTTCAGTGAATTTCAAAGGTTTTTAAATGCTCATTTCTAACTATAACGTCCCTGAAACCTATGGTTTTTTCAGTGAATTTCAAAGGTTTTTTAAATGCTAATTTCTAACTATAACATCCCTGAAACCTATGGTTTTTTCAGTGAATTTCAAAGGTTTTTTAAATGCTAATTTCTAACTATAACGTCCCTGAAACCTATGATTTTTTCAGTGAATTTCTAAGGTTTTTTAGATGCTAATTTCTAACTATAACGTGCCTGAAACCTATGTTTTTTTCAGTGAATTTCAAACGTTTTTTAAATGCTAATTTCTAATTATAATGTTCATTAAACCTATGGTTTTTTCAGTGATTTTGAATTATCATTCCATTCTCAACCTAGTGAAAACAGCCGATATTGCCAATTTTCCAACAATAGCTTCTGCAAAAAAATTTGCCACAATTGAGAGCGACAACTAACGCTAATAATATGCAGAGTAGGTGTTCCCGTGCAAAAATAACACGAAAACACCACTTCCCGATATTTTCAATGAGCAGCCAAATCTGGGGTGCGATCCAAAAACAGGCGATAAGCTGCATTAGCAGTAGGAATTTAACATCTGCCTTTTACTGGTGTTAAGCAGGATGACTACCTACAGTGTGAAAGGGAGCCCAGCCCAGAACCACATCTGAAGACCAACACATGTCATAGAGCTACTGACCATGCAGCTCCGACACCCAAGAAGGCCACAACACCCACTGCCATCACCCTCAGGACCTCCCCCGGACCACCCCGCTCCCTACTACCACTGAGGCAGCACAGAACAGGACAGCGGACCTTCCAAAAATGGCATGATCCCTCAGCCACACAATAGCTGAATCTTGGGAGATGTGGCAACCAAGTATGTGTGAAGGACGCAAGTCACCCATCAATAAAAATGCACACAATACCAAGTGTAGCGGTGATGTGGTGGACAGACCTCACTATGCAGAGCACAAACCTCTCCATGTGGACATATACTGCTGGTGCTTGTAGTGTTGTGGACAATAGACGCAACCATGTTACCTCAGGCAGTGGGGAAGATCTCGGTCATGTAGCTGTGTTGTCCCCCCCTGGAAGCAGAAGCGGAGTGGGCTGGTCCAACGTACGCCACTCCAGCGTAGGAGTATGAATAAATCGGCTGGGGCTCTGGGCGTGGTTCACTTGTGGGAAGGCTAAAAGCGTCTGCCAGGGCGGCAGCCCTCACCCTGCCACGAGGCCTCCGCTGTGACCGCCGGCCTCCTCGACACAGGCCCCCTGCAAACCCAGCAGCAGAGCACCACAGACTTATGTCTGTACAGACTACTGCCGTCGATCTACACTGCGGACAGCAGGGCTCAAAATTCAGATCGAGTCGTGATTGCAGATGACGCAGTCCAGTAGGCAAGAGACATTGATCCCAGTGCGGCCCGCCCGGACCACGCATTATCGCAGACTGCGCACACACTGAGTGCTTCAGGTGCAACTAACTCAGTGCACCACAAGTCAACGCCACGTGGACTTATTAAGACAGAATTCATTAGGCAAAAGACATTGCTACCAGTGCGGCCCGCCCGGACCACGCATCATCGCAGGCTCCACACACGCTGGTTGCTTCAGGTCACACTAACTGTACAGCTCAACTCAACGCCACTTGGCTGTGGGCCCTTGCTGACCGCTGCCTCCAGCCTACACTGCGATCATCAGGGCTCACGTTTAATATTGACTCTTGATTAATTAATTGCAGAGTCCAGTAGGCAACTAAGTATTACGTCCCTAAAACCTACATTATATCCTTTTAGTATCCTTGCTTCAAGAACTTTTTTATATCAGTTATAGCTTTAGTACAATGACCAAATTCATCTTGCAAGTCCAAAGGAACACTGAATGGCAGTCTACACTGCGGACAGCAGAGCTCACAATTCGAATTCAGTCTTGATTTATTAATTGCAGACAGAATTGTACTCTATGTCCTCGAATTTTTTCAAGAGGAAGTGACAAAAAGCATTCCTTGATGTCTGTGCTGACTACTGCCTTCGATCTACACTGCGGTCAGCAGGGCTCACAATTCAGATCGAGTCGCGATTGCAGATGACGCAGTCCAGTAGGCAACAGACATTGCATGATCGCTGGCTGCACACACGCTGATCGCCACACCTACCACTAACTCTATGCAGCTCAAGTCAATGCCATATGGCTCTGGGCTCTTCCTGACTACTGCCTCCGTCCTACACTCCAGTCAGCAGGGCTCACAATTCAGATCGAGTCGCGATTGCAGATTACGCAGTCCAGTAGGCAAGAGACATAGCATCATCGCTTGCTGCGCACACGCTGAGCGCCACACCTACCACTAACTGTATGCAGCTCAAGTCAACACCACGTGGCTGTAGGCCCTTCCTGACCGCTGCCTCCGGCCTACACTCACAATTCAAATTCAGTCTTCATTCATTAATTTCAGAGTCCAGTAGGCAACTAACTATAACGTCCCTGAAACCTACATATTTCGACAGTGTATTCCATAAATGTTTCATCTTTTGTTCCATACACCTACACTGCGGTTAGCAGAGCTCACAATTTAAATTGAGACATGATTTATTTATTGCAGAGAGAATTGTACTCTATGTCCTCGAATTTTGTAAACAGGAAGTGACTAAAAGCATTCTTCGATGTCTGTGCTGACTACTGCCTTAAATGTAAATGTAAGTCCGTTTTTATATAGCGCAGCTACTCACCCTTACGGGTCTCAAGGCACTGGGGGCCGGAGTGGAAATTAAGTGAGCTATTGCCCAGAGTCACATGGTGCTGAGCTGAGCTGCCGCCGGAGCCGGGGATCGAACCGTGAACCCTGTGCTCCGAAGTCAGCTGCCCTGGCCGCTGCACCACACCTCTCCACTGCCTCTCCACTGCCTTCGATCTACACTGCGGATAGCAGGGCTCACAATTCACATCGAGTCGCGATTGCAGATGACTCAGTCCAGTAGGCAACAGACATTGCTCCCAGTGCGGCTCGCCCGCACCATGCATCATCGCTGGCTGCGCACACGCTGAATGCTTCTGATGCCCCTATCTCAGTGCAGCACAACTCATGGACCCTTTATGATACAATGTTTTGTGTATAATTTCACATCTGCTGCCCCTACCTCAGTGTACCACAAGTCATGGACCCTTTACGATACAATCTTGTGTGTATTATTTCACATCTGTTGCCCCTAACTTAGTGCAGCACAAATCATTGATCCTTTATGATTGAATCTGTGTGTCTGATCCAATGATTACTGTTGTACTTGTTGCCAGCACCAACCATTCCCGGAGGGCTGGCTTACACTCACCCCACGCGCATCCAGCACAGACGTTACTGGACATGTGACCCTTGTAATAAAAATGAGTCGAGCGCACGTGCCCGTACCCAGTTCCACTATCTATCTGTGTCCGTGTTCATTATGTATGCAAGATGCCGCCCCTGGGCCCTACCACATTACATTGTGCTGTGGACAGCGTATGCAACCATGTTACCTCTGGCAGTGGGGGAAACGTCGGTTATGTAACTTTCTCTCGGTCATTGTACAAGTACGTACGTAGAGACTGGATCATTACAGTACTGCAAGGAGAGTGTACAGTGAATTTATAAGTGCTTGGGGATTGGCGGAGTAATTGTATAAGTACATATGTTGGCGCAGCCTAACCCCGAACACAAGCTTGGCTCTAATTGGCTGCCCTCCATGTGCCAAAAACTGAAATTTGAACTTTGCATGGCCCTGTATTGCTACAGCTGCAACACTCCACTGAATGTGCAATAAACATT